>CM060318.1:71312051-71367051 GCA_030674155.1 Stramonita haemastoma
TGAAAAAAAAAAAAAAAAAAGCAAAGAAAAGAAAGAAAACGAAAAGCAAATAAATAAACAAAACAAAAACCCCCGTGACTGGCCAGAAAAACTAATTTGAACAAAAACCCTCTATAACATGGGGGAAAAACCTACAACCGCCCCCCTCCCCCTCCTCATTCTAGAACGAAACGAGCATTTGTATTTGCGCCGTCAGTTAATTAATTAATTGATTAATAATAAGATAATGATTAATGGAATTTGTATCGCGCTAAATCTTGCAAAAATAAATCTAAGCGCTTGCATTCACAGGCAACCAGTTACAATTACTAATTCAAATGTACACACACACACACACACACACACACACACACACACACACACACACACACACACACACACACACACACACACACACTCGTAAATTTTAAATTTCCGCAGTGTGCTTCAATTCTGGATATTTGTGTTTTTCTCTCATTTATTGTATATGTATAAAAAATTAAAAAAAAGCATTTGTTTTGGCTTGTTCTGTGCATTTTTTTCGGATCATGAGCTGCTCAGTGACTGTGTCACACACACACACACACACACACACACACACACACACTGCACATGACGAACAAAACAAAACAAAAAATTCATCTTTAGGCCTGTTCTCAACTGTGTTTCAATTTAATTTATTACGTATTTTTCTGTGCCTTTCCGATCACCTGTTTGGGTTGTTTTTTTGTTTGGTGTTTTGTTGTTGTTTAGTTTGTTGTTGTTCTTGGGCCTTTTTCGCTTTATTCAGATGCAAGTGTTGATGTTACGCTAAAGAATCACACAGAAAAGAAAACTTATTTCTCCCCTACTTCTGTAAAGTTTCAGCCTACACGATGATGTAGGCCTAATATGCCTACAATCAACAAGCTAGGCCTATCAAATATAGTCTAAAACTGCATCATACAGAGCATGGGAGAAAGGGGGGGGGGGGGGGGGGGGGGGAGGGAGATGCGTCGATGCGTCGTTGATTTATTTTTATTTGATAATGAAGTACCTTATCTAATAATTGTTTCCTCATACACACGCGCGCGCCTATGGCAGGCTGATAAAACTTAACACACATGCACACACACAACACGTTGTTGACAATGTCGTTCAGACCTCTTTTTTATATTTTATTTAATAGTAACAGAATGATGAAGAAAGTTGCCCCATTTAGACTGAATTTTGAGGGCTACATAGCTAGAACTACCTGTAGCCTGGTGCTGCATATGATGTTTGTACGCCTGACTGAGTAAACCCGGCGCGCCAGGTACAGCCTATCGAGCCACCTAGGCCTAGCATGCCGCCCCGCCAGGAGAAACGTGACACGAAAGGAAGAAACGAAACGGTGTGTCTCCGCTCTACTCTACCAAAATGGACGCTGGTCTATTTGTTGAGTGACTGAAACTGGGTTAATTATCTGTTTTCGATATCATGGATGACGACGACAGTGGTGGCGATTACCCGCTGTATTCAAGATCAAGTCATTTATCGTCCAGCAATGTCAGCAGCAGCGGATCTGACGGGTAAGTTTTTTCAAGAGGAAGTTTTGTTTTACTTGCTTACTCGCTTCTGCTGAAAATGGCGACAAGGCAAGTGCGACAATCACACCTGTCGTGTTTATTTATGGCCACGCATCGGTTTCTTTTCCAAGGACGATACTGTGTCCAAGGACTTCAAGTCTAGTTTGAAAGAGTTTTTCCAGCAGAAGTATGCAGAGGGTTAGGCCTGTCCTGTTTTATACCGATCGTTCAAGAACGACAGATGCCGACACACCTGAGGGTCAGTGGGGTCGGAGTACCCAGAAATAGAACATTTAAAAGTTTGGGTCTGTAGATATTCAACAGGGAGTGTGACGAAAAGCGACATCGAAATGATTCATTATAGCACTGAGATCCAGAAATAGACACCTCACGACTGATATGGTGGTGTATGTAAAACTTAGGAAACAACAGCACTTTGTTGTCATTCTAAAGATTCATGGGCACAGTGCCCTTGGTCAGCTGGGCTGTCCATGATTTCTCAACAGGCAGTAGCCAGACACTGCAGTGGTCATGTTTCGAAGACTATACACATCATGTATGGTTTCCGAAAAAATGTGTAGGCTACCTCTTGTCGATAGATCATTGATCATCAATATATATTCATAAGATTGCCTGTGTGTGATACAGTTGAGACTGAGAGTGACACACTTCTCTCTCTCTCTCTCTTCTCTCTCTCTCTCTCTCTCTCTCTCTCTCTCTCTCTCTCTCTCTCTCTCTCTCTCTCTCTCTCTCTCTGACAGTCTTACACACACACACACATACACATATTGTAACACACACACACACACACACACACACACACACACACACACACACACACACACTCATCATCTCATGATAGATCCATGTGTTCACACACTGATCCACTGTCATTATGATCAGCTAAAAATGTAAGAAAATAGGTAATGTGCACACTCGTACTCGTAATCTTTTGTAATCGTTGCATACAACATTCATTATTGATTATATGATCATCAACACACACTACAGTATGTAAGTTAAGTTGCAGTATCTGATATAGTATGCATGTGTGCTCATATTACATGTACAATACTAATTTTAGGCATGCATGCACACACACTACAAACATGCACACATACACACATGCACACATACAGTCACACACACACACACACACACACACAGAGGGCAGGATGAAAAAAGTTGTGTAAACTTAATCTTTTACCCTCAATAAAGATCATTTTGACTTGACTTGACTCATTTTGACTTGAACACACACACACACACACACACACACACACACACACACACACACACACACTCTCTCTCTCTCTCTCTCTCTCTCTCTCTCTCTCTCTCTCTCTCTCTCTCTCTCTTCTCTCTCTCTCTCTCTCTCTCTCTCTCTCTCATGGTCAGATCATGTTTTTAGTATTTCAAAAAAAATATCTAAGAAGCTGTTCCAACTAAACAGAATAAAAAATTTCCTTGATCAGCATACTCGCAAATTATTCTTCTATTCTTACATAAAACCAGATATTGACTATGCATCTACATGTTGGGATTTAGCAAGTAAAAACTGCTTACGACGACTTGAGAGAGTATTTAAACGTTCTCTCAAATTAATTCTCCTTAGAACTACTTCCTTAGATACAAATTGTTACAAAGAGTTGAACATTCTCCCATTTAGTCTTCACTGTCTCTTTAACAAAGGCGTATTCATGTACAAAATTATGAATAAACTAGCTCCACATTACCTGTGTCACAGGTTCCCTATTAAAACTGTTCGTAATAAAAGTAGCGTTGTTACTCCTCGTCCAAGAACCGATCTTTTTATGTCATCTCTTGTTTTTTCAGGTAGCAAACTATGGAATGAAATCCCAGTCCTTATCAAAGAAAAAAGTAGCATATCATCTTTCAAAAAAGCGTACCACACACATCTGTTCAATTTCTTGTGATAGACATTCTGTGAGCATGCTTGTCAAACTTGTGTGTGTGTGTGTGTGTGTGTGTGTGTGTGTGTGTGTGTGTGTGTGTGTGTGTGTGTGTGTGTGTGTGTGTGTGTTGAGTGTGCACGTGCACGCACGTTCGGGCTGGTTTGCTTCCTTTGATTTTTTCTTTTGTCATTGAACTTGTATATATTTGTTATTTTGATTATGTATTTATTTTCAGTGTTTAAATGGGCATGTGAGTGCATGCCTAAGGACACTCCGGTGTGCGTGTATGTGTGTGTGTGTGTGTGTGTGTGTGTGTGTGTGTGTGTGTGTGTGTGTATAAGTATGCGTGTGTGTGTGTGTGTGTGTGTGTATGTGTGTGTGTGTGTGTGTGCGTGCGCGCGCGCGCGCGCTTATTTTGACTTTTGAATTATTGCTGCTACGTGTCAGTTGTTGTTGTTGTTGGTGGTGGTAGTGGTGTGTTTTTTTTGTGTGTTTTTTTTCTCATATTAATTAAGGAAGGATTAGATTTGTGATTTGAATGTCGAGTTGGATTGTTGATTTTTTTATGGGCATTCATATCAATGTGTGTGTGTGTGTGTGTGTGTGTGTGTGTGTGTGTGTGTGTGTGTGTGTGTGTGTGTGTGTGTGTGTGTGTGTGGATGCAAAGTGTTTAAAATTGATTATATACCTTGAGTGGTTATGAAAAATAACTACGTGATTTGATTTTGTTATGATGTCCTTGATTTGTTTACTTACTTACTGATTTAAATATGTTTGTTTGACTTGTTTATTTCTTCTCTTCTTATTTGGTTGCTTTGTGGTTTATTTGTTTTTCTGAGGGCCTGGTGTAAAGAAGCCTATGGCTTATCCAATTACCCTCATTAAAATATTCGAGTTTCGAGAGTTTCGAGTTTCGAGTTTCTCTCTCTCTCTCTCTCTCTCTCTCTCTCTCTCTCTCTCTCTCTCTCTCTCTCTCTCTCTCTCTCTCTCTCTCTCTCTCTCTCTCTCTCTCTCTCTCTCTCTCTCTCTTCTCTCTCTCTCTCTCTCTCTCTCTCTCTCTCTCTCTCTCTCTCTCTCTCTCTCTCTCTCTCTCTCTCTCTCTCTCTCTCTCTCTCTCTCTCTCTCATGCACACACAAGCATGCACACACATGCACACACGCACGCACACTCACTCTGACATACTGATAGGGATACAAACATGTATGATGTATACCATTCTTTACACACAGCATGTTTAGTAACAGATGAACACATGCAGTTTTGCATTGATAAATCTTAAAATGATGATGCATACTTTTTCAGAAAAGTCATTCAAAAGAGTCAGGCAATGGCATTGATACTGTGCCCCATGAGAAAATGTCTCAAGGAACAAATCGACTATATTTTTACACAAAATACTTTTGAATAGTCCATTTGTAGATTTGTTCTATTGTAGTGGGTGTGTAGGGGCATACTCCACAGTGGCATAGGCACACAATGGTGCCTTCATAAACCATGTTAGATTCATGATTAATGCCAAAACTGGCTAAAGGGTCTTTGTGAATGCAAACCTACAACTTTACAATCAGTCACCATTCATGTTATGTCTTTTCTCCATAGTACCTGATTCATAAAGTCTTCATTATTTTGGGGCAACATTCCAAAGTCTATCGGCTCGCAGTGTTGATGTATGTTCTGCACTGTTAAATTTGAAAGCCCACTGTAGTAACTCTCGACAGAGAACCCATTGACAATGTCAGTGAAAAGGAAGAGACTAAGAATGCTCCTGAAGTGAAGGCTGTGCTGCATACTTTAACCCTGTTAGTGTTCGTGGATTGAGGCCTTCCCGGGTTGACAAGGCATAATTTGCATTCAGACTAGAGTCTAGAGCCTACGCTGGCTGCATTCCCATCAGTGTGTTACTTTTGCCTACTGACAGACTTAAGAAGTGAAGTTAGATCAGTTGATGTATCCTGATCTCATCTGTTACAGTGTTTGTTAGGATACACCTTTAAATTGTATGCTTTCAATGGTTTCATTTCCAGCTGGTCTAAATTAATAAAATGAATTATAAAATATTACGTAGATGTTGGTATAACTAAAAGGCATTCCCAAAACCTATGTGGTTGTTCAGGAGCAAGATCTGAAGATGTCAGAGACTTCAGGTTTTCTTTGGGGCCATATTATCATATAATACATTGAGGATGGTGCCCATAGACCTATCTCCTCTCCCTCTCATTAAGAATGTGTTAACTACCAGTACTAAAGTTCATCAATGACATGAATGGAAAAGCTACAAAATAACAAACACTGAAACAGCTTTAAAAGCAACAATTCTTTAATCAGTTTTACCTTTTTAAAAAGAAAATTCTTTTCTTTAAAAGCAAATTAAAGTTTTGTGAATGCCAGGTACTTCCTTGATTGATCTTCACTGTTCACAATCCTACATACTGTATCTATAGATCAGTGTACATTCATGTATAGTATACATTTTTAGTGTGTGCATGTGAGTGTTTAGTGATAAATGATTTACTCAGTCATGTTACTTTATTTTTTGTTAACAGTTAAGTACACATGTATGTACACATGTATCATTGTATGTGTTTAAAAATAAAACGAGCCTTGAAAAAGGTCCCACTGTCATAGGACTATGTATTCATAATTAATTGACTATCAGTGTTATATAATCATAATGGCAGTGAATAAATTCATGAACACTTGTTGATGACCCCCCCAAAAAAGATGTAGACTAAGATAAGGATGTCTATAACAAGTTGGACTATCACTGTATCAGTACCAGACCTAATCAGCAGTCCAGGGCGCCAGTGAACCAGCTCAGTAAGTGGCTCTTATTGACCCAAGCCAGCTTGAACATCGGCCAAAGTAAAGTTCATTATGGCACCCGGCAAGGGAATTGTTCCTCGTGGATTAGAGCTGCCCCAAACACTGAACAGCTTACCATCCAGCTTTTGTTGATAAACATCTGGCCCAATGTTTTCTTTACAAGTACTGAAGTAGGCTAGAAGTAGTAGATCTGCTTTGTATTCTAATTGAATCAGCTGTTTGTTTCTTACTCAGTCGACCAGATCTAAACCAGAATCTTGTGTTTGATTTCAGAGCTCTATTGAGAGTTTACTGTCAATATAAATTTAAAATTTTCTTTCTATTAAACAAACTAGTATAAATCCTAACTAATGTAAAATTTTCTTTCTTTTTCTCTTTCCATCTGCCTGCCAAGCCCCTCACCCCCTTTTCCATTCCCTCTTTAAAAAAAAAGAAAAAAAGGAGAGATTAATTTGCTCACGAATGCGCACGATACACATGTGTGGTGTGTGTGTGTGCTTGTCACTGTGTGTGTTACTGTGTGTGTGTCACTCTGTGTGTGTGTGTGTGTGTGTGTGTGTGTGTGTGTGTGTGTGTGTGTGTGTGTGTGTGTGTGTGTGTGTGTGTGTGCACGCGTGTGTGTGCGCGCATGTGCATGTGTGCATACGCGTGTGTGTGCATGTGTGTGTGTCACGTTGTGTGTGTGTGTGTGTGTGTGACATTGTGTGTGTCATGTTGTATGTTTTTACAGTGCTCTGCCTCTTAAGTCTGTCATTTAGTTAACAACTTGCTCATTTGCTGAAAACTGATTTTTTTCACATTTTGTATTTTTAAGAAAACTTGTATTCATGATAATATTAATACCATGTCTCCATCTTAATCAAGGACCTAAAAAGTTCATTACCCTACAGGTACAAATTAATACCTGTTTTATTGAAACAAATGGAAGGTCTGCAAACTGAACAAAACAGGATGTTTCATGTTTGGCTTTGGATTTAGTTTAAAATAAAATTGTAAATTTTTCCTGAATTGATTTGAACCCATCTTGATCTGTTTAAAAAACACATACTCTCATACTCTGTCTTGTTATTGTTATAAATTAATCAAATGGTTGGGCTAGTGCCAATCTAAGCACAGTGAACTGAACAGTGAATGCACTAATTACTGACAACATGTGTAGTGTGGCCTGGCGTGGAGTATAAAGCAAATGAGAAGGGTTGTGTGTGAGTCATGTGTTGATGTAGGACTTTGTCCAGTGTGTAGCCAGAGAGAAAAGAGAAGGAGAAAGGAGATAGAGCATCAGGTGCATCAACAACATCTGTGCTGCTGTAGTCTAGGATGCTAGTCTAGAACATTGTGCTGGGAAAACAAGGGGGGGGGAAACCCACCATAACCACCCCAATCCCCCACCAGAAATGCCTGCCAACAGCTTCAACCGAAAAAAAAAACAAGTAACAAAAAGACTGTTAGTGTTACTCTTAGTGTAATTTTCATTTGGTGTTTACTTTATGCAGCACTTCTTTATTTCTGAGATTTAGTGAGAATGTGTGACACGCCTGCATGCATTTTATTTAATACACTGCACATGTAAATGTGCATACATACTGTATACACGAATGTATGCCTATTAGGCCTATGATACTCATGCACACACACACAATGACACATGTAATGATGTATGATACATTACATATATATAATGATGTGCATGATACATGTTATACTCACACAGTGGCACACACACACACACACACACACACACACACACACACACACACACACACACACACACACACACACACACAGTGACACACCCACACACGTGTACACACACACACACACACACATGTACACACACACTGTGCGCACACACACACAACACACACACACACACACACACACACACACACACACACACACACACACACCACACACACACCACACACACACGCACACACACACACACACACACACACACACACACACACACACACACACACACACACACAGTGACAACTGACATACACACGTGTACACAAAACACACAAAAACATGCGAGCGTGCATTGCGCACATACGCGTACATGTACTGTAATTATGACATGCTCACGTCCCCTCCTGTTGCCTTTTCCAACTTTTACACACAAGCTGTCACATTCCGTCTCTCTGACCAGCCCCAAACCTTTGTGGAAGGAGGACGATGGGAGGAAGGCTGCTCACAAACTGTTCATTCTTATGTTGCTCTCTTTACTGGTTTTAAAGCAAAGAAAATGAATTTTTCTGCGTGTTGCTCTCAGTCTCATCTTTTACAAGTTTAGTGTTGCCATGCACACATGTAGCATTGGAATATGCATGCGCATGTATACGCACACACATCCACATGCACATGCGCACATATGCACGAATGCGTGCATGCACACACACACAACACACACACACACACACACACACACACACACACACACACACACACATATTCACACACAATCAATCAATCTCTAACAAAGGCTACACACACACACACACACACACACACACACACACACACACACACACACACACACACACACACACACACACACACACACACCACACTAATATTATTTAAAAAAACAACAAACAAACAAACCCAAAGCAGTTATTATAAGTTATAATTATTATGCATTGTTTGTAAAGTTAATGTTACACACACACGCACACACGCACACACACACATGCACGCACGCACGCAACACACACACACACACACACACACACGCACAACACACACACACACACACACACACACACACACACACACACACACACACACACACACATATTATCAACCCACTACATACTATAACTCACCCTAGACATGTACTTACTGTCACTGTACATAATTTTGGATGTGGGTTTGAATTCATTAGCTCGGTGGTCATGTTCAAGTTTTCGGCAGTCAGTGTGTGTGAGACTATCATTGGAGACACTGAGACTGAGAGTGAATATGAATGAGAAGCAAAATAAGCAGGACCAACATCGCTTACACAATTGTGTAGTTTCTACCTTGTCAAGTGTCATGATTTAGTGTGTGAGATGAGTCAAGAAAAGACTTTCCAGGCAAATCTATGTTCAGAGAGTCTTGAGAGTGTGAACATGCTGAATTATGCATAAAACTTGTGAATTGTTTGTTGTTTGGTTGTTTTTTTTTCATTCATAAATCATGTTCAATACAGTGGTGGGAATGTTGTGAGTAATATTTTGACTCTGTGAAGTGACATTTCCTTGAAGGATTACAGAAGTTATGATGTTATGAGGTAGATTTAAAAAAATTCTTTTTGTTCTTGCATCTTTTTTAAGAATATTTTTTGTTGTTGGGTTGTTTTTTTTTTTTGTTTATTTTGTTGTTGTTGTTGTTGTTGTTTTTAGAATTGGACTGAGGATGAAATGGACTGTTAAGATGATTATAATTTTTTTTTTTAATGTTATTATTTTCAAGTGTGTACACCATGTATGACTGTGAGAGAGTGAGTGAGTGAGTGAGTGAGGTGTGTGTGTGTGTGTGTGTGTGTGTGTGTGTGTGTGTGTGTGTGTGTGTGTGTGTGTGTGTGTGTGTGTGTGTGTAATTTTAAGCAATCTTGAGTAAAGTTGGAGGGCTTTTTTTACATGCTAATACAAACACAAGTAGGCTACACATTTTCAATACAGTTTATGAGTAAAAAAGCAAACAAAACAAAAACAAAACAAAAAACCAAACGAAAATTTATTTGAAAAAATATGCTTAATGTTAAATAGGTTTTCATTTCTTGCTTCTCTCTAGTGTATCAAACATACTTACTAATCATACAAGTATGACAGCTCTATATTTCATTTTCAGGGGATACTTGCATACCCTACAACTACAACTGGCAGGCTTTCAAATTTCACTTTACTATTTAGTGAACGAATGAATCAAAATGGAATGAATTGATTCTTTGTATTGTACATTTATTGTACATGATGTAAAAGCTCCATGTTCACTCTACCATACTTTGCTTTCATTTTGCCCACTATTGTCGCAAAATTTTCTCTATCTCTCCTCTGTCTTCTGTCATCCACTAGCTAGTGAAAATGAAATGTGTACAGTGAGGCTACATGACATAAGTCTTAACTTGAAAGAGGCACCAGTATGTCAGGAGTCTGGTCAGCAGGCCATATTAGAGAGACCCCGATATATTTCACATTCACCGTGTGTAAAATCAGTACCTGTGATTGTCAAAAATGCCACACAGTGCTTGGGAATAGAACACAATGCATACATGTATGTATTGTTTCGAATAATATTTTGTGATGATGAAGAAGTCTGCAGTGCAAAAAGAGGTCACTTGGGTATTGCAATAGAAAACATTGCACTGGCACAAAAAAGGAAAGTTATTTGTGGTATGTTTTGTTATGAATTAACTCATACATGGTTGGGGTTTTTTTATGTATAGACCTGTATCCATGCATGAAGCATACTGAATAGTAATGATGGAAGGGGCAAAATTGTTCTCATGATGAATAACAGTGTGTACACGCATTATGCATACATGCACTGTCCCACCTACACACAGTGACACACGAACACACACAGGCACAAGCGTATGTATACACACACACACACACACACACACAGAGGCACAAGCGTATACACACACACACACACAGAGAGGCACAAGCGTACACACACACACACACACACACACACACACACACACACACACACACACAATCACACACACACAATCACACACACACACACACACACACACACACACACACACACACACACACACACACACACACACACACACACACACACACATACATATATGCACTAAAGGCAGAGACTGGTACGGCCATGGTTAGTAGTCATGAAGAGATCAAAAGAGCGAAGCTAGAACGGTTTGATGATAAAAGTTGATAACACACATGAATAATAATCTTCCCTTCAGGCACTCACTCATACTGACAACAACCAAAAAGTCATGACTCATGCCAATTTTTATATATATATATGCATCTTTACATTCTTAAAATAAATTGGGTTGTTTTGGTTTTTTTCAATTAGTATTGGCCAACATTTTATCTTTGTCAGATGATACAAATATCATTGTCAGCCATAATCATTGTCATTTCTGTGCTTGACACCTTACACTCAAGGTCATCTAAAACCACTGCAGGGTAGCCTTGGCACAATGAACATTGCTGTTTTCCTTGGCACAATGAACATTGCTGTTTTCCTTGGCACAATGAACATTGCTGTTTTCCTTGGCACAATGAACATTGCTGTTTTCCTTGGCACAATGAACATTGCTGTTTTCCTTGGCACAATGAACATTGCTGTTTTCCTTGGCACAATAAACATTGCTGTTTTCCTTGGCACAATGAACATTGCTGTTTTCCTTGGCACAATGAACATTGCTGTTTTCCTTGGCACAATGAACATTGCTGTTTTCCTTGGCACAATGAACATTGCTGTTTTCCTTGGCACAATGAACATTGCTGTTTTCCTTGGCACAATGAACATTGCTGTTTTCCTTGGCACAATGAACATTGCTGTTTTCCTTGGCACAATGAACATTGCTGTTTTCCTTGGCACAATGAACATTGCTGTTTTCCTTGGCACAATGAACATTGCTGTTTTCCTTGGCACAATGAACATTGCTGTTTTCCTTGGCACAATGAACATTGCTGTTTTCCTTGGCACAATGAACATTGCTGTTTTCCTTGGCACAATGAACATTGCTGTTTTCCTTGGCACAATGAACATTGCTGTTTTCCTTACACAGAAGCAAACCACCCCCATCCTCAATTCCTCCACAAAAAATTAAAATGTAGTCGTCCATTCCTGCTGGCATGAAATGGCCTACTCTTCGGAAGGCAGAACGGGTGTGTAATGTGTACACAGGATGTTCTAGATCTATTCACGCATGGAGCCTCAGTTTATACTGTAGTCCCATACAAAAAGTTTATCATGGGGGGAGTGGGGTCAGTGCTATTGTTAACTCCAGGGTAAAATCCCCTAAAATGGATGCCACCATAGTGGCTCAACCCCAGGCCATCAGATCACAAGCACAAAGCTCTAACCACTATTAGGCTATCTCCCCCCCCCCCCCCCCCCCCCCCCCCCAACCCCAAAACTTATGTATTTAATGTGAAATGTCTGTTCACAATGAGAATCTATCAATCTTGGTTGCTGGTCTCATTCACAGTCCCGACTCAGTCCAAATGGATTATTTCAAAATTCTTTTTTTTTGCATTCCTTGGCACTAGTTGATTAGATGATCAAAATGAATGGTATTCGCTGACAAAGCCTGTATCATTTTTCATCGATGAATAATAAAAATCTGACTGAACCCATGATGATAATCTGTCCCCTGACTTGGTGCATGTTGGCTTTTGTTGCAGAGCCCACAAGCTGGAGGATGGGGGGGGCAAGGCGGGGGGCCGTGTGTCGGAGGCCATCCACTCTCTGCTGGACTGGCTGCAGAGGGCAGAGGAGACACTGGGGGATGACGTGCCTATCCTGGGGGACCTGGACACTGTCAACATGCTGATAGAGCAGCACAGGGTAGGTTGTTATTATGTGTGTTGCTTGCTTGAAGCGGTGGGGTTTTTTCATTCAATTTTTTCATTCTTTTATTTCAAGGGTAATAGAAGAAGAACTTGTGTGCTTTTTTACATACAGTCCCTGTGTGTATGTTTTGTGCATAACATGTTATACACATAGTTGATTTATGGAGTCTAGCTCTCAGAAAAGTCTCCACACCCACCCATGCTATAGGCATGATCATGATCATAGCAGATTGTTAATGTTGTTGAACATTGCCTATCTTGGGCCATGGAGGGTCACCTAGAAGATGCACTCTGGCTCACTCACTCATCCCACCTGAGAATCACTGTGAGGTTTAAAAATACTCATTGGATGAGAAGTTTGCATTGTACATTGTTTTGTTTGTTATAGAATTTGTGTTTTTATTGGGATGGCTGAGCTTGCTAGACTTACCCTACCTACCCTGCCTTTCCCTAACCTTCCCTAACAGAGAATTTGACACACAATATTTGTGTGATATGTGTACCTGAAACTGGCTTTAGTTTGAAGCAAGAAATGCTGTTTGTGCGTTATTCAGCCTAGCAATAGCACTGACAAAGTCAAATTTCATATTATGTTGCGTGATTCATAAAAGGTAGCTTTAGCAATAGGCATATATTGATCTAACTGCTTCGATGCATATTGTCATTGTGACATTGCCATCATCAAAGAGTGCGTCACACCATCAGAAACAGTTTAGGTCACTAATCAATGAGCACTCTGTTTGTTTTGTGTTTGTGGATTATGACGTGTGTGTGTGTGTGTGTGTCTTCAGGTCTGTATGTTAATTGTTATTGATCAGTGCAGGTCAAAATGTTTACTGTGTACTCTGTGTGTGAGTGTGTGTGTGTGTGTGTGTGTGTGTGTGTGTGTGTGTGTGTGTGTGTGTGTGTGTGTGTGTGTGTGTGTGTGTGTTGTGTGTGTGTGAGTGAGTGTGTGTACATCACAACATGTGTGTGTGTTGCATACATCATGAGCAATAAAGAATCCTTTATTAACTTTTGAATGTCCACATTGTCAAGGGAAGAGACACTTAAAATAGATTGTTGCATTCAATCTCAGAGGCTGCACAAATTGAAACAGCTTTTGTTTTTATATTCAATATTGCCCTGTGCATTCAAGACTTTATTTTTAAAAAATGAATTGAATGAATAGATAAAAACAAAAAAAGGAAAGCCTCAAGTAAGCAAAGTGCAAAAAAAAGTATTAGAAACATGATACGGAGACAGCTGGGAGAAATGAATCATGATATTACAGGTCAAGTCATAATTTGACATTTCACTCCAGTCCTGGGCGTTAATTATTCACTAGATGAAGAACAAGCTGTTGCATTACCTGACTGTATGTTTGCATAATTTAACTTTCTTCCTCTTTTTTTTTTTTCTTTTTTTTTTACACATGTGTACATGCTTAATATGCCCAGATTTTCATTTAAAAAATAATTATTTCATCAAATTTGTAACCATTCTCTTAAGAACTTACACATGTTACTGCATAGTGAAATTATTATGAACTATGTCTGAAACATTGTTAACTTTGAGCAAAACGCAGCCAAAACAGCAGGTTGTATGGCCTCAAAAAAGAGGCTGTTAAAATACAATCATTTATTGATTTAACAAGGTGAATACAAACATGAAGAAGTAGACAAACTTGGCATCTTTGAAAAGGAATGATGTTTACGCATGCACACAATTCACAGATCATGTGTTTGCAAACAGCACTGGAAATAACACAAGTGGAACTAATTATAAATATCACACAAGCACAAAGAGCTGATAGATTATATCATGCTCAGGATAAAACTGTGCGACAGTTGGATATATATATATATATATATATATATATATATATATATATATATATATATATATATATATATATATATATATATATATATATATATATATTTATTTATTTATTTATTTATTTATTTATTTATAATCTGATTTGATGTACATAGAGATAGGGAATCAATAGGTTTATGTTTGTTTTTGCTGTCACTCTGTTAGTTGACAGCCAAAATCATGTCAAATGGAAACTGTGGCCTTGTTGTAATCTCGAGCTTTAAAGTAAATGTTTGGACCGGTAGAGAGGGATTTTTCTCCATCATTCTTCATTGTCATACTGATATCAGTTTACAGTTTGAATCGAAGGAAAAATCTTGCCTTCTACTTTTAAGGAAGCAGCTCTGAGGTTTCAGTGGGAAAAGATTTGTTTCCTGTTATTCAGTTTATTGTTGTTTTCTTCCATTATTCTGTTGATAAAAATAAAATAATGCTCAGTGCCAAAGATAAAGCAGCTGTGGTAGTGTGGAGTTACAGAAGTTGGCCCATATATCTATAAACTGCAGACAAATATTCTCTTCAGAAAAAAATGCTAAGTGTTTCTTAGTCTTTGTCAGTCCAAAACTGCTATGTCATACATGAAATTTGTTTGTGGTTTTGTTTTTGTTTTTTTGAGACTTGCTGAGTGTTAACATAATTTCAATAATATGGTAAAGAATTAATTATGATATTATGTTCTCGTACTGCTAAACAACAGAACATAAAATGAACAGCTATGGTGTGGGAAAGTCTTAAAGAAATAAACATGTATATAAAACAGGGGGAAAAAATTTAATAAATAAGCTTACTTTTAAAAACAAAAATTTGGTCACACTGTATGTACTTGTGTTAAAGTGTTGTTTCTCTGTGTGTGTGCTTGCATGCGTGTGTGCGTGCGTGTGTACTTGTGTTTGCTAGTGAAAGTGCTGTATTTGTGTTTTTACAACAGTATTATTGTATATGATGTATATATATTTATAGCTCATATCATTTTCTCTGCCCCCTCCATATTTCCAACCATCTTTTCAAGTTTCTTCTCTCCCTGCACTGCGATCACATCTATGGTTGTGGAGGCTTTTATGTATTTAATATTGAAATATTATAGATTCATTCATTCATTCATTCATTCATTCAAAGCAAGCCCATGTAGTAACAAAAGGCAAATTTGTGTAGAAACATAAAACGGCAAGCAGAGGAAACTGCATGATGTAACTTAGAAGGTGGGTAGACGCGGACATGTGACTCAAAGAAGCCTTTCACTGGAGCTTAGAGTAGGGATGGTTGACTGGTTTTTATGAGCTGCCTGCATTCACAACAGTTTTCATTGATGAATAAATCAGAAGAGAAAAAGACCCATCTGAAATAGGTTTTGAAAGATCATAACTTGTGTTTCAGTTGTTGTTGTTTTTTGCATCGTGAGTTGCAGTAAGATGGAAGACTATCAGCCATCCTGAATTGCTCTCTTGTTTGTTTGGGGGTTGTTTTTCGTTCGGTTTTTTGTTGTTGTTTTTTGGGGGGAGGGGTTGGCTTGAACTTACACAGGTCTACAAACCCAGTCATTAAGGTCTATCAGATTCAATGGAGCTGACTTCTAACCAACTTTTTCTTTTAAAGAATATGGTTTTTTTGTGTGAAGAGGATAAGAGTACAGGAAGAAATGAAGTGCATACTATGTAAGTTTTATCTTATCAGTGCTTAGACTTACTCAGTCTGATTCTTAACAGCTACCAGTCTGGGTCTGGAGTGTAAAAACAAACATTTTAAAAGATGACGACTTGTAATTTACAAAACCCTTCTTACAGGATTGAAAGAAGTCTAATGAAAGAGACATGATGATTGTGATCAAAAGAGATGATCAAATTGACCTTAGTTGATCTTAGTTCTAGCAGTGGGTAGTGCTCAGTGGTCTGTAATTGAAGGTTCCCATCTTGGAAGCGTTAAGTGGTTTTTAACAGTTGCTTAAATTCCATTGTTGACAATTAGTGATTACAAGAAACATTTTGCTTGGCTAGATCTATACCAGTATTTGTTATTGTTGCACATCCCAGTGCCACTCTGAGGGTTAACCAGAAATGGCAGAATATGTCACTCTGACTCACTCTTCCCTCCATAGATCCAGGGAATGACTGAGATTCATAGAAACACAGACGTGAAGTTTGTGTGTATTCATGACCGTTTTCAGGTATCTCACCACCTGCAGCCATACCTCCAACTTCAAAGGATATTTTTTTCTCGTAAAGGAGGATGTGGGTTGTTTAATTAATGTTAAGAGCTTGCCGTGGCTGAAGACATTCTCAGCATAGCATTTTACAACTAACAGCATCTTAATATGATATCCTATACTAGGCAATTTAGGCTTCAGCTGACATCAATAACTGACCAAGCATGTGGCCAGGGCTATTCGGATGAGACTATAAACCAAGGTCCCATGTGCAAACACATGCAGAACATCTTGACGTGCATTAAAACCTGTTCCGCTTTTTGGAAGAGTAGGCCATTGTGTGCCAGTGGGAACGGATTACAAAATGTACAAAACTGCATACACACCGGGACTGGATGTAAATAAAACTATATGAATGCTTATTAAGTTATTCCATTTTCCTCGAAATAAAAAAAAATAATAATAAAAATTAATTAAAAGAATGAATGAATAAATGAATACTTAATATTGGGCATGTTGTGTATGTGTATACATGTGTGTGTGCAGAATGTGCAGCAGGAGCTGTCAGTGAGAGAGCCGACAGTGACCACCCTGAAGATGTCAGACAGTCTGCCCCACCCTCAGGGGGAGCAGCTAGCCCTGCTCTGGGACAGGGTCATCTACCTCAGCCAGGTCCGCGAAAACAAACTGACCGATGCCCTCAAACTGGTCAGTGCAAGACGTGTGGTTGGGTGTTTATTTTTGTGTCACAGATTGTGTGTGTTTGTGTATGTTTTTTTATAACTGTAAAACTATACATACAACAACAACATACAAAATGTATTCATGAGCATGATGAAACATGCCACCAACAGTCAGGTCAAATTATGCTACACAACAGGTGGTAGTTCGAAAAAAAAAACCTGTGGATATATATTATGCAGTCTCACCCGCACCATGTCATTTTTCTAGGCCACCCACATTTAACCAACTCAATTTTCCCACACTACCAGAGACCTCTTCTCATTTTGTAGAACTTTCATTTTGAATTTTAAGCATAGGTTTGTTGATGTTTATCAAACGTTTTGCATGAAAAGTTTATACTATCCTACCCCTTACCTCCCTCCCTCCCTCTGTCTGTCTGTCTGTCTGTCTGTCTGTCTGTCTGTCTGTCTGTCTGTCTGTCTGTCTGTCTGTCTGTCTGTCTGTCTGTCTGTCTGTCTGTCTGTCTGTCTGTCTGTCTGTCTGTCTGTCTCTTTCTGTGTGAGCTTTTCTCTCTTTAGGCTTGTTGATGAGCAGAGGCCTAAAGTAAGAATTACAAAATAAATTGTAATCCTGAAAGATATATATTACATGTTATCATAACAGACGCAACTCCAAACATTACATCAATAATTTTTACTTACACCTTGAAAATAATATAAAATTAAAAAGTAAAACAAACATGTTGCACAAAAGCTGAATATCAGCAAACACACATGCACTGTATTACGCTCACATCCACACTAGAGCACAAACATACCCAAATTTACACATGCATACATGTACACACACAATTCCCCCCCCCACCCCTTCAAACCACACACACACACACACACACACACACACACACACACACACACACACACACACACAACAAACAACAAACAAACAAACAAACAAACAAACAAACAAACAAACAAACAAGATCTCTTCACCTCATGGTGTGTGTGTGTGTATGCGTGCGTGCGTGCATGCTTGCCTGCATGCCTGCCTGTGTGCGTGCGTGCGTGTGTGTGTGCACATGTGCACAGGCACACATGTAATTGGGTATGAGTGTGTATGTCATATTTCCTCAGTGAATTTGATATTATGTTGCTGTTGATGTCGTAATGATTAACAGAAGCCAAACATGGAGTATTTTCTGTTTTCATCTCCTCAACTGCTGGCTGCAGTTGCCCCTGGGTATGACACCTGTCCTGTGTTGCTTGTCCCCTGGGTATGACACCTGTCCTCACCTGTGTTTGTGCCTTGTCCCCAGGCTGAGGAGTTCCAGGAGGTGGTGACCATCATGAGAGAGTTCCTGCCTGAGGCAGAGGCACGACTCAAGCTGCGCTCCCTGCCCGACGATGAGGCCGTTGTGGTGCAGATGATAGAGAAACATGAGGTGAACAGGAGAGATCGTGTTAGTGTGTGTGTGTGTAAGTGGAGGGCCGGGGGGGGGGGGGGGGGGGGGGGGGGGGAGGGGGGGTGTGTGAGGGGTGGGTGGGGGGTGTGTGTGTTGTTGTGTGTGTTGTAGTGGGGGGTGGGAGTGGGGGTTTGCTCTGTGTGTGTGTGTGTGTGTGTGATGGGTGAGGGGGGTGAGTGAGGGGCTGGTGTGTGTGTATGAGAGAGAGAGAGAGAGAGAGAGAGAGAGAGAGAGAGAGAGAGAGAGATGTGGAGAGGATGAGAGAAGAGAGAGACCTGTGTGTGTATGATGCATGATGCGTATGTGTGTGCACGTGTGTGCCTGCATGTAAATGCGTATGAGTGTGTATGTTATATTTCCTTAGTGAATTTAATGTAATGTTGCTGTTGATGTCATAATGATTACAGAATCTAACATGGAGTATTTTCTTTTTAGTGAGAAGATTAAGATTCATTTTTTTTATACTCAAGAAAGGGTAATCATTTCTTTAGCTCTAAAGTCTATGTGTAAGGAACGTTTCCATAGTGTATGTAACTGATAAAAGCATCAGTTGACAGAAAATGCAAGGTTTGATCATTATCATACTACAATTACCTATTGGTGCTGCAGCTGGGGTTATGCAGAACTTTGAAGAGGAGATGGAAGACAAATTGACAGAAAAAAACAGGGTCAGTAGTTGCTGTTGCACCAGCCCCAGATAAACACCCTGGGGGGTCACCCACAATATGCATGCTGACTCACTCATCCCCCTTGTACCTGAGAATCTTTATGCGATTAAACACACAGTCCTTTGGATGAGACTATAAACCAAAGACCTTTGTGCAAACGCACACAGAATATCTTGCACACATGTTAAATCCTGTTCTGCTTTTCATTAGAGCAGGCCACTGTGTGCCAGTGGGAACAGATGATGAGATTTACAAAAACTACATACACATGGGGACTGGATTTAAAAAAGCACACCAGTGTTTATTCCATTATCCTCAATAAAAAAAAAAATTTTTAATGAAAAAAAACCCTTAAATGAGAAGATTGCATTAATCCCAAATACTTCGCCATGATATAGGCAGCCACACTTTCCAACTTCAAAGGAGGGCAGGGTTTAATGGTACACTACTATAAGATGGATGTTGTTGGTGTTGTGGCTGTGCAGAAGTTTGAAGAGGAGCTGAAAGGTCACCAGGAGCATGTGGACAAGATCAAGAGCCTGGCGGAGGAGATCCTCAGCAGCTGTCACCCCAACGCCGTGCGCTTCGTCAAGTACTACCTCACCATCACACAGACACGCTGGGACCAGGTGAGGTCCTTGTTGCTTTCTGTGGGGTGGGGGGGGGGGGGGGGGGGGAGGAGGGGAGGGGGGGTAGGTGTGTGTTGAGTGAGTGTGTGTGTTTAGATGGATAGGTGTGTGTGTGTGTGTGGTGAGTGAGTGAGTGTGTGTGAGTTTGTCAGGGGGATAGGGTGTTTGTGGTGTGTGTGGTGTGTGTGTGTGTGTGTTTGAGGGGGATGGGGTGTGGGGGGGGGGGGTAGGTGTGTGATTGTGTGAGTGAGTGAGTGTGTGTGAGGAAGAGAAGGTGTTGAGTGTGTGTGAGTGTGTGTGCTTGTGTGTGTGTGTGTGGGGGGGGGGGGGGGGGGGTAGGTGTGTGAGTGTGTTTGAGGGGGAGGGGGTGTTTGTGTGTGTGTGTGTGTATACATGTGTGTGTACACGTGCGTGTGTGTGTGTGTTGTCTGTACTCTGTGTGTGTGTGTGCGTGGGTGGGAAGGTGGTGTTAAGTGTGTGTGTGAGAGGGTGGTGTTGAGTGTATATGTGTGTGTGTGTGTATGCATATATCGACTTCAAGAAACTTTCTGTGTGAAAGCGCAGTTTAGACAATAGGTAGTTGTTGCTGCCATATCATAATCTGTGTCTTCACTTGTTAAAAAAAAAGGGGGGAGGGCCTGTGATAAACAAGAAAACCACAGTACAGTACACAAAGGACACAACACATAAAAACGCTAACTGCTTAACTTTTCTCTTTCTGTTTATCATATTCATACTTTCTTCTTCCCCTTTTTTTCTTTTTTTATTCATTCCTTTGCTAGAGTTGTGTAGTTCACCAGAGATGAGATTTTGCGTATGCGACCAGGTTTTTTCCCACCATGAAGGTAATAGCCGCATTCCCACTTCAGGGATGGTTGATACTGTAACTTGAATAACCATCTCCAGCTGTTTTGTTACTCACAGTGCGCAAATCCAGCATCACTCAGTAAGGCCTAGTCAAGAGTGCTAAAGTTAGCACGCTCCTTCCTTTTACCTAGTCCATGTGTGGTCAGCTCCTGCTATGAATAGCACCAGCTGGCTCCAACTGGGCTGGGCTGGGATGGGATGGGATAATTAGCGGCTGAGAGGAGCTGAAAGCGGGGGAAACTGACTTGCTGTGTACTGTGAAAGCTTACAAGCTAAAGAGGATTGCTGTGTGTGGTTGTGGTCGGTCATCATCGGTGTATAGCCTTTGTGTGTCATCATCAAAGTGTATAGCCTTTGTGTGTGTGTGTGTGTGTGTGTGTGTGTGTGTGGACGTGCGCATGCGCGCGCACACGTGTGTGCGTGTATGTGTGTGTGTGTGTGTGTGTGTGCGCTTGCATGTGTGAGAACATTCGAATTTGCTAGGACCATAGATTGTTATTGATTGCTTGTGTGATGTAAAGGTCGAATGCAAGCACTTTGATTTGTTTTTACAAGACATGGCGCTATATAAGTTCCATGTATTATTGTCACCAGCTGTTGGAGAGGGCGCAGATGCGGGGGGAGAAGCTGAGGGAGACGCAGCAGCGGCTGCTGCAGCTGGCGGAGAGTCTGGAGGAGATGCTGGCCCAGCTGACGGAGTACCAGGCCCTGCTGGCCACCAAGGAGGCCGACCCCATCCCCCATGACATCAAGGTCGTCGACGAGCTCCTCAAGGAACACCAGGTGGGTTGAGGACTCTTTTGGTCTTCTGTCTCTTTCCCTACTCTACCTCTGCCTCCTCCCTCTTCTTCCCCTATTTAGAGTTTTGATGATAGTTGAATACATTGTACTGATGTCTGTAACTTTTCTTGTTGTTTCATTGTTGTAAGTTTTTTTTATTGTCTTCAGTTTTTTCATGTGTGTTTAGTTATTTGTTTATTGTTCTTCAGTATCATTTTTGTTGTTGTTGGTTGTTATGACTCTTATTTTAAGCAAACGCACAACTATTTTCTGTTGATTCTGTCATAATTATGGTCAGTGGAGCTGTAAACAACATGAAATGAATTGAGGACACTTCTCAGTTCTGCCCATAGCATGAGGAATGAAGATGAAGGTGGCTGTAACCGTGCAGTGGTGTGTGTGTGTGTGTGTGTGTGTGTGTGTGTGTGTGTGTGTGTGTGTGTGTGTGTGTGTGTGTGTGTGTGTGTGTGTGTGTGTGTGCAGGAGGTGTATGCAGAACTGGTGAAGTTGTCAGAAGCAGAAGACTTCATGAAAATCATGTCCACAGAGGCCAAAGCCACACCCAGCCCTGGTCAGAAGAATGGGAGGTAAGACTTGAAAATACTGGTGTCGAAGTAGGCACTGTGTTTTTGTTTGGCTTTGTTTTTGTTCCTCAACTAAAGCCCAAGGCTCACTAATTTTGCTCACCATAAAGCTAATGGTGTTTCGACTTTGGGGATGATGTCTAAAAATGACATGAGTATGCTTACCTTTTGTAGGATTTTGTTTTGTGGGGGAAACTGACAGCTGTGATGTTCTGTTCTAACCACCTGAAGGTTGCACTTGTCCAACAACAGAGTTGGAGTGTATGAAGAACAGATCAAACATAGAACAGCACGAATGTGAACTTGTGGTGAGTGGATGAAATTAAACCTAACATGAATAGCATGTTACGAAGTTACCAGATTTCAAGCTTTATCATTCATTTTAAGGAAATTCTCTGGGAGGTTCATAGAATTTAACAATAATAGAATCAGGGACCCTAATGTGAGATGTGCTGGGCCTGATTTGTCAAGCATTTAACAGCAGTGCAACACATTTTTGCTCATATGACAGACAACAACAGTTGCTGTCTGAGCATTTAACAAAGTAAGAATCAGCAGATGTGAGTATTTGGAAGCTCTCACAGAATCAGATGTACAACTAACACAGATTTATATTACTAGTGATAAACCGACTAAACCCGACATGAAGGAAGCCCTGTGCATGTTGCTTGCTGTGGGTGTGCAGCAATTTGCGCCTGAACGAGGTGGGGCGAGGCAACCCCCGCTACGTGGCCCTTCAGAACAAATGGCGCACGGTGTCCAGAATGGCGGTGGAGAGAAAGAAAGCGCTGCAGGACGCTTACGAGATGCTGGAGGAGGTATGGCAGGTCACTGTTTGTATTTCCTGATGGTACATTGAATAAGCAATGCACTTGTTTGTTTTTTTTATATCAAGCCATCTAGGAAGATAAACATCTGGATTTGTCACATGTTTCATGGTGTTTATGGACGGATATGTGCAGCGTTATGTTTCATGATTTAAATTTGCTAGAATGAGGATGAATTTGTGACCTAATCAGGTGCAAGGATCAAAAAGTGATTTGTGACTTTTTTTTTCTTTTTCTTTTTCTTACTTTCTTCTGTAACATTGATGTTTTTACACATCTGGTATTTTTTCTTCCTAGTTCCAAATTCATTTCTTTATTATTGCGGTGATGATGATGATGATGATTATCATTATTATCATTAATATTATTATTATTTTTGTGTGTGTGATTGGTTCAGTTCTGTGATATAGGCTGGATGAACAAAAAAAGTAGTTATTGAGGCACAATCTGCAGATTTTCCCCTAGTTTGCTGTCTCTTTCATAAGCTGTGTCTGTGTGTGCACAGCTGGAGAACTTCAAGAACTTTGACTTTGAGCTGTGGCGGGGGAAGTACCTGAAGTGGATCCAGGCCAAGAAGTTCCGCATCACTGACTTCTTCCGCCGCCAGGACAAAGATGGAGATGGCTTCCTCACCCAGGAGGAGTTTGTCAACGGCATGATCCAGTCACGTGAGTGGAGGAGAGGGGGATGGGCTGGGCTGGGCTGGGCTGGGCTGGGCTGTGTTGGGTTGGGTTGGGTTGGGTTGTGCTGAGTGAACATCATGATTATGTCACATACATCAGACTATATGCATAATTTTGGTATAGTCTGTTTCCAGATCTAAGCACAATAATTTAGTCACATAATGTATCAGGCTGTATTGCATTTGGTAGAGTTCTTTTTTCAAATCTAAACACAATGATTTAATTACATACATTAGGCTATACTACATTTAGTATAGTCCGTTTCCAGATATGAACACAGTGATGAAGTGTAATGTGTCAAGAGTATGCCAAATAGGCCTATGTGAAAAGCTCTGTCAGTTATTGGTGTAAGCAAAATGCTAAGCCTTATATCAACAGGTTGTTAAGCTGAGATGTTGTGCTCAGATAGTCTTCAGCCATGATGAGGTCTTAGCGTGTGTGTGTCTGTGTCTCTATGTGTGCGTGCATGCATGTGTGTAGAAGACAAATGACAATGATTATTTCAGAGTTTTGTATCATTTTTCATGTTCTTTTGATAATTTAGTGTATCCATCACATTTATGTATGCCATGAAAAACAGTGAAAAGTTTTCCTCATATATAGATATGACACATGTAAAATGATTCCTCACATAATATGCATGTATCAGTCTCTTTGTTTGTTTGTTTTTTCAACAGGGTTTCCTACCAATAGGACGGAACTGAATGCCGTGTTTGACATTTTTGATCGTGAGAAAAGGGGACTTATAGAATACAAAGATTTTGTGGATGCGCTCAAACCAGACAAGGTAGAGTACAACACTGATTTGTCCGTATTGCTGTTTTCAAATTCTGTGCAATTTGTACCCCCCAAAAAAAGCTGTTGTAAGTTTTGACATCTTTTAGAAAATCTAGATGATGTTTAAATGTCCTGGGAACAAATCAATATTGACCATTATTTTCAGCCATTATGAATCATCTAAAAATGTAAAGATGATATTTTTCCTTTAAACAGCTGTCCCTACCATGTGTCAAAATCTATTTGGGCAATACCCACATTCTCATGCATATTGGCAGATTTATTTTCAGAAAAGTTGAACATTTGTATGCTTTACACTCATGTACACACATGCACGCACGCACGCATGCACGCACGCACACCCCAACACACACACACACACAACACACACAACACACACACACACACACACACACACATACACACACACACACACACACACACACACACACACACACACACACACACTTACACACACACACACACACACACACACACACACACACACACACACACACACACACACACACACACACACACACCACACACACACCCAGTAGATATAGAAACTTTTCCCAGGTGGGGGAGGGAGATATGCTCTATACTTCATAGGACAGAAAAGTGTTCTTCCTAAAACTCTTTGTTTACTGCAGTTTTTTTATCAGATGAAGATGATGCTCTTATCATCTCAAATCAGAGAAAGTCATTAGGCTTACAAGCAAACATTTTAACAATTTTTTTTTTTTTTTAATTTTAAATCAACTATCTCTATCACTATTGTTGTTGGTAGGAGCTCCATGCAATGCCACCAAGGTTCACCGTCTTTCTCTGTCTCTGCAGAGTTCTACCATCTCTTGTAGCCCTCCCAAACCACTGATCGCAATGATGTTGACAATGTAGGATGTTGGTGGTCTACCTCATTTCCTTCTACCTTTAACCTTACATGGGAGAAATAATAAATAAATAAATAAATGAACAAATAAATAAAAATGAGTAGACCTTCCATCACAGAAATGCATTACACATGTCACGCAAATACAACACAGACATACACACACTGCAATACCTGTACTACAGTACTTAACATACCAGGTTGTGTGTTCATGATTCAGTTCCGCACATCGAGTCGCGCCATGTCGGAGGAGGAGGTGATTCAGGACAACATTGACCAGGAGGCCAACAACTGCACCTGCCGCGAACACTACACCGGCTACCGCGTGGAGAAGGGCAAATACAGGGTCAGTCAGTCTGTCAGTATGTCAGTCAGTATGTCAATCAGTCAGTATGTCAGTCAGTCTGTCAGTATGTCAGTCAGTCCCTCAGTCAGTCAGTCAGTCAGTCACTCAGTGAGTCAGTCAGTCACTCAGTCAGTCAGTCATTTAGTCAGTCAGTCATTTAGTCAGTCAGTCAGTCATTTAGTCAGTCACTCAGTCAGTCAGTCAGTCAGTCAGTCCTCTGTTGTTTTGTTGGTTTTGGTTTTGTGTCTGTGATAGATACTGTACTGTGCTAAAAGGAAATGGTGTGTGTGTGTGTGTGTGTGTGTGTGTGTGTGTGTGTGTGTGTGTGTGTGTGTGTGTGTGTGTGTGTGTGTGTGTATCATGTGAAAGACTTTTTAAAAAAGTTTTGTAGCAAATATTCATTGGGAGATGTTAGTTTTGTGTGAGTGTGTGTGGCTTTGTTTGGTTTTGGTTTGGTTTTGTATTAGTTTGTTTTTTGTTGGTTTTTTTGGGGAGGGGGGGGGGGGTTGCAGGGTACAATTACATGTTTTTGGGTGTATTTTTTTCTCTCTTGTTTAAGAGATAGCATTCTAGACTTTAGGTTCTCTAATTGTGTGAAAATAAACAAGTTATTAAAAAGAAATTTATGTCATTAAATATATGAGCATTCTTTTTGGCCATACGTAACTGAAAGATGTGCCTGCGAGCTTATAAAAATTCAGTGACCGCATTAAAAAAGATCTTTCATCTTCGTATGCCCGCATTCTTGTATTTGTGTGTGCAGTTTGGCGAGAAACAGAAGCTAGCGTTGGTGAGATTGCTGAACAAGACAGTGATGGTGAGGGTAGGTGGAGGGTGGGTGCCGCTAGAAGAATTCTTCCTCACCAATGACCCATGTAAAGGTTTGTCAGTCCTCACCTCTGCCGCTGTTTTCTGTTCCATAGGGACAGCCCTGTAGAGTGTTCCTTAGTGAGGGTTTTGTCTTGTTAAGGTTTGTGTGTAATCACCAGTGATGGAGTAATACAGATAATGAATAAAAGTTGAGATACTGCATAAGTGCTAGTGGTATGCGTAAATGCTAGTTGTAGGGTCTGTGTGTAAATGATTGGTGTAGACTTATATAAATGATGCTAGACTGTAGATTGAATTTGTTGATAACTGCCCAAGGTAGAGTGATGTATATTTATATATATATAAGTCATGGAATGTAGTTTTGTTTGTTTTGTGCAGAGAATTTGCTAGTGTACACAGTCATTGATATTGTTAAATCATTATCATCCTTGATTACTCATTGAGCCTCGATTTTTTTCATTATTGCCATTGCAATAGATTTATATCACACTGTAACAGGTTTATATTATGTTTTTGTTTCTTTGAATTGACAAGTATGACTTACACTGTAGTAGAGAGGTTGTGTTTGGTGTTTGATTCTCTTGAAAAGGGTTTTTTGTTTTTTTTTTGGGGGGGGGGGGGGGTTGCACTGAAAAGTTATACTTATGACATTTATTGATCAATCCGACATATTCTCAATTGTTCGGAAATGGTAGATGTTGTTTTGTGTCTTGAATTAATTTTAACTTACTGGCCTAAGCATCCCTTTTTCAAACTTAACCCCCCTCCCCCCCTCCAAAAAAATAAAAAAAGAAACTCAGCATACCTATAAATGTTTTATCAGTTAACAGTATATTTTTGAATAGCAAAAGAGTCAAAGGTTTTATCATCTTTAAAAACAGGTATACCACAACGTTGATAATGATTGTATTGGTTAAAACCATCATAATTATTAAAGCATATGAGTTGTTCATGATAGCAGTGTGTATCATTAGAATTAGTTATAGCGGTGTATCTCGTATACTTCTTGCATAAAACACTCAGTTTGTGAGAGAGAGAAAAAAACAATACATCAATATATATATACTGACATAGTTGTGGCTGAAAGTACATGTGGATGACCACAGAAGGATACACATGTTACTTTGCAGTATTGTACTATACACATAACATTACATGTGTAAAATACATATCCATGCTTCCGTATCTGTAGTTCGTACTGTTTGTATTATTAATGCCTTTTAAATATATGCAAGAATGGTGATTGAGAAAAGGAAGGTGCTGTTAACCCTGGGTTTATATTGACGCCGTTGTTGTTATTTTTTATCAAGTTTTTTTATGGTTTTAATATCAGTCCGTTCAGATTGGATTGGATTGAGAATTTAAAAAATATTTTAAAAAGTAGGTATACTTGTTTTATGCCTGTTGAAAATGATGAATTATTTTGAATCTCAAATTAACAGCTTATTTAGAAATATCTTCAGAATTATAGCTTCTTTTATTTTTTATTTAAATTTTTCCAGATCATATCAAAGTTATTGCACTTTCTCAGGAACTGTATTACCAGGCAATTTTTTTTTTCTTTTCTTAAATCAATCTTCAGTTTTGAAAACTGATACTATGAAGGGTGTTTTTGTTTGGTTGCTTGTTTTTGGTTTGTTTTTATTTAAAGCACCAGATGATATAAAGAATGATGTCACTGATATCTAGACCTTTATTTTATCAAAATCAAAGTTTAATCAATCAGCCAATTTATTTTTCACAAAATTCAATGAGCTGACTTTTTATGCTATTTGAAAGATTTCAGTTTTAGAACAGAAGTAAATGTGATCTTAATTTGCTTTGGTTTTGTTTGTGGGTAATTCAATGGTTGTGGAAAAAATGTATGCTTTGTGGGAGGAGATTTTTTTCTGTTATAGGTTTCTGTTAAAGTGGGACAATGCTTACTTGATTTTTTTTTAAGTTTGGTGACCATTTATCATGAAAGAAGTTGCATGTCTGTTTACACTTTTCATAACAGCAACTAACAAACAATGGCGAAAAAACATCAAAAGATATTGACTATCAAAATCCTCTGATGATATGATTTTGATAACTTTGTAATTCATACGTTGTATATATATTTTGCTACAAAAAAGTTCTTAAAGATTTCTTCATAAAGGGGTCTGAGAGAGACTCCTTTTTAATTGTTTATGAAAGAACATCTAAAATCTTTGATGTAAAAAAAAAAAAAGGTAGCAAGAGTATCTGTGTCAATGAATTTCACTTCAAACACTTAACATTTCATTTGTATACAGTTTCTACAATGGAAAGATCACTAACAGAACCTCCAAAATTTGTTAAGCATAGAAAATAACCATTTGGAAACATGCAACTCATTTCATGGTAGATGGTCATATTCTTTTTATTATATATACATAATAAATGCTTTGTTTCTGTTGAAGTCATGTGTGTGTCAAACGGTATGGATGTCTGTCCAGCCAAAGCAAGGAACGGTTTAGAACAGCGAGATGACCTAGTTCTGACGGTCAAACCTCCCGCTCTTTTTCACCGCGCCAAAGCAACACAGGCCGTATTTCCCCTTTCCCCACCTCAGGCAAAAGGCATCAAAACAGTTCCTCAGGCTACGCATCCTCCACTTCTTCAGGTATTGCCTGACCTCAGGACGTGCATGCGCATTTGCAGTGCCTGCATGCTTTGCCAGCGTGCGCACGCTCTCTCCCTCTCTCTTTCTCTTTCTCCCCCTTGCCCGAATGGCTTGAAAATTGTAAACCCCGAAAGCTTGAAGTTTGTAAACCCTTTAAAGGCTTGAAAATTGTAAACCCCCCTGGCCTTGTGAGATAAGAGAATCAGAAAATTGGAATGCTCTACCCCTGTTTTATCAGTATGCTAAGCAGTTGCTGTTCATTGCACAGAGAGAAAATGTCATCTGCTTCCTCCCCTATACGGAAAAGTGTTTGCTTTCTACTATACTTTATATACAAAAAATAATTAGAAATTCTTTGTTTTTTGTTTTAAATCAGTGTCAGTATTCAAAAGATATCCTCCCTGGTCAGGATGCTGGGGGCCTGTCAGTATAAACAGCATCCCCACCTTCTGGAAATTCTGTGCTAAGAATTCCCTCTTTTCTATCCTCTCTCTGTTTCTGCCTTGTTCCTTTTCTTCCTGTCACCTCCTTGTCTTTTTTCCCGCCTTCTTGGTCCATTTCCCTGCCTTTTATCCAGAAGCCAGATGTGCTGGGCCTGATTTGTCATGCCCTTATCTGCAGCACAATGCATTTTAAGTCAATGACAGACAATTGTTGCTGTCTGAGCGTTCAAGGAAGAAGAATTGATATCCAGCATAAGAAGAGACAGACAGTAGTGCCATCATCCAGGTCCTTTTTCTCTTTGTTCTGAAAAGTTTTGGCACATGTATACATACAAAGTTTGAATGAAAAAAGAGAAAGCATAAATGGTAGCACACACAGACAGATACAAATAACTAAATACTCTCACATACACTTATGCTGTCTTCGTTTTTTTTTACCCTCCCCCCAAAAAAAACAAAATCTACAGAGATAGAGGAAGACTGAGACTTTTCTTTTCTTTTTTTATAAACGTTCTTTTTTTTTTAGAGTAATTTTTCTGAAGTTTTTTTTCGTCATCATCCATCATGTTTACCCTTTGTTTTTTTTTTTTTATCTTAGGGGTAGTGTTTACTTTTTCCTTTATCCGTATTGTTTTCCTCTGTGACTTTTCTTTTGGTTTTTTAGCGTTCTCTTTTTCTTCTCCAGTTTTGTACTGTTTGTGTCTGTTCTTATCAGTGGAAATTAGTTCTTTGTATCACCTTTTTTCTCCCTCCCAAGAGTACAGTTTTGTGTTCTTCTTCTCACTTGAAATGTGTATCTTGCCAGTAAATGTTTTCTTTTAAGAGTTTTCCACCTGCGGCGTTTACTTTTGTATTTGGTCTGTAGCATTTTCTGTTATTTCCCTTGCCATCTCTGGTGTTTTCTGCCCCTTTCAGTTGCAGTCATTTTACAATTAAAAAAAAAAAAAAATTCTTCTACCAGTTTGTAAAGTTAGAGTTTTGTTCTCTGTCTGGAATGGTATGTCAGTCCTCTTGTCATTGTATGAGATGGTCTTGATTTCTTAGCTTGTGCTTAGAGCTTGAGTTTAGTTTATTTTCTTTTAAGTTCATTTCATTCTTTTTTTTTCATTTTATGTTATTCGTTTGTTTATTTTTTTTTTTTTTTATGTTTTCACTGTATTTTCCATTCATCCATTTGCTTATTATATATTCAAATATATTGGAAATAATAGTGCGGATAAGTAATCCGTTATACACAAGGAAGAGATCAGTTATTCTTCCTTCTTCCCTTCCTCCATGTACTTTATAGTCTTAGATTTAGGAAAGTGGAAATGTGTAAGTATTACTTTGTAGAAACCCTGTTAGTTTACCTTTTCCTTCTCTGTGTATGTTAATTTTTCGTGTTTAGAAGACTGGTAGTAACAGTTTATTATCATTATCAATATTACTGGTAATGATAGTAATACTGATTTCTGATCATCATGAATACCTCATATATACATGTTTTTAATTCTTGTATTTTGAGAATAATAGAATAAGCACTCCTGTGCTTTTTCATAACTACAGTAAGTATCTCTCAAGGTCGATATTTTATCCAGACATGTAAATTAACAAAGACCCAAAGAGAAGTAGTTCATGACTGTGTTGTTGCTTATCTAACATGAGATTTGCTGTAATTGGTTCATTAATAGAAAAAAAATGTATTTATAACCAGGACCTTGTGTATCATGTGTATCTTACAAGACTGATGACAAAATTTCATGTTGAAAAAAAAAAATTCTTTTCAATTGATGTACGAAAAAACTTGGATTGCTTGTTATGAATTTTTCTAATATCAAGTGTAGCCAACTGACATTTCAAGGTACATCTGTTTACATTATGTGTTTCGTCTGTTTACATGATGTACTGTGGACAAGCTCTTATGTTGGTATTTCAGCTGGACTTTGCCTACAGTTGACAAAAAATGCATAGTTTAAATCAAACTAGTGGAGTGCAAATCAGTTTTAAAAAATCAAGAAAGGAAAGGAATCTTCTTTTTTTTTTTCCCCACAGCTAGAGCTCCGAGGTTCACCAATGTGAGATTTTGGATGTATATGCAGTTGCTTTGGCCCACCATTAAGGTTGCTACCTTTCGTCTTTGGGGATGATTTCTAAATGCAACACCAGTGTAGATGTAGTTTTCTTTTTTAATTTTGTTATCTGTTGCTACTGGCATACAATGGCCTACTCTTCTGAAAGGCAGAACAGGTTTTGACATGTGGCAAGATTTTCGGAGTACATTTGAATGAATGGACCTCAGTTTATAGTGACATCCGAAGGACTTCTAGGGGAATGAAAGGACACTCATTTGAAGTAAGCAAAAAGGCATAAGGATTTGGCAAAGTGAGCAAGCTGGTATTATTTTTTTTAAATGGCCAAGTGAACAAAAGAGCATAAGAAGATGGCAAAGTGGGGGGTTTTTTTAAGGGGGAGGGTGGAGGATGACATGATAAAGTGGGCCAAAAAACAACCACCCACCCCCCCTTAAAAAAAGAGACAAAGACTATGGCAAAATGAAAGGATGGGCATAAGAACATGGCAAAATAAACAATTAGGCAGAAGAATATGGCGTCAAGAACAAATAGGCAGAAGAATGAAAAGGCAGAAGAAATGGCCATGAACGACTAGACGCAAGAACATGGCAAAGTCCAAGTTTGTTTTACCACTGAAGGTAACTGCTGATGTACATGGCATGTATTGCTGTAACCCAGACTGTGCAGTCAGTGAGAGAGAGAGGAGTGAACCACGAAGGCTGCACATGACCGGCGTGCTCTGTTCCAGCGGGCAGTGGGGACTCCTCCTTACGCAAAAGTCGTATCGGTACCTCTATGATCAATTTGTCCAGTAACAAATCCTCCTCCTCCTCCTCACTGCATCGAAACCCTGAGTATGGTATGTCACTTCTCACTAATGCTCTCTCACTTTGACCTGACACTTCTTTTTTTTTATTCTTTTTTGTTGTTTTTGTTTTCATCCATTGTTTCTGATGATTTTGTGCTTCATGAAATGTGTGTGGTTCTGTCTCTGTCTTGAATCGTTTCTGATGTTCTGATGGTTTTGAAAGTTGCAGTCACTGCTGATTTGAGTGCACGGCTGTTTCAGTGCTTTGTTTCCCATGCTTCCTCGTGTGTACTCTGCGCTTTGGATTGAGAGTGAAGCTGCTGACAGTGAAAAGATGAAATTTTTTTTTTTTTTTGGTCTCCACTGCCTGTTTTTTTTCTGGATGAACTTTATTGATTGGTCCCGATCAGTCATGGAGGCTTTCCATTTTCATGAGAATGTCAAACTGTGTTTTCTTTTCTTTGTTTTTTTTTTTGTTTTTAATGCTGTTTTGTGTAATCAGAGTTTTAGTTGTGATCTTTGATAATGTAACTGAAATTTACGTTAATATGTTTGTGTATGTGTGTTTGCATGTGCGTGTGCTGTGTGCGTGTGATGTGTGTGTGTGTGTGTTTGTGTGTGTGTGTGTGTGTGCATGCGTGCGCTTGAATACATAGTCTGCATGTGCTTTCATTGTGTGTGTGTGTGTGTGTGTGTGTGTGTGTAGGTGTGTTTGAACAATATAAGAATTTTTTTGTACATGTTTTTGCTTGTTTATTTGTAAATTTTGGACAGTGTCTGAAATAAATCCTTTCAGTGTATTAAACCTTGATAGTCTCAGCAAGGCAGTGTTGGTTGATAATTTTTTAAAAACTTTTAATGGCTATCTTTTTCTTCACAGACACAGATGCTGAGCTGATGCAGTATTATCGTCTGCGCACCGGTACTTGCCATTCTGATTGTGCATGTCTTTTGTACTGGAGTACTTCAGCTCTGATACAGTAGTATTTTGTATACTGGTCGAGTATTGTTTTAATGACCATTCTTGTGTGTTACACGATGCAGTTGTCTGGGCATGTGAATGTATGACGTATTCTTTGTTTGTGACTGTATTATAACTGGTTACTAATACTTCATATCTCAAATGTTATCTTGACAGATTCTGCTTGCAGATCCCTTAGATATATGTGTGTGACTGTATTATAACTGGTTACTAATACTTCAGATCTCAACTGTTATCTTGACAGATCCTGCCTGCAGATCCCTTAGAAATGGTGGTCAAGTGTATGATCATTATTTTCAGGGGGCTGTCTGGTGTATATCTTTTAACAAGAAGCATGCTGTCCAGTTATATTGACCAAAGGATGAACCTGCTGATTCCAAATATGTGTTTCTATAATTTATCAACTGTTATACTTACGCAGAAATGTTTACCTGTTATCTAACAGTAATGACGTTGAACTGACTTTTGTTGTATATTTTCCCTACTGTTTTAGCAGTGAGTTAACAGATATCACACTTAAAAATCAAAGAACCAACTAAAACCAGATTTACACCATTCTTCCTGCTAATGCCATCAATGTGGAACACCTTTCCCCCAAATGCTGTACCAGGATTGATTTTGCATGGTTGACTAACAGAAATTGTGCAGAAGTGGACATGTATACAGTATGTTGTAATATGCACTTAGATTTTTTTAAAGCCCTAGTTGATTTTTAAAACTGTAAATGATGGTGAAAAGAATTGTGCATGCTGTAATCATTTGAATGTGTATGTGTGAATGTGTTTGAGACCAGTAGTAGAAATTGATTCTTGTTGCTGATGTCCATTTGAATTTGGATCTTTTGGATCATGCAGATTTTGTGAAAGTAGCCCGTTTCCTGTAAAGATTTTGTTGGGGTTTTTTTGTTGTTGTTTTTATTAGCGCTCATGTGCTTTTTTACATCCATTCCCCATGTGTATGAAGTTTTGTCAATTTTGTCATCCGTTCCCACTGGCACACATTGGCTTACTTTTCCAAAAAGTAAAACGGGTTTTAACATGTGTGCAAGATGTTCTGTATGCGTTTGCACACGGGGCCTTGGTTTATAGTCTCTGAAGGACTTTTGGGGGTGGGAGTGGAGTCAGCATTTTTTTTTTATTAGGTTGGTTTTTCTTGCGGAGAGAGGGGGGGAGGTTGTTTGGCAGGGGATTATTTTGGGGGTTCTATGATTTATAGATTGTAATAAAGCCGTCAACCAAAAGAGAGGCTGCTAGGCTGCCAAGTCATGTTGGTGGTGTTCAATGTTGGGCCTCTGCTGATCCAAAATACACAACACACCCCTGCTAATCCTCTCACTGCTAACAGTAACAACTTTCATTAACTTGTTAGACTTCAGTTTTACACTGTTGCTATACTGTGGTATACTACTGTTTGAGCTACAGTTTGTTGGGGATTTTTTTAATCAGTGAAGATACTATACATTGATAAAATCACACATATGTTAATTTAAAATTTTGTTTACTTTTGATATTCCCAAGTTCCTCATGATAGATTATACTGTCTACTGATTTGCTAATGTTCAGGTTCAGGTATAGCCAGATTTCCTGCATCTGTGAATGTAGATTGTTGTAGTTTAGAATCCTGTATCACTTTTTTTGAAGAGATGTAAAACTGAAGACCACATTGCTATAGTCCAGTGCAGGCTATTCAGTATTGCTGTCTGTTTAGTTGTTTAGGGAAAAGATTGTGTGGAAGGAAATATTTCAGAAAGGTGCATGAACAGGTTTCGCGTGCATGCATGCACACATGCGCAGTGCGTGCGCCACACACACACACACACAAAACACTTTTTTTTTTAGTTTTTGTATATCTTGTCTGCCTTTTTTTGTGTGGAATTGTTTTTATACTGAGTTAACATTACCATGAAAGAACGATGCCTTTTTTTTAAGGGAAGACAAAGTATTTGTTAGAAGAAAACTCAGTGCGCTCACCAAATTAAAGTGTGGCTATTTATGCCTTTATTTACTGAAATATGGTTACCTTCGTGGGATGTTGGTTTGCTATTTTTATGCATGTATACATGTGTGTGTGTGTGTGTGTGTGTGTGTGTGTGTGTGTGTGTGTGTGTGTGTGTGTGTGTGTGTGTGAGATAGAGAGAGAGCTCTTGTAACTATTTTAAATATGGTAAACCTGAATTATACAAGCCTATTCAGTGATGTGTGGACAGTACAGTGATGTGTATACAATACAGTGATGTGTGGACCTAAGATATTGCATTGTGTAGAGACGTATCCTACATGTTTGTCCGATGTTTCCTCTAAACAACTCCCTCTGTATGGAGGAGAAGTCCATAGATTCCAACAGTAAAAAAAAAAAAAAAAAAAAAATAAAAAAAACTAATTCACACCCCTCTTCATTCGGTCAGGTTCCGTGGGCAACCTGTCGGGTCAGAGGTCAAGGACAGGGAAGTCGACAGTCTCGCTGTCGGGTCGCCGCACGCCTAACCCCGGCATGGAGCGGCGCCGCCCTGTCTCCGCCACCACCCCCCGCTCCACCACCCCCACCGTGGCCTTCGGTTCCAGCGTTCCCCGCGCCCTCCCCTCCTCCGTCTTCCCCTCCACCCCCCGCCACAGCGGCACCCCCCCTGGGCGCCACGGCAACCCCCCCCCACAGCGCCCCAGTTCCGCCACCCCCACATCCCAGCCCTCCTCGGGCGCCCCTGCGCCCAGCTGGGTTCAACGCCCGTCACGCGTCACCGCAGGCTCCCCACCACCCCTGCCACCACCCCGCAACCCCCCAACACTGCTGCTATGCAGTTTGATTTTCCTGACTTCAAGTGCTGAAGTGAGCTGCGTGTGTGTAGCAAAAAAAAAAAAAAAAAAAAAGACTTCATGAAGGAAAGAAAAGAGACAGCATGGAGTGCAAGGATGGTATCCGTGACTGGATTTAAAGTCGGAAACATTCCAGTTTTGAGAGGAAAGTTGCCAGGTTATGAGACTCCCTGAGATGAGGACAAAAGTTCTGTTAGGGATTCTGACGTTTTTTTTCACATATCATTCTGTAGTCTTGAGTTCTCTCAGCAGCAGAACTATTGTCTTTTACACCAGATGTGCATGAAACCTCACAAACACACCAGTGTACAAGATGGTGATGAGTGATGATGCAGCTGCGTGAATGTGAATCACACACGAGTCCAGGTGAATCTGACGATTGAATGATGCGTCTGAGGTACAAAATGGTGACAAATATCTGGTGAGAGAGCAGTTTTCGTTGATCAACAACCAAAACCAACTCTGCTGAACACACACATATCCCTGGAAGTGTATCATATCAGGAGTCTTCTCATACTCGTATACATATCACTGGGATTTTGTCATATTGGGATTTTAATGTCCAAGGACTGGTGATGTCTCTTAAGGTACATGGATTTTTGTGAAGACAGTTTACTCTGCTGTGTGTCGGGCTGAAGTTTTATTTTTGAGGGGGGCCTTATTTGGATCTCGAAGTCTTGTGGTCTGTACGTTGAACCCGTTAAGTGTTTTGTCTTGAAGTGAGATAGTGTGCTGATGAGCATTTTCTCCATTTGTGGATTGTCTCATATGCATGGTTTTCTTTTCTTTTTTCTTTACTGTCTATTCCCTACTCGTGATATGCATGAAATGAACTGTATACCCACATGTAAACAAGTGTAAGAATAAGCACGAGACGTCTGCTGTAAGATAGTATTGGTGTGAATGTCATGTGTATGGTAGCAGAGAAATATCCTGCATGTGTACTCCGGCTGTTTTTTTTTTATATCTTTTTGTTTAATGAGAGAGATTGAATATGCATTTGTAACTGACTGGAATGATGAATATATTGCTAGCAGATGAAATTTTGTTTCATAATCAGACAATGCATATATACATTTCTTTTAAGTCTACCATCATTCAGCTTGATGATGATGTTTTCAGTATAACTACTTACATTGTTTGATTGGCACAGTTGTAATATCTGGACTACCTGTTACAGTGGTAATATTGTGACTACCTGATGCTTATTAAAACAGGTTGTGTGACTACTTATAATGTTTACTGCATGTGTTTTGTAGTTTCACAAATGCTACATATGGTAACCAGCATAAGTCACGAGTATGCATGCCCACCCATACATATATGCAAACTTTCACACACACACACACATACACACCATGCATAAAATTATTCCTTTCTTAAATAGATGCTCTTAGCACTAATTATTAGCCAAATTTTTAATGACATGAAGAAAAATTCTCAGTAATAAACATAGAGAGTGACATCAATAAGTGCTTGGAAGAATATAACTTTGATCTCAGAAACTGTTCATTTACAAAATGCAAATTTATCTGTTTTTTAATGGTGCGTGTTTTAATAGATGTTTATATTCAAGTTTAAGGCAGCACTACAAGTCAATGGTGGACTGATTGATTAAAGAAGAAAGAATTTTGCTACAATCTGTAGATTACGGCTTTTGAAAAACTCACTTATTTTCTTTTTTTTATGACAGTGACTTCCAAAGGACTCTCTCTCCTCTTCTTCTCTCCTCTCTCTCTCTCTTCTCTCTCTCTCTCTCTCTCTCTCTCTCTCTCTCTCTCTCTCCTCTCTCTCTCTCTCTCTCTCTCTCACCTTAATTAAAACTTTCCTGTAGCATTTTACTGCTCTGCTTGGAATTAATATTACATTTTCATATAAGTTTTACACTTCCTGTTTTTACCGTGGACTGAAAAACTAGTGTTGCAAGCATTTTATCATCCAGTTCTGGAGCCTTTTATCATTGATCATTAAACTTTTAGAAGGTAATGGGAAACGCTCACATCTAAACTAAAGCTACTCACAAAGAAAATTTTCTGTTCAATTATGTGATAAAAGCACACTTGTTCATTAACAGAGTCAGGTGCGTTGTCCTCACAGATGCCATACAAGTTTGGAAGTGTGTTTAGATACCTGTACAGTGTCTGTCGGTGCTAAATGTTGGATACTTAGAATCATTTCAGCAATCACTTTCATCAAACTACCAGCACATCTGTTTTTGCTACGCATACTTCACAGTCTGAAACTTGCACAGAATGGTGTAGCTTTAGAAAAACACAAACGTTTATAAAGTTACGACAAATTTTATAGAGACATTTTTTATGCTTACTTAAGGAAGAGAAGCGCTTCCATTTTTGTTTTGTTTTACAAGATTCAGCGCTATATAAATTAAAATACCATACATTATTATTATTATTAAAATAGTGTCATGAAACAGTTAATAGCTATATGAAAATCATGTGGTTTTAAAGGAAATTCTTTATAGATACATGCGTATGTTGACATTTGTTGTCAGTTCTGTCTTAAATGATCAGAAAAGGGGACTTGATAGCCTAGTGGCTAGAGTGCTGCAATCGCAATTTAACATCCCGGGATCGAGCTCAGGTTTGACCTACCATTCAGACTCCCATTCCAGGGGATGTTTCCCCTGCAGTTAGCGTTAGCACTGACTCCACACACACACCCCACCCCCCACCCACCCCCCTAGTCTTTGGGATGAGACTATAAACCGAGGCCCCATATGCAAATGCATGCAAATCATCTTGCATGTTAAAACCTGTTCTGCCTTTTGGAAGAGAAGATGAATCATGCAGGTAAGAATGGATAACAAACTTTTTTTAAAATTTTAAACACATGCAGACAGGTTGGTGATTCAGAGATCACCCTGAACCAGCTGAAGGCAGAATACAGCTACCTTGCTGGTGGTAAAAAAAACTTATAGCACAGATGTAAAACCTTCACAATTGGTGAACCTTCAAGCTTAAGCTGAGGACTGAAAAAAAAAAAAGAGAGAGATAATCAGAATAAAACATTTTTGTTTGATGGTGGGTGGGGGAAGAAGGAGAGAAGGTTGTACTTTCACAAAGGTTATTCTCTGTTTTAGAGATAAAGTATTTTGAATTATTTGAATTGAATATGGTCATTGACTGATGCGCTGCATGTGATGTGTTCAGTTTGGCCAGTGTCCCCCTTTTCCATTATTTTTTGGCTTTGTCAAAAATATTTTTATTTTCTTGATCTCAAATCTTTTTTTTTCCTGATACATACTGATCAAAATGCCTTCTCTTTTTCTCACTTGTCGATCACATTCCTTTTCAAGGATGAAAAAAAGCATAGAAAGTGAATAAGGAGAACTGTACTGTGTATCTGGGTGTGATAAATACATTCAAAATGATATAGATCTAGGTGTGATGAATTCATTGGAAATGATGTATGGGTGTGATAAATTCATTCCAAAATCTGTTTGTAATGAAGACCAGGTTCAAGTCATATCAAAACATATCAATGTATGGTAATTCAGTACCACAGAAGATGCTCACTTTTCTTTTCTTTTCTTTTTTTTTTTGGATTGTACATAATTGTCACTTCGTGCCTGCTGACATTACAAGTCTGTAAAATGAAAAGAAATTTAGAAACATTTAAAAAATACGGAAAAATGACCGTTTGATAATGAAATTGCTTTCTGAAAATGAATTTATAAAGAATTTTCAGGTGCCTTCAATACCCTCTTTTAAAAACTGGATGGAATCCACTGAGGCTAGCATGAATTTGGGGTAAATACCCTGTTGTTACTTTAGTTTTTGTCTGTAAGCAATTATAATGATTTTGCCCATAACTACATTACCAAAGAAAATAATCTGTGCTGAGTTTTAAGTTGTACAAAAAAAAAAAGAAATATCCAATGAATGGCTATGAAATATGCAAATAACCATATCATTTTGTGTATAAATGTCATCGTTGTGAACGTCATTTGCATTTACTTCTCAGTACCCAGTCTAAACTAATCTAATGGCTCCAGCCTCTCACTTTACCTTTCTTTTAACAGTGTACAGCTCTGTAACAGTGACACCAACTAACAAAAAATTTCAAGTTATATCATTTTATTCGACATTATTTCTAAAGCATCTGGATTGCACACATGTGTGTATACACTGCAGAGAATGTGTGGTGTTGGAGTGAGCTGACCAACCAGATGTTTATTCCGATAAAATGAAAGTATGTCATATTGTTGTGTTACATATTCCTGGTTGTGCATGTATAATTTAAAAGAGAAAAAAACAGGAGTGTTGTTCAGTATGCTAGCTCGTATTGCAATTTGTCATTTTAGCTGGGATTGGCTGTGTGTTTGTAAAAAAAGATAAGAGGTGGCTAAGGTAGTTTTTGGAGAGGATGAAAGACATGCATGCTGCTTTTTTTCTCTTCTTAAGGGAGGGGTGGCTATATTGAGGTTATTTACTTTTCTTCAAAGACAACCAATGCAGGTTGGATGTACAATCCAGCCATTACTTTCAGGGCCAGATATTGTGTTCATACTTGACCCAAAGGCTGAATATTGGCAATTCCCTTGTCACTCGCTATGCAAAATAGTTGCAGAGGTTGGACCCTGTGTAGTTTTTTTGGTTTTGTTTTGTTTTGAACATTGCCTGAGCTTGACCAACATGTATGCATGTCAAATCACCATGGATGTATCGTGCTTGGTAGTGTTGGGTATGTAGGGGCTGTTCAATGGTTGGTGGGCTTTAATACTGCTACTGTGTAGATAAATATTCCCCATCTCTGGTCTCTGTCTCTGTCTTTGTCTCTCTCTCTTCCTCCCTCCCTCTCCCTCTCCTCTCTCTCTCCCCTGTGGCTGTGAATTTGTCTCTTGTCTCTCTCTCTTTTGAAAGTTTTTTTTCAGTAAGTCTCTGAAATGTCTGTCATTTTTGTGAATGTTTCTGTTTGTAATCTCATTCATTACAAGTTATTATTTTTGTATGCATGGATCTATATTGAACTTTTATCAAAGATCTGTGTATCATATAGGTACTTTTTTTAATTTCATGGTTTATCTTTAGTTTTATTTCTATTCATTCATTTTCTCTGTATGTGGTGTGTGTGTGCATGTGTGTGTGTGTGTGTGTGTGTGTGTGTGTGTGTGATTGCGTGCGTGCATGTTGCCTTCCTTTCTGTTTATATTAAGACTTTCATTGACACTATAGTCCAAGCATTGCTTTCATTAGGTGCAAAGGAAAGCAGCTAGGTGCATAAATTGTCATCATAAGAATAAGCCTTCATTCAGGGATTTTTTGGGGGTAAAACTGCGTCATCTTTCTTTTTTTTTGTGCGTACTCTCACTACTGCTTTTGGACCACCTTAATAGCATAAACTGCAGCAGTTGGCATTGTTAGGAGTGTGAAATAATGTTTACACACACACCACACACACACACACACACAATATGCATGCATGCCAAGTTTTATCCATTAGTGTAATAAGTGAACAATGAACAATGAATGATATCAATAATCTGTAATGATTTGTTCATGATTTTAAGAGTTGATATGGAAAGTTTGATTCACTTAATTGAATGATAAGAGTTATAGAACATATTCGCTGCCTTTTATAGAACAAATCAGATTTATGACGAAATTTGTTAGTTTGTTCCAGTGGTTTTGGATTAAAAATTTCGATAAGCATGAGGAAATTTTCTTCTCTGATGTCACATCCATGCTGAGTGAGAGCTAAAGTTTGCTTTCACCAATTAAGTGATGAAAGCAAAACAAATACCATTCATTACATATGACATAAAAGATATGAGCTATTATTCTAAGGCTTGTACATGAAACTATTTTAGATTTATAATTGTGTAGCAGCATTTTGAGCCATTAAAATGTTTTTTCTGTCTTTTTTTGTTTTTGTTTCTTTCCCAGTGTATCATGCATTTAAAGAGAAAATTTTTAAATTTTGGGGTGGTCTTTTTTTTATATAGATGATCTGGCATATCAGACATATTATATTTGCATGAATTTTATCTTTGATATTATATCAGTGGAGTTGTCCTATTTTATTACATTATTATTTTTTTTTTTTTTAATGTGCAGAAATTGTAGGCCATGTGTATTTGCTGAGCAGTTACCTATAGATACATAATGCCAGGGGAAGGTGATAGATTCAGACAGGTTTTATAGTGTGTGTCTATGATTGTCGCAGAATTGCCAGGATTGTTGATCAATGTGAGATGACTCAATGCATTCCAGGCCATATCAAACTACTTTAATTAAACCATTGTCATTAAATCATACTGTAACACTGCCTTCAGACTTTTTGTTCTGTTTCTTCTGTTTTAGGGTGTGGGTTTTTTTTTTCCCTTCTTTTGTTTTTGGGGGGTGTTTGTGAGTGAGTGAGTGAGTGAGTGAGAGAGAGAGAGAGAGAGAGAGAGAGAGAGAGAGAGAGAGAGAGAGAGAGAGGGGTGTGTGTGTGTGTTTCGAACTGCCTTGGAATGGATGTGTTTATGATTTTATTATTATATTTCAAGAGTAATGGAATAAGCACTCGTGTGCTTTACATCCACTTTATGCAGTTTTGTAAATGTTGTCATCTATTCCCACTGGCACACAATGGCCTACTCTTCGAAAAAGTGGAACAGGTTTTAACGTGTTAATTGTTTACATGTGTGTATAGTTTTCATGAAATTCAGATAGCTTTCTGTTGCAAGTCTTCTATACTTGTTTTACTGGGCTACTTTTCATACAGTGTTTTAAGTTTAAGGAAAGTGATAAGAGAAAATATGATTTGCAATTGATTTTCTTTGCTTTTCAGTCATTGTCATCAGTTCAGAAGATTTTCTATTTTTCAGTGTCAATAAATTTTATGTAACGACAGATATGATTATTGTGAAGTAGGTGGCAGAAAAGAAATAGTCGAATCAGTTAATGCGTTTGAAGTCACCTAAGATTTATTGTGATTTAAAAAAAAAAAAAAAAATGAAAAGGCACTACTAAACACTGTAACATATACTTATAATTATCAACTTCAAATTATTCTCTTCATGTTTTTGCCTTCTGATCAGAGTAGGTATTTTGGTGGGGTTGTTTTTTTTCCTTGGCTCAGCTCCAAGGTTCACCAGTGGTGAGGAATTGTGCATGCAACCAATTTTGCCCACTATTAAGATAGCCGCATTCTGACTTCAGGGATGTATCAGAGTAAATATTTCCCTTTCTCTTTTCGGTACAACAGACAAGTAGATAACAGACTTGTCATGAAATTGAAGCTGCAAGTGGTTCCAATATTAGCAGCTGCTTTTAAGGCTGCAATCACACCTTTAACTGTGAAGGTTTATATACGTGCTTTAGAAGTCCTCGGATGAGACTATAAACCGAGGCCCCGTGTGCAAACGCACGCGAACATCTTGCGCACACGTTAAATCCTGTTCCGCTTTTTGTAAGAGTAGGCCATTGTGTGATGGTGGGAGCAGATGACAATATTTACAAAACTGCATACACACAGGGACTGTATGTAAAAAATGACATGAGTGCCTATTCCATTATCCTCGATATAAAATAATTAAAAAAAAAAAAAAAAAATCATAGATTCATTCATTCATTGAAGAATGGGGATTTTTATGAATTTACAGAACATCTTATGGGTATCTCACTATCTGCCTGTGCCTTACTCGCTATGTGTGCTTGCATGCAGATGATCCATATGCATTTTAAAAATTATTCATACATATCAATGTTTGACAGTTAGAGAAACACAAAAGATAACAGGCATGTACTCCACCCTAGATCAGCAAAAACTATGTTATGAAGTTGTCGGACACCTGCCGAGTGGGTTTCTTGGCCGATTGCCTTTTTCTGATGACAGTGGTGGTTTTAAAGAAAAAAATATTTGTGGAGCAGTTTTGCACAACACTTCTTGTGGTACTCTTCAAAGAAATCAGGTATCATCATCATAAGCATTAAACCGTACAATAAAATCAGACATGAAGACAGACATGGAAGGACAGTGCACACACACACACACACACACACACACACACACACACCCCAGTTATGTGAAATCGTCACTCGCCACATGTACAGTCAAAATGTACAGTCGTGTCCTTACACACAAAAAATGCCACATACATGCATTAAACAGTCACATACATGTACACACACACATGATGTATCCACACACACACACACACACACACCAGAGCATCTCTGCTACACACACACACACCCACACACACACACACACACACACAACACACACACACATACCCCAAAGACTCATTTTTGTTTAGCTATTATTATTTTCCCAGCTAACTGTTACAACGCAGCCATACATACATTTGGACTGACTCCATTCACTATGCAAGCAAATCAAATACCCACATATGTATACATGCATATTCTCCCACACCAGATTATGTAATATCACAATGTGTATCCTACCAGATCTTACATAACCTTGGTTTAAACCTTCACCACACCACACAAAAAATCATGAAAATCTGGCTCAGTAACATCGGACACTTTCAAGTCAGGCAACATAAAAAAAACCTCACAAAGACCAGCCACCACGTGGTTAACGCCTTGCATTTTAGACTTGAAGGTCACAGGTTCAAATCCCATAAGAGTCTTAGGGATTTTTCAGACTCCGGCCAGCTCCTACCCAGAGTGAGTGTGCTGTGGGCTCAGTGGGGAGACTGGGACCACACAGTTGAGCTTCATCCACCTTATGGATACAAATTTGGAGTTTGCTCAAATGACCTGACCAACACTGCAGGTGTCTGTATCTCTCAGGCCCGGTTGACGCCATGAATATTATTATAGTAAGTGTAGATTACAGCCCTGTCAAGTGGTCTCATGCACTTCCATAGAAGCAGCATTACATCATCCTCATTACCACTAATCATCATGCAATAAAAATTTCTTCTGATTTGGTAGACGCCATTGCTCTGATCTTGTAGTAAACCCAGATTTGGCTTACCCATACACTTTTGTGCCTGGGGTGAGTCTGTGTCAAAGCCTTTGGGGTTGGAGGTTTGTGGGGGGATGGTCGTTGGAGAGACATTGTGGTGGTCACCACCTCAGGTGGGTAACTCACTCAGTCTGGCTCCGTGAATGCGCTAATACTGCCATTAGTAGGGGGCTTTATAGGTGGTGTCCTGCGTATGTTACCTCAGAACAGGCACCACTGAACACCACCAAAGTGACCCAGCAGAAGTGCAGGGCTGGTGGCCCCATGGTGGCCTAATATTGATGAGCTCCCTGTGGACTCCCAACCCTGAGGATGAGACATAACGAATCTGGGTAGGGCTGTGACGGGGAGATTGAAATGAGTGGCGTGGGAACAGACAGGGACGTTACAGAAGGCAGCAACAACAACAAAAAACCCAACTCACAAAGAACATTTGTACTGTAACATTTGTGACAACTTCGCTCCCCTCTTTTTTTGTTTAAACCAATAACCTGCCATCAGTGCCCACTCAAGACTCAAAACATCATCAGGGAAGAAAAAAAAAAAATCCTCACATATCACACCACATGCACCCATCACTGGTGGGGAGGACCAGTGTCCACAGTGTACCCGTTCCGCCGTGCTCTCTGGCACTGAGCCTGAAAAAGGACGTGGTTGATCTGAAAGTAATGCGGATTCTCAGTTTCCCCCAGCTCGGGGTCGTACACTTCATCATCCATCATCACTACATCCTCCTCATCCAAATTCTCGCGCTGGTCGTTTCCCGGGGAAGCGCTGTGCTGGTACTGAAGCCCGTGGTGTGCAACCCCGTTGGGAGCGGTGGAGGCATGCTGCTGCATGGCGGCCTGACCCATGGCGGGGTAAGGAGCCACAGGGGGCACAGACTGGGGGTAGAACAGGGAGGGATGCCCAGGCCGGCACCGGCTGTGCTGTGGCCCCCGCTCATGAGGGGAGAAGACGCTGCCAGCATGTGGGGGCTGATGGGGCTAGACGAGGAGTGGTGGGGGTGGTGAGGCATGGCCCCGGGTGTCCTGCCGGTGCAGTCCCAGTGCTGGTATGCCGGATTCATGGGCTGGAAAAAGGAGCTCCTGTCCAAGGGGGCTGCCATCAGGGGCACCCTCATGTGGGCCGGGGGGGCCATCGCTCCGCCCACCGCTCCAATCTGATCAACAGCCAGCAACACACAATCCAGGATCAGGAATCTGTACTAGGATCAGGAATTTTTAACCACACAATGGCCTACTATTCTGAAAGGTGGAACAGGTTTTAACAAGTGTGTAAGATGTTCTGCGAGCGTTTCACTTTGATAAGACGACTTGTTCAAAAAAGACTATTTTATGTATGAGAAGAAGTTTAAATTCCAGACTATACATATCAGAAATACTTTTAGGTATCATAATTTTTCAGTGTTTTTATTTTTCTTGTACACAGTTGTTCTTACAGTCTTAACTGTTTCTTTTGTATATTATATGCAGTGCACAAGTTTACATGTGTGTTTGTGTGTGTGTGTGAATGCTTGTGGATGTGTATGCATACATACAGGAGTGTACTTTACAAAAGGACTGTTCTAGTTGCACTCTTCTGAATCCCAATACTGCATGCAAAAAAGGGGTGGAAAAGGTGTCCCATAACCTTGCGGTCATTGGGGAGCAAGATGTCAGAGGCCTCAGCTTCTCCATGGGCCAGGATATTGAGGGCAGCACCCATCTTCTCTCCCTTCTACTTTACCTTCCCAGACCCTAAAGACGGCAGGTAACCATTTACAGTTAGGTGAACCGGGGAACTGTACTGAAGCCAAGGCGCACAAACACACAAGGGGACTGGATGTAAAAAAGCGCATGAGTGCTTATTCCAATATCCTCGATATAAAAGAATTTTTTTAAAAAAACAAAAAAACATCCACTTGGTAACCATGCTCAATGCTTAGCTTTGGGAAAGCAAGTACTCTGACCACATACAATTGTATACAAAAAGTTGGGGGGGGTTTAATAGGATGCGTACCTCTGGTTGGGGAACATGGGGCTGATCCTCCTGGTCACTGCTTGTTCTAGGTCCTCTGAAAGATAAAAATCACAGAGATCCATACAAATGAAACGACCGTTCAGATAATATCTCTGAAAATCTGTTTCGTTAAATTTGAATAAGTGAAAACATAATTAGAAAGCTTCTCATTTCTTAATTCTGAAAAAAGGCCTTTCTTGTTATTCTAGAGAAATAGCCTATCAATATTATCAATTAAAAAGAATGAGAAGAGATTTGATAAAACTTTGATTCAGTGAAACATTCCAAAATGAGTAAAACAAAAGAAGCACACCCACTGGATACTGTTACAGAGTTCGCGCTAGGATTTTTTAAAACCGGTACTGCGAGTTGCCATTTCAGAGATATCCTGACCAACTCCCCCAAAATCGGTCCCCAGAAAAAAAATCCGATACGTACTGTGAACAAAACAAAACAATTCAGTGAGGGGGTGGGGGAGGGGGGGCTGTTCGGCAGCAAAACTAAATATAAATTGAACGCAAATCTCTCAGACTTTGACTGCCATGCTGCTGCCACTTGCTTCTTGGGCACGAAGCCACGCAGGAAACTGGTAGGATTTTTTTTTTTCTAGCGCCTGTGTCACTGTCTGTGTCAGTCTGTTGTTTTGCATGACATCATTTGTGTGAATTATATTCTTCTTTCTTGTTTCTATGCTTAGCGCTCATCTAGATCTTTTGTTCAATTTAGATTTAGTTTTCGACTCCTCTCTCAAAGCAACGCACAAATTCATAGTCATAGACTCTCCGCTTTTTGTAAGAGCAGGCCATCATGTGCCGGTGGGAACAGATTACATTTACATAACTGCATACACACGGGGACTAGATGTTAAAAAGCACAGGAGTGCTTATTCCATTATCCTGGATATAAAAGAATAAAGAACAAATCAATCTAGGCCCCATTTACTCATTGTAAATGGACGTCACTGTCATGCCGAGAAGAGCGCGAAGCTCAATTCTTTTACAGTAAAGCTTGCTGTTCTGCGTTCTAGGCTAATGAGGTTGGCGCCAAAGACAAGAGTTTGTTGGAAGGGGTGGGAAGGGGTAGGAGTGGGGAGGGGTAGGTGCGTAACCACAGGCGCTGTCACAAAATGTCACTTCAGATTTTTTTTTTTTTGAGACAGAAATCTAATCGGTCACAGGCAAACAGAATCGGTACGCGGTACCGGCTGCTTCCAAAATTTTCGGTATTCCCTGTTTACAATCGGTAAAATACCAACAATTACCGGTTGTCGTGAACCCTGTGTTATGTTTGCAATACAGAGTCACACATAAAGTTCATTTAAATTGTGCTCCTCTCGTTGGTTTTGCCATTAATATCACAATAGGGGGTTGTTGTATTTTTTAAAAAATTATTCTGCCTATTAATCATTATTGTCTATTTTTATCATTGCTATGACTATGAGTATCCTTGCCTCAACTGCTGCTATGTTTTTTCAAAGTCACCTGTTTTATATTTTATAATTTATTAAATCCATATCATCGTCATCATCATCATCAAGTAAAATTTCACAGACATGAGTACAAATTTATGTACATTAAAATCATACTGTAAATTTCTTTACATACATACATGTATACTAACAAAGTAACATTCTGTGGCTTCACAAAAAAAAACCAAAAAAAAACCCAGTGATTAATTTTGATATGTTTCTATAGATCTATACAAGTCCTTTCAAGCATACATCACACAGCAACTCCTTCTAACACTTTTAGTTCGGCAGTGGGAGAGAAAAGAAGGCAGAGGCCGAAAAACTTAACAAACCAGCATCACTTCTCACCTCCTCTCATCCCCCAATGCCAGAGTCAAAATCAACGTTGCACACATTTGCAACGCGAGAATAGCTAAAAGTCTCTCTTAGTCCCAGTCAAACAGCGCTATTTTTGCACAGAAGTTAAGTAGCTCCTTACACAGTAGCCTACCAGACTAACACAGCCGCCCCCCCCCCCCCCTCCCCCTGTGGAACGGCCAGATTTCCGGGAGATGTGATATAACACAGATGTCTGCCATATGTGGCGGTTCACAAAATAGCCTATCTGTAGGTCTTAAGGTCTATGCATTCTAATTATTTTGTTGCTGTTATGATACTGATGGTCAGTGCACAAAGTACAAATCTCTTTATGTACTTCCCTTTTAAAGATATAACTAACATTACTTTTCAACGCAAAGATTTATGTCAGTGATTATTCCATAAAACCAAAAAGCACGCCCGACATTTTACTTTAAGGTAGGTGTGTGCGCGCGCGAGCGCACACACACATACACACACACACACGCACGCACGCTCGCGCGCGCTGCGCACACACACACACACACACACACACCAGAGAGAGAGACAGAGACAGAGACAGAGAGAGAGAGAGAGAGAGAGAGAGAGAGAGAGAGAGAGAATGCATGCCGTCATTGAAATTTAATTTTAGACACAATGTGCTTTTCCTACGCTTTTTTTTCTTTCTTTTCTTTCTTTCGTTTTGTTTGTTTGTTAATTTGTTCTTCACTAGATCTATATGAATAGAAAAGTGACCAGAGGATGGAAGACAATCACAAAAATTCCCTAAACCACTCTTACACTGAACGTGGTATGCACACACACATGCACGCACGCACACGCACGCACACACGCACACACGCACACACACGCACACACACACACACACACACACACACACACACACACACACACACACACACACACACACACACACACACACACACTCTTACACTGCTAATACAACACACACTAACAGAGATGCTCTACACATGAAGCAGACACAAACGAACACTGAATAACACAAATGAGGAACTTCAAGCTGTTACATTTACTACTTACAGATCGTTTTACAGCACCATTCTTTCACAGAGTAATCCATGTATATCGAGCAACTCTGGGCACTTATAAACATTCACATGGAAACACAACTTTAGATTTTATGAAAACTTTTGTCGCATTAATCGGAAAGGGTGGGTTTCTCAAATACAGAGAAATAGTAGGGAGCCTGAGCCAGCCTGCCTGCTGTGCTATGGAATTTCGCTTACAGTGTAGCCGAATGGATAGGGTCCGTCACAGAATAACAGAGCCAGCGTTGCGCTAACTAAAGAGTCAGATTTTGGGAAGGGTAAACTGCCGTGATCAGGATAGTACCACACACACACACACACACACACACACACACACACACACACATACACATACACACACACACACACACACACACACACACATCATCTGCAACAACTTTTATAGGCTCCTGGGTCATTTAAAAAAAAAAAAAAACTAAAGTAATTATCGTACTTTGTTTGACCAGCTAAAGTTACCCCCAAATTCATTAATTAATCAAGCTACCAAACACTGCATACATGTAATAAGTCAGATTCCATTCTGTGATAAGTGAGTAAACAAAAAGAAGGCATGTGTAGCCAAACACTCACTTTATGTTCAGGTGGTTGATCCTCTTACTGATGGGGACAGCTTCATCCTCCTCCTTATCCACTTGTGAAAATGGTCGCTTGGCTCTGAACTTACTGAAAAAAACGAAAACACACAACAAACACATAAGTCATACTCATGATGATTGATACTCAATTTGACATACAACTATCTACTTTTCTAAAATTTTATCATGAGCATGATGCTTGTCTTCAGAAGAGTAGGCCATTGTGTGCCAGTGGGAACTGATGACAAAACTGACAAAACTGCATACACACGGGAGTTGGATGTAAAAAAGCACATGAGTGGTCATTCCATTATCCCAGGGTTCATGCTAGGATTTTTTAAAACCGGTACTGCGAGTTGCCATTTCAGAGATATCTTGACCAACTCCCCCGAAATCGGTCCCCAGAAAAGAAAATCCGGTACGTACTGTGAACAAAACGAAACTATTTAGTGGGGGGGGGAGAGGGGGGGGATTGTTCGGCAGCAAAACTAAATCTAAATTGAACGCGAATCTCTCAGATTTTGACTGCCGTGCTGCTGCCACTCGCTTCTTGGGCACGAAGCCACGCAGGAAATAGGATTTTTTTCTAGCGCCTGTGTCACCGTCTGTATCAGTCTGTTGTTTTGCATGGCATCATTCTGTGACTTATATTCTTCTTTCTTGTTTCTATGCTTAGCGCTCATCTAGATCTTTCGTTCACTTTATATTTAGTTTTTCGACTCTTCTCTCTCAAAGCAACGCGCAAATTCATAGTCATAGACCCTCCGTCGTAAGAGCCGGCCGTCGTGTGCCGGTGGGAACAGATGACATTTACAAAACTGCATACACACGGGGACTGGATGTTAAAAAGCACAGGAGTGCTTATTCCATTATCCTCAATATAAAAGATTAAAAGAATAAATAAATCTAGGCCCCATTTACTCATTGTGAATGGAAGTCACTGTCATGCCGAGAAGAGCGCGAAGCTCTATTCTTTCACAGTAAAGCTTGCTGTTCTGCGTGCTAGGCTAATTAAATGAGGCTGGCGCCAAAGATGTTCGTTGGAAGGGGTAGGAAGGGGTAGGTGCGTAAGCACAGTACAGGCGCATGACAGACTGTCAGAAAACGTCACTTCAGACTTTTGTTTTTTTTAGACGGAAATCTAATCGGTCACAGGCAAACAGAATCGGTACGCGGTACCGGCTGCTTCGAAAATTTTCGGTATTCCCTGTTTACAATCGGTAAAATACCGGCAATTACCGGTTATCGCGAACCCTGTTATCCTCAAGATAAAAGAATTTTACAAAATAATAAATAAATACACCCACCCACTCACACACACAAGATTCAAGATCCAAGATTTAATTCGCCTTTGACCCCTATTAGTATTACTTAGGGCATGGAGGATTTCAGAAAACAAAATCAACTGTAACATATATATATAATTTGCATAAATAGAATACGTTCATACACAGAATTTCACAGAAATAAAAATATAGTTAACCTTTTGGCTTTTCATTAATGTCATGCAACTTTACTCTTAACTATGAATTTGCTAAGTTTTAATAACACATTTTTATCAGAAGAGAACAAATTACAAAATGTGAACACACACACACACACACACACACACACACACACACACACACACACACACACACACACGCACATGTATGTACTGTAATCATGTAAATAGCAGAACTTAAATGGGTCTAGGGGCCTAATGGCCTAATATTATTTAAATACATATGACATAACAATATAAGCTAGTAATAAATTCAGCATCTCTCGTTTAAAAGTATTAACTGCAAAGTACTACTGTAAGCGCGAGCCTACAAAGTACATTGCACCAGGATCATAAAAGCAGATTTAGTCAACTTAAAATTGTCCGTACTGCTGATGCGAATCAATGATCTCGGAATCTGATCTTGGCTATCCGCAAATCGTTGCCTAAGTCAAAAAGAGAAGCTGACGAAAATAAGAGACCCGTTTCAATTTCTGAGCACAAACGGACATGTTACATTAGTAATTATACAAACACACGCTTACCTTGAGCTTTGGTTCTCCATGATTTATTTGGAATAAATTTGGAGACGGTAGCCAAGCCTCGTAAACACTGGCACAGTAGCCTATAGAGTCAGGACGAGAATGTAGGCCTATTAATATTATCCCGTCAATTCTTTGTCGAGGCGAATGAACACTGATCGCTGGTAGACTAAAACAGCCTGGCCAAAATTACTCCCTTCTGGAAAAAAAATGTATATAACTCTATCGAACCAAGGTCATGACTGCCGACCACCAACTTAGCTTCACAATGCGATGAAAACTGTCCTCCCTTCGTGTCGTAGCCTACTCGCAAGCCATGACTGCAGGGTAGACTGTTTGTGTTTCTTGCGGTTAGAGTTAATTCCCTTGTCCTGCATGAGACTGACAAAATTGACAGAAGCGGAAATGACATCCCCAGCTCGGTGATTGGTCAACTGATTTTTGACGCTCCACCACATAATGAGTCGCATTAAACCAGAGGTCAATTTTTAGTTATTGACATGTTATCAAACTGCAATAAAATGGCTATACAAGACAAAAACATATTGGAAATCGGACAATTCTATGACAAGTTATTACAAGTTGAAATAATAGACTGCAGGAAATGACAAAATGAGAAATTGACAAGTTTAGCGTCCTAATAGGTGGTCAGAATGAGGACTTGGGTATTTTCAAAACACGTTTTAAGGCAAAACAAGACAAAACCATGATTTGATATTTAATTATGAGGTAGAATAATGGCTAAACTTTTATAATCAATCAAAATCTCAATATTGCCAACTTGACCCCACCTACCTTTAATTAATGGCACCTAGCGGAAAATTGGGTTAGGTGTTAAACGACTCATTTCGTGGTGGAGCGTCACATTTATTTATTTATTTATTTATTTATTTATTTATTCTTTCATATGGATGATAATGCAATAAGCACTAGTGCGCTTTTTACATCCAGTTCCCGTATGTATGCAGTTTTGTAAATTTGTCTTCTGTTTCCACCGGCACACAGTGGCCAAGCCGCCTACTCTTTCTAAAAGTGGAGCAGGATTTAACGTCTGTGCAAGATGTTCTGCGTGGGTTCGCACACGAGGGGCCTCGTTTTATAGTCTCATACGAAAGATTTGGGGGAAACTGGAGTCTGCACTGATTTTAACTCTAGAGGAAAGTATTCTCTTGAACGGGAATCGAATCCGGGTCGTCAGATTGCGAGCGCAATGCTCTGACCACTAGGCTATCCCGCCCCTATCAGTGCAACTTATGTGTGCCCAAGATGTTATGCGTGTGTTCGCACATGGGACCTTGGTTTATAGTCTCGTCAGATGAGTGGAATCTGCACTGATGTTGACTTCAAAGGGAAAAAAAATATCCTTGCAGACAGGTGGCTCAATCCCAAGTCATATGCCCAACGTTTCTATCCACCAGACTATCACCCCCCCCCCCCCCCAAGCCCTCAAAAAAGAAAACTATGTTGAAAGGGCCATGATACAGGATCCTACGGCTCTGCTAAAACTTATTCTACAGGGAAATGTCGAGGGAGATAGATGAAAAGGGAGACGGGATAAAAAAAAAAAATGTAAACAAATTAAAAAATGGCGGAGGGACAGCATTGCAGGATGGACAGTAAATCCATTTGCTGAGACCCAAGATTTGGCACATAACCGATAGAAATGGAAGAATTTCGGTAAATACCGTCAATGTGGTGCACGTGCCCCAACAACTCCCAACGGAATTAACGACGACGACGACGACGACGAAGAAGAAGAAGAAGAAGAAGAATTTCTCACTCATGTTTGCGTTTTTATGCTTTTCATTTCCTTTCAATATTAACTTTTCCATCATTTTATAAACACCATTATTATTGTTGTTGCTGTTGTTCTTCTTTCTAGTAATAATACATGGAATTTGTATAGCGCTATATCTTGTAAAAACAAATCAAAGCGCTTGCATTCGACCAACACAACACACAATTAACAACAATTTACAGTTTTAACA
>CM060318.1:71372051-71374551 GCA_030674155.1 Stramonita haemastoma
AGGTACTATGTTACAGTCTAGAGAAGCATGGTTGTATTAGCTAGTAAATGGCCTGTCTGTCTGTATCTCTTTCTTCCTAATCTGTGTGTGTGTGTGTGTGTGTGTGTGTGTGTGTGTGTGTGTGTGTGTGTGTGTGTGAGCATGAGGTGCAGGAGCCAACCTTGCAATATACATGTGTGTGTGTTTGATTTTTTATTTGATTTATCTTTTATATCAAGGATAATGGAATAAGCATTCTTGTGCTTTTTTACATCCTGTCCCCACGTGTATGCAGTTTTGTAAATGTCATCTGTTCCCACCGGCACACGATGGCCTAGGCTTACTCTTTCAAAAAGCGGAACAGGATTTAACCTGGCACACATGGCCTCAGTTTAAAGTATCATCCGAAGGACTTGTGTGTGTGTGTGTGTGTGTGTGTGTGTGTGTGTGTGTGTGTGTGTGTGTGTGTGTGTGCATACTGCACATGTGTCTGTGCATGCTTGTACTTTCGCCAGAGCATCTGCATACATTATGAAACTACAATAGCAGTGCCCCTGTGGTGTGTTACCCTTTGACTTCACTTGCAAGCACCTGTTGTGTCCACCCTCAGTCTGCATTAGTTTTTTTTTGTCAATGTACAATGCAAGCTATCTTATAGTGTAATAAATAATAAAACCTTCACAATACAGGAAAGGAACAATAAGTCAAAGGGACTGCAGGAATCTGTATGGCAAGACCTTCAGTAGCCATGGGGGAGGCCGTAAGGCTATGTCTCATAGCTCCCATAATAAGACAGTTGGGAAGTGTCTCATAGCTCCCATAAAAAGACAGTTGGGAAGTGTGTGATAACTCCCATGAAAAGACAGCCGGGAATAAAAAGATAGTGTGTGTGTGTGTGTGTGTGTGTGTGTGTGTGTGTGTGTGTGTGTGTGTGTGTGTGTGTGTGTGAGAGAGAGAGAGAGAGAAGAGAGAGAGAGAGAGAGAGAGAGAGAGAGAGAGAGAGAGAGAGAGAGAGAGAGAGAGAGAGAGAGAGAGAGAGTATCAACAACAAAGTCAACAAATAAGAATGCCTGTAAATTATTTTTATTAGCAACAAATTTTTGAAAGACTGACCCAAACAGAAATCTGTTTTATACACAATTGGAGAGAGAGAGAGAGAGAGAGAGAGAGAGAGAGAGAGAGAGAGAGAGAGAGAGAGAGAGAGAGAGAGAGAGAGAGAGAGAGACAGACAGACAGACAGACAGACAGACAGACAGACAGACAGACAGACAGACAGACAGACAGAGAGAGAGAGAGAGAGAGAGAGAGAGAGAGAGAGAGAGAGAGAGAGAGAGAGAGAGAGAGAGAGAGAGAGAAGAGAGAGAGAGAGAGAAATTCTGTAATTGTTTTCTTTCGAGGATAATGAAATATGCACTCATGTGCTTTTTTACATCCAGTCCTCGTGTGTATGCAGTTTTGTACATTTTGTTATTTGTCTCCACAGGCACACAATGGCCTACTCTTCCAAAGAGCGGAACAGGTTTTAACGTGTGAACACGACCTTTAAAGTCTCATCCGAAGGACTTTGGGAGGAGCGGAGTGGGTACTGATGTTAACTCCAGGGGAAAATATCCCCTTGAACGGGATTCGAACCCAGGTCAGCAGATCAGGAGAGAGAGAGAGAGAGAGAGAGAGAGAGAGAGGAGAGAGAGAGAGAGAGAGAGAGAGAGAGAGAGAGAGAGCATTTTTTTCTCAAATAGCACAATATTGAAAGTTAGAGGGATGTGGACGGTGAGGGGGACAGGTTTGTATTTGGAAAATAAATAAGACAGCTTAAATTCAGCTTGAGGGTAACCTTCACTTTTTTTGGTCTTAAATACAAGCTGCTGACATAAAATAGAATGACAAAGGTGCATTACATGTTTATTTCGTTCTAATATAATCATGAAGACCACAGCGTTTCTTTGGAACAACTTCTGAAAAGGACGATGATTGCGAGAAGGAGGCTTGGGAGGGGGAGGGAGGGGCAAGTTTGTATAATTAGCAAAATAACGAAACAACTGTAACCATCATGGTGGTAACTGTAAACTAACTTTGTTGTTTGTTGTTGGGTTGGGTTGTTTTGTTTGTTTGTTTGTTTTTACTACAAGCTACTCACAATAGACGCGTGACGGAATGATAAATATGCATTGCACATCTATTTCCTGCTAAGACAATCTTCTAGAATATGCCGCTTCTTTGAAACCTGAACAATTAAACAACAACAACAACAACAACACCTAAGCAATTCATGAAAGCATTGTTAGTATGGTGATTTTTATATTCTAAAATTTGGCACCTCTTGTTTTGACAAGCACCAAACCGTCGCTAGGAATTAGTCCTTTGTATACGGGGTAGCAAACAATTCACTCACATTTGCGTTACTAACAACGTCAACAAATAATCACCAAAAGAGCCAAACATTCATTCCACATTATATACATAGTCTTTTCTTATAAACACCCTGCTGTTCACCTCTCCTTATATTTCCTTTCGAGTGATT
>CM060318.1:71379551-71382051 GCA_030674155.1 Stramonita haemastoma
TGCCATAAACATTCTCTCAGTAGGGGGGTTGTTGCAATGATGCTTTTACTAGAAACACACCACACACACACACACACACACACACACACACACACACACACACACACACACACACACACACACACACACACACACACACACACCTCAGGAATAATATTAAGATAAAGTATAGCAAGATGTGTCTGTAACGTTTATTTATCTACTTTTTTATGTCTGTTATTTTGTATATTCCAGGTTTTTTTAATTTCTTTATTTCAATTTCTTTATTTACCTTATTTTACTTGTTTATTCTGTCTACTTATTTATTAAAAATTTTCTCATATTAATTTATTCATTTTTATTCAGTTTATTTATTTGCGTGTTTATAGTCGTTATTGCGTGTTCATTCCTTTGAATTTTTTTAATTGGGTTTTTGATTTCTTTCAAATGATTTTTTTCTGTTTCGAATAGTGGGGTGAATGCCTTACTGGCCAAAGCCAGCTCCCCTTCAACACACACACACACACACACACACACACACACACACACACACACACACACACACACACACCACACACACACACACACACACACACACACATTACTTAACTTACTCAATCCTCCTCGCTCCAGGTGGAGCAAAAGGCGCCAACAAGTCTCCTCCAGCCATCTCTGTCTTGGGCAAGCCAGCCGATCTCAATCCATGTTTTGCCCATTATTTTCATTTATTCTTCTATAGTTATTCTCCATTAGGTACTTAACGGCCTGCCCCTCTTCCTTTTCCCAGGTGGTGCCCTTCTGAGTGCAGCAAGCGGATGTCCGGTCTTATCTTTTAATTGAAACTAGGTGAACATTGTCCAAATATAAGTAAACCAGATGTGGGTGTAAAGAAAACTACATGCCGTGTTATTTTCGATTTCAATTGAAATGGGGGTGAAGGTGATGATAATGATAATGGTAATGATGTTGGTTGGTCAACCAAACGTTGGTTGGTTTTGTCTGTTTGTTTGGGAGGGGGGGGTATTTATTATTGTTGTTGTGTTGATTTTGTTTAAGTTTTGTTGTTGGTATGGTGGTGGGGGGGGGGGGGGGGGGGGGATGGAACGTTTCCTCTTTCCCTTTTCTTTCTTTTTTGGATCTGCCAGTCTTTACTGACGCACACAGACACTTCAAATAATCTTTCAAGCATGTTCTCCTTCAGATTTCAATTCTGATAAAAAGGGCTAGGTGGGCTTTACCCTCTTTTTTAGCGCTCAAGGGGAGTGGGAAAATGATTAAATCCGCCAAAAAGCTTTTACAAAGGCGATGACATGCACCAGAAATGAGCTCTTCATTCTAAGATTAGACGTCTGTAAATTGCAGGACATGCCTCCATCTGCATACAGGCACGTACGCAATTGACTGCATTGAGGTGCCAAATCCAAGTCAATCTTCTTGTTTATGCCGACCACAGGGACCATAATCATTGCGGTGAGCGTGCACACACATCATGCATGTACGCACAGACACACAGACACATTCAGACAGACTGACAGACAGGCAGGCACAGACACACATACACACACGCACGCACACACACGCACGCATGCATGTGCACGCACGCATGCACGCACTCACGCATGCACACACACACACACACACACACACACACACACACACACACACACACACACACACACACACACACACACACACATTAACTAACTTACTAGGCTAAGTTACTAACCAGGTAACTATTTAACAAATAATTCTATTCGTATTTAAAGTAGCTCAAACACTAACATTCACTATAAGAGATAATCATGCAAAGATTAGATTGAAACAATTTTCTAAGTGGGTCTAGAGGGGGGGGGGGGTACTCTTATTTTTCGGTTTTTTTCTTCTTTTTTGTGGTTGTTTGCTTACCACTTGGAGTAACTATACTGAAAAAACAAAGAAAAAAAAGACACGATTTATTATCGTTATGGTGCTTCACTCATATGAATCCAAGTTACTAGTTTTTGGGATGATGGTGTAGAGAGACAGAGACAGACAGACAGACAGAGACAGACATACAAACAGAGACAGGGACAGACAGACACAGAGACAGACAGACAAGACAGATATAGACATACAAACAGAGACAGGGACAGACAGATAAAGACAGATACAGACAGACATACAAGCAGACAGACGGAGACAGACAGAAGAAAAATGTTCGTCCATGCAAGGCAAACAAACCGTTGTTGGAATAAGAGCATGGATATTATCAACAGACACTGGGCCCCCCACAGTGGGATGCGACGTGCTAAGATAAATATCATAAGTTCCAGAATAAACATATCACATCACCACATGTTCCAGAATAAACATATCACATCACCACATGTTCAGAATAAACATATCACACACCACATGTTTCAGAATAAACATATCACATCACCACATGTTTCAGAATAAACATATCACATCACCACATGTTTCAGAATAAACATATCACATCACCACATGTTCCAGAATAAACATATCACATCACCACATG
>CM060318.1:71389551-71414551 GCA_030674155.1 Stramonita haemastoma
GGGGTGAGGTCAGGATAGCCTGGTGGTTAGAGCATTGAGCTTGCCATCTGACAGCGCAGGTTCCAGTCACCACTGAGATCACCGTCAAAGGGGATTCCCCCTAAAGTTGACATTAGTACCGACTCCATTCCCCCAGATGAGACTGTAACACGTGTCCCATGTACAAACGCGTGCAAAGCACCTTGCCTACACGTTAAAACCCATTCCGGAATGCAGCTACCTTCCTTCACCTTTACCTTCACCTGTCCCGCAGTCCTGAGGACCGTGGGGGCACCACTGAAGATTTTGCAACCAGCTTCCTCCACACATTAAGCCACCTTAATGGTAGGCAAACCGTCGCACACGCAAAATCGCACTATTGGTAAACTTCAAAGCTGTAAGCGAGGAAAGAACAAAAACCACAAACCAAAAACACAAAACTTCAAAAACCAATAATAGTATAGTTGTATCACCCAGACTAAGACACACACCACCACCCTATCGCAAGTACTTTTTGATACTAACTCACAATGTTAACAAGAGAGCAGAGAGACCGATACTACCGAAACAGATACCCAAAAGACCTAAAACTTCAGACAACATTACCCATAGACCAGAGCAACAGGGAGTTACCGAACCAGAGACTTCTTTTATTGCATGATGATCGATTATGATGATGAGGAGGAGGATGCTCTCTCTCTCTCTCTCTCTCTCTCTCTCTCTCTCTCTCTCTCTCTCTCTCTCTCTCTCCTCCCTTCTTCCTCTCTCTCTCTCTCTTCTCTCTCTCTCTCTCTCTCTCCTTTCCCCTAATGATTGGGATGTGTAGTGCTGGTCTTCTCCTGTGCTTTTAACTTTGCAGGAGGTCTGCACACTGACCTCGGCTGACTCATTCCGACTTCACAGCAGCTCATTTTTTGTATAGGATAGATACATGCTGGGTTAGTACGTACTAGTAATGTTCCTGTAACCGACTGGAAGCTGACATGAATTATGGGGTCTTTAACATGCACTCTTTATCTCTCTTATGAATATAGCCTCGAAGAGAATTAAAGCACTGGCAGGTCTGCACTTTAAGTTGACCTAGGAGATCGTAAAAATCCGCATCCTTGATAGGATTCACCAAACCCGGGTGTCGAGATTTGAGCCCACGACTTCATGGACCCACAGGAATAAATTCAAACTGTCTAAACTACTTGGTTATAGTGTTCGTGGGATTGTTCCAAATTCTAGCTAAGTTTGAGACATTGAGACCTGCAGTGTTGGTTAAGTAATTTGGTGAAAATCCCAACCTTGCATCCAGAAAGTGGCACAGTTTTTTCCCCTGTGAAATAATGCCTGTGTACAATAACTTTTGATGAGATAATTTTGAATTAATGGTTGTTGTCAAAAAAGGGAATCAGCTAAAAAGTAGTATCAATAAACATTATTAATTATAATTATTATAATATTAATTACCTGCTGCATTTTGTAAAAGCTGAACACAAGTTATTATTCCTGTTGGGCACACTATAAGATTTAAGCTTGTTGTTGCTTCTCCATGCAATTATGTGAATATGTTTGACTCTCAAAAGAATTGTTCAGACTATTTGATAAACATTCGTGTGCTTTTTTTACATCCAATGCCCGTGTGCATGCAGTTGTACAAACTTTCTCATCCGTTCCCACTTCCCACCAGCACACAATGACCTACTCCTCCAAAAGATGAAACAGATTCTGACATGTGCGCAAGATGTTCTGCATGCGTTCACCTTGCGTATGTCTCATCTTTAGGACTTTCGGGGGAGTGGGGCTGGCACTGATGATAACTTCAGAGAAAAAAAAATCCCTTGAGCAGGTGGCTGGGTGGTGGCTCGAACCTGGGCTCGAAATCGGGCCGTCAGATCACGTGCGCAATGTTCTAACCACCAGGCTGTCCTGTCCCCCAAACTAGCTTAGCATAGAGCTTTTTTTTTTAAATCCCTGTTTCCATTTGGACTAAAGCCCACAACTTCTAACTGAAAGTTGCATAGTGCTAACCACAAGCACCACGGAGTCTGGATGCAAGCTCTGAACTTAAAACACAACAAAACACTTTTAACGTCTGTGAAAGTACACATCAATCAAGGAGGAAAAAAAACAAAACCACTGGCAACAGTTTCCCTCCTCTAAGTGCCATGTCTGGCCTCAACCGTCTGCCACAATGAAAGTGTCTGCTTTGTTTCTGTGAGGGTGAGGCCAACCATGCTTTGAAAGCTACTTCCTGTAATGGCGCGCGACAAGGGAGACAAACAAATTAAGAGTCCAAACGGCAGCGGAACAGCGGGAGGAAGAAAGGAAGCTTTAAAGAGCCGAGTTGTAGACACCTCATGGTGGGCGGAATCCTAAAACCAGTCAAAACAAACAGAGCGGGGGGTCTGCCACCTGTGATTCCCTGTCTGTCTGGCTGTCTGGTCTCTCGGTTATTTTGTATGTATTTTTGTTTTGTTCGTGTTGTTGTTTTTGTTTCCCATGGTATGTGCCGACATTCACTGATTTCTGTACGCAGTTTTGATGCACAATGTATGGAAACGAACTTTAAAAAAAAAAAAGTTCTGCTGTTTTATAACCGTGAGGCAACATCTGCTTAGTTATCAAGAAGCAAAGAAAATGAAGGTATACGTATATGTCTCCTCCTTCCACTTTTGAGATAATTTCTTTTGTCTCTGCCTACCTGCCTGTTCATTTCTGCAAATCTCCACTCTTCTTTTATATCCTAATCTCTGTCTCTCTGTCTCTGTTTCTCTATCTCTCTCTGTCCTTCTCTCATTCTGTGTCTCCCCCCCCCCCCTCTCTCTCTCTCTCTGTACCTGTCTGTCTGTCTCTCCCTCTCTCTCTCTCTCTCTGTCGGTCTGTCTGTCTGTCTGTCTGTCTGTCTGTCTTTCTCTTGGTGATTTCCCTTGAAGGCAGGCAGGAAAGTGTTGTTCCTATGAATCAGTCTGACTAAAATACGCATTTAACCATCACCATGCCTGCTATTGTTCTGACAACTCTGGAGGTAACATTGGATGCTCTACTCCAAGAACAGCACCTCACCTCTTAGAAAATCACTGGAGGAGGCAAGAGAACTGTTGTGGGAGTCACGACTAAGAACTGGCCCACCTTGGAAATAATATAGCTTTCTTTTCTTTGAGCATTATGGATAATGGACTGATTGATTGGTGACAGATTTATCAAAGAGTACCAATGGTCATTTACTATTCTTTGATTTTTTTTGATTTTTTTTTTTTGGGGGGGGGGCTTGTGGCATTCATGAACTTCTGTAAAGAATGAGGAAATGCGTCCCAAACGAAAAAAAAGTATATAAAATAAAGAAAGAGTTGGCCCATCTAACAACAGCAACATGACGAATAAATATACTCCTGTCAGGTCTCAGGGTTACCGTAAGAAACCTCTGTGTCGATATTACCATGACAAGATGCAAGCACAGGAGAGAAGAAGGACGACACAGAAGAACGAAAATATGGAGGCAAATGTAAAATATAACTGCAGAAGAATATTCTTGACATTTGTTTGTCCCCGCACCTACAAGTCACCCTGTTTCACAGGTTGTGCCAGCCCCTCCTACAAACAACATTATAATTGCAAGAAATCACACGTGAAATCTGCCATGCCCCACTTGATGTCAAGGTATCTGACACTGAAGTGGCATTGATCTTGAAGATGAGTTTACAATGGAAACACTCAACTGTGACAATCCTCTTGCGAAAGTTCAGGAAGTGGGATATTGTGTCGACGTCATCAAGGACTATGTGACTGAATGAATAGGTCATTGCAGAGAAAACTAAGTGACACAAACAGAAACCAAGATTTTTGCCATGTGTCCAGCTCTGATGACCAACAAGATGGCGCTGATTTGAGCAAGTAATGACATAGTCTTTTAGTTTCAGTGGACTGTATGTGAAAGCAGTTACACACCGAGGATTTCTTCTGGGTCATTAAGAAAGACACCAGGCTGACGATCCAGGAGCTATGCTGTCTTACTGCAAGCCGCTACTTTATCTTGATAAATATTATCCCTTATAAGGGTGGGAACTGAAGTGAAGTGAAAGAGCACATGAGTGCTTATTCCTTGTCCTCGAATTAAAAACAATTGACTTGACCTTGACTTTGACTTGACTCCTGCTGGCCAGGAAAGATATAAACATTAGATCAGTGCTGGAATTGATGTGATGACCATGATATTGGATGCAGTTCGATTCTTTCTCGGATAGCTCTGTGTGTTGTGTGTGTGTGTGTGTGTGTGTGTGTGTGTGTGTGTGTGTGTGTGTGTGTGTGTGTGTGTGTGTGTGAGTGCACGTGCTTGTGAGCATGCGTGAGTGTGTATGTGTAGGCGAGAGAGAGAGAGAGACGCAGAGAGAGAGAGACAGACAGAGAGACAGAGACAGACAGACAGACAGACAGACAGACGGACAGACAGACAGACAGACAGACAGACAAACAGAGACAGAGCATCAGGACAGTCACACATACATGCCACCAATTTTCTGTCGAGCTTATCACTAGTTTGCTGGATGAACATGCTGTAAAATGAGCAAGGAAAGATGCTTTGTGACATGGGTTCCTTGTCACACACTGTTTTGTTGAGTTCTGATATTTAAAATTGTATTTTTTTTCTAAATCCACTCGATAAACCCCCATTTTATTTGTAATAAGCAAATAGGTACCTGAAAGGTAAAAGACAGGAACACATTATTCCACAAAATTATGGCGGACACTTGTAATATTCATGACACCTTGTCGTGTGAATTTGATGATCTTGTTGTTGGATATCCCTGTGTGTTGAATCCAGGTGTAGCATACTGCTGTGTATATGTTAAACAAAAAGCAGAATACGTGTTATGAAAAGAAAGTGCTAAACTGACCAGTCTGTTTAAAAAAAAAAAGGACTGGGCAGGGAAGGAGTATGCTGACAGCCTAGCCAGGCATGGACGTTATAAAAACTGGAGATTCTGTGGAGATTGATTCCGTTTTATCTTGGATGATGAACAGCTGGGTTACCTATAATTATCCTCTGAAGTCGGAGTATGGCTGCCTATATGGCGAGGTACTTGAAAATAGTCATACACGCAAACTTCTCATTCACTGTGCAATTTCAATCTCACAGTGATTCCCAGGTGGGATGAGTGAGTCAGAGTGCACATTCTGGGTGACCCCCAGAGTGTTAAGCTGGGGAACAACAACAACAACAACCTATAATTTACGTACACTGAATCAGTGACATTTCTTGAATAACTGGGGGAAAACAGACTGTTTGGTGTGATATCCATGTCAGAGAGATTGCGTTGTGTTCAAATCATTGTTCGTGATGCAAAGCAAATGGGCTGTAACACTCTATGGCTTACCAGATTCTTTCTCAACCAGAGCAACATAGGACAATCAAAAAGAATTAGTTCACCAGATAATGAGCAAGAACAAGTGCATACCACATTCTGAAGTCCACGATTTTCAAAGAATTTCTAGAAATTTATATATGTTGTTTTTTTGTTTGAAATATTTTTGGGTCAAGAATCCATTTCAATTTTTTCTTTCAGGCAGTTTTTATGCATGCTATTCAGTAATAATTACTTTGAGAAAAAAATTCAAGTTTTAATTTTCTTTCTCCCAGTTCTCCCTTTGCATCTAGTTTAGCCATTTTATCAACCATTTCGTTCCGTTAACATGAGACTGTGTTTTTTGTTTCTTAATAAACAGTGGCAAGGAAACGAAAACAAAGCAAAAGACCCTGAACCATAACCAAAAGCATCAGCGTCAACATATGAACGCCCTGTGAATGTTAGTGTTGAAAAACAACACTACTGACACTTTCGACTCTGCAATGGCGCTCGACAAGGGAGATAAACTGACAAATAAACTGTCAAGGCTGAAGCAAAATGCAGACGAATAAATCAAAAACGGGGAGGGAGGGGAGGGGGAGGGTAAGTTTTGGTGATGCACAGGTTACAGACACCTCATGGAGCGCTAAATTGTGGAATCAGACAAAACCTGCATGGGGGTCTGTTGCGTGTGAACCCACCTTCTTTACAGTTCACGCCCTGAGGTTGTGAGAAATAATTACGGTTTTGTTTTGTCTACTCCTGCGGTGTGCACACACTCCGCAGCAGACTGCAGACTGTTGCAGACAAGGAGGTATGTGCCAATAGCAAGACCTGACTCAGATTTAGGCCAACGTGTTATGCACAGAGTACACTTGCTTGATAAGGCAGCTGAACAGGGGGTGACGTGTAGGTGGGGGTGGTGGCTGTTTTGTGGTTGTCAGATCGAGAAAAATATTGTGTACTTGTACGTACCTCTCCTTAAACCCAAACCAATGCTCCCTAACTGTGCCTGGCTCTCTATGTCTGTCTAATAAATCGGTGGTCTAGAGATAACGGGTCTGCCTAGAAAGCGAAAAGTCCGGATCGAAAGTGTACGGTGGTTCAAACCCCGTTTGTCCCCAAAACCTTTCCCCCATCCGTTAGACCATGAGTAGTGGTCTAGGTGTTAGTCTTTTGGATGAGATGATAAACCTATGTCCCGTATGTTACACAAAATTATTTAGAGCACGTAAAAGAAACCAAGGGGACGGGATAGCTCAGCTGTCAGAGCTCTCGCTTTCCCCAAGCCAATGTTAAGCAGCGTCCAGCGTGGTTACCAATTGGATGGGTGACCGTTCGCGCACCTTGGCTTCAGTACAGTTCCCCCAGTTCACCCAGCTGTAAATGGATACCTGCCCTCTTTAGGGTTAGGGAAGGTAAAGTAGCGAGGGAAATAAAATGGGCGCCGCCCTCAACATGCTGGCCCCTAGAGAACCCGAGGTCTCTGACGCCTCGCTCTCCTACGACCACACAGGTTATGGCACACCTTTACCTTTTACCTTTAAAAGAAACCACAACATCAAGAGAGTTGTTCCTGGCACAATTCTGTAGAAAAAACCACTCTGATAGGGTAACTCAGCTGCAGGCAGGAAAAGAAAAAAGGATGGGTGGTACTGCTCTTGTGGCGATGCGTTCTCCCCGGGAAGAGCAGCCCGAATTTCACACGGATAAATCTGCTGTGACTTAAAGTGGTGTTCAATGTTTTAAAAAAAGTCTTCCTTTTCTTTTCTTGGTGCCTGGTGGTTCTATATATCATACTCTGTGTGTGTGTGTGTGTGTGTGTGTGTGTGTGTGTGTGTGTGTGTGTGTGTGGTGTGTGTGTGTGTGTGTGTTTTATTTCATACCATTTTTATGTCACAGCAGATTTCTCTGCGTGAAATTCGGGCTGTTCTCCCCGGGGAGAGCGTGTCGCCACAAGTGCAGTGCCACCCTTTTTTTCTTTTTCCTGTCTGCAGCTGTATTTGTTTCCTACCAGAGTGGCTTTTTTCTACAGAATTTTGCCAGGGACAACCCTCTTGTTGCCGTGGGTTCTTTAACTTGCGCTTAATAATTATGTGTAACACACAGAACCTCGGTTTATTGTCTCATCCGAAAGACTAGCACCCAGACCACCCCTCATGGTCTGATGGATGGGGGAAAGTTTTGGGACTGAACGGGATTCGAACCACCACACACTTCGACCCGGACTTTTCGCTTTCTAGGCTGGCACGTTACCACCTAGACCACCGATCCACCCATGTGTGTGTGTGTGTGTGTGTGTGTGTGTGTGTGTGTGTGTGTGTGTGTGTGTGTGTGTGTGTGTGTGTGTGTGTGTATGTGTGTGTGTGTGCACGGGCGCGATTGTTTATTTTCTTTGTTGATCTATTTGCTGTTTTCTTGAATGACATGAAACTTTCTCCTTTACATGTCCTTTGCTGTCTGTCTGTCTGTCTGTCTGTTTGTCTGTCTGTTTCCCTCTCTCTCTCGCTCGCATCGTGTTTGAATGGTGTAATATAAGGTAAGGAAATTTTAAGATTTAGTACTTGTTTTTCCTTTCTAAAAAGAAAAAAGAAAAAAGTATCTTTCCTTGTTCGCGTTTTTCTTCCTTTGTTGCTTTCCTTCTTTCTTTCTTGTTTTCAGTAACTACTTTATGATGCTCTTTCTATATTGATACAACTGCATATTTGTTTTATCTAAGATCTTATGTACATTTGATTGATTGTTGTTATTTGCATTGATTTTCTTTGAGAGCTGGATGTAAAAGGAAAGGCTATTACGTGCACTTATTCCTTTCCTTCGAATGAAGAACAGATTCATTCTTTCTTTTTTTTTTTCTTTTTCGTTCCTGAACTAGAGCTCTGAGGTTCATCAATATGGTGAGATTTTGTGTATACAACCGTTTTTACCCACCATAAAGGTAGCTGCATTCCGACTTTGAGGATGGGAGGATAGTGTCTAAATACATCTGTGTGTACATGTATTTTGCAAAAAAATGTAATCTGTTTCTACGGGCACAAAATGGCCCCCTCTTTGGAAAGAGGCAGCGGGTTTTTAACGTGTGCGTAATGAGTTACACATGCATTTGCACACGGGACCTCGGTTTATAGTCTCATCTGAGGGACTTATGGGAGAGTAGAGTCAGTCAGTACTCACGTTAACTCCAGGATAAAATTCCCTAAAATGGGCGCCTCCATAATGGCTCGATTCAGGGCCGTCAGATCAGGAGCGCAACGACCTGAACAATAGACTATCCCGCTCTCATATTCACACTGTTTCTCTCTGTCCCTGTCAGTCAGTCAGTCAGTCAGTCAGTCAGCCAGCCTGTCTGTCTCTGTCTGTCTGTCTGTCTGTCTGTCTGTCTGTCTGTCTGTCTTCTCTCTCTCTCTCTCTCTCTCTCTCTCTCCTCTCTCTCTCTCTCTCCTCTCTCTCTCTCTCTCTCTCTCTCTCTCTCTCTCTCTCTCTCAGTGTGTGTGTGTATGTGTGTGTGTGTTTGTATGTTAGTATGTATGTCTGTCTGTCTATGTCTGTATGTTCCTTACCAAGAAAAAGAACAACAATTCTCTGGTTATTTCCAACTATTTTTTTTATTCACAATAAAGAACAAAAACGGTTAAAAAAATTGAATAACACCAAACCTAAATAACATGGATAGATAAATGAATTAATATATATATATATATCAAAACGAATCAAACAAAACACGGGGACAACCAAATCACATAAACGATTTCTTCATCACAGCAGCTCTACTCTGAATTTATTCCTCGCCAATGAAACATTTTGCCATTTCTTGATATTCGCCATTATAAATTTTTGTCTCAAACAAGCTAGTCTAGATACTAAGGTCTTTTCTTAGAAGGAAAAAAAAGTGCAAAACATATACCACTCAAAAGCATACAAATACCACCCTTTTTTTATTTAGTTGACTATGGTGTCAACAGATTTAAACAAAACCGGGGACGGGACAGCTCAGCGGTCAGAGCACTTGCTTTCCCCAAGCCATGGTTCAGCAGCATCGAGTGTGGTTACCAAGTGGATGGTACCGGGTGACCGTTTGCGCGCATTGGCTTCAGTACAGTCCCCCACTTCACCCAGCTGTAAATGGGTGCCTGCCCTCTTTAGGGTCAGGGAAGGTAAAGCAGCGAGGGAGAGGAGATGGGCGCCGCCCTCAGTATGATGGCCCCTAGGAAAAGCTGAGGTCTCTGATGCCTCGCTCCCCTACGACCACATAGGTTATGGGACACCTTTACCTTTCACATTTTCGCATAGTGTATGCTTTGTTTTCTTTACACTCTGTATACCGTACACTTATATTCTGACTCTGTAAATCATACATTTGTTTATTTTAGTTAAACCCAATGATGTCATTTGTAGGTATATTACATTTATTGTTACACTTTTAGTGAAAAAAAGGGAAAAGAACATTTAAAAGGTAGCATAGAAGAATGCACATGTTGAAGCAAAATGCATATTGAGCGCTTTGATTTGTGTACTCTACAAGATTCAGCGCTATATAAATTCCATGTCTTCTTCTTCATATGCATCTTTTTTCACCAAATTCCATTGCTTGCCTGATAAGCAGACGAGACTCTGACAGTGAAAGTAAATGTATAATGGAACTAGTGTGACAGTAAAAGTAAATGTGTAGTGGCACTAATGTAAATCTGGAGGATAGGTTACACTGGTATGTGTTCTTCATGGTATGTTTTATTTCATTCTTCAGCTAGAGCTCCGAAGTTCACCAATGGTGAGATTTTTCCGTGTTTAACCGGGTTTTCTTTTAATCCCCACCATTGAGGGAGCTGCATTTCGACTTCGGGGATACTATAGGAAATGGAATCTACCAATTTTGCAAGGACAGTCGGCAGGTTATCTCCCTGCTCTTTCCAATTTTCAACTGTTATGGGTTTGTTTGACGTGCACAAAACCCTAAGTCCACAGGTCCCAGAGTTTAGACTCTCCTCCTCCTTCAATTTTTCTGTCAAAGTGGGAAGAAAGGGCAAGACTGGGAATGGAACTCAGAACATCAAGGTTTACTCGTTGGCAAGTGGACATCTAAACCGTCCTACCACCTTCATCCTTGATGGTTATTTGACTGGGTCTGCCTTTCCGGGGCCCTTTTATCTTTTATTTATGTATTCTTTTTTATTATTCTTTTATATTGAGGATAATGGAAAAAGCACTCATTTGTCCGTAACAACTTGAGGAGTCACCCCTCACACCCACCATTGCAATGCTGAATGTCTATCATCCGTCACACTCACCAGTGCTGAAAATGTCTGTGTCATCCGTCACCCACCAATGCTGACTATGTGACATCTGTCACACCCACCATTGCTGGCCTACTCTTCTACGAAAAGTGGATGGGGTTTGAACATGAACTCAAGGGGACTCTCCCCCCCTCCTCCTCCCCCCCACCCCTTAACATCAGTACTGACTCCATTTCCCTGAAAGTCCTTCAGATGAGACTATAAACCTAGTTCCCGTGTACGAACATACCCAGAATATTGTGCCTAAACGTTAAAACCCATTCCGTCTTTGGGAAGAGTAGGCCGTTGCATGCCGTTAGAAACGGGTGACAACCTTTCAAAACTGCATGCACACTTATGTGTTTAGACATCATCCCCAATGTCGAAATGCAGCTACCTTAATGGTGGGTAAAAACGGTCCCGTATGCAAAATCTCTATTGGTGAACCTCGAAGCTTTAAGCCAAGGAAAGATAAACACATATACGCGAGGTGTTTTGTCTGCGTACATATATTGTCTCTCGGTTCAGTCTCATCTGAAGAACTTTAAGGTGAGTGAAGCATGTACCACTGCTAACTCCAGGGGAAAACTTCTCTAAAACTGACACCACGGCGAAAGTTTAAACCCGCATCCTCCTTTACAATCAGGTCACGAGTTCTGTGCTGTAACCAACTGGCTAGTCCTCCACACACACCAAAGCTGAGTGTTTAAAGAAACTTTATAAACCTACGTGCTGAATATACCATCTTCTATCCTCCTCTTCACTCTGACTCCTCGAGTATGGAGAACCGGCTTTCTAGTTGTTTTTTTTCATTTCGAAGATAATGGAATAAGCACTGGCTGGTCAGACTGAAGAAGTGTATCAAGGTGGCCTTTGTATCCTTTTGGGCAGTATGTCTTATTTCTTGTGGCTGTTCGTGCAAAAATCCCAGGAAAGAGAGGTCAATTTGACATCCCATTTCCTTTTCTGATCTAAATCATCTTTACCAAAAGCTCGCGCGCTATAGCGCGCACACACAGGCACACACGATCACACATCCACACCCACACACACGCACACACGCATATTTTGGCACCCGTGCAGGCGGAGGTAAATCGTATGCTGCTATCAATCTTCACTTACACTAAACTTCACCACAGGAATGCACAAAAAAGCACTGCATGCAAAAGTAACAAATAAATACCATGTGTTTATTAAAAGCTACTTTCATAAGTATGTAACATGTAATATGCTGTGGATGCCATTCAACAAGCCTAGATGCTGTGTATCACAAAAGTATTTGCAACAAATCACAGGTGAAGAAACGCTGAGGTAAAATACACATTATAGATCTGTAATGTAAGCCCTGTGGGACGCCCTGAAAGAAATGGCAAAGGAAAAATGGATCCGAATTTCAAGAGGAAGCGGTGACTAAGTTCCGTTTCCGGTGTGGCTTGATTAGCACTGACAGTGAAAAGGTAGGTTCTCCCATTGAAACATCGCTTCTTGGCTTTCTGACAAAGATCAAACTGTCATAAACAATTTTGATGAAGGCAACGTTTGGAGGTTTGTCGGTTAATTTTTTTTCAGGTAAAAAGAGACAAAAAGACAAAGAAACTGAAATTAACTATCACAGCCTTTCCCCATGGCATATTTGCCTCTTTTCTCCAAGTTTAGACCCACAGTCTTAAAGCCGTGCTATCGAAGCTGTGAGCAGATTTTTTAACATTATTCATATGTACAATAAATACCCATTTATAAAACAAAAACAAAAAAGAGAAAATATTGTGATGGTACAACGCAATCACTTTATCAGTTTACAGGGGAGAGGGGGGGAGGGGGTACAGGGAGCATGCAGCGACATTGTAGGCATTGTAGGATCACACTCACTACGATCTTTAAGAAGAAAAATAGATTGTTGCCTGTATTATACAGAAATGAACAAAACAGCTACGCCTTGATCTACGTTAAATACAATTTTTCCCCTTTAAAAAAACAACAAAAAACAGGTTCCTCACAAAGAGTGTGTGTGTGTGTGTGTGTGTGTGTGTGTGTGTGTGTGTGTGTGGTGTGTGTGTGTGTACACTCGCGTGCATGCAGTCATATTTGTACGCACAATATTCAGATGATACGGTGTAGGTGTGTGCCTAAAATAACGAACTAGTTCTATGTATAATGCTTAATGAAATCATAATTATTTTCCATTTTGTTGTTGTTCCTATTATTACTATTGTTATTGATATCCTTATTATCATCATTATTGTTATTCATTATGAGAACATACATTTTCATAAAGAATAAGTATGAAATTTCCATACATCATGAATATACAATCACTTTTCATTTACGACTAGTTACCATCAGTTTGTAGAATATTAGTGGAGATCCGTACATCATATGTACCTTCTTATTCCCTATCTAAACTTAGTCTAATCTAAATGATCTTTCAATGTCAGTGAACCGGTGTGTGAGTATGTAACTTAATGTTTTTGTTGTTGAAATCTTGGTGTTAACCCTTTTCGAATCCGTAAATTTAGATCTTAGTATAAAAGAAATATAATCAATAAATAAACAAATTGACTAAAAAAATTTAAAAAGTTGAAATAATTATGCTAATAACAGAAACAATGACATATTTTTTAATCAGGTTTTGATACGAGAATAAATAAAACAACAGGTAAAAAAAATAAAGCAAGTGTAAGACAGCAGCAGCAACAACAATAAACTATTACTGTCATATCATGGAACATGAGGATGGAAAATATATAAAGCAGAAAGCAAAAAAAAAATAATTTAATAACAAAAATCACAAAGAGAGGCGAAATACAAACTTCTCCAGCAGCAATAGCAATGATCCGAAATGACAAATAACATTACTTATGACTTACATTAAAAAAAAAGGCAAACAATTTGTTGCAAGTACCAGTTGTTAATGCAATACAAGAGGAACAAGCAGTAACAGCGTTCACAAGGCGTAAGAAGCATGAAACGGATATGTGACCCGTTTTTACGAACATTTACACTAATATATACACAAGTTGAAGCAATCCATATCAATGAAACAATATTTTCGACAAACCTTTGGTACGGTAGCTTTTTCTTTAAAAGTAGATACAATATATTTTTGCATTAGATTTTTCAGTTTTATACCTTCGCGTAAGAAGCAAAGTACTTGGAAGACACCTGACTACTTCACAAGTATATATTTATGTGTAGTTCATTGAAGAAATGAGATTGTCAAGGTCTAAGTCTATATCTAATTTTCGTCTGAGCCAAAACATGCGTTTTCACTAAATGGTACAAGTCTTGCAGCACCGTTTAATTTGTATTAAATCTTCCATGTTTCTTTTTCCAGAATTATTTTGGAGAAAAAAAAATCAAAACTCCACATTATTCATTGGATGTTACATTCGTATTTTCGCAGTTGTTTTTTGTTTTTTTTAATATGATTCTTGGCATGAAACTTTCGTACCAAAGCTAAAAATGTGTAAGTATGAAATAATGTCACTTCAGTTCTTAGTTTCCTCGTATGCTTTTGTGTCTGTCTGCCTGCTCTGTCTGTCTGTCTCTCTGTCTGTCTCTCTGTCTGTGTGTGCTTAACCACGGCCAGGTCTCTGGGCACGGCCCCAGGGCAAGCCACAGGTGGAGCTGAGGGCCAGGTGGATGCCAGCCTGACACGCCCACGGTCCGTTCCGGGATCTGGACAGCCCGCGCCGACCCAGCTGAATACACCGGCCTCCTTTCCTCAGGATCTGCACACAGCACAGCATGCAGGTCAACATGCTGACTGCTTCACTCCTCATGATCATAATGATGGTGCTTGGTTGATGTGTACTGTTGTTGTTTTTTAACTGGATAGTTCTGTTGGAACTCTAACAAAAATCAAACTAATCTAAAAGGTCAAGGTAAATGTGTCCCATAACCTTTGTGGTCGTAGCGAAGCGAGGCAACAGATACCTCAATTCTCTAGGGGTCAGCCTATTGAGGGCGGCGCCCATCTCCTCTCCCTCGCTGTTTTACCTTCCCTGGCCCTAAAGAGGGCAGGTACCCATTTACAGCTGGGTGAACTGGGGGGGACCGTACTGAAGCCAAGGTGCGCAGACGGTCACCCACCCAACTGGTAACCACGCTCGATGCTGCTTAACATTGGTCTGGGTAAAGCAAGTTCTCTGACCACTGAGCTATCCCATCCCCAATCTAGTGAAAATCGAACCAAAGGCAAGTTCACTCATTGCTCTTCTTCCTGACATGGGGGTTAGTGAGTGCTCCAATACCCGAGCTGACATTCATTGAGGGCGTACGTGAAAAAGAAAATAAAAAGAGCAATGCTGTACTATAGTGAAATAGACTCCTCAGAACAGCATATCAAATTTCCTAACAATAAATCCTGACCAGTCCAGACCAGGTCAGATCAGGTCAGGTCAGACCAGACCAAGCCAGTTCAGACGAGTCCAAACCAGTCCAGTCCAGCGCAAGCCAATCCAGGCCACTTCAGACCAGTCCAAACCAGTCCACACCAAGCTAGTCCAGTCAAAAAACAGTCCAGTCCAAGCGAAACCAGTCCAATCTAAGTCAAACCAGTCCAGTCAAACTAGTCCAGCCTAACCAGCCCAGTCCAAAACAGTCTTGTCTGAGCCGATCCAGTCTCAGCCAATCCATGCCAAACCAGTCAAAGCCATGGTAGTATACGACAGTAAAGTTTAGCCAAGCCAGTCCAGTCCAATACCGCTATGAAGCACAGTAACTACAGCACTATGCAGTACAATACAATGCGTCACGAAATTATATGATCACATGGAATACAACACTCTCTACACACCACACCACACATACACTACACAACACCACACTATACTACGTAACGCAAACTAACATAACACAATACAATGCAACACAACAGGACATAGTACAATAAGAGCAATGTGATTTTGCTCAGTTGCAGCCCGTCTGTGTTTGAGTACTCTTTTTATCAGCATTGTATATTGTACTCATTTCTTATATCGATGCGGATTTCTTGTAAATGAATATACTTTTTGTTAAAGCCATGTCCCTTTAAACAATATTGTATTCGTTCAAAACAAAAATAACGTAACACCAATATATGAGATGAGTACAATAAGCAATGCTTCATGAGTACTCTAAGCATTTATAATGATGCAAGAATACTAGGCTGCAACTGAACAAAAATCCATCAAATAGCTGAAGAATAAGATGACCAGATTTTGTCTATATCAAGAAAAAGAAACAACAAATACACAAACGATAAACAAAGAGGGCAGAGGTATCATGGCAATACAAGACCACGCCATTGTATTAAAGACAGGGTATGGCATGTTAACACCAGAAAACAACAGAACCACAATAAAAATATTGCATACATCACAGGTATGATAACACAAGGTCACAGCTCTCTCTCGTCCATCTACAATGCATGGATGTCAATATGTATGTGTATCTGTGGGCATCATCCATGTAGGTCTATGTATGCATACTTGTGCATGTATGCATCTTTGTGCGTGTGTGCATGCGAGTGCGTCTGTGCATATGTGTGTGTGTGTGGTATGTGCGTACATGCCTGCCTGCGTGCGTGCGTGTGAGTGTGTATGTTACGAAAGAAAATGTTAGAAACACCGCCAGTAAAGCCCTGTTCAAACAGACAATGAAGACAGAATCAAATCAAATCAAATCAAATCATGAAGAAGAGAGGTGGGTACAGACCGTGGGGACCTCCACGTAGCAGTTGATGTCCTCGGGGGCGGGTGTGGTGGGCGTGTAGTGCATGAACAGCTCCGGGTTGCTCATGCTGTCTATCTGCAAGGCGTCCACCAATTGCTGGAAAGGACTGCCTCCACCATTCTGTCCAGTCATAGTTGCGTTCTTCATTGTATTATAATACAGTCCCGGCGGAGTTGCCCGATTTTTAGGGACTGCGAATCTACTCTTTCTCTGTGTCTCTAGGCAGCGACATCTATGTTGTTGGGGGATGGGGGTTGTGGTTGTGGTGGTTATGTTTCAGTCCTAAATGGAGTTATTCCATCCAGGAACTGAATCTTTATGGATAGGGAGCTTTCTTTTCAGTTTTGTTCTTTCCTCGGCTGGAGCTCCGAGGATTGATTACCAATGGTGAGATTGTGCGTGTGTGACTGTTTGCCCACTAGTAAGGTAGTCTCATTCCGACTTCGGTATAACGAGCATACTTGATCTTCTGCATGTGTATATACACGAAGTAAACTACGGCACTGACAGGTCTGCACTTTTAGTTGACCTGGGAGATCATGAACATCCCCACTCTTTACCAGATGCCGCCGCAGCGGATTTTTTAACCCACGACTTCATGGACCCAGGGATTAAAGTCAACGGTTTTTGCCTACCACTCGGATATATAGATTCGTCAGTGTAAGGCACATAGCTCTACGAATAAATCAAGTGTGTGTGTGCGTGTGTGTGTGTGTGTGTGTGTGTGTGTGTGTGTGTGTGTGTGTGTGTGTGTGTGTGTGTGTGTGTGAAAGCTTTCAATCATAGTGTTTATGAGAAATTTAGAATACAGAACAGTTTATTCCAAACTTTCAAGGGGGCAATGTCACCCTCACATCCGGTACCCTAACTGTATTAAGCCGCTGTTCAGTAACCAATTGAGCTACAAGCATGCAATTTTTTTTGTGTGCAAAAGTCCCATAAGGTGCTCTAGTTTGCTTTGATACCAGTTCTATTTTGAATTCATGGAAAATTCTACTTAAAAAATTAATTACATTTTAAAAAGTGGTGCAGCAGAAAAAAAAATTGTCATATTCTGCCAGACTGACTCTGGCCAAATTAAAAGAGGCTGCAGTACCACATTTTGAATACATAATAAGAAAAGGGGGGGTTGTAGCATGAGCTATGGAGTTTATCCTATGACTTAAAGTTTGTCTGAAACCGATTGCCAAGTTTTTGACCAAAAAATAGCAAAAATATATGTAAAGTTGCATGCTTGTAGCGCAATTGGTTATTGAACAGTATTTTAACACAGTTTTGGGTACCTACTTGAAAGATGATATGAAGAAATATCATTAGGCAAAAGATTGTTTTAAAGATGTAAAATACGAGATCAACACATCCGCATTAGTAAATATTGTTTTTGAAAGGGTGTTGAAGCTAAACATACAAAGCAAGCCTATTGACCATAAATAACAGGCTAACCAAAGATTTTTTTTAATCTAAAAAAAACCCTGTTTTTTCATGGCTAAACATGCCAAAATCTATTCATTTCCAACTGATCAACTCCTGTGAATTAAAAAATGTATTAAAACGGAGGCGTGTCACAGATCACAGAGTCATTATTATGCAACTTCACTTTCTAGATACTTGGTGTGGATTCAAATGGATGATTTCATGTGTGTCAAAACACTGTTTTTATATCCGTCTTTATATATATATATATATATATATATATATATATATATATATATATATATATATATATATATATATATATACATACCAAAAAATGCGAGTTGTACAATCCATTTATTCATTAGATAAATTTATTAAATGATGTGGTTATTCATTAATTTATTCATGATTCATTCATTCAATTTAAAATATCTGACATAAAAACAATTGCAGAGAAAAGCACTTAGCACTGCAACTGTGGCACTCTCGAAAGGGGGGCTTTTTTTGAAAACTAAAAATGACCATAACACGAATATTAAAGCTTAATGTTGTCTTGTAATCTCCATGTCTTTCTTCCTTTCCTTTCCTGGCTGGTTTCAAGTGTTGAATTGTGTTTTTCATATACAAAAATGTGATTATTTCTCTTATTGAGTTTGCCTTTCGCTCTTAGTCTTTGATGAATGATTTTCCACTTTTCTTTATATTTGTCTTCTGTTTTGTTGTTGTTGTTGTTTTTTTTTATCTATCAGCAACTTAACCAGTTCTAAGCTATTATCAATACACCCTTAAACTGAACAATTTAATGGCATACATATAACTTGACACATTACTTTTGTCTGTTTTTTTGTCCTGTCTAAAGAGTATAGGTCATAGCATTCTTCATTGACAAGAGTCTGTGTTCAAACCAGTGACACAGTAGACACAGAAAGAATACTAACCACAGAGCGACGCTGTCTCTTGGTCTGCAGGTTGTCCTGGTCACTGATGGCTGACTGCTGACTGACAGTGACCAGCATGCACACCATCATGGCCCCCACCACCCCCCAGCCACGCAGCAGCTGTACCATGTAAATCCCCATCACCTCTGATATTCTCCTCTGCAATCCTCCCCTTCTGGCTTATATGCCTTTCTGCAAAATTCTCTTGAAGACTGCAACAGGTTGAACAAGACCTTCCTCTTTTTTTTTTTGAATAAGAGTCTTTTCCTTCAAAAGAGGGATTTGTACAACTAATTCTGGAGTCGTGGGCCTGGTTATCTGGAAAAAATGTACTATTTTACGAATACACTTGACACTGAACGTCTTTGACGGTATAAGGACTGAACTCAGCTTTCAAGGATTTTTAAAACGTTATTTTCAAGCTCTTCATCTAGCTCTGTCTCTAGTCGCGATGTTGTCAACAGACGTGGCAAACAGACTGTTATGTTCAGTTGACAAGTGTCGACAATCTGATCTTTCTTTCAGCCAAACACCACCACTCTGAGGTAAACACCGAGAAGAAGGAAAGAATACTGTTTTAAAGTTGTCAGACCCTGCAGTAATCACTGTGAGGGTCAGTCAGTCAAGCTGGTGGTTCCTACGCCTTCAGCAACATGTGTAGCGATTTTCTGTAGGGCAGTGTGGAGGTGGGGACTACAGCGTCAGCTTGGTATTTAAAGCTTGGAACAGTCTACCCGCCTAACCAATGGCGCCACAGTCTTCCTGCAATACTGGAAGCTGATTGGCCGACAGAGTGCAGTGACAGATGCAGCAGGCCCCCCTTCCTCTCTTCCTCCAACTCTCCTCCTCCTGCTCCCTCCTTCTCCCCCCATACTTTCGATCTTCTCATCCCCACCCACCCACCCAACTCTCACCTTCCGCTCAACCGCCCACTCACTGATGGACAAATAAAAAGAGGGTCAGAAGGGAGGTTCGTGACCCAGCGGAAACTGACCCTGCCACCGTCCTTATGGGATGAAGTGAGAGGGGCGGGGCGGGGGGGGGGGGGGGAACAGAAGATGTAAGTACAGCAACAGGTGGAGGGAGGAGGGGTGTAGAGTCTAAGTACCTAAGTCAGTAATTATCCCCTTGTTTTGGCTCTGTGATAGCCTCTAGTCACAATAGCTCCTCTCTCTGATAAAACAGTCTTCTTTGCGCTTCCTTCACTCTTCATACGCCTTCATTTCTTAATTGTGGTGGTTCTGTGAGTGGAAATGACGAGTTTGCCTCCCCCCCACCCCCCTCTCCTCCTGCCCCCTTGCTTTCACTGATTGTGGTTTCAGCCTGCTTCAAAGGCAAAGCCAGTATCTTCTCACCACACCGCATTCAATACAGTGACTTGAGCTGTGTGCAGAAATAGACCCAAAGTATATGTGGTCCATTTTTTCACTCCTGTACTTCCTTTCAGACATCTCCAAAGTGTACTGCAATGCTTTTAAAAAATAAAAAATAAAAAAAAAGCAAGAAAATTATTTATCATGACTGTCTAGACATTTTCAATTTTGTTTGGAACACATCATAATATGTGATTCATCATAGATTTCACACCTCAGCTGATCACAGTATACTTTTCCAGCGTTGATTTGCTCTCAGCACTAGTTGACACATTCCGATTTTTTTTTAAGAATTTGTGTTAGAAAGAAAAAGGTTCTTGATCTTAGAGCCAGATAAAGAGGGGAGGGGGACATTTTTGTTGTATATAATAGCATTTAAAATCCCTTTGGGCGTTCTCTCAAAAACTGCTGTCTGTCAGAAATGGTAAAAAAAAAGTGTCAATGTTTAAAATAGAACCTAATAAGCTACTGCCACCTCCTAACGCACATCTGTAGTTTTGTGCCGTTATATCTATCACTCCAAGCAGCGTCAATTTCATGCTTCAACTTCTCCAGAAGATAACTTTCAGAAATACCCAACCAGCTCACTGAAAAGTGTCCAGTCAGGTCAAACTGAAACAGTCTGAACTTCTGAGAGAAGTTAAGGGAACTAATGGTGTACTTGTCTGTTAATGTTCCGCAGTTTAACACCCTGGGGGTCACCTAAACCATGCTTTGTCTCATTTATCCCAACTGGGAATCACTGTGAGATTGTTAAGTACACACTAAATGAGATGGAGAAGTCCGTGTGTGTGTGTGTGTGTGTGTGTGTGTGTGTGTGTGTGTGTGTGTGTGTGTGTGTGTGTGTGTGTGTGTGCAACCGTTTTCAAGGACCTCGCCATACAGACAGCCGTACTCTGACTTCAGAAGACTTTGTTCTCCTCTAAGTTAAAGGAGAGTGCAGGTTTGTTGTGCTAAGAGCTTGTCATGGCTGAAGACAATCTCAGCTTAAAATCTTTTTTTTCAGGCGTTCGTCAGATGGATAGCTCAGTCTCCTTACAAAAGCAGCAGAATGTTGCAGGGCCTCCCAGTCTCTATGAAGCTTCCTGGCCACTGGGGTGGGGCCAGTCAGGCCATGTCCTCTTTCGGAGAACCCCGAGCAGTGGGTTTGGCTAGTGGCCGCACCTCGGCCTGCTATAGATGGGTGACTCCCTGTGGACCTCCAACCCTGATGGCGCAACATGACCACTCTGGGTAGGACAGGGGCGGAGGTATTGAGGGAAATGGCATGGGGAAAGCAGGATAGGAACGTCACAGATGATGGGGCAGCAATATATAACAAAACAAAAAAGGGGAGGAAAGGTAGAGTGACAAACTTGGGAGGTGGATTCCATTCAGCTAGTTTGTCTTTTGTCATCTGATTCTCTCAACCATTCATTTCATCTTTGCTCTCGACGTGTTTGTCGACAATGATGATAATCATGATTTGGTCATTTGGTGGACTGGGAACATCGCATCCCTTTAGAAAGTGAAAAATTTGTTGTATAAATCTGAAACCAGACTTTTCCTCTCCTGCACTAGACCAGTAACAGTGATGTGGGTACCACTCATTTGGGTGATATGATAAACTGAGGGCTCAGCGCTGATAGGACAACCCCCTGCAACAACAGAGTTGCCCCTGGCTACAGTCCGTAGAAAATCTACTGTAATAGACAAAACCTACATGACTTTACCAATCCTTGAACTCCTTGAGGGGTTCATGGAACCCTGCGTTGAACTGGTCAGGCAGAATGTCCTGTGCAAGAGAAGCTCATTCCTCTTCACGCAGCAGGGTGCATGCTGGGTATTGTCGTCATCCATGCCTGCACCAGCATACCTTGCCAACTCACCTACAAAAGTGGATGGGTTTTTAACATGTGTGCAAAAAAACAACTTCTTGTGTTCACGAATGAAAGCTTGGTTTGTAGTCTCATGTAGACAACTTTCAGGGTAGTGGAATCGGCACTAATATCAACTCCAAAGGGCATCCCCGAAGTCGAAATGCGGCTACCTAAATGGTGAAGGTGTTTGTGGTTGTTTTTTGTTGTTGTTTTTTTTTGGGGGGGTTGGTGGGGGGAGGGGGGGGGGGCAGTCGTATACGCAAAAATCTTACCGTTGATGAACCTGGGAGCTCCAGCCGAAAAACCCCTCCAGAGCAAAACCCCATTAAAGGGACACTTTATGGAGACTCAAACTCACGCTCCTAGATACTGACAGAATATGAATACAACGCTTAAACCACTAGGCTAGTTTGCCCTCCAAGCAAATTTATATGCATATCATTATGTAGGAGGAAAATGTTACAGGGTTGTGATGCATCGTAGGAAGAGCTTCTCCATGGCCATTCTGCAAAATGTCTGCCCTGATTATGAACACCATATACTTCGTTAGGCTGCTATACACTACAATACAGTATTGGGTGGGTTTTAGTAGATCTACAGCAACCTTACTAGAAAACAATTCATGCTCATGTCAGAATACTGATTAGGCATAAGCAAGAATGCGAACAGCCAGAAAAACATTCTCCATTCAGCCAACAGACTATATTCACACACCTCCAAAATAGAAACATCCCTATAATTCCACACCCACACTTAACATTCTTAGCCTTTTAAAAAAAAATTCTTTAGATAAAGTTTTCCTCCATTTGTAAAAAACAAAAATCAATATATGAATAGATTTAGTACAACAATTCAAACGCTCCATCAGTGAAAAAGGAAACAGAAACATCGGTTTTCAATTTGAACAGCGCAGACAAACATTTTAACCCAATCAGAGCTGAAACCAGAAAACAGTCCTTGCGCCCGCGGTGTCTCATTTGTGTGGGGGAGTGAAGATCAGCCGTCTGGCAGGAAGTCATCATTATTTTGGCGCTGTTCGTTTTGTCAGTGATACATGGTGTGTGCGTGTGTGTGTGTGTGTGTGTGTGTGTGTGTGTGTGTGTGTGTGTGTGTGTGTGTGTGTCGCGCGCGTGGGCGCGCACACGCACATACACACAGAGGCACGCAAACCCACGAGCCCACCCCGATTTAGCGAGATGTTGTCATGCAAAGCGTTACCAGTCTTGGTTAATGAATTTTCCCCTTTCGTCTTCTCTTGTGCTTTAGGAAACTCTGCCATAACTAGTTAAGTGAGGGATTGTGGTTGCAGCATTTCCTGGTTGGTCGGGGAAGGAGAGGGGTTCAGTTTACATAGTCATTACCTTGATTTCGTGTAGAAGTTTGTAATTGCCTTGGAACAGACTGATAGATTCTCCACCAAATTCATAATGGCTGTTTTCTTATTTATCCTGCCATCGATCAACCCCAATGATCCTCTTTTCCACTTTTTTTTCTTTATCACTTTACTTCTCTTGTCCCCCTAACTAGTTAGTTTTTGGTTCTTTTTTCTCTCAAAGAGAGAGAGAGAGAGAGAGAGAGAGAGAGAGAGAGAGAGAGAGAGAGAGAGAGAGAGAGAGAGAGAGAGAGAGAGAGTGTCAATCAATCAATCAATCAAATTTTTATTTCCAGATGGTGCATTGAGTAAGCATCGATTTGCTTTTTTCCATCAAGCCATCTTGTGTGTGTGTGTGCGCGCCCGCGCGTTGATCCCTGCATCCATTTCTTGTGCATGTTTTTCCTAACTTTTTTCTCCTGACCCACTGATGGACAATCAACATTTTTCAGTGTCCTAAAACCTAAGGACACAAGCAGCCACCATGGATCTTCGTTATGTCATCCATGGGGTCATCCATGGGGCTGCATGTTCCGCATGTTACATGCACCCAAACATGCAGGACAGTCTCCAAACCTAACTGCGTATGCTCCCAGAGCCAGAGGCTGAAGAAAGACACCCCAGAGACAAGCTGGACACCGGGAGGTCTTGAGAAAAGAAAGGGGTATGATAGCGGTGTTGTGAATGGAAAATAACCGCCAACACCAGCTTAACACTCGGCCTCATAATCTGCAAGACTTCCCCGGAGAGTTTTACCTTCGTCATATACAGTAACAGAAAATGACGCGTCTGTGAATGAATGAATAGGTGATGAAGGGGTTATTCCAAAAAGAATATGGCGAGCTAATAGACAATGCTTCAGGGACACGAAGGCATAACAGTCACAGAAATGGCTTCTATCACGCGCGGAGCTGTAGTTTTGCATACGTTTCCACAATTCGTAAACTGGGACATACTGAGGTCAGTTCAGGGTCTTCCTCCAATATGGACACTGTCACGACAACCAGACTCCTGTTGTTGTGATTATATTTCCTTCCCAGTGGAGATTTCCGATTTATGGGCTATGCAGAATTCCACCCTTGCGTTGAATTATATGAAACTGCATATGCATCCTTTCTTTCTTTCTCCTTTTTTCTTATAGTATGTCATCAAGTTTACCAGAAAGTGTGAAAAGTATCAGACTAAATAATCTCAATACTGCGATGTTATTCCCCTGTATGGAACAAATGGATCCCTGAAGGTAAGACAAGCATGAATATTTATCCAGACAGACATGCCAGATCTTTTTTTGCCATTGTGGTGACCCTCCTCCCCCCCAACACACACCCACACCCACACACCCACACACACACACATACACACACACCCGTCCTGTCTAGTCATGAAATATGTATTAAAAAAAAAAAAACTTTTCTCAGCAAACAAAAGGACATTGCATAACATGAATGTGGAGGTGGAGAGTTTTTATTACGAATTTGAAATATGTATAGGCTAATCATGTCTTCAATTTGAATCAACAAAACTAGAAGTTGAAAGTGCGCGCGCGCGCGCGCTGCGTGCGTGCGTGCGTGCGTGCGTGCGTGCGTGTGTGTGTGTGTGTGTGTGTGTGTGTGTGCTTGCTTGCTTGCTTGCTTGCTTGCTTGCTTGCTTGTTTTTGCTGGCGAGAATTGTAAACTGTTCCATTCGAAGAAGGCTACGTGGATTGTCTGTCTGCAGCCGTCGACAGTGGTAAATCATGCCAGCTTGTA
>CM060318.1:71419551-71424551 GCA_030674155.1 Stramonita haemastoma
TGTTTATTTTACTTTTTTTTTTTTTTTTTATTATTCTTTTATATCGAGGATAACAGAATAAGCAATCATATGCTTTTTTTCATCCGGTCCCCGTGTGCATGCAGTTTTTGTAAATACTGTCATCTGTTCCCACCGGCACACGATGGCCTTCTCTTACGAAAAGCGGAACAGGATTTAACGTGTGCGCAAGATGTTCTGCGTGCGTTCGCACACGGGGCCTCGGTTTATAGTCTCATCCGAAGGACTTTTGTGTGTGTGTGTGTGTGTGTGTGTGTGTGTGTGTGTGTGTGTGTGTGTGTGTGTGTGTGTGTGTGTGTGTGTGTGTGTGTGTGTGTGTGTGTTATTCTTTTATTTCGAGGATAATGGAATAAGCACTCATGTGCTTTTTTATTCACTCTAGTCCCCGTGTGTATGCAGTTTTGTCAATTTTGTCATCCGTTCCCACCAGCATACAATGGCCAACTCTTACAAAAAGTGGAACGGGTTTTAACGTGTGCGTAAGATATTCTGCGTGCGTTCGCACACGGGACCTCGGTTTATAGTCTCATCCGAATCACTTTTGGGGAGAGTGAAGTCGGCACTGATGTTCACTCCAGAGGAAAAATCATCGTGAACGAGATTCGAACACGGGTCAGCAGATCACTAGCGCATCACTCTAACCACCAGGTTACCCTGCTAAATCGCAGTGTGTGTGTGTGTGTGTGTGTGTGTGTGTGTGTGTGTGTGTGTGTGTGTGTGTGTGTGTGTGTGTGTGTGTGTGTGTGTGTGCGCGCGCGCACGCGCGCGCGCGCGCGCGCGCGCACGACTGAAACCCATAGGCTGTGTGCCAACTGAGTCAGTGCGCACTGCTGTATGCTCAATAAGGCACTTGATTGTTATACCTGTTTTCTTTATTTACTTTTTTTTTTTTAATTGTTTTTGGTGGAAGTGGTGGTGGGTTTTTTTTTTTTTAAGTTAGCATCTGGAGTCAGGTTTAGAAATGGATCTGTCATTTGATACTGCAGTGTACCCATCTCGATCAGTATGAACCTAAGTCATCCTCATACCGTAGCTTAGACCTTCCCCTGCCACTAGTGGTAGGTAGGCCTATGCCTATCGGCTCTAATGTCTGCACTCTCCATTTAAAGGAGAGAGGAACAACTGAAGCTGGGGTATAGGCCTAGCTGCCTGTATGGCGAGGTATTTGAAATATCTATAACTATAAACTTTAGATTGACTTCTTATCCAGCAGTGTGCGCTAAAGGTAGGTAGGCAATATAGGCCTAGCTGCCAGTATGGAGAGGTACTTGAAATATCTATTTATAGCTCTATGAACTTATATTGACTTCTTATTCAGCAGTGTGTACTAAAGGTCTTGCGGTAATTCCTGGGTGTGGTCAGTGCATGGTCTCGGTAAACCCTACTCTAGTTTTTAATTCATTAATTACCCATGTTTCAAAGGGATTAATTTGTTGTGACAATGTTTCCTCAGCTGCCAAATAACAAGTTTCGTTTTATTTGATGGTGGAATACATTGTTACTGCTCCAAATGTGGTTTTGTACAATGAGTTCTTTCCTTTTCTGAATAAACATTTGCTTAAACCAAACCCCAGGTTGTTAAGCTGGGAAACACCCAACAAGGGAAAGGCGACCCATTGAGGTGGACATGAATCCTTAGCACGACTCTACTGGCAAGCTAAAAGTGTATGTCACACATATGCAAGTGCTTTGATTTGTTTTTACAAGATATAGCGCTATATAAGTTCCGTGTATTATTATTATTATTGTATCTCCTTTCATTCTGTGCTTTGGCCATCCTCGTAATGTTTTCTTTGAACAAAACTTGTAAATCAATCGTTTCTTGCTGCACATTGTCGTCACTAGATCATCCTAGTGTTATATTCCTTCAAATTCCTCCTCTGACGTTATTCGATACATTCTTAATTGATCACACACACACACACTACGAGACAGGGTGGGTTTGTTGACATATGAATGACACCTCTTACGTCATTTGTATTTTAACGCCACAGGTGATCGTTTATTCTAAATTATCATCCAACCTATAAAAGAGTAATAGCAACAGATAATTAGAATAATTAGCAGCAAAATTGCACCAGTTTTTTATAACAAGAAAATTACGTTAGTAATAATGTAAATATAAACCCAAATATGCAGGCCTATTTTTTGTGGTGCTTCACAGCTGGACTTAGTGTCCAAAACCGGATGTGCGTACTCCAGCCTTATCTCGCGTCAACCCACAATGGCACTAGGAAGCCCCCACACAGGAGGGCAAGACATAACAACACCTGTGTCGTTATGACTAATCCACGATCGTGACAAGGAAGCCGGACTCGTAACGAAGACATAGCACACATGTTGATTGGTGTAGATCACAGTGCTATGGATGAGACCCTGGACATTGCAGATCGATACAGAGCTATATTTGATCTGTGTGACGATCGGAAAGATGGATTCATTGATGTGAACCATTTTAAGGAGCTGGTCAAAACCTATTCTGGAACTGAAGGTTTCAATTTAGAGGTATGCCACTAATTGTGCAAAATCCATTATGCTGCATATTTGTGATTTTGTGAAGTTTTTCCGATGTCAAATTTATTAGATCAGTGGAATATATGACTATCAGTGCTCGAACGACAGCAGTTGTTAGTATGTTACCTAGCTCCGGCGAACAAGTGTGCAGTAGGCCTATCAGATAACAGATATGCTAGTGATTATGTCTGCACACACACACACACATACACACACACAACACACACACACACACAACACACACACACTACACCCCCACACACACACACACTCACACACACACACACACACACACACACACACACACACACACACCACACACACACACACACACACACACACACCACGTATGTATGTACATACGTATGTACACACACACGCGTGCGCACACATACACAGTGACACACACACACACACGCACGCACACACACACACACACACACACACACACACACACACACACACACACACACACACACACACATACATACAAACACAGCCATTTCTCTTTGCCTTGACATGAGTACTTAAAATAAGGATGGCCCTTTGATTTGGGAGGAGGGAAAGGTTATAATTGTTCCAATTGAAACCAGTATTCCATGATTATCTGCTATCTGGATTATAAATTATTGTTAGCAACACATATTGTATATTATATATATGTATAAATTGTAATGTATATTGTATACGTGTATGTATTAGACTATTACACAAACAATGTTCAACACATTTCAGCACACACCCACACACACACACACCCACACACACACACACACACACACACACACACACACACACACACGTGACACAGACAAATGCGCGCGCGTGCACTCACACACACACACACACACACACACACACACACACACACACACACACACACACACACACACACACACTTTCAGTTCCTGAAGGAAGTATATAAAATGTATTCAGTCTGTACATAGATAGATCTGTAGAATTTATGATGCACCATACCTAGTGAGTAGGGACATTTATGAGGGATAAATATAATGCAGAGTCAATGAAACTGAAAGTGAAGCTGAAACCAGGAAGGGGGTCCTAAATCGAAACAAAAAAATGCATTTAAGCAGTCATTCAGGGGGGAAACCCAGAATGAGAAATGGACAAAATCAAGTCTTCTGACTTTGACAGAAAGCTTACCGCAGTACTGTGATGCCAGAGATGATTCTGATGTTCAAACTTAGCCTGTGACAGTGACAACTGTCCTTTACCAAGTGTATTACTGTTATAATGTCAATGTATGTGTGTGTGTTTATGTGTGTGTGTGTATCACTTGTGTATGTGTGTGTGTGTGTGTGTGTGTGTGTGTGTGTGTGTGTGTGTGTGTGTGTGTGTGTCTGTTTATGTGTGTTTTGCCAAACGTGTGTTTGTGTGTGTATATTTTACATACGAATGATACAATCATACATGTGTGTTTGTATTATACACTTTTTCTCTCTCGCTCTTCATTTTTTCTTTTTCTTTTTTTTTTTTTTTTTTTTTTTTTTTTACATTTTACCTGCAGAACACTCTGAACAGTGTCAATTTTGCATGTTTAGTTAAGATTATACAACAGAACTCGTTGTCTCCATGCATACACACTCTGACTCTGACATTGTAGTTATAGCCGAGACCACAATATTTCATTCCATGGCTCTCTGACTAGTACTAGTAGTTCTAGTAGTTCAAGTACATTTCCTTTTAAAAACTTTATATATTAATATCATAGCTGTTTTCACTAGTGAGTAGTACTGTAGTAGGTACTTAAAGTAGTAGTGGAAGTGTTATCATTATCATTCTCATTATGATTCCTTTTTTCATGTTTTGAGTCCCATTCTCAGTTAATTAATGACAGCCCTGCTGTCTTTGGCAAGATTTGTGCAGTGCATGAAGTGAGCTTATCAAATCTTCAAAGCCCTGTAGGCTGTGACTTGTTTTTATTTTGTTTAGAGATAAGTGTGAAGAATGCCTGAATCAGTGAATATTGATTATTGTTCAGTTTTCTTTTTAGGAAATTTATGCTTGCAGCATACAGTTTGAAAGATGCCCCATTTTGAATTTCATGAGCCCCATGCTTAACATCACAAAGTTTACTCTTTAGTTAAAGATTGTAAACTCAAGTCAAAGGCACTGGTCAGTTCTAAAGCCAAACTCAACCCATTATAATATTGTAATGTTTCCAGTATTCATTTTAAAAATAATTCAGTCATTAAATAGATCTATGGACTATAGTGAGTGATGCAAGCGCTTTGATTTGTTTAAGCGCTTTGATTTGTTTTTACAAGATATAGCGCTATATGTAAGTTCCATATATTATTATTATTATGTATTTGCTCTGAAGGATTTTCTTGCGTGTTTGGGAAAGTTCCTGAAGCCAGTTGTTTTGTGATTGCAGATTGTGACTGGTGTTATCAGTTTTTTGGATCCAGAGGGGAAAGGATTGATAAGCTATGATGACTTTTCTC
>CM060318.1:71429551-71439551 GCA_030674155.1 Stramonita haemastoma
AGCATGTATACTGTGCGTGTTTACTACACAGACGCATCGGAGTGAAAGCTGTCAGTGGTGTTAATGTCAAGACAAAGCTATTTGTCAAGAAGAAGGATAGCTGGCCCAAAACCAAGCCAAAAAAAAAAAAAAAAAAAAAAGAGTCACTCCTCTTACACTGTTGACTCAGATTGCGGTAGGTTTTCTTACACCAGCTTCTGCATCAAAAAGAAGAAAAGAAAAGAAAGGAAGAAGGAAACGGGAAAAAACACAAGAAGTGTGTCAAGAATTGTGTCAGAGAAAAAGAATGTTCTCCCTAAGTCATAGTCTCCTCTGTTGGCAGCAGACAATATTGAACAAACAGTAGACCCACAACGTTTCGTATTATGTGTACTGTGAGAGCCAGTCTTCAGCTGAAGTACTAGCATTTGGTAGCTCACTTAACTCATTTCCTGGGCTCAAGTGGCTGTCTGTTTGTGAGTGAGTGAGTGAGTACATGCACCATGACATTATTTGCTGTGATGGGCTCAGCTCGGGAAGTTGTTTAAGGCAAACTGTGAACTGTGTTGGCGTAGAAGGAGGGAAGAAAAGGCGCAATGTCAGTTGAAAAAGGGAAGGTATGGGTTCCTTTGACATGTTTTTTGCCTTTTTTTTTGGTTGGTTTGTGTCTTGCCTGTGTTTAACTCACTGTTCTAGTGAGCACTTTGTGAGAGTAAAATGAGTATGGTGAAAATTTGAGAGAGAGAGAGAGAGAGAGTGTGTGTGTGTGTGTGTACGTGTGTGTGTGTGTGTGGAAAAATTGTGCACAGTTCTCTCTGTGTAAGTTTGTAAAGTTGCATGTATTATGTTTGTCCCTGTTTGCGTGAGTGTGTGTGTGTGTATGTATACGTGCTTGTGTGTGAGTGAGTGAGTGTGTGTGTGTGTGTGTGTGCGTGTGCGTGTGTGTGTGTGTGTGTGTGTGTGTGTGTGTGTGTGTGTGTGTGTGTGTGTGTGTGTGTGTGTGTGTAACTCCATGTGTAATTGTCAGTGTATGTCAATGCAAGTCTCAGGCAGTGGGATGTTAATAATGGAAAAAAAACAACCCAAGAAAGTTATGTAAGCAGTTTCATAGAATTCATGGCATCAGTGATGCTTTCAGTGTGTTATATTGTACGTGTAATTTGTATGCTGTGGGTTCTTGCTGTGAGTGTACTGAATGTGGTGGGTTTTCTTGTGATGTGTATTGTTCTGTCTTCATGTTATACTGCAGTATAGAAGCCATGCTTTCCTGTCTCTATTTTTCTGTCTGACTACCTAAAACACTAGAAAATCTAGAATGTTATATTTTTGTGTGTGTGGGGGGGGGGGGGGGGTCTGTGTGCGTGTGTGTGTGTGTGTGGTTGGCGTGCCTTGTGTGTGTGTGTATGTGTGCGTGCATGTGTGCTAATCATATGTAGTGCAAGTATACAAACAAATACCATAGTTATCAAGTAAAAAACAAAAAAGAAAGAAACAACCAGAACCGGCACAAAACAACATAAAGCAAAAGGCTGTAGTAATATATGTTCAAAGTACGCCAAAAAGAAACCCGTTTATTAGGATTTGAACAATATTCCCTGCTTACTTGAGAACAAATTATACAATTGTACAGATCTTTCTAGAAAATGCGAGAAAGAAACGTGGGGGTGGTGGCAGGACAGCCTAGTGGTTAATGTTGACAATCTGATGGCTCAGGTTTGAGTCCCCACCAAGATACCCATGCAAGGGGATTTTCCCCTTGGAGTTAACAGCTGTACCAATGCCACCCCCATCAAAGTCTTTCAGATGAAACTGTAAATCAAGGTCATGTGTGTGTGTGAACACATGCAGAAATCTTACATGTATACATGTGCGCGCACGCACACACACACACACACATACACACACACACACACACACACACACACACACACACACACACACACACACACACACACACACACACACATGCATTCATGTGAATGAAAATAAAAGTAGCATGTGCACTTAAACGCATGCTCTCTCTCTCTCTCTCTCCTCTCTCTCTCTCTCTCTCTCTCTCTCTCTCTCTCTCTCTCTCTCTCTCTCTCTCTCTCTCTCTCTCTCTCTCTCTTTCTCATTCTGCGTCTCTGTTAAAATAAAATAAAAATCAGGACCTTTTGATTACATATTTGTTGATCACTATTGATATTATCCTTGTTCGCTTTATCTGTTAACTTGACCACTGCTACTATAGAAACACACCAATGAACAAAAAGGCAGCCAGATTCTTTCTTTGTTATAGTATAATCATTATTTTTTTGTTACTCATTACTACTACTATTCATTCATTATTTTGTCATTATCATTCAATTTTTCTTTCAGTTTTTGATTCAAGCTTCCAAATAGAGTTATCAAGATGGAGTTGAAAACTGACTGAAATCATCACTTAACACTCCACGCACATTTTTTTCGCAGTTTTTACTTTTTTATAAAGAACTTGAAGAAGATCACTTTTTTTTCTCTCTCTCTCTTTTTACAATATATTTTCAAATTATATGCACAAAATATTGCAGTGTAACTATGCACACTTGAAAAAATGTAGAAGCAAACCAAACAAAAGCAGAAAAAGGTAGGTTAAAATAGGTTATGTTACAATAGATATTGGTCTAGGCCAGCAGATGTGTCAGTTGTTTATTAATGTAGGCTAAGTAAGTGCATGGCAAACTTTAAAATGTTGTTATGCTTTAAGATATCATGTTTAGATTGGCAAGCACTTAGCATAACAGCTTGCAGTCTTCTTTTTAAAAAAACAAAATCCTCTGAAGTAAGAGTGTGGCTACCTGTAGTATATCATTGTATGCTATATACATGGCAGGGTACTTTAAACAGAAATTATACACACAAACTGCTCATCTAATGTGTACTTATGGTTTCACATTGATTCTCAGGCACAGTGAGTGAAAAACAGAGTGCATATTCTGGGTGACTCCCAGTTGAGGAATGCTGCAAAACAACATTTTTAACAACAACAACAATAGATAGCAGCTTTACCTTGACAATAGATAACACACACATATTTCACCTCCGTGTAGGACCCAACATTCCCCTGCAGTCCAGGCAGTGACGTGCAACGGTTCTGACGGTGGCAACAACTCCGGCAAGAGCAGCGCCAACAAGGAGCGTCCCTCGCATGCCCGCAGCGACAGTTTTCTGGGGGAGAGTGCTTTCGTGACCCCGGAGTTCCAGACGGCTGTGTATGGGCCCCCTGCCTCTGAGGATGAGGGGGACAGTGTGATCAGCGGTCACTCTGAACTCAATGAAAACAGGTCAGTTGAAAAGATGTAATAGTCTTCATGGAGTCTGCTCTTTTTTCTTTGGGGTTTTAGGGGAGGTTTTTTTGTTTTGTTGGTTGGGGTTTTTAGGGGGTTAAGGGTGGGGATAAGGTCTTGAGCTTATGAATACAAATATAGAGGTGAATACTTTATTTTCTCAATAAGAGAAGTTCATGCAGGTAATGAGCAGGCATTTATGAAACGCGCATGACGCAACACACGCATGCATGCATGCACACAAGCACGCACACACACACAGAGAGTTGCTGCACACACACACACTATTTCATCAAAGTAGATACCACAATGCGAAGGAATCCAGCAAAAGGTAACACAGGTGCCTCGTAACATCAGAAAATGAATCAGATGTCCAATCTCAGTTACGAGATCTTGTCTCACTTTTGAACTGGAATTTTTTAGAGCAAGTAAAACCGACTTGGAATCAACACAAAAAAGCTTTTGAAATATGTCTTTGGGGAAATCTAGAAGAAAATTATATAAAGCCATCAAAATGGCAGATAATTCAGCTATAATGGAGCAAAGCACACTGATGGGTCCTGCAGCATTAATGTCCCCTTATCCGTTCATGAGGGCTATAGCATGTTACAAAATGCATGTTGGAAACATTTTAAAAAGAAACAAAGTATTGGTTCTCACCAGAATGATGATGTAACCCATTTATTATCTTTTGATAAGATCAAATGCCGTAACTCTCACGAATATAGAAATGTTGTATCTCTTATCTATAGGTTCAAGCTCAATGCTTTTAGATCAAAATTTTCAAAAAAAGCAACATGTATCTGTGGCGAAAATATTACCATAGGTCACATTCTTTTAGAATGCAGAGATTTGAAAATCTTTTTACCAGTTTACAAATACGTTTGCTTAAAGCAAATTCTAAGACATTTCGCTAATGAAAGAAATTGCATTGTCGTTAAGTCATAGTCCTATTATCAGGTTCTTATAGTATAATGATTGTTTACTAGTTATAATAGTATAATGATGTTTACTAGTTATATGAATTGCAAAGTTAGTGTTTTAAACTGTTATTTCTTTCTTTTCATTATTCTTGTTCTGTTGTTTTAATTCTTGGTTCTTATAGTTGTTTACTGCAGATAATTAGCTATGTGCCATCCCAACCCACCCAGCCCCCTCCTCTCCCCCCTCCCCTCCATACACACACTCACTCACTCATATACACTTTCCCGTCTGATATCACTATTTAGTGGAAGGACGTTAAACTGAAGAACTAACACACACACACACCACACACACACACACACACACACACACACACACACACACACACAAACAATACAACATGGCCACTGTTATACTTAAAAACCATTCTGTCCATCTTTTCAAAACCCAGCATGTGTTAATGTTCAAGAGACAGACATACACAGAGAGAGACAGACAAAGAGAGACACAGAGAGAGAGACAGATAGAGTGATTGAGTGTGTGTGTGTGTGTGTGTGTGTGTGTGTGTGTGTGTGTGTGTGTGTGTGTGTGTGTGTGTGTGTGTGTGTGTGTGTGTGTGTGTGAAAGAGAAAGAGAGAGAGAGAGAGAGAGAATGTGTGTGCATGCATGCTTGTGTGTGTGTGTCTCTCTCTGCCTATGTCTCTGTCTCCTGTTAGTGAGTGTTTTGATTGTGCAGGCTTCGCGCTAGGATTTTTTAAAACCGGTACTGCGAGTTGCCATTTCAGAGATATCTTGACCAACTCCCCCAAAATCGGTCCCCAGAAAATAAAATCCGGTACGTACTGTGAACAAAACGAAACTAATCAGTGAGGGGGTGGGGGAGGGGGGGATTGTTGGGCAGCAAAACTAAATCTAAATTGAACGCGAATCTCTCAGACTTTGACTGCCGTGCTGCTGCCACTCGCTTCTTGGGCATGAAGCCACGAAGGAAAAAGGATTTTTTTCTAGCGCCTGTGCCACTGTCCGTGTCAGTCTGTTGTTTTGCATGGCATCATTCGTGTGACTTATATTCTTCTTTCTTGTTTCTATGCTTAGCGCTCATCTAGATCTTTGTTCAATTTAGATTTGGTTTTCGACTCTTCTCTCTGAAAGCAACGCGCAAATTCATAGTCATAGACCCTCACTTTTCGTAAGAGCAGGCCGTCGTGTGCCGGTGGGAACGGATTACATTTACAAAACTGCATACACACGGGGACTGGATGTGAAAAAGCACAGGAGTGCTTATTCCATTATCCTCGATATGAAAGATTAAAAGAATACAGAATAAATAAATCTAGGCCCCATTTACTCAATGTGAATGGAAGTCGCTGTCATGCCGAGAAGAGCGCGAAGCTCTATTCTTTCACAGTAAAGCTTGCTGTTCTGCGTGCTAGGCTAATAATGAGGCTGGCGCTAAAGATGTTCGTCGGAAGGGGTAGGTGCGGTAAGCACAGTACAGGCCCATGACAGACTGTCAGAAAACGTCACTGCAGACTCTTTTTTTTTGAGACGGAAATCTAATCGGTCACAGGCAAACAGAACCGGTACGCGGTACCGGCTGCTTTGAAAATTTTCGGTATTCCCTGTTTACAATTGGTAAAATACCGACAATTACCGGTTATCGCGAACCCTGATTGTGTATGTGTTTTTACATGCACACATCTCTCTGATAAATCCCTCCAGAAACACCCCTTGATCTGACTATTAACAAGGCTGTCATTGATATGTGTTGTAATGTACGATACATGTATGCCATTTTTATCTCAAAGCAGATCTATCAGATATCAGTGTTCGCACATGAGTGTTCAGAACTCCCTGTGTTGTTTCAGTCGGCCTGATGTAACAGATGAAGAGAGCTATGAAGCTTTTGGAGAAGTGGAATCGGAGGCTGACATATCCGATGCAGCCCTGTGAGTAGTACAAGTAGTATTTCAGTTTTCACTCATTGTGTTTCAATACAGTATACATGTATGTATTTATATTTTATGCAAAAATTTGTCCTGTATTCTATTGTATTTTACATTGCCATGGCAGATTTTGGTGCTTGAAATTTGAACTACTCTCCCAGGGAGAGCATGTCAGCACAACAGCACCATCTTTTAAAAAACATTTTTGGGGGGGTAATTTTCTTGTCTGTATGCATTGTGTTTAAATACTATACATCTTTATATTTTATGCATATGTGCCACAATCACAAATATTTGTCGCCACAATCATAAATATGTGCCACACTCATACACACATGAATGATGATGCGCATTATGTATAAAAAGGTAAAACAATAATGTACTTTTTTTTATGCATTTCTTTGCAAACAAGCAGTCACAAACATGTGCCACATTCATCCACACACATAAACATGCACATTATGTATAATGAGATGTGGATCCACAAGTACTCAGGTGTCAGTGCTTTAAATACACATTAAAACATTTAATGCTAAATATGTGCGTGTGGACATACTCACTGATGCAAGTATATGGAGATATGTGATGATTATTATGTCATACATTTGCATGCATATGTGAGGTATACACACATACAAAAATTGGCACATGCACACACAAGCCTGTGTAAATACCTGTGCATATATACTGACAAATGTATGTGACATATGCACATATACACTCATTACACCATACCACCACTTCATGCCACATAACACCACACTGCACAGAACAACACAATATAACACACCACAACGCAGTACAACATACATTCACTCAGCAAATTTTGTTTTGCACATTTTCAGGTTGTTGACATGCATGTATACATGTATATTTCATATTGTACACCAGAAACTTATGTTTGTAAAATGCCATATCATAAAACTAAAAGTGGAGGGGGGGGGGGGGGGGACCAATTTTTTCTTGTTTATCATAAAAAGCTGCTTATTGTTTCAGTACACCAGTAATCCCTCGTAAGCGTGGTGAAAAGAAAGACCTTTTGTCCGCAAGAAATCCTAAAAAACTCTGGTATTATTTCTTTTTTTCCCTTTTTTTCGCTTCTCCTTGAGCATGCTGCCTTTATTTTCATCTGGCTTATGTTCTTTATTCCCCACCTCTTATAGTGCCACAGTTCCTTTGATTTGCTTAGAACTACAGGTATCTTTCTTACTTATCGACAGCCATGCTTCCATCTTCAGAACTGTGTATGTTCGTGTATTGAGTTCCATAGCTAACCAAGCATTACTGTTCAATAACAGATTTTTAATATGCCCTAGCTGAATCAGTTAAAGCTTGATTTTGTTTATGAATTTGATAAATCTGGGATAAATGAGTGTAGCTGCTTCTCCTTGCAGGTAACAGTATGTGTTCTGGGGCACACCTGTGATTAGTGCAAGGTACTAATGGTTTATGTTGTGGCTTTGGGTTTCATGTGTGCCACTTTCATCCTTACTAAAAGCTTAACTTTAAACTGTGTTCAGGAAGGTTATACAGGTCACGCTTCTTACGTCATATTTCTCAAAGTTGTACTGAGAGGATGGGATAACTTGCTGGGTTATGTAACAAAAGATATCTGAAAATGGTTTGAAAAGTAAAGTTTTCTCTTTCATCTGATTGGTAATCAAAAACAGGTGAACAGATTTTCCAGTTAAGGTACTACTTTTGTTTCACTTCTGAATTCATGCTTGACAAAAACTTCAAGAAAATGTAGAGAACTATTTGTTGTTGTCATAGTACTTTCTCTATGTGGGTTCATAGGTCTGCATATATAGTAACTGTTTGAAAGATTGTTTTTAAGAAAAAGAAGAAAAATCTCCATTTTGCTCATTGCTCACTTCAGAGACTTGTATCAGAGATTACATATTATCTTTGAGATAAAATTTGAGGTGCAGATAACTCAGCCAAAGCACAAGGCTTATATTGCTGTTTAACAGTCGCGCTGTACCCCTGCATCTTCTACTAGTTCCTTGGCAATTTGAACCTGCTTTCCAGTTATTGACATTTGTACCTGCTTCCCATGTATTGCCATTTGTACCTGCTTTCCATTTATTGCCATTTGTACTTGCTTCCCACTTGTTGCCATTTTTTTCTTCCCGTTTATCGCCATTTGTATTTGCTTCCCTTGTATTGTCATTTTTACTTGCTTCCGTTTATGTTTATTGCCATTATACCTGCTTCCCTTTTACCATTATACCCACTTCCCTTCTATCACCATTTGTTTCTGGTTCCATTTAAGCTGCGTTTGTTTCTGCTTTGCTTTGATTGGGATTTGTACTTGCTTCCCTTGATTATGATTTGTACTTGCTTCCCCTTCCTTGCTCCTTCCTGTGCACTGTCTTTCTTGTATAGAATCTGCTTTGATTCCGTGTATTTTCACAGCTTTGATTTTTTTTTTTTTTTAAGCTTGTTTTTCAAATGCATGGAGTTTGTTTTTTCTCTCTTGTAGGTATTCAGTCATACTTGTAGAAGACAGTTAGCTTTTTTTTTTTTTTGTTGGGGGGGGGGTGGGGGGAGGAGGTGTGGATGAAATTTGGATTCAATCTGTCTCATTGTGTCAGACATATCTTAAAACTAAGTGTTGAAAGTTTAGGGAAGGAGAGAAGGGGGTATAGAAAAAGAAAACAGAGATGACATCAGATTCAAAATCTTATTTTGATGAAGATTAAATGTTCTTTTTCTTTTTAATGTTTTATCTTTATTTAAACACTAGTCAAATTTCTGTTGTTGTGAAGAAAATTGAAGCCTTTTTTTTTTTTTAACTGGACTCTGTTCATCTGTTGAGAGTGTGTGTGTGTGTTGGTGTTTGGTGTGCTAGTGTTTGTGTGTGTGTGGTGTGTAGCAATAGTGTTATGTATTTACCTGTGTGATAGGTTATACACATTTTAGTATTTTTAGTATTGTTTGGAAAGGATGTTTATATTAAGTGTACCACATTTATTTATTTCAAATGTGTGAAGTGTATATTATTAGCAAGGTTTTTTTTGTGAAACATTGCTTTGGTTAGCATGTTAATGTGTGAATTCACTGCATTTTGTTATGTAACTGTAAAGCGCTGTGAACCTTCACAGGGGAAAAGGTCTTTTTTTTTTATAGTGTCCTTTACAATTATTGTAATTATCATCAATTGCAATACTAATTAATTTGTTTGTATAGTTATATGGGGTTTTGTTTCCATAGAAATACATGACACCATCATACATCATCATCACTATATTATTGAATCATTATGATACGTAATGTGACCATTCATTTGAATCGTCTGTGGTGTGCAGATCATTCCGCCTCTAGTACCTTATGTGGAAAACACCAACGAGTACCGTCCAAGAGCGGTGGAAGTTTTGACAACATCGATGAAATTTCCAGGGCTGCATGGATGAGTAGGTGTCATCACATGTCTTCTGGATCTGTCACATTATTACCTTTATGATCTCTGCATAATCCACCCTTAAATTCTGCTTGCACAAGTCTGATAAAAAGTCTGCATGTTATAAGTGAAAAACCAAAAGAAGGCGAAATAACTTTTGGTGAAGTGCACAGAAGAAATAGTTGGTTTTTGTACCTTTGTGTAACAAAATTTGCAATTGGATGCTTCTCGCGAGAGGTTGTTGCGCTCAATTTTATCATCTCAGTGCTTCAATCAGAGGGTATTTGTGCCACCTGGGGTCAGCCAGAATGAATTTTTTATGAGTAGTTGAAGTAAGTGATGATGGATTATCTTTGCATGTATTAAAATTCATGCTAAAAAAAAGTGAGCAAAAGACATAGTTGCACATGCAGCTACAACACATGTGCATGCAGTACGAC
>CM060318.1:71444551-71447051 GCA_030674155.1 Stramonita haemastoma
AAGAGATTGCTGATATTGTGTCTGGTTGTTATCCTACCTGATTCTTTTAACCTCTTGACTGTGCTGTTGATGAACAGTGTTCGTCATAGAAACCGTCGCCAGCAATGCTCAGTTGACGATCGCTGTTCGTCATGATTCAACACTTTCTCTGTTTTCTCCAGCATGTGCCTGAGCAAAATATGGTAGCAGCAAAAGGGTTAAGGAATAGACTGTTGAACGAGATTGTTGATATGCTGGTGTGGGTGGTTGGTTGCTTGCTATCTTATCTGATTCTCTGTAATGAGAATCAGAATCGGTCAAGCCATCGGGCCCTTTGAAGATCTCCTGACCAAAGTCAAAAATCGCAAACTGAAGTGGTATGGGCACGTCGCAAGATCAACAGGGCTTGCCAAGATGATTCTGCAGGGAACTGTGCAAGGCAGGAGAAGGAGAGGCAGGCAGAGAGAGATGGGAGGACAACATCCGAGAGTGGATGGGCCTCAGGCTGAGTGACACCCTGAGAAAGGTCAAGGACAGAGGGAAATGGAGTGAGCTGGTTGCAAGGTCTTCCATGGCGCCCCTACGGTCTAAATAGACCACAGGATAGAAGAAGTAATGACTAGATTGTTGAATGAGATTGTTAATATGCTAGTGTGGGTGGGTGGATGCTATCTTATCTGATTCTTTGTAATGACTAGATTGTTGTGGTGATTGGCATGTGGGTGGTTGTTTAGGAGAACAAGGACCTGCGGGACAGCAACGAGGACCTGAACGTGCAGCTGGTGACGCGCTGTGTGGCGGAGGGCAAGTCTCTGCTGCACGACGGGGGCACCGCCTCCCTGGCTGAAGAGCTGGACCACATGACCAAGGAGGAGGTAACCACCACACTGCACCCTGCACACATCCAACATCACTCTTCAGTCAAGAGTGCTAAATTTTAACGCACTCCTTCCTCTACCATGTCCATGTGTGGTCAGCTCCTGCTATAAATAGCACCAGCTGGGCTGGGCTGGGCTGGGCTGGCTGGGGTGGGTTAATCAGCAGGTCAGAGGAGCTGAAAGTGGGGGAAACTGACAGCTGTGACCACTCAATAACAGTATTGTAGGATGATCAGTAATGAGTTATCGTCCTACTAAGAGCAAAATGGTTTGGCTTTTAGCTTTTTGTTTTGGGTCCCACTCCTATGGGTCTTGCAGATTTACATTTTATGAAGTTTTTTTTTTTTTCTTCCAGTTTTGAATGCGCAAGAAGATGAACCTGGTCCATATATCAACCCATACCAGTTTTATTTTGATGGGGAAAAAAACTAGTTTTGTCTAACTTTTTTTTTTTATAGTAAACAGCTAACAATAGGTCTGACAAGCTAACAGCCTAGGAATAAGTGGATACATGACTAAATACATTGAGGGATAAATTGACAGTCATGTCAAGCGCTTTGATTTGTTTTTACAAAATACTGTGCTATATAAATTCCATGTATTAATATTTTTTTAATTATTATTATTAACTGTTACTTCCTCTTAAGTCGGAGTATGGCTGCCTTTATGGTGAGGTACTTGAAAATAGTCATACACGCAAACTTCTCATTCAGTGTGCAATTTCAATCTCACAGTGATTCCCAGGTGGGATTAGTGAGTCAGAGTACACATTCTGGGTGACCCCCCAGAGTGTTAAGCTGGGGAACAACAACAACAACAACAACTGTTACTGAAGATGGTCAGTCAGCCATGTTGCTGATGTGGTGTCTGTGCCCTGTGTGTGTGCAGCTGCTGCAGAAGCTGGGTCAGGAGCAGGAGTACAACCTTCGCCTGAAGCAGTACATCGACCGCATGCTGCTCATCATCCTGGAGAAGAGCCCCTCCATCCTGGAGATCAACAACATCAAATAGCACACCTCCTCATACCTACCCACATTCCTTCCACCTGCCTACCTACCAGTAGTACCGTGGCTACACAGTGCAGAGTCTGCTGCGCCCCATCGTCGTCAGATGATGTTATCGATTCATCCTTTTTCATGGAAAGCAGTTGTGTTGGTGCATCATGGACAGAGCTTGTACTGGACAGGGATTGCCAGAGGACAAGCTTCAGTGCTGCTAGCGTGCTGTACTCCTAAACAGGATTCCGTTTCAGGAAGTAGCACTGTTCCTTGCAGGACGGTACAGGATGATGCCAGAACTTCGTGCAACTCTGTTTCGTGACAAAGTTGTTCCTTGTATTCGTGTGGAGGGAAATTCTTTGTTGATGTGGACTGGGAGTGTTTATATTGGACTTCAAGACAGTGCATACATATCACAGCCACAGAATAAAGATGACGATCAAGGAGGATGTTTTTACTCATCGCCTCGCAACCGGAGGTAGAGAGAAGAAAGAAAAAAAAACTGTGTGCGAAGTATACAGTGTGAATTTTATGAGGTGCTTATGTTTCTATAGCAAAAGAAACGGATTTGTATTTTTTGGTTGATTGAAAGCCATCGAAAAACTTGTGTGTACTGCTACAAGGATAACAGACTATGCCAGCGTT
>CM060318.1:71452051-71462051 GCA_030674155.1 Stramonita haemastoma
AAAAGTTTATTCACAGCTTCATTTCCAATTAAAAAGATAAGATTATAGGTAGACTTGATAGATGGTGAAAAGAATTTCAGATTTGAAAGTGTTTTTCTGTTGTATGCATGTAGACTTGCCTGATTGCTTTTTTGTATCAGTTATGCAACATTTAAGATGTATAGTTGGAAAGAAAAAAACACCTTTCTTTCCATTTAACAAAATTGAATGGAATAGTTGTAATGAATGTATTCTTTATTTTGATGGCACAATGGGCTGCTGCTGCTGTTTGGGCACCTCTTGTCATTACTGAATTATTTATTTTAAAGATTTTCTTTCCAAACTGTCATGCTGACTGGTTTTTCTGTCTCACTTTCTTGGAAAATTATAATGCTGTTTGTCTTTCTGCCTGTCATTCTGTGACAGCCTTTTTAAGATGTATTGGGTGTTGAAGCAACATGATCTGCTTTAGAAATTGCTCTTTATTTCTCTTTCTTTCATTGATGGCTCAAGCACATTGATATTCCTGAAGGATCTTTCATATCAGCATTCTTCTATTTGTACATGAAATATATACCTGTTCTGTAGTAGATCATATTTCTGAACTCATCTTTATCACATAAATCCATATGTCTTTCACCACTTTGCCATCTACTCCAGTGATGGACTTGGGGAGAGGGAAATGTATTGTATAAACCTGCAAAAAAAAAAAAAAAAAAAAAAAGTGTAGTGAACTATTATCCAGCCATTATTTTACCATTGTTTGAGTGTCGCTTCTCCTTCCACACAGTCTGGCTTGCCCACCTGTGTCTGGAGTTTGTCTTTGTTGTTGTGCTTGTGTGTTTGTGTATGTGTATGAAAGATACAGTGAGTTACTGAAATGGTGTCGACCTAAGCATCTTATTGTGTCCAGAATGTGTACAGAATGAGCAGACAGTGAGGAATGGAATATAATGGCACCTTTTCCTTCTTCTCATCTTTTGCTTGCTTCGGCTTTTCAACTTCTGTGATCATCTCCAGTTTAACCACTTAAATTCCCAGCAAAAAGTATACCTGTTCATTTTACAGTTGATTTTTATGTAGATATACTCCCTCTCCCTCATTTTTTTCCCTGCTATGATTACAACTATACTGTACTTTTTAGATCAGCTCTTCTAGCTATACTGAGCATGCTTATTCCACTATCCTTGAAATAAAAGGGAAAAAAAGGGGGAGTGTATTATTCAGTGGCCATTTAAAGGTTAACACAGCAGTTTCAGTTTCCTAAGATGTCTCTTTCATATGCACAGTGTTCTGTATAAGCGAAACACCTGCTGCTAGGTTGTATAAAGGGAGAAAAAAATCAGATGAGTAAAAATAGAGCTGCATTCCAACTTCAGGGATTCTCACCTGTTTAAGTTCAAAAGAAAAGAGTATCAACTCTATTAATTTTAAATCAGGATTTGCCTTTTAGCTGTTTTGTTGGTAGTTGTTCTCTTTTTGTTTGAAATATGCACATAACATAAACTGAGAGTGTGTGTACCTTTATCAATAATCAGTTTTTATATGCAGGAACAATCTGCTCACAAACAGGAACTGGAATACTTGATTTGTTAATCAAAGCGTTACTTAAAGATTTGTACTTTGAACTTCGGAGTATTCATGGAAATCTTTTCTTATGATTTTTTTTAATTGTTAATTAAGTGTTATTTGGTAAGGAAAAATGAGTTTCTGTGTCACCTTCACATGATGCCAGATGCTTGTAGCTGCATATTGCAGATCATTGGTTTCAGTATTCAAAGGATTTGCAGAAATTTTTTTAGGCAGTTTCTCCTGGAAAGATTATGTTTGTTTAAATCATGGCCTAGAATTATTTGTATGTTTAAAATGTACACCAGAGTTACAAGGAAACCCCACAAGTGCAGAGTATAATCATTGTCTCAAAGGTTGGCTTTTTATGGTTTAATTTCAGTGTAGTTGGTGTTGTTGTTGTTTTGTTGTTTTTAACTGAAGGAGTGTATGAAAATGAGTGTAGGAAGTAGAATGATTTTGTACTAAAAATTGAGGAAAATAATGTGTTTGCCTTCATCTTTTTTTGATGGATGATGTGATTTTCTAGTGGTTGGGGAAAAAGGTATTCTTATACTTTTTTGTCTTCTTCTGCTCCTTCTGTGCACTTTCATTTTTCTTCCTCTTTAACACCAAATCATCCTTTTCTTCTTCTTACACTTCTTCTTTGCAATGTCATTCTTTATGAGGAGGTGTTGGTTTTGAACTTGAAATGAAAGCTACTGAGCCAGTGAATTTGAATGAAGTGACTGCCCTGATAATGCTTTCATGATTAGGTAGGGCTATGGAATACACTCATTTCATTCTTCTTCTATCTCGTCTACACCATCTTCTCCTTCCTCCCCCCCCTTTTTTTTTTCTTCTTCTTCGTCGTCGTCGTCTTCTTCTTCTTTTTCTTCTCTTTCTCTTCTTTTCTTCTTCTTCTCTTCTCTTCGTCTTCTTCTTCTTCTTCTTCTTCTTCATCTTGGTCTTGGTCTTGGTCTTGTCTTGTCTTCAACTTCTTTTTTGATTTCTCTCTTCCTTGTTTTTCCCAGCATCTTTTTTATTCCTTCTCTCTGAAGTTTTTAGGTGTGGTCTTCTTCTATATTTCTTTGAGTACTAGAGAGTAAGAATCACTCATATAGTGTTGAAAGACACAGTTTCCATGCTGACGTACATAGTTTATGAGTTTTAGACACATGAAATAAGCTATTCCGTCCACGTGTAAGCAAGTGCCTCGAAAGCTCAGCATGCACCTCTCTTTAATTATCTTCACGGATTTGTGGTAATAATGTCTGCGCTGGTGCTTTCTATATTTAGCTGAATTATAGGCTTTTGAAACGTTTTTCTTCCCCCTTTTTCTTTCAGTTCTCGCTAATGTTGTTTAATTTGTCGAGTTTTATGTGCTTGTTGTGGTATTGTTGTTGATGAAGGAATTTTTGTTTATGAAATATGTGTTGTTATCCTGTAATTGTGAGTGCTGTTTAAGAGAAAGAGAATGTTGTTCTGTGCGAGAATTGGGTTTTCAAAGGGGGGGGGGTTGTGTTTCAATTTGTGGTTTAAGAATGTTAATTGAAAAATTTGTGCTTTTTTTAATAGGAAAGAGAATATGATCAATAATGTAATCCTGTCTGTCTCTCTCTGTCTTCTTCTGTCTCTGTCTCTCTCTCTCTCTCTCTCTCTCTCTCTCTCTCTCTCTCTCTCTCTCTCTCTTCTACTTCTACTCTATCTATCTCTCTCTCTTGGCAAGAAAATTTCCACACGAAATGAATATTTATCTCATATATATCTCATGATTAGAAAAACGAAATCTCATACTCTTCTGATAGTCACATCTTGCCAGTAGCTTTTGGTTCAGGCTTCCTTTTTCTCGCTGATTTGAATCTTACTCCTTGGTGATGAACAGTCCAAGCACAAAAATAAAGTCTTTTGTAAATGATATAGATCCTGGTTTTGGTGCTCAGCTTGGAATGATGTGTGTGGGTGTGGGTGGTGTGTGTGTGTGTGTGTGTGTGTGTTTGTTGTTGTGTTGTATGTGTGTGCGTGGGTGTGTACGCGCGAGCTTGTGTATGTGTGTGGGGGGTGTGTGAAGGGTTTTCTGTCAAACAGAGAGATGCTGGTGTGTGGTAACTGTTTATTGAGTTGGTTTCAGATACACAGACGCCATGCATGCATGCATATCTCTCTGTCTCTCTGTCTCTGTCTCTCTCTGTCTCTCTCTGTCTCTCTCTTCTCTCTCTCTCCTCTCTCTCTCTCTCTCTCTCTCTCTCTCTCTCTCTCTCTCTCTCTCTCTCTCTCACCCACATCACACACACACACACACACACACACACACACACACACACACACACACACACACATCACACACACACCACATCTACACACACACATTCACTCACTCACTCACCAATTGGCCATTGTACATGTATAGATTACATGCACACACACACACACACACACACACAACACACACACACACACAACATGCGCAGACACACACACACTCACTAACCAATTGGCTATTGTACATGTATAGATTACATGCGTATGCATATGTGTACAGTGAAATATATACCAACATACAAAGAAATGGACTAAAAGGAGTGTAAAACCTACAGTAAAAGCAAATCAGGAACTAAAGCCTATCAAAACTTGAAAGCGTTGTCCTTGGTCATAGCCCAGTGGCCTAGTTCAGTGCCATACTGCCTGCCGCACCGCGTGACTCACTCAGCTAGTAGATAATATACAGGTAGGTATACCACTACCTCTGACCTTACCTGTGCAGTGAAGCGCAGTGTGATGGAGCTTATACACACCGAAATGAACTTACCCTTACCCCGTACAAACAACATTCTCCTGGATTGTTGTTTTGTTTGCCTTGACCAGAGGCTAAGACTCTGGATTACATAGCTGGGGGGGGAGGGTACCTGAGGGATGGGGGGAGGGGGGGAGATAGGTTAATCATGAATTTTTTTTGGGCCTGTGCGAGGGAGTGGCAAAGGGAGAGGGGGTAGGAGAGAGTGGTGTGTGTGTGTGTGTGTGTGTGTGTGTGTGTGTGTATGTGTGTGTGTGGAGGGGGGGGTATATTTTGTAGTGGTAGTAAGTAATGCAGGGACTGGCTCAAGCCTATGCCTGGCGGCTTATTGAATGTCCCATCCATAATGAATATTCTCTTTACATGGATGCTCCTCAAACAGAAGGCCATCGTTCTTTGATTAGGCCCTATTTCTTTTTACTCATCAAATTCAAAGAATACCTGTTCGGAAGTTTTCACTGCTATACATGAGCACATTGACATGAAGCGCGCCCATATTGGTCATACATTTTGTACCTACTTGCATGAGTAAATAATTAAATGCACATATGTACACATGTTGTTCTGGCACAAGCACATGCACGTTCGAACAACAGGTTGCATGGATGGATGTCTCCGCACACGTCATGTGTGCCTGCACACTCACACACACGAACGCACGCACGCACACACACCACACACACACACACACACACACACCACCACCACCACCACCACCACCCCAACTTTGCTGCGGCTACTGCTATTACTGCTCTATGCTGTTACTACTCCTACTACTACTGCAGCTGTTGCCGCCACCTCCTCATCTACTACTGCTGCTGCTGCTGCTGCTGCTGCTGCTGCTGCTGCTGCTGCTGCTGCATGTGATGATGATGATGATGATGATGATGATGATGATAGCTGTAGAAAGGTGACTAAGGCCTCTTCAGGTGAAGGTAACAGCACCATATCACTGTTGCCATGGTAGTGAAGACTGACATGACATGATGGTGACAACAACCATAACGATGACAACGATGATGATGAGAAGGATGACGTTGATCACGGAGCAACACAGAAAATGTCCAGCAGGCAGTTTGTAATCGATCAGGTGTCAGTCTTTCTTCCTCTTTATTTGGTCACTCTATCAAAGGCCCGGTGGTGTTATCGGATTTAGGCTAGGAGTTTGAAACTAAAGCCAAGGAGATAATCATTGTGTCTACCTCACCAGAACTCCCTATCTCAACCCCTCATGGAGTCGAATCCCTTTCAGGGCGATATGGCTAACATCAGTGCCGACTCCATCCCCTCCCCCCTCCCCCAAAGTCCTTTGGATAAGATTAATAAACAGAGGTCCCGTGTGCTATCGCACACAGAACAAGAACACCTTGCGCACACGTTAAAACCTTTTCCGCTTTTCGGAAGAGTTGGCCGTTGTGTGCCAGTGGGAACAGATGACACAATTTACACAACTGCATACACACGGGGATTGGATTATATAAAAAAAACAAAAAAAGCACGTGAGTGCTTACTTCATTACCCTCGAAATAAATAATTTAAAAAATGTATATAAAAGATAATAATAAATCTCTTCCTCCTCTTTTTCCTTCTCGGTTCTTTGTCTTTTCTTTTCTCTCTTTTATTTTTTCGGACAAGAGAGAGACAGAGACAGACAGACAGATAGAGACAGACAGAGAAGCGTCCTTTTTATTTATTTACTTTTTTGGGGGGGAGGTGGGGGTAGCAGAAAAAAAATATCTGGCACAAAGCCACAGTTTAATTGAGTGATCATTCTATATGACACCAGAAGTAGGTGAAACAAAAACAAAAGAAAAAAACAAAAAAAGAGGGAGCAGCACTAACCACTAACCAAGATCAAAAGCGGAGACATAGCTGACCGCTAACTGACCATTACATTAGGACGAACTGACCACCACACGGGGGCGTCACATAGTCTCTTGTCCTTCCCTCTCATCCCTTCCGACCTCTTGCCCTCCCCGACCCCCCCCCCCCCCCCCCCCCCCCCCCCACCCCCCTCCATTCCCGTCCCCTCCATTATCCCACACCCCTGACCCCTGCTGACCTGTGAACGGTCAAGCGAAATGACCCCCAGGGTCATGACTTTCATGTGCTCTTCACGAGCATGCAAGTGATGGTGGAGTGTGAGGTCGTAATTTGTCTGCATAGTGGTTTATAGCACTTGTGGGTGAGATAAAATGCATGGATTGTACATACGCTAACGTCTGCGGGTTGTAAGCGTGGCCACTTCTTTTCTGAAGAGTGCTGGTGCAAACTCAACTCCGAGGTCGCTGTGCGTTTTATGAGACAGAGAGAGAGACGGGGGTGGGGAGAGAGAGAGAGAGAGAGAGAGAGAGAGAGAGGTTTATTACCATTGACAAACTTGTCCTTTTGGCAAGAAGCACAATAAAAAAGAAATTAATTCAGCACCACAAAAACAAATCATAATCACTCATGGAATGTTCTTGCAACAGCGTAAATAGGTTTGGTTTACTTGTACACCGCTTTTGTCACACCAAGGAAAACTTTTTAAAAGTGCTCCTAGAACTTGCAGTTTTCACAAAGCACATGTCTGGATGCGTAGCATGTTGGTCCCTCTGTCCTCTTTTCCCTTGCTGGGGAGTGGCCAGACTCGCACATTGAGAGAAAGAGACAGACAGACAGACAAAGACGATTCTTTAAGGTAAATGTAATACCATAGGGCATAAGTGACACACTCTGCTATTTTCTCCTTCAAAGAAAGAAAACAAAACAAAGCAAAACCAGCGGGGACATATACATAGACACACAATAAGCAGTCGTGGAGTGGCAGACAGGTGCTTCACAAAAACGACAGAGACACGAACTGTTCTCCCGACTAAAATAAAAGACTCAGCGGTTAAGAACATAACGTACGTTGTTGAAGCTGCTAGTTTCCCAGCTTTAACATGCGCTCTATCTCACTCATCTCAAGTGGAAATCACTGTCAGACCATAGGCCTAAGTACACGCTGGTTGAGAAGATTGCGTGTAGGTCTGTTTTCGATAATCTTCGCCATATAGGCAGCAAGATTGGCACTTAACCAGTTGGGGTTGTTGTTTTTTATTCGGTAGATGCACACTGTTAAGCAAAGAGCATGCAACTACCAAAGGAAACGTTGTCCTAACATGTTAAAGCATAGCAACGTTATCCTAACATGTTAAAGCATATCAAAGTTGTCCTAACATGTTAAAGCATAGCAACGTTATCATGACGTGTTCAAGTATAGCAACGTTATCCTAACATGTTGAAGCATAACGACAGTTTAATGCAGACCTTCCACTTGCTATCATATCTTCTCCTTCTTCATCATCGAACCCTCAGACAGCAACGATTGTTGTCTGTCATGTGAGTGACAAGGCTTGGCTGCGTTAAGCGCCTGACAGGTCAGACCACAGCACATCCGACTTGGGCGTGAGAAACAAGCTTCTAATTTTTTTGTTTCTTAATGTTTTTGGGAGGGGGGGGGGAGGGTTAAGGAAGGAGAATGGACCCAGGAGGCAGAAAATAAACAAAAAGGAGATTAACAGGAAGAAAAGAAACAAGGCAGAAACAAAAAGAGGAATAGAAAAAGAGGATAGAAAAAATGATAGAAAAGAGGAATTCCTAGCAAGGTTGCGCGCGCGCGGCCCGCACCCACACACACACACACACACACACACACACACAAAACACACACACACACACACACACGAGAGAGAGAGAGAGAGAGAGAGAGAGAGAGAGAGAGAGAGAGAGAGAGAGAAGAGAAGAGAGAGACAGAGAGAGAAGCAGAGAAGAGAGAGAAGGAGAGAGAAGAAAAGAGATGATGAAGGGAGGGAGATGGAGGGGAGACATCCTGGTAGGATTGGCATCAGGCTCCATCAAAGCTGACAACATGCACGGTGATGTGGACTGAGTGTCTGTCAGCTGCCTTTCTGATCCAGACAAGGATCCCTGCATGGAACTCGGTGCTCTTCATTACGAGAGTATAATCGTTAGTCTATTGGCCTGCTTCCTGGTGTGTTTGTATGTCCCAGTTACCTACCTAATTTTCCAATCGTGAGAGTTTATTCTGTCTCTGTCTCTGTCTGGCTTTGTGTTTTTCTGTCTCTGTGAGTCAGTCCTTGTGTGTGTCTGTGTTTCTGTTTGTGTGTCTTTGTGTCTGTGTGGCTCTCTCTATCTCTGTCTCTGTTGTCTGTCTGTCTGACTGTCTTCTCTCGTCTCCTGTCTCTCTCTCTGTGTCTCTCCCTGTCTCTGTCTCTGTCTCTGTCTGTCTTCTGTCTGCTGTCTGTCTGTCTGTCTGTCTGTCTGTCTGTCTGTCTCTCTCTCTCTCTCTCTCTCTCTCTCTCTCTCTCTCTCTCTCTCTCTCTCTCTCTCTCTCTCTCTCTCTCTCTCTCTCTCTCTTCTTTTCTCTTCTCTTCTCTTCTCTTTTCTTCTCTCCCTCTCTATGTTACAAAAAAAAAAGTAAAAGAAAAAGATCAAAGAAGCAGAAGCAACTTCAACTCCAAACGATCAAAAGCAGCAGCCCTAGTATAAGAGGCCAGGCTAGCTTTAGAACACTAGTTTGTGATCACAGAGGGGATGATGATTATCGACTGATGATTGTCCGCGGCAGGCCTGTCTATCTCCTGACATGGGATTAATGCCATAGCCTGGAGTTTGGTGCAGCCGCTTATAATTATATTGATTGGGTCAGTGGAGTTGGGAAGTGGGGGGGGGGGGGGGGGGGGGTCAGTGGTCTGGTGGAGCTCAGAGATCAATCAAGGTGCTTCCACATATACATGGGAGTTATAGTTAGTTGCCTGGCTTTAAAGAAAAACAAAACAAGCTGATTCAGCTAGTTGTCGTTTGGTGGAAGTGTCTGCTAGGCCTAGTTGTTATGGTTGATGGATGGATGAGATGAATGAGAGAGAGAGGAGGAGAGAGAGAGAGAGAGAGAGAGAGAGAGAGAGAGAGAGAGAGAGAGAGAGAGAGAGAGAGAGAGAGAGAGAGAGAGAGAGAGAGAGAGAGAGAGAGAGAGAGAGAGCACGAGGACCAACAATACAGAAGTCTCTTTTCGCACCTCTCTCTCTCTGTCTCTCTGTCTCTGTCTCTGTCTCTCTTCTCTCTGTCTGTCTTCTGTCTGTCTGTCTGTCTGTCTATCTGTCCGTCTGTCTTTGTCTCTCCACCTGTCTATAGGTCTGTCTCTGTCTGTCTGTCTCTGCCTTTGTCTGTCCCTCTTCTCTCCACCCCCCTCTCTCTATTTTCTTCCCACCTCCACCCACCCACCCTCTCTCTCTGTCTCTCTGTCTCTCTATGTCTGTCTGTCTGTCTTTATGTCTGTCTGTCTGTCTCCCTTTGCCCGTCCCATATCAATATCTATTAAACCACTCCCATTGACACACACAAAAGAAAGAAAGAGCGAACAACAACAACAGCAACAACAAAACCATGCATAACACAGCGTGGACACTGGGACCCGAGACTGTCAAGAGAAAAACGATTCTCTTGTCAGTGGTATGTCTGCCTGCCAGTGCCAAGATTGATAGCACTGGAATGCGGTGCAAATATATTGATTGACCCACTATTTTTCCTCTGGTGAAGCCTGTAGAATTACAACGCCACTTGCTTTTCCAGGCCTGTAGCATTGTCCAGTTGTGGCTCATAGTTCCCATCGACTGTTGACGAAATAACGATGATGAA
>CM060318.1:71467051-71472051 GCA_030674155.1 Stramonita haemastoma
TAGTACAAGAAACTTGTTTCTTTTGGGACATGTTTTACATCCTAAATTCCTTCAACTCCCACAGGAAAATATCCATATTTGCATCCAGCAGGGTTTTTTTTATTCTTTAAAAAAAAAATTGGGGAGTAGGTCTAATCAGAATATGCCAGAGGAGACATCACAAAAACTATAGGCAGAGAGTGACCACAAACAAGGTAAAAGAAATGCATTTTTCTGATAAAATACCACTTTGTTCTTATAAGACAACAGTATCCCACAGGACCCCCCCCCCCCCCACCCATACTACCCCCCAACCCCCCCCCAAAAAAAAAAAAAAAAAAAAAAAATTGCATGTGGAATTTCATTTGTGGTATAGTATTACGTGTGTAGACTATGAGCTGTTACATATGGAGTGTGTCTTCGATCGAAGCCCTGTATGTCTGTTCGCCCTGGAGACCATGGTATCGTGAGTCATGTCTGGCACAATCGCTATAGGGGGTCACTTTTCCACTCTCCTCTTTGCCAAGAACAAACTGGCCTGTTTTTCTCCACAAGAGATATGTCACGATGCCAGAGGTTTCCTGGGATGCAACTAGGTTGACTAAGGCCGCAATTTTGACTGACAGTTTATTCTAGGTTTTTTTTTTTTTTTTTATACACCCCCCCCCCTCCTCAGCCTCTCTCTCTCTCTCTCTCTCTCTCTCTCTCTCTCTCTCTCTCTCTCTCTCTCTCTCTCTCTCTCTCTCTCTCTCTCTCTCTCTTCTTCTTCTCTTGTCTTTGTTCTCTCTTTGATTCTCTCTCTCTTGTCTCTAGCCTCAGTCTCCTCTCCACCGAATGTTGTTGTGTGTGTGTGTTGTGCTGTGTGTGTGTGTGTGTGTGTCGCGTGTGCTGCACGTGTCGTGTGTGTTTGTGTGTGTGTGTCGGCGCGTCGCGGTGTGTGTGTGTGTGTGTGTGTGTGTGTGTGTGTGTGACGTGTGTGCGATGATGAAAACAGTCAGCAATGATCAACTACAAGCGCAACTAAACAGCGCCTGATGCAGGTGTTAAGCGCACTGGGTCACTAGCTTGAAGGTCGCGGGTTCGAATCCTTTAAGTTCAAAGATCTTTTTTTTTTTTTTTTTTTTTTTTTTTTTTTTTTTACTCCGGTCGGCTCCTACCCAGAGTGAGTTTACTATGACATCTTTGGGGAGACTAGGTCGAGCCACAGTCGAGCTTCGTCCACTTTCCAGCTGAAATTTTGAGAGTGTTGCTCATATTATTTGACCAACACTGCAGGTGTCTGTATCTATGGCCGATTGACGCCGGGTATATAATTATTTATTCTGATAGGAAGAGTAGAGTACATCCCTGTCAAAATAGTCTTAAAGCACAAGCACTTCCATAGCAGCATCATTGCATCACCCTCGTCACCATTGATCACCACATAATAGATCTAGAAGAAAATTGCCTCTGATTCGTGGCTCTGGTATCTGTAGTCTCATGGTAACTCAGTTTTAATTTCCCATGCACTTCTGTGCCTGTGTGAGTTAGTTCGTAAGCCTTAAGTTTTTTTTGAAGTTCGGGATAAGGTCGTTGGAGGGACGCTGTGGTGGTCACTACCCTTGGTGGGTGGTTTCACTCAGTTTGGTTCGGATTTCGTCGGTGGGGGACTTCATAGGCGATGTCCTGCGTATATTTGCTTAGACAGAACTGAACACCACCAAAGCGACCCAGCTTTTAGTTCAGGAAACCCTCTGACTGGTGACCCTGCAGCAGCCTACGTAATTGCTAAACTACCTATGAATATCTTACCCTGAAGATACAACATTATTTTTTATTTATTCTTTTATTTGAGGATAATGGAATAAGCACTATTGTGTTTTTTTTTTTTTTTTACATCTAGTCCCCCACGTGTATGTAGTTTTGTAAATTTTGTCAACTGTTCCCTATATGACAAAACTAGGTATGGCTGAGGTGGAGAATTGGAATGAGCGGCGTGTGAGGAGCAGAACGGGTGCATCGAAAAATATTTTAGCGCTAGTGGGATTGCCAAAAAAAAAGAAAGAACAAGAAAAAGAAAGGAAACAAACCAAACAGCTATGTCACACTGAACAACTGGGGAAGAAAAGGTCACAGTGTAGGCAGTACAGCAGCGTGTTTTGAAAGCCTTTGGCGAACCAGACATCCCTCCCTCCGTGCCTCCCCCCATCCCCTCAAAGTGGCCTCAATTCCCCTCTCCACCCCCTCCCTACCCCAGAACAAAAAAAAAAAAGGAAAAAAAGTAAAAAAACTGAAAGAATGCTGTGTCTGCATTCTTGACACTCCACGGTCACGCTAAGTAAGTCATTAGAGACACAGCGGCAGTTCTCATACCTGAGAAATCATCGTGCAAAAACAAGCCGGTATACATAGGCCTACTTGCTTTATGTATAATATTAAAAACAAAAACAAAACCAGAACGCTTATGACCGCGGCATATATGATCATTTGATCAGAGACATCCGACATGATTAGGTCTTGATATTCCTCTTTGAGCAAAATCTTTTTGGAAAGAACTTGAAAGGCTTTGCCACATACTATGACCTATCTACACCTACACGCGTGCACGTGCGTGCCATTGAGAAAGTATTAGGTCTTCGGCAGCCACGTGTGTGTGTGTGTGTGTGTGTGTGTGTGTGTGTGTGTGTGTGTGTGTGTGTGTGTGTGTGTGTGTGTGTGTGTGTGTGTGTGTGTGTGTGTGTGTGTGTGTGTGTGTGTGTGTGTGTGTGTGTGTGTGTGTGTGTGTGTGTGTGTGTGTGTGTGTGTGTGTGTGTGTGTGTGTGTGTGTGTGTGTGTGTGTGTGAGTGTGTGTGTGTGTGTGTGTGTGTGTGTGTGTGTGTGTGTGTTGTGTGTGTGTGTGTGTGGTGTGTGTGTGGTGTGTGTGTACGCGCGCACGCCAGTATTGATGATGATACAGAAAATTGGCTTGCTTAATTTCTCATTATTGCTTGTAATTGTTTAATGGTAAAATAGCATGCATTGTAACGCTGTAGAACGAACACAAATTCCCCTTACCTTTTTTATTATCTTTTTTTTTTTTTTTTTAGCTGGACATTGATCTATATTTATTCAAATCGAATTATTGATCCGATTATGGCAGCGAACTACATTATGTTGAAATAAAGCTCCGCAGGGCAATGACACAGTCAATGAGTCACATGAAAAATGTAAGATGACATTTTCTATGAAAATAGTGTCTAAAAAAAAAAGTGTTGATATTCATAAACACACAGACCGAGGCTTGGTCTGATTGCAAATGAAGTGTCATGTGGGCTCTCCTTAAAAACTGGGGAATAATTAGCATGGCAGAGAAGTGACAATTACATGCACGGTCACTGACAAAAAACAGGCATGGCGAAAGACTGGACTGTCAGATGGGGCACGCACGACACCCATGCCGTGCAGCATAGGGCTGGTCGTGATCCATAGGATAGATCCTGTCGCTTTGTGAAAGTATAATCATTATGGCAGTGAAGTGGGTTTTGTTGTTGTTGTTGTTGTTGTTGTTGTTGTGTGATATTGATAGCATTTACTGATTTCAGTTTGTAGTTTCTCATTGTGCGTTTTTGACAACACGTCACTCAAATTTTATTTTAATGCCGCATTTTACAACTGTGCGTCAGAATCTTTTGGGGTTTTGTGTGTTTTAATTAAAGGAGTTTTCGAGCATCACTTGTAGCCTGAGGGCAAATCAAAGTGGTGTAGATGACTTACCTCAATTACAGGTGCAGTCCTAGCTTTACCCCCCCCCCACACACACACACACACAACACACACACACGCGCGCGCGCGCGCTTATAAATATCAACCCTGACTCAGTGGCTAGGATGGGGGAAAAGAAAACAAAGAACATAATATCTGTTATGAGAGGTCGGTGATGAGGTTTGTACTGATGCTCCGTGTGTGTGTGTGTGTGTGTGTGTGTGTGTGTGTGTGTGTGTGTGTGTGTGGTGTGTGTGTGTGTGTGTGTGTGTGTGTGTGTGTGTGTGCGGTGCGCGCGCGCGCGCGTGTGCGGGCGGCACATGTATGTGTAGGCTATGCCAATGTGTGTGTGTGTGTGTGTGTGTGTGTGTGTGTGGTGTGTGTGTGGTGTGTGTGCGTGCGTGCGTGCGCGCGCGCGCGCTGTCTTGAAAGAAGCAGCCCCCCATCCTAAAAAAAAGAAAAAAGTTGGACCTGTGTTCATCCTCTTTATCTTCTCTAAAAGGATCACCACTTCAATCGGTCTTGATCTTAAGTTCAAGGCTACAAAGTTAAGAAAGTGTCTCGCATGCGGGGTTGCCTTGACAGCCAACTATTTACCTGACGTGGCAAAGGATGACTCCGACGCAGGTCTACATTCATCACTACCTTGCTAAAATTCTCAAAAGCTCAGAACCTTCCTGATCAGTTGCTGAATGACCGACATAGACTAGACCTATATTAACTGCATGTTGAGCAGATTGATATATTCTGACTGATTTTTCTTTAGGATCAATGAAGACACTTGACTACCAATTTAGTTGTGATTTCTTCTAGAAGTGATAAGCCACATCACTTAATTGGATTGATCAGCATTGATTAATGTAGGCATACAATGATATACGTCATCACCATCATGCTGAGGCAGCCTGTCTTTATTAGGCCTAACATATTTTCTAGGTAAGCTTGGGTGGGTGGGGTAGGGTGGTTGGAGTGGTGCGGTGGTGGTTGTTGGAGGGGTGGATGGGATAGCTTATGGTAAGAACATTCTATGCCGCGCGGTGTCGAGTGGTTAGGGCGTGGACTCGTATCTAAGGTTGCGGGTTCGATCCCAGCTGTCGGCTTGGCGTTGTGCTTGGAAGGCATACGGCTATTTACCCCCGGTGTAAGGGGTACCAACTGTGTTGGGGTTAACCTGGATAGACTGGTCCTATCAGGGGAGTCTATGATCTCAGTCGCTTAGCGCACAGAACCGATAAGCACGCTGATGAGCTTAGGCTCGGACAGACTTTACTTACTTTAAGACATTCTATACGGTAACTGAA
>CM060318.1:71477051-71479551 GCA_030674155.1 Stramonita haemastoma
GAGGGGGGGGGGGGGGGGGTGGATTTGGATGAAGGGTCTTTTATTATTTTAAAAAAAAAAGGTATGATGATAATTGATAAATTATGTGATGAACATCGTGAAGTATACAAACAGAGAATCTGAAACTGAGCAAGGCAGGAACTGTATTATGTTGTAAGATGCCTAAAATACAACCAATTTAAAAAAGACTCGCATCTTGATTTAACTTAAGTTATCAGATCATGTCTTGATTGAACTTAGGAAAATTCCAGATCTATAGTTCTTTACAAACTAGTACTGTTGATTTTCGTTTTCAGTGTGCAGACCATGGGTTCCCTAGCAAGCCCAGTGCTTTGGCCTATGACCCCAAGCTGAAACTTATTGCCATTGGGACCAAGTCGGGTCTGGTGAGAATGTATCCTTTCCTGCCATGGTGGTAAAGTTATGTTTGTTTGTGAATTTTCACAATGCCTGTTGAAATGCATTACTTTTTTTTATGTTAGCTGAAGCAAACAAAAACAAAATTAGACACCGGTCTGTTCTCCCCAACAGCCACACAATCCTGAGTACCAGTATTACTACAGAAATGGCAGTACAGAGCACTATTTCGTATAATTTGAATTTCAGTATTTGTTATTTTGTTTGTTCTGTACTGTAGTTTTATACTACTCAAAACCATGTTAGTCTGCTTTTAAATTTTATAAAGTTTATTATAACTGCTCCAATCAGTGGTAATGGGAGTGACTCTGTGAGTGAATGATTTAAATTAAGCTAAGATTTTAAAACTGTATCAATTGCCATAGACCAGTAGCTTCCTTGACCGGAGTGCTCAGATACGGTGCCCCAGGTGTAGAGTTTTCGGCATACCACAAGGAGGATGTGTCTGTCACCAGCCTTTTCTTCCTACCTGATGAGGTAAGTCGTCTATGTCTGCAGGATTAAAGTACAGTAATCTATTATCAAATTTTTATAAATTATCCTCTTGCCCCTTACCTTGGGCTACCAAGTTTTCCCCTTCTAGTATTTTGTGGTTTAGAATTTTTTAAACAAAGTTTGTTTTATTGAAGCTTTAGGCATTGAATGAAAGTTTTTAATGATTAAGAAGGGAAGTAAGAGATCGATACATTTATTCCTAGCAGTAGCAGCAGGAGATTGCCTGTAGATGTTTATGTGTTTTGTTTAAAATAATAAAGCATGTCTCTTGATATTCCTGATGACTGCATCATCAGTGCATGCATCTCTTGATATTAGGGATTGCTATTAAAATGTATACAGTATTGTATAGTCTCTTGATATTTTGAGGACTGCTTGTTCAATCTACTAGTGTTTGCAGTTGTCCAAATGAGGAAGAGAAAATCAGTTTTGAAGAAAAGGCAGTGATTGTTGTGGTGCAAGTGAAGAAGAAAAGTAGTTGAACAGAAGACAGCGATTGTTTTGATGCAAATGAGGAAGAGAAAACCAGTTTGGAAAAAAAAGCAAGACAGTGATTGTTGTGGCATATTTTTCTCCGTAGAAAACGCTAGCTTTTGAAAAAAATCAATCAACAGAAAGTAAAACATCTGATTGAAAATGGCATTCTTCTTTTAAAGTGTTTATGCCACTTTTAAGATTTTATTGTTTTTGTACTAGTTATCATTCTTTGTTGATGACATAACTAATCAATATCTGTCTGTGTATAACTAGTTTTTAGAATAAAGTTGAATGAACATGGATGATGTTGCAGTGAAGTGAAAGTAAGGTTTCAAAGTATTTAATGATGGGTGCTCCAGCCAAGTAGATAGAACATTTAACTTACATCCCATGGATAGATCGATGAAGTCATGAGTTGCAGTCTGGGCAGCAGCATCTGGTGAATTAAAAGTTGGGATTTTTACAATATTCCTTAAGTGCAGACCTGCGAGTGCCTTACTTCCCATGTGTTATACACCAGCTGAAGATCAAATATGGGTGTTAAAGATCCGCAATCCATATCAGTGTTTGGTGGGTTATGGAAACACAAACATATATCCAGCATGTGCCACATAACAGTCTGTAAAGAGTTAGGCCCTGCAGGTTTTAACTTGTTCAAGAGACACTGCATATAAAATTCAGTCGATATCCTCCATTGACTTCTCATGGAGTTATCACAGAGAGAAGAAGAAGAACATTAAAGCCAAGACATATTTTGCATCCGTTTTTTTGGAAAATCTAGCTTTTGAAACACTACTGACTGACTAGGCATGAATAGACCTACTGTCATATGATATCATTTCAAGCAGGAAGTATCATGTGCTTTCTGAGTGTCAGTAACAAGGCAGGGTTAAGTGCATGATATGATGATTTTATCGTGTATGGTCCCTCAGCCTGACCTCAAAAGGGAATTGATTGGGAGGTGGGGGTATGGGACTGTAGTTGTTGGTATTAGCTGGATTGAATAAACACACAAGATAACTTCAGCTTACCAGAAATAGCCGAGGTTAGAGCAAGAGAGTTTTAAATGACTAGTCTAATCATATACATGTATCGAGAGTAATGTGATAGA
>CM060318.1:71484551-71577051 GCA_030674155.1 Stramonita haemastoma
AGACCTGCCCACGCACACATAATAGAGCATAACACTGGATAGTTAATGAGGAGTTGGCAGTATACTGTAGATCAAGCTTGAACTATGTGCAAAGATAGAGTGAAGTTCTTGATTGTGTTTTACAAGTGTTAAGGCATGATGCTTTTTTTTTTTGCTTTTTTTTTTTTTTTAAAGACAAGAGAGGGGAGTGGTGAAGATGAAATGAAAAATACAATTGCTTGAGGATGAAAAAAACAAAAAGAGCAACTGTACATAGGTGAACAGGTGCAGTAAAGAAGTGAAATGAGACGCTATCAATACAGATATAAGGTAAAGGTGTCCCATAACATATGTGGTCATAGGGGAGTGAGGCGTCAGAGACCTCAGCTCCTCTAAGGGCCAGCATATTGAGGGCGGCACCCATCTCCTCTCCCTCGCAGCTTTACCTTCCCTGTCCCAGCAGTTTCACTAATGTAGTACATGTGTGTGGACAACAGGGACCACTTCATGGTGTTCTCTGGAGGGATGCCGCGGGCCAGTTACGGGGATCGCCACACCATCACAGTGATGCAGGGGGAGGAGCCCCATGTGGTCTTTGACTTCACCTCTCGGGTTGTCGACTTCATCCTCCTGACCCAAGCTGACGACACAGACACTGCAGACTCTCGGGCAGGTAGGCACAGCGTGTCTGTCACGTATTAGAATGGAGATTTTTACCAGTGAGAAAAAGGTAACTTGAAATGAAAATTAAAATGAAAACACACACATTCACTCACTGTCTGTCTGTCTGTCTGTCTGTCTGTCTGTCTCTGTCTCTGTCTCTCTCTGTCTCTCTGTCTCTCTGTCTGTCTGTCTGTCTGTCTGTCTGTCTGTCTCTCTCTCTCTCTCTCTCTCTCTCTCTCTCTCTCTCTCTCTCTCTCTCTCTCTCTCTCTCTCTCTCTCTCTCTCTCTCTCTCTCTCTCTCTCTCCCCTCCCTCCCTCCCTCCCTCCCTCCCTCCCTCTCTGTGAAAACAGAGAAAACTGAAAACTCACATTGTAGTATATAAATATGTTTGCAACCACTGTGACTGACTCACTGACCAACTGACCAACCGACTCACTCACTCACTCACTCACTCACTCACTGACTCACCACCACTCACTCACTCACACACCCACCACCCACCCACCCACTCACTCACTCACTCACTCACCTCATCACTCACTCACCTACCCACCCACCCACCACCACTCACTCACTCACTCACCCACCACCACACGACGCAACGCAATGCTACTCTACTTAACGTACCTACCCTACCCTACTCTACCCCCTACCCTACCTACCCTACCCTACCTACCCTACCCACCTACCCTACCTACCTACCCTACCCTACCCTACCTACCCTACCTACCCTACCTACTTACTCATTCTTTCACTGTATCTGTACGCAGACAAGGACGACCCACACAGCCTGCTGGCGCTGGTGGAGGAGGAGGTGGTGGTGATTGACCTGTCCACCAAGGGGTGGCCCACCTTCCGCCTGCCCTACCTGCACAGCATCCACTCCTCGGCCATCACCTGCACCCAGCACGTCCTCAACCTGCCCCCCCAGCTCTGGAACAAGCTGGTTGACGCCGGCGACGCCCAGACACAGAGCTACTCCAGACGGGTCAGTGTGTGTAGGGGTGTGTGTGGGGTTTGGGGGGGGGGGGGGGGGGGGGGGGGTTGAGTTTGGGGGGGGAGGGGGGGTATTGTGTGGGGAGGGGGGGTTGTGATGTGGAGGGGAGGAGGGTGTGTGTGTGGTGTGGTGGTGTGTGGTGGTGTGTGTGTGTGTGTGTGTGTGTGTGTGGTGGTGTAGGGTGAGTGAGTGAGTAAGTGAGTGAGTCAGTGAGCGAGTCAGTGAAGATAGAGGGAGGAGGGTGTGTGTGTGTGTGAGTGAGAGATGGAGGGGAGGAGAGGGTGGGCAGGAGAAGGTTGTGTGTGTGTGTGTGAGTTGTGTGTTGTGTGTGTGTGTGTGTGTGTGTGTGAGTGAGCTTGGTGAGTAGAGATTTTGTGTCTGAGTGTGTGTCTGAGCATGTATGTGTATGCAAGTATGCATGCCTTGTATCTGGTTAGATTTTGTGGTGTATGATTTGATGTTTTACTATCAAGATAATTTGAATTTTAGTTTAGGGAAAAGTGGGCTCTTGTTTTTTTGAGATTCATGAGGATATATCTGTGTGTAGCTTCTCTGACATCTGTCATTATCAATATAAAACCTTACTGTATAAAAAATTAGTGAATGATATGAAACCTCATGACTGTTTTTTTACAGAGAGGTATCCAAAGTAGCAAGTGAAATGCATCATAGGAAAAGATGTGTTGAGAATATTGTCATATTACAGAAAGATATGATTATGTCTAGTGTCGTTGCAGAAAAGTGTGATTCAATGCATGTTGTTTTTTTTGCAGGAGTGGCCTATCACAGGAGGAAAGAACTTGTCCAAAGAACCCACATCCAACGACCTGCTGATCACAGGGTACAGTCAGAGAGTTCATTTTCCTGTTTAGTGGAATGTAACAATTGACAATAATCTATTTATCCCTTAGTCTGGCGACTGTGGGGGAATGTATTGACAATTATCTATCTATCTATCCCTTAGTGTGGTGACTGTGGGGGGCATCCTTGAAGACTTGACAATGATATTATTTTTATTTTATGTAAAGGATTATAAGTACTCTTGTTGCAGAGATTAAGATCAGGAAATTTGTAGACACATGTTTCAAAACTGCTGTCACAATAATGCCTGGACAAGCAAATACTGGTGGCAAGTGTTGCCCATAGTGGTTTGGAGTGAAAAGTCCATTTTTAGGCAGGGTTGAAACATTGATCGTTTGCTTTCTAGAAAGTCAGTACACCAGGATCATCAAATACCATATTAGAACATAGAAATAAGATCGTCCTTGTTTCATATTTTAATGGAAAAAGGGATTGTAATCAGTTGTAATGCATACCAAGGCCATTGACATAAGCAGCCAGGTGTGTGTGTGTTGCATTGGCTTTCTGGCACACATGACTCAGTGAATTCTTTTCTCCTTTTATTTCCTTGTTGAAAAACAAACATTTTTTGTATGGCCAGTGAGTGATTATGTGGGTGTTGTCATTGCAGGCACGAAGATGGCACGGTTCGGTTCTGGGATGCCTCAGGCACCAGTTTGTCCTTGCTGTACCAAGTGTTTATGGCCAGTGAATGATTATGTGGATGTTTCATTGCAGGCATGAAGATGGCACGGTTCGGTTCTGGGATGCCTCGGGCACCAGTTTGTCCTTGCTGTACCGTGTGGCCACCTCCCCATTTTCGGCATCCCTGACCACACTGCAGAGCAGTCCAACGACGAGGAGGAAGAGTGGCCCCCCTTCAGAAAGGTCAGTCATGTGCAGTGTCTGGCCACTAATAGCCTTCCTTGGGAAGGACCTTGCCTGTGCTGATACCAGTCGTACTTGTTCATTGTGAAGTATTTTATGGAACAGTTTATATCTCTTGAAATGTTGCTTCACACACTCTTATTGTGTAATAGGTTTGACAGGACATGCTTGAACGGAAAAGAAGGGGTCATAGGCTGCAGATTGTTATCAAACAGTAACGGAAATTACATTTGTATTCTCTGGTTTTGTTAGATCAAAAAAAGACACTTGTATAGAGACATATTGAATTGTTTCATCCTTTAAAAAATGTTATTGAAGGGAATGCAGGCATTGTATGTAATGTTATTGTCCTACAGTCATGAAATGTAAAATTTTTAGTTTGCATGAATGTTTTTTTTGGAAAATTTTTTGTTCACTACTGTGTAAGTTTCTTCAGATGCTTGACCTATGACATAACTGTAATTGAACAGTCAGAAACAGGTGATCTTCTCAACAACCTAGCTGTTACTTATTCACTGATGATTAAACCGTGCCAGAGAACATCACGGTGTTTGCTGTCTGCGACAAAACAGGTTGGGACGTTTGACCCCTACAGCGACGACCCCCGCCTGGCCATCCAGAAGACGTGGCTGTGCGCGCTGAGCGAGACGCTGGTGGTGGCGGGCACGGCGGGGCAGGTGGTGGTGTTGCAGATGGAGCGCGAGCCGCGCACCCAGGAGCTGCAGGTCTTCACCATCAACATCGTCAGCGACCGCGACAGCTTTGTGTGGAAGGGTCACGAGGCGCTGACCCCCACCGTGGGGGACACGCGCTTTGCTGCCGGCTACCAGCCCACCTGCATCCTGCAGCTGTACCCCCCTGCCGCCTGCACCGCTCTGGCGCTGCACTCTGAGTGGCAGCTGTAAGTGGTGTGATATAGCCTGCACTGTGTGATAAAATAAAGCTTTTAGTGGCAGCTGTAAGTGATGTAGTGAAGTCTGCACTGTGTGATAAAGTAATGGTCTGAGTGGCAGCTGTAAGTGATGTAGTGAAGTCTGCACTGTGTGATAAAGTAATGGTCTGAGTGGCAGCTGTAAGTGATGTAGTGAAGCCTGTTGTCTGCACTGTCTGATAAAGTGGCAGCTGTAAGTGATGTGATTAAACATGCACTGTCTGATAAAGTGGCAGCTGTAAGTGATGTGATTAAACATGCACTGTCTGATAAAGTGGCGGCTGTAAGTGATGTGATTAAACATGCACTGTCTGATAAAGTGGCAGCTGTAAGTGATGTGATTAAACATGCACTGTCTGATAAAGTGGCGGCTGTAAGTGATGTGATGAAGCCTGTACTGTCTGATAAAGTGGCAGCTGTAAGTGATGTGATTAAACATGCATTGTCTGATAAGTGGCAGCTGTAAGTGATGTGATGAAGCCTGCACTGTCTGATAAAGTGGCAGCTGTAAGTGATGTGATTAAGCCTGTACTGTCTGATAAAGTGGCAGCTGTAAGTGATGTAATTAAGCCTGCTGTCTGCACTGTAAATGATGTAATTAAGCCTGCTGTCTGCACTGTAAATGATGTAATTAAGCCTGCTGTTTGCACTGTAAGTGATGTAATTAAGCCTGCTGTCTGCACTGTAAGTGATGTAATTAAGCCTGCTGCAGGGTTCGTACAGTCCTTATAGGTGCTTATAAGTCTTTAAATTTGATGTAGAGTCTCATAAGGCCTTAAAAGTGCTTATATTTACACAATCGGTCCTTATAAAAAGCACTGAGGTCCTTATAAAATCAAAACTGTCTTCATTATAAAGAGAGCTAAGAAATTATGTGTGCCTTTCCCGATTATCATTATCCGCGAGAAAAAAAAAAAAAGGAAAATTTGCGCTCAATTGATTTGCCGTCGTAAAGGGACCGTAGCAGACGAAATGTAAAGGGAAGTAAATCTCGGAACTGGCTGATAGACTGTCTGACGGAAGTGGCCCAATGCGCATGCCTTGAAAGTGAAAATAACCGTTCCAAGCCACCAAAATGCCGGGAAAGTGTTCTTTCCAAGATCGTTGGATAAAAGAGGATAGCTACAAGTACTGGATCAGGCGAGACAGTGATTCAAAAAAAGCAAGATGTATTGTGTGTTGCATTTCGCTAAATCTGGCATCGATGGGCGAAGCCGTGTTGAAGGCGCACATGAAAAGTAAGCGCCATGAGCGTAATGAACAGCGTCATCGCATGGAAACTAGAGTTGTGATCCCCGATCTCTTTGAAGCCGGTGGATCATCAGTTCAACCAAGTACCAGCAGTGCTCAGGCACCAAGTAGGCCTACCTGTGCTCAGCCAAGTACGTTCCAGTCAAAACTCACTGGTAAGTAAAATAACTCTCTCTCTCTCTCTCTCTCTCTCTCTCTCTCTCTCTCTCTCTCTCTCTCTCTCTCTCTCTCTCTCTCTCTCTCTCTCTTCACACACACACACACACACACACACACACACACACACACACACACACACACACACACACACACACACACACACATGTGACAGATTCTCTCTCTCTCTCTCTCTCTCTCTCTCTCTCTCTCTCTCTCTCTCTCTCTCTCCCTCTCTCTCTCTTCTCTCACACACACACACACACACACACACACACACACACACACACACACACACACACACACACATGTGACAGATTCTCTTCTCTCTCTCTCTCTCTCTCTCTCTCTCTCTCTCTCTCTCTCTCTCTCTCTCCCTCTCTCTCTCTCTCTCCACACACACACACACACACACACACACACACACACACACACACACACACACACACACACACACACACACACACACACATGTGACAGACACTTTCTCTTTGTCATTTTGTTTTGAACATAAAAAAACACACTGGTGTGACCCAGCAGACAAACACTGAATGTGGTTCCCCCTTCCCTCCGCTTTCCCCCCATCATCGCTCTTTAGACTCCTCTCTCTCTCTCTCTCGCTCTCTCTCTCTCTCTCTCTCTCTCTCTCTCTCTCTCTCTCTCTCTCTCTCTCTCTCTCTCTCTCTCTCAAATTCTTTTTTTTTTTCTCTACATGAAATCTCTCTCTCTGTGCACATGTGTGTGTGTGTGTGTGTGTGTGTGTGTGTGTGTGTGTGTGTGTGTGTGTGTGTGTGTGTGTGTGTGTGTGTGTGTGTGTGTGTGCATATAGAGGTGCCCTCTACAAAAAGAAGAAAAAATCATGTTGCTAGTAACGTGGCAAGTTCTATATAGGACAACTATCCACAAAGGGGGTGCGCACAGGAAAAAAAACAAAAACCAAACAAACAAACAAAAAAAAAAGAAACGCTAGAACTATGAATATCAACACATATACTTATTGTGTAGAATGAATGCCTGTCAGAAAAAAAAGTTAGAAATGAAGGTGTTTGCTAGAGTTTTGTTTTATTTTATTTTATTTTTCAGATCTCAGGTTGTGTTTGCTAGAGTTTTTTTTTTTTTTTTTCAGATCACAGTCTGGCCAACCAAGCGCTCAAGGCAGAAATCCTGTGGAGCTTGAAGGTGGTGGAGTCCCACTACAGCTTTGTCTCATCAAAGGGTGTTGGGGAGCTTTTTCAACAAATGTTTCCAGACAGCGACACAGCTCTGCAGTTTAAATGTTCAGAGACAAAGTGTAGGTACCTGACCACCTTTGGACTTGCACCTCATTTCCTGAACCAGCTGAAAGAGAGAGTGAGGGCTTCTTCTTCAGGATATGCGCTTCTTTTTGATGAGTCCATGAACCAGAAAAACAAATTGAAGCAAATGGATTTTCATGTCAGGTTTTGGGATGGAGATGCTGTCCAGACGAGATATTTGACCTCAGATTTCTTGGGACATGCCTGTGCAATTGACCTGTTTGACAAAATTTTGAGTGTGCAGTCCGAGTTCTCCTTGCCCAAGGAAGACATGATTCAGCTGGGGATGGATGGCCCTGCAGTGAACTGGAGTGTGTACAACCGAATTCACAGCAGTATGAAGGAGGACCTAAAAGTTGGCCTACTGCACACAGGCAGTTGTGGCCTTCACACAGTCCACAATTCTTTCCGAGCAGGCTGCAATGCTTCTTCATGGCAAGTGGATTCCTTCCTGTCAGCATGCTACTACCTTTTCAAGGACAGCCCAGCTAGACGAGAGGACTTCATGAGGGTTAGCAATGCCACATCTCTACCTCCAAAGTTCTGCTCTCACAGATGGTTGGAAAATGCGTCTGTAGCTACCAAGATAATTGAGCTTCTGCCTGCCCTGGATCTCTATGTGAAAACAGCAGAAGAAAAGAAAATCCCCCTACCAAAGAACAAGAGTTTTGAGACAGTCAAGTTAGGTGTCAGTGCGCCCCTTACCTCTGCTCAGCTGGCTTTCTTTTTGCTGCAGTTGCAAGGGAAATGGAGCCCTTCCTGACCAAGTACCAAAAAGATGAGCCCCTCATTCCCTACCTCAGCTCTGACTTGCAGAGAATGATGAGAAACCTCATGCGACGTTTTCTCCGTCAAGATGTTCTAAATGATTGTGACAGTGCTGAAAAACTTGCTGCAGTTGATGTGTCCAATTCTGATAACTACTGCAGTTTAGGAGAAATCGACATAGGCTTCCAGGCGAGATCCCTGCTTCAAAAAGCAAAAATGTCAAAAAAGAATCCTGCAAGTGACAGAGCTGTCACTGAGTTTCAGCAGAGCTGCAGAAAGTTCTTGAAAGCAACAGTCAGCAAACTACAAGACAAGTGTCCTCTGAAGTATGCAGTCATTCGACAGATTTCCTGCCTCAACCCAGAGACTATGAAAAACAGAGCAGCCTGCAAAGAACAAATGCAGAATCTACTCCACGCAATGTGTGGTGTCAAGAGACTAGACCATGAAACTGCTGACACAGTGTGCAAAGAGTTTGCTGACTTCCTCGACGACATTGCGTCTGATGCTGCCAGTTTTGACCCCTCCACACAGAGGCTGGATGCTTGGTTTTATGGTCACCTTGCAACGGAGAGCAAGTATGCCAAGCTGTGGAATGTCATCCAGAAGCTCCTTGTTCTGTCCCATGGACAGTCGACAGTGGAGCGTGGGTTTTCCTACAACAAGGAAATGATGACTGACAATCTGAGCCAGAAAGCTCTGAAAGCCAGGAGAACTGTGCTTGACCACATACACAGTTGTGGTGGAATCTTGAAGGTCAACATTACAAAGAGGCTGCTGGTTGATGCTGGTCATGCCCAGCAAGAGTACAGGCGTTTCCTTGATGAACAAAGCAAGCTGAAGACCAACCAAGAGCGTCTGGAAAAAAAGAGAAAGAAGACAGAAGAAATTGAGGCACTAAAAAAGAAAAGGAAAACAACACAGGACATTGCAGTGCAGCTTGTTGAGGAAGCTGACAGGCTGGCATTTGAAGGGCAGCAGCAGCGCAGCTTCACTTTGATTGACCGCTCTTGTCAACTGCGCCTAGCTTCCAAGGACAAGAAAGATGAGGTCTCTCGTCTTGACAAGGAACTAGCCAAACTTCAAGAAGAACTGAAGGCCCTTCCATAGCACCCTTATCTCTGTCACAAATTCAATAGAAAGACCAATATGTATATATTTTAGTTTGCAAGTGTTAATTTGGCTTATATCAAAAAGATGAATTAGTGTAGAATAGTTTTCAAAGCTGAAGTTGATAAGGAAATCAGCAGGAAGGAATATATGTGTGCAGTGTGTTATAATTTGGTGGATTGTGTATGAAATTAGCCAGACTTTTGTTCAGAATGGAACTTCTTCTAAATAAGAGTTTGGTGGATATTTGGTGGATTGTGTATGAAATGGGTCAGACTTTTGTTCAGGATGGACCTTCTTCCAAATAAGTGCTTAGTGGATATTTTTCTTGTGGATTTCATATGATGAATTAGTCTGACATCTTCAACCATCATGTCATACAGATTGTGGTAAGTCTTTGCCTCCGATCCTGCCCTCCATTCTGCACTCCTATAGATGTTATGTCTTGTATTGTGTCCATTCTACACTTTTATGTTATGTCTTGTGTTGTGTCCATTCTATGCTTCTATGTTATGTCTTATGTTTTGCAGTGTCTCTCTTTTAGTAGACACATTGGCTGATTGCTTATAGTTGGCAAAATTTGTCGATGGTTACGGTCCTTATAGGAGACAAAGTGGTCCTTATAAGGTCCTTATAAGGTCCTTATATTGAGAATGGTCTGATGTGTGGGAACCCTGCTGCTGTCTGCACTGTAAGTGATGTAATTAAGCCTGCTGTTTGCACTGTAAGTGATGTAATCAAGCCTGCTGTCTGCACTGTAAGTGATGTAATTAAGCCTGCTGTCTGCACTGTAAGTGATGTAATTAAGCCTGCTGTTTGCACTGTAAGTGATGTAATTAAGCCTGCTGTCTGCACTGTAAGTGATGTAATTAAGCCTGCTGTCTGCACTGTCTGATAAAGTAATATCACACAGCTTTACCTTGTAAGTCGCTGACATCAGGTAGAAAAGGTCGTAGCAAGTAATGGCAAAACGTTGCTAAGTATTGATCATCTGAAAAATGACACCACTGTGGAACTTCGTGTGTTGTTTTTGTCATTCTGAAATATATGGATCTACTTTGCTCTTTTATGGTTACTTCTTCATTTCACCGTAAGATGTACATATATCTGTGTCTTACTGTATGGATAGAAATCCATAAGATGATGTTTGTTGTTTGATATTAGATTACAGGTATCAGGTTTAGTGACCTGGAATGAGTTTAGTACTTGAATTCACTTAATTGTTGAAGTGCCAGGTAGATTTCTATTGATTATGTTTCAAGTAGTTTTTACTCATGGCAAGGAGAAATAACCTTAAGGAAGAAAACTTGGTTATGATAATCAATCCTTTTATTTTGGATTGAGGAAGGGTTGTTTGTTTTTTCAGAGTGGCTGCAGGCACAGCCCATGGCTTTGGGTTGTTTGACTACGCCCAGAAAAAGCAAGTCACCTACAAGTGCACACTGAATGTAGGAGGTCAGTATCTAGTTCCTTTGCGGTGTTTTCATTTTTTGCCTTTGTTTCTGATTGTCGGCTGAAGAGATAAAAGGATAAGTTATTCTTTTTTGACATGCTTGTGTACATGTGGTATTGTATGTGAGATATGGCTGTAGCAGTAGGAACAGGTACTTTAGATTTTCAAGACACATTTTTTTTATTAGGAGAAATAAATGGTGAGAGAGAAAGAACATCTGATTTCCATTTGAAGGACAATTAATGCACATAGATTGAAGTTTTACAGCCTCTGAAAGGGAAAGTGTTAGGATGTTCATAAGTTACTGATCAGTTTATACAGCAACTCTTAAGTGACTTGTTTATACCAAACACTTTGCAATGTCTGATGTGTGTTCCAAGATATTATGCTCCATGTCACAGTGGGATGAATTTATTGAAAAATTAGTATATACTTATTAGTATCCTGAAAATGGAATATGGCTGCTATTACACTCAAGCATAAAGTGGCACCGACCAAACAAATTTCATGACTTTTTTGTATTCATTATAGATGTTTATGTTTCTTACAGCCTAGTTTTAACACTGACACAAACACTAAGCTCTGCCTGCATGTGTGTGTATGTGTGTGCGTGCGCGCATGCATATTTGCATGTGTGCGTGCATTTGCGTGCATGTATGTGTTTACAGATATGTCTGGTACCTCTGACACGGCCATGTCTCGGCGCAAATCCCTGAAGAAATCCCTGAGAGAATCCTTCAGACGTCTGCGTAAAGGCCGATCCCAGAGACGCAGACCCGACCCTTCCAAAGACAAGTGAGTTTCAACATGGTAGCAGCCAGAAGTAGTGAAAGTAAATTGGAATGGAAGGGGTTGAGGGGTGGGGGGGTGGGTGTTCATGTTAGCCAGAAAATAATTTCATGAACAGTCTCAACAAGTATGCAGTGGTTTGCTGAATATGGAATCATCATCATCATCCTTTACACCCAGTGGTGTGTAGGGCAGCAACAAAGACTTTCCACCCCTGCCTATCCTGGACCAGCCTGGTCAATGAACTCAAAGAGTGTTGCATGGCTTTGAATATGGAAAGGTGTCCATTATCATCTTTGTCAGTTAATGAAGTTTCTGATCTGTTGAGAACATCTAGTATCCTTTGCTGAGACTTTTGGCAGAGTGATTTGAACACTAAAATTTCTTACCTAAAGGTTGAAATGTAAATGAAGTTGGATGATAATTTTCAGAGAATCTGGTACTCAGAGATCATGATTTTTGCTTGTGAGTGCTGCTGCTAATGCTTGCCCTGACTGGTTACTAAAATAAAAACAACTATCATATACCTTGATATGAAAAAATATTGAGTCTTGTTATAAAAACTAAAGGGTACTGTTGTATTCTAGAAACACTTAATCATACTTTGATTTCCCTGAAGTTGGAATTGCGGCTATTTCAATGCTGGGCAAATTGTCACACATGCTAAATCTCACCATTGGTGAACCTCAAAAACCTCATTGCCTAGGAAAGAAACAAACGCCAACAAAACACTGACGGATTGATTCATTCATGATGTGTGCAGAGACTGATTCATTCATGATGTGTGCAGAGACTGATTCATTCATGATGTGTGCAGAGACTGATTCATTCATGATGTGTGCAGAGACTGATTCATTCATGATGTGTGCAGAGACTGATTCATTCATGATGTGTGCAGAGACTGATGGATTCATTCATTCATGATGTGTGCAGAGACTGATGGATTCATTCATTCATGATGTGTGCAGAGATTTATTGATGGATTCATTCATTCATGATGTGTGCAGAGACTGATTCATTCATGATGTGTGCAGAGACTGATTCATTCATGATGTGTGCAGAGACTGATTCATTCATGATGTGTGCAGAGACTGATGGATTCATTCATTCATGATGTGTGCAGAGACTGATGGATTCATTCATTCATGATGTGTGCAGAGACTGATGGATTCATTCATTCATGATGTGTGCAGAGACTGATGGATTCATTCATTCATGATGTGTGCAGAGACTGATGGATTCATTCATTCATGATGTGTGCAGAGACTGATTCATTCATTCATTCATGATGTGTGCAGAGACTGATGGATTCATTCATTCATGATGTGTGCAGAGACTGATGGATTCATTCATTCATGATGTGTGCAGAGATTTATTGATGGATTCATTCATTCATGATGTGTGCAGAGACTGATGGATTCATTCATTCATGATGTGTGCAGAGATTTATTGATGGATTCATGATGTGTGCAGAGACTGATGGATTCATTCATTCATGATGTGTGCAAAGACTGATGGATTCATTCATTCATGATGTGTGCAGAGACTCGAAGCACGCAGAGCAGGGGGGAGGAGGGGAGGGGGCAGTGGCGGCGGCGGTGTCGACAGCAGCCAGTGCTGCAGCTGCCAGTGAGGCAAGGCCTGTGGAACGCATGGTGGAGGCCCGCAGTGCAGAAGACTCCTTGGCTTCCATGATCCGCTGTCTCTACTTCGCCAACACTTTCATCATCAACGGTCAGTGTTGGTGTGTGTGCATGTGTGTGTTTTTTTATTTTTTAATTTTTATTTCAAGAATGATTTAATAAGTACTCATGTGCTTTTTATTGTGTGTGTGTGTGTAAGCAGTTTTGTACATTCTGTCATCTGTTTTTTTGTGTGTGTGTGTGTGTGTGTGTGTGTGTGTGTGTGTGAGAGAGAGAGAGAGAGAGAGAGAGAGAGAGAGAGAGAGAGAGAGAGAGAGAGAGAGAGAGAGAGAGAGAGATGGATGGAGTTTGAGAGAGAGAGAGTATGATTGAAGGAGAAAGAAAAAGGAAGGAGGGGTGGGAGATAAGTGTGCACAAAATGTTATAACATTTTCAAGTTTTAAGTTTTCGTTTTAGTAAGGTTATCCCCCTCTACATTAGTGGTTAGACGTGTCGGAGAAGTTTTTTAACAGCAAAAAAAAAAAAAAAAAAAATCTTAGACTTGTATTTTGTCTCTGAAACTCTCATACTTTTTATTACACAGAACAGGGATTTTATCAGATCACCAGTATGATTTGTTGTGTAGTCAAGTGCCACTAAGTAAAAACCAAAAGATAGATAAGTAAGTCTTACATTCTGCTAGTGCAACCTGTAATCATGAAAACCTGTGGTTGACCTGCAGGGGGCACGAACACTCCGTCGCTGTGGGTGGGCACCAACGGGGGCCATGTGTACGTGTACAGCCTGACGGTGCCCGCCAGCGACAAGCGGTCGGCTAACGCGGTGGACTGCATCCTGGCCAAGGAGATCAAGCTGAAGCACCAGGCCCCCGTCATCAACATCGCCGTCATCGACAGCCGCAACCGCGTGCTGCCTGAGGCGCTGGAGGTGGTGCACGAACGCGCCAAAGCCCCCGACATGGAGGGCCACCATTCTGTTGTTATCTGCTCCGAGGAACAGCTCAAGGTCGTGTGCTGTTGTTGATTGTGTTGTTGTGGTGATTGATGTTTATGGAGAACATTTCTGTACTGGACATTGGTTTTTTTAGAAATTAAAACAAATTTGTTTTAGGTATGATTATGGAATTTTAAACTATCGTCCCAGTTATTTCATTTATTTATTTTTTATTTATTCTTTTGTATCGAGGATAACAGAATAAGCAATCATGTGCTTTTTTTCATCCGGTCCCCGTGTGTATGCAGTTTTGTAAATATTGTCATCTGTTCCCATCAGGCCTTTGTTCATGTGTTCTACATTGTTTTGTATGACGCAGTATCATCTGTTCATACCCACATATAATGTCATTAATACCGTTATGAGCGTGGACTGACTGACTGGTTGCTGTGTGGTGTGCAGGCTTTCACACTGCCTGCCCTGAAGCCTCGCTGGAAAAACAAGATCACTGCCCTGGATGGGTCACGCCTCAGACGTGTGGCTTTTGTCAGCTTCAGGAGTAAAAGCGGTGAGTCCCTGACTTTCTGGAAAGAGAGGAGAGTGTGTGTGAGTGTGAATGGCTGTGTTCAAAGGGATGGTTACAGGGTGTTTGTAGTTTTGAATGTAGTTTTGAGCTAAAGCAGTATATACTTAAAAGCTTTTGAATGTAATTTTGAGCTAAAGCAGCTGAAGCAAGCCAGATGTTGAATATTGCTCAGAAAAGTACCAGATATCCAGACTTTGTACTGTATCAAACTGTTGCCATTCATTCTGATGAGAAAGGGCATTTTGTAAAATATTAAAAAAGAAAGAATGGAATTTTCAACGGTAAGATGACACCCCAAAAATGGTGATTTTCAGCAGTAAGATGACATGAAAAAAATGGGAGTTTTCAGCAGTAATATGACACAGATTGTATGTGTGCTGGTTTGTGTGCAGGCGACAACTACAGTGAACACGACATCGCCAGTCTGAACAACCTGGGAGAACTGGGGGTGTACTCTGTGGTGTCCTTGAGACGGCAGATGATTTCCCCTGCCCTCAGGAGGGAGGACATCAAGTGAGTAGGCTGTCGGTACACTTAACTACCTCCGTGGGTGAAACTGTAAGAGCAAGCGTTTTTTTTTTGGTTTTTTTTTTTACTGCCTTTCTTTTTTTATAAATATTTTTTTATTGTCAAACTATCCTTAATTTTTGTCAATGTTCCCTAGACAAGATCTCAAAATAGCCATTCAACGAATACTTTAAAAAAGTGAGTAAAACATGAGATGAAAGAAAGAAAAAACTTGGGCTGACATTCAAAATGAATAAAAGCTAGCAAAAAAAGCATGTTAGCCATAACGAAGACCCATGTCATGAATTCTCCTGCTCTTCCGTTGCAGCGGAATTGCCTCGTTTGTGTTCACCAAGGACGGCCATGGGTACTACCTGCAGTCTCCCTCCGAGTTCTGCAAGGTGTCACTGTCCACCTCCTCCTCAGCCAGCCCTGTGTGCATGGTGGAGCTCAGCGAGGGCATGCGGCCTGAGGTGGCTGAGCCCACCGTGGAGATCACCCCCCCCTCCCCCGAACAGGACGGCCAGGTGGCTTCAAGCCCCGAGCACTCCCACGGGTGAGTGAGTGCTGTGTGGGTTTGGGAAAGGGCTGTGGTGTGTGGGTGTCGCAGTATTATCTATCAGCTACTGCAGGCCTGCCTGCTTGTCTGTGTTTCTGGAGGTTTTGTCTTGTATTTCTGGATGTTTTGTCTTGTATTTCTGGATGTTTTGTCTTGTATTTCAGGATGTTTTGATATTTTAGCTCAATATGTAAGTAGCAACAAAAAAAGATCTAAACAGCTTATCCAATTGGGGAAAGTTGTTTTTCATGTGTAAATTTTAGTTTGAAGACTATTTACTGAGCATTGAAAACTGGTTGAATATCAGCTCCACATGGGCATTGTACTGATGTATAAGCGCCCAGTGCAGTCAGAGGCTGTGAAGTCTGATGCTGCAACTGAAAATGCTATGCAGAAAGCAGGGGGGGGGGTTATTCTTCAGAAAATAAGTTTTAGGCATCATAGTCAGCACTGTGTCAGACAAGTGCAGTGTAGGCTTGCTGGATTGCCCTGTCAGCCAAGTAAAATCAGAAGCTTTCAGTAGCGAGATGCTTAATTACAAAATGGAAGTGCTTTAATGAATATATATATCCTAACACTACCTTCACCAGCAGTCTCTTATCACTATGTTGACTGGATACTTTGAGCTCTTGATGGATAGAATTGCTAGTTAGCAGATGTTGCAAACCCATGCACTTTTAACTGAACTATGTGTGGAGTTTTGATACTTCGTGTTCTGCTGTTAGCATGCATGTAGAATCATGGAGGTCAGAATATGACAGCCCTGATATGGCCTTTGTGGTCCATTGGGCTGTAAACAGCATGAAATGAAATTAAGAAATGATAAAAACTGATAGCTGCAGTGGAATGATGGAGGGAGTACTGTTGGTGTGCAATCTCAAGGGAAAAGTGTGTGTTGTCTATAATGTTCTGGTGCTGGCTTTGAACTAATGGGGGCCATTTATTGCTCAGTATTTTTCTCACTTCATATTTTCCTGCATAAAACACGGTGAGTATTTTGCTTGCATATTTATTTATTTATTTTTTTCCGCTTTGAAGATAACCCGTGTATTGCTTATCTTATAACCTGTGGTTTGCTTTATTTTTTTCTCAGCTCTGCTTGTGTGCTAAGACTTAGGTTCTTTTTTGTTTTTTGCTAGATTATTTTGCTAATGTACTGTAGTTGTCTAGATTATAACCAGAAGTTTGGCTCACCTTACCTGCATGGATGATGAATAGTTTTTTTCCTTTATCTGACATTAGTTTTTCTCAGTTCGGTTTTATCTAGAAAATGGTTGGTTTTTTTTTTTTTTTTTTTTTTCTAAATCGACTCTCTTTCTGCCCAGAACATAATATCTTGCTTTGCTATTTTCTCATTTCACTCTTTTTCTGCCTTGGTAATGGTCTGTATTTTGCTTCCTTAACTAACTTTTTTCTCTGTTCAATCTTTTCAGCTTAAACTTTGAAAAAAGTTTAAAATTTGCTTGTGTATAGTCAAAGCTTTGCTAGATTATTTTCCTTGAATCATTTTCTGCCTAGAGAACGATCAGTTTTTTGGCTTTTTTTTTCTTCTTTCATCCTGATTCCTCATTTTTGCTAGTAGAGAATGGCCAGTAGTTTGCTTGATGATTTTGCCTTGTTCGTCAGGAAAATGGTTGATCTTTATTCTGCTTATTGTTTTTCCTGCTTTGTTCTTGTCTGCCTGCAGTCTGGTGAGTGTTCTGTTTGATTCTTTTTTTCCAATGTGTTCTTTTCTGCCAAGGGCAGGGCCAGTATTTGCTTGGGCATTTTTTTTTTCAGCAGGCCTTTTTCTGCCTCTTGAAGGGCTGTGGTGTATTTCTAGCCGTTTGTTTCCCTTAAGTGGGGCAGCAGGTCGGGCTGTTAGTCAGCGTAGCTGACAGTGTGTCATGACTTATTTGTCAAGCCATGACGACAGTGAGGGAGGTGGAGAGACAGGAACTTACGAAGCGTCCGACGTCACCTCGGGCCTTAGCGACAGTCACGCCAATGACTCGCGCATGGACTCCTCCTCTGCTGACATCACCATGGATAGTGTGCGTGACCACATGTAAGTTTCACCGCCTGTTGACTTGAGGGAAAAGTTTGGAAAGGCAGTGTGGTCAGTGGTTGCAGTGACAGTCGCTCTATGGTTTTAGGCAAGTCCTTTGGAAAGGCAGTATATTGTGGATAGCTATGGTTTTTTCTGCGGTGTATTATTTCAGGAGTGTGTCTTTTTAAGCCTTTTTCTCTCCATCTTGTCAGAGCCATAATTATGAATCTTCATAAGGTGACATCAGGAAACTGTTCTGTTTACAAACTGCTAGAGCGACATCTCCCACTCTTGCAAGAGTCACAGTGTTTTTTCTTTTTCATTGTAACGCTAAATTTAAGGCAAAATGTACTGAAGTTTATGTCTCCGCAAAGCTACAGAATACCAGGGTAACAGCTTTTCCGAATTTATTTTGACATGGCCGGTTTTTTGAAAAACCGGAAAATCATGTTAGGACATCTTATTAGGCCACACTGCAGGGGCCCCTTCTTTCCTGGAAATCTCTGAGGGTCTGAAGATAACAGGGCAACAGCTGTTCATGACCGTATCCTGTCCTGACCTGATATTTTGGTTTTATTTTGTTTTTAGATGGGCCCAGGTTGTGTAACAATTTTCATGCCTGCATCATGGTAACTGTCATATTCTTTTGAATTCCTGTCTTTCTTAATGACTTGTTAGGCCCATGGTTTTTTTTGCCTATTTTTTTGTTTGTTACATTTCACATTTTGTCAAGATCCTGTAACATATATGGAAGGCAGTAAAATCTTTCATTTTTGTGTGTTTGTATCGGTATTTAAAAACTGATTTTCAACGATGATTTTAATTGTTGCAGATATAATCAGGAAGTCATTTCTATCCTTTTTTTTCTTTTTCATCATGATTGTTGTGATTTTTTTTTATCATTGTTGTTACTCAAATCAATTTTTTCAAAATTGTGAAATATTGTGTCAGTATGCTGTTGTATGAGAACAGTCCATCGTCAATGTCATCTGCTTTAGGCTGCTACAAGGGATGTTCTAGAATTTCTTTGATTGGCTCAAGGTTTTTGGTGGTATGATGTCATATACAACATGTCGTCATCCAAACTAGCCTTTTGCAATTTCTGAAGCCAGTTATGATGCTTTAGTGTTTGGTGATTTTACTGGATTGTGAAAGTTATTAACCAATCACTGTTTGAAATAACTTGCATCTCATCAGTCACGATCTCTGGGCCGTGATTTACTGTGACTTCAAGAAAGGGTTAAAAGTGGCTGATTGGGGAGTGGGGTGATTGCTGTATGTAAAGCGACTGTGTGCTGTTGGCACAGTGAACTCAAGTAGTTAGGTGGAGCTTGGACCATGATCCCTGTCAGGGTCTGCTTGTTAAAACCGTGATCCCAGAAATCTTGAGTTCTGCAGAGCAACTCATAAGGGAAGATGTGCATTCTTCAAATCTGAAAGCACTCAAGCGCAGGAAAACCAAAGGTGGCATCTTCCCTGGCCAGATCAGGGCATGTAGCTGCCATGCTTCTTGAGGACAGGTAGACAGTCATACTGGACTGGTATCTTCATCACTGTTTGCCAGACGTGTTTGGGGCTTGGCATGAGTGCCGTCCACATTCAGGTTTTCTTGGATTCGTACTTCATCTGCACAACTCGCCTGCACATAACCGCCTAACCCTTGCAACAGCAGGGTTCCAGGCTTCAGAGAGAGTGCTGCTTTTGTCTCGCCCATCCATTACACCTGACCTCTTCAGAAACAACTTCTGTGGCAGGCAACACAGCTCAAGGCCCCTGAAGATGCTATGTGAGCCTTCACAAGGGCCACAGGACAGTATAGAGGAGAAAAGTCAAAACAACTGATGAAGGGTGAGAACAGTATAGTGATGTCCTGTGGTCCCAGGCCTGTAGGGACTGGTGTGAGAGGATGACCTCGTGTCAGCCAAAGGAGGGTTCATCCACAAAATGACCTGACTGAATTGTCAGTAACTGTTTTCATTTCTGAGAGCCTGAAGGAATTTTAGAACACCCCTGGTACAGTTGTCATTTCTCTGTGCATGTGTGGATGTTAGGTAGGATATGAGACTATGTGCATGTTGTGTGAGGTGAACAGAGTGTGAGATGCCATCAGATTTATGGGTCTTTTTTTTTGTAAGAGACCCAAGGGTTAGAGTTAAGCAAGATGAAGTCCTGGTATCCGATAAACATGAAAATGTCAATCAAATCTGTGCAGCGCGGAGAACGCCAACAGCAGTCAGACGACCACCATGATTACCACAGACACAACGGTTGTCACGGTGACCGCTCCATCTCCTTTGCCACCAGAGGTGTCCGGTAAGTGCTAGGCTGGGAATGGGGTCATTATGCCTTTGATATTCCTTTGTTGTTGCTTTGTCTGTTTGTCTTTTTTTTTGTTGTTTTTTTGTATTTTCAGACTATTGTTAAACTTTCCAAACAGGTGGCTGCTTGTCATATTGCTCATGAGCACTGTTGATTTTTAAACGCATATTTTGTATAAAATTTTATCTGATGAGCTACCAGTTTTCTGTAACGGGCATGAGCAGGCTGAAGAGCTGAAATCACAGCAAGGTCTGGTCTTCTTTGTTTGTATCTTGTTGTCTGTCTGTAGGCATTGTCGTCATTTATTATTAAAAGTGCTGTCTGCCTGCAGGCATTGTTGTTATTTATTATTCAAAGTGCTGTGTGCCCGCAGGCAGTGTTGTCATTTATTATTAAAAGCTGCTGTGCCAAATATGGTTAATAGTCACAATTACTGTTGATTTTTGTTTATTTTGACTTGCTCTTGAACCAAGATCAGACAACATCCAGAATAAGAAGGTTTTCAATTTTGTTCTTATTTATGTCATTTCAGATTCATTGAGTACTGAGTTCAGTTTATATTTTTAACAATGCTTGATGATTCTGTTATATTCAGCAATCATTTTTCTTTATTTATGTTGACAGCCTAACCTGGGAAGACAGCAGATGAGGGATAACAGCAGCAAGCACCAGTGGAGAATGCCATACTGACAGCCCTCACCATACACCCAGTCAACAGGGATACATCGGTGCAGCCGCAGGAAGGGGAGAGAGCTTGCTCTGTTGACAAAACGTCCAGGAAAACACCAGCGCTGCAGGATGTGGCCTGTTGTGAAGGGGCAGTACTGTGACACAGTGCAGCAGATTCTCCATGTTCACTGTCGTGTAGGACGTGGGAGGTTTCGTTCACAACTGTGGGAGGTTTCGTTCACAACTGTGGGAGGTTTCGTTCACAACTGTGGGAGGTTTCGTTCACAACTGTGGGAGGTTTCGTTCACAACTGTGGGAACTCCCAAGACTGGAAGGAAACTCGAGTGTGTCTTCAGCCAATGGTCTGCTTGCTGTGTCTGTGCATCAAGGGTTGTGGGTGCTTGCAGAGCTTTACAGTGCAATGGAATGAAAGTGTGAGTGTGTGTGTGCGTGTGTATTCGAGAACAGAGAGTTGAAGATGCAGAGAAATGTGTTACTGGCAAAGGCCTGGGCAGGCTGCATGTGTGTGGAATCGAGCCTGCCCATGAGGAGCCAAAGCTTTCGGACTCTTGTATATGCAGAAAAGAAGTGTTGTAGTTAGCTGGCTGTGTGAACGATGCTAGGTGCTGAATAGAATATTTTCCTATACAGGTTCTTCTCACTGACATATTAAGCTTGTCAAAGACTGCCTCCGTCATATATGTGGTAAAGCTTCAAGTGTTTTTCTTGTTCCATGCAACACATTCCATCAGGGTTCTTTGCATTCGAGGATATGGTGGTGGTGGGATTCGGAAAGGGATGTTAATTTTATGATGAGGTTTTTTATACAGAGACGGTGTCAGAGAATGCTATGAATTTAATCAGAATGGAGTGTAGTTTGGTGTTGGGGGGGAAGGTGGTTCAAATGAAATGTTCATGCTACCAGTGTTCAGTCCCAGTCCTCTGACGAAGAATCTGCCTGCCAAGGGCGTACCTTCTGCCAGCAAAAGCGTATTCATCAGTTACTGTAGATAGCGTCTTGTGCGATGCGTGGTCCGTGGATGGATGGATTGTTCATGCATCATGGCATCGCTGGTGTTGGCCCCTCCCTTCACTGGTGGAGCTTCAGGAGAAACTGAAGTTTTGCTCACTTCTGTCATATCAGTGTGATGCTCATGTGTGTGTGTGTGTGTGTGTGTGTGTGTGTGTGCGTGTGTGTGTGTGTGTGTGCGCGTATGCACACATGCTAATGGTTGTACTTGTCCTAATATGACATAAACTGAAGAGCTTCAGTGCTTGTGTCCTACAGGTTGCATTTTTAAAGAGTTTTTGTATTTCCTTTTTACTTGCATTTTGTAGAGGTTTTGATTGTGCTGCTAAAAAATTATTGTGGCCTTTGGTTCTGTAGAGGTGGAACTTGGTGTGTCACTGTGTGTGTGTGTGTGTGTGTGTGTGTGTGTGTGTGTGTGTGTGTGTGTGTGTGTGTGTGTGAGAGAGAGAGAGAGAGAGAGCATGAGAGAGAGTCTATGACTGAACACCAAACAGTTGCATGTGTTTTGGTGTTGACTGTCCATGTTTATGAACCATGGTTGTTGTAAACCAGGCCACAAGAGTTGTGCTGGAAACGCAATGAAAAGAAAGCGTCGTTTTGTATTGAATGCAAAACCCCGTTGTTAGATGACACATTCCTTACACAGACTAGGTGCGAGTTGTTACCTATCCTTGTCCTGTATGTAGGATCAGTTACTACTCTTATCTCAGGATGTAGAACTTGTGTACTAGTGAAGAGTATATCAGTGATCATGTGTAAAACGAATATATACATCTGTGGTCACAACACATAGGACATAAAATTTTAGAATCCCTCCGATAAAAGGTTTTGTTTTGTACTTCGAGTGGAAAGTCTCTCAAACATGGAAAGGAAGAAAACTGTACTAGTGAATTTATCATGATAAACATTGATTTTATGAAAAATATTTTACAGCTCATTCTTTTTCCAGCTCTTTTTATTTGGAACTTTCCCCCCATCTTTTAGAAGAGTTTGATAAGAGTTTTCATTCCTTCAGGAGTTCGATGAAAGATTTTGAAAATGATCATTAGTGCTAAAGAAAGGAGATACACAAAGAAGTGATGACAGCGTCGAGTCTGTGTGAAGCAAGCCTCTCCATTCCTCATTCCTGGCTGGTTAACTCCTCTGGTTTGCCCATTGGTGTGTCTGGTTAAAGACCACAGGTAGACTCAGTGAAGGGTAGTTTGGTGACAGTCTGTTACCTCTCATCAAGTAGAATCTTTCTTTTATTCTTTCGCAGATGGGATCTTTTTCATATTCTTTCGTTTTTTTCATATGAAATCTGTCTGAAGGGAACCTACATGCATCCTCAGAAAAAACCCAAAGAATTCTGATGCTCCCTTTTGGCTGGTCCTAGCTTGTGCAGGTGGAAGGATAACTTGTGTTGGTTGTGCACACAGTGCCAGTAGTGATGGTTTTAAAGACGGTATTTCCAGCAATTTGCGAGTCAGGTGCTGGCATATTTCCAGCAGTCTGGGCATCAGTTCTCGTGCCATTGTGGTAATATCTGTTTTCAGCAGTTTGTGCAGTCAGCTCCTTTGATAGACACAGGGAGTTGTGCACCCAGCTCTGTGTCTTTGTGCTCTGTCTGTTGTGTTGGACATGCACAATGATGGATGATGTTTCTTAAAACTTACGTCATACATTAAATGAAGGAAGGTCAACTTGCTCAGTATTTGGGGTTGTGAGCTTGATGGCCTAGGTCAGAAAATAAATTTCAGTGATGACTTTTTGTTGTCTCCTTTCAAATCAAGTAATAGTGTAACTGTTAAGCACACAAGCTTGTAACCTGTGGAGCAGTACGTCATCACAGCTCTAAAAGCTCTTTTCGTACGTTTTTCTATGTACTGCAGTTAATCTACATCTTCTTAGTTATGGATCTGTTAATTTGCCGTGTCCTGGATGTGTTACTCCTAAAGCAAGCAAGATAAGAAAATAAATCTCTTCAAGAATTGCAATAAGAAACAATAAAGTGGGGGGGAGGGGAGGGAGGCTCTATCACTAAAATGAAAACAGTGGAAGTTTAGCGAAATGCATTTCGCATGCTCCAGTTTTTAAAAAATGTGTCAGGCTAGGACTGTGACATTGGACTTTTAAAAAAGATTACTGTTTAGATATTTTTTGAAGCTCCACTTTTGGAAACTTGGCCCTACGGTAGGGTAATCTGTGAAATACAATAACTCATCAGTTTTGGTAATGCTGTGTTAATCATTCAGTAGACAACTGAACTTAACTACCTGTCTGTTGGCCAGTTGTGATTTTGTCAGCCATTCCCCATTTCTCCTCAGAGACATAAACTTCATTGCCAGCTTTTCACCAGCATATTTGTTTGACGATACTTGTGTCATCTTCCTTTTGTACAATGTACTACCCCCTTCCCCAAATCATAGTTATGATCAATATTGTAACCCTTTTTACCCCCAAACAGTGATGTTCTGAGCTTGGAAGTTGTGTTGCTTTGCATTGTGGTGATAATGATCGTATCCAGTGAAGTATTCATGTAATGCCTTTATCATCAATTATTATACTGCGCAACTGGTCTATATCTGGATAAATTATTGGTCTAGTATTAGGTGATCAGTAAGTTTGGAATATGTTTGTGAAATAAGTTTTGTTCTCTTCAGTTGTTTTGCATACAGTGGCAGCAAGTGAAATCATTTTTAACACCATTTTTTTGTTGTTTGCCAGTAGAAGAGTGTGAATGCGCAGCATTGCGGTGCAGTGTAAACTTTTTGTTAATGACTTCATTACAGATGCAGTAGGTGCAGTGGCTTGATATCTCTTCCTTGATGAGTTGCATTAAATTTGCCAATGAAAAGAAATCACTGTTCTCTCTCTCTCCCCTGTCCAAAAAAAAAAAAATTTTTTTTTTTCTCTTTCCTGATCTGTTTCATGTTAAACTGCTTTTGACCAGTCACTGTGCACATTTTGGAAGCCGTAATCTTTTAACACGTAATTACAATGTAAAGCCAAGGGACTTACCTAGATTTTATCGTTTTGGGTAAGTCTTTTCGGTGCTTAAAATAATATGGTTTTTACTTTCATTTATTTCTTCTCCCATTGCATTGGTTCATTCCTTTAGTCTTTGTTCTCTTTTTTTTTCTTAAAAAAAAATTGGTTCTATGTCTATAGTGCTGTTTTACTGGATTTTTCTGCTGCCTTGTCCATTTGCATCTTTGTTTCTGCTGTCTATCTGCTGTAATATTGCCTTTTTTTCAAACACTTCAAGAGACTGAAATTCTTCTGGTAATGTTTGCAGTTGTTAAAAAAATCACTTTGCTGTTTTCTTTTGCTTTATAAAAAAAATCACTGGAAGAATGATGATACAGCTTAGTATACTGGAACGGGAATGAAGTTTCAGAAATCCTCAGAACTTTTGGATTTTCACAGTTGTCATTAATGTGTGTGCCCAGCTTTTTTTTCTGTGTCCTGGGTGTTTCCATCAAGTTTGGTTGAAGGCATGAGTTTATTGTTCTAAACCATTAAGATCTTGTCTACGATTCAGAGATTTTTATGACTCTTTTTTTTTTAAATGATAGTTTTATGATTATAGTACTGCTCTCGTGATTGCTACTTTGGCTGATGTTGCAAAAATCATCTTTTTGAGTGTATGGGAAAGGGAGATTGAGGAAATAAGCTTACAAATAGATGTATTTCAGCTACTAAAAAATAAAAAAAAGAATATTGTAAGGTTGTGATCTCCTGTGTGAAATGTGTGCACTGCCTGTTTCTGTTTGGTGTGGTTTTCAGAAAGTAAGTTATATTCTTATTGTTCTGTCTTTTCTTGCAGATATGAACTGTTACAGTGTGCTTAGCATGTCTGCACTGTCTTCAACACATTGCCATTGCTTTTTATCATCCGCCTCAGAAGACTTTCATTACCGATTTTTATGACTGGGGAGTATTCTGCAATAAAGCTACATGTCTGTTTTTATCATAACCGATTATTTTCTGTCAGTTTGCTCTGTTCTGTGTCTGCATAGATTTTCTTTGTGTATGGAAGGTTGATCTGTCTTACAGAATTGAAAGAAGTATTGGACAAATATATGAAAATGGTATGAAACACCTGTCTTACAGAATGGAAGGGACAGTAACCTATACCAAAACATTGTAATGTAAAATTTCTTCAGTATTACATTTACTGTCAGTCTGCAGAGCCCCCATACGCTGCTCTATCAACAGATACACATGCACACCAAGGCAGATGAATGCTCGCATCAATCAGAAGTAGGAGGCAGTTTGTGGGATTTCTGCCTTTTGTATGCTCAGATATGTTCGAGTTCCTTCTGTTTATATATGTACAGTATGTATCCCAGGCTTGCCTACAACAGTATTTTACAAGAAGTCATCTAACTATTCCCAAACTAGATTTTCCACAATTTAACATCATCTTTGTTGTTGCCACCAGCGTCTTTCCCTCTGTCAAAAAACACAAAACAAAACCATTTATTCACCATGGATACAATAGTTAATCTTGCATATATTGTACATCACAAAATTGTTCCCCTTTCCTTAATTCCATGAGGGGGCAATTGCTTGCAGTGTCCCCTGAGAGGATGGTTTTCTTCTTGCCAATATGAGAATAAATATTTGTACCTTTTTGGAAGCACACGCCAACTTTCTTTTTTCTGTTTCATGGAAAGGGCTGCTAGTCGACCATGGTTAAAGGCACTGTGTTTGTGAAAGTTTGGCAATCAAAAGCAGCTATTTTTGTGACCTACAGCTTTTGCACATCTTTCCTGTAACATCTGTAACTCCACAGGTGCTGCATGACTTTGATATCATCCACCGCTTCAGAAGGCACATCATACATTTTGGACAGTTCTCTTATTGCCTTATTGAGAAAAAAAATCACCTGGATGCCCATTTAGACTTCAAGTAGTCTGGTTGAATATAGGTGAAATCTGGCCAGGTAGGCACATCTGGTATATACATTTTGGCTAAGCACGAGCGATGTCTTTTTAACGGATACTATGGTTGAATGGTTAAGACCGTATGAGTTTAATCCCAACCATCCATAAAGTTGTGGGTTTGAATCTTGGCAGCATCTAGTGAATTAAAGTTGGGGATTTTTATGATCTCCCAAGTCAACTTGTAGTGGAGACCTGCCAGTGCCTTAATTCCCCTCACGTATGCAGGAGATAATATATGCATGTCAAAGATCTCATAATTGATGTCGGTGTTTGGTGGGTTATGGAAACACAAACACACCCAGCATACATCCCTTAAGTCAGAATACGGCTATTTTCATGGTGGACAAATATGGTTACATGTGCAAAATCTCCCCATCAGTGAACCCCGGAGCTTTCTGAGGAATAGGGGGGGGGGGAGAGATCATCACACAAGAGTAGCTGAGTTTGTTCAGAACTGAATAAATAGAACCCAGCCTGTTGACAGCACACGATGACCACATTCCTATTTCTCACCGTCTCCCGTCTACACAATGAAAAAAACCACTGATTCAACATCAAATTGGATTTCTCTTTTATTTATGCCAAGCTTTAAAAAAACAAAACAAAACAAAAAAATGAGAACAGAACCATACCAACACATGCACTCGCATTCTTGATTAAAATCTTGTGCCCTATCAGTGTCCACACATTCTGGTACAGGTCTCACACCTCACGTATTATACCACCCACTCTGTCCTTGCTTCCAACACTCGCTTGTGCCATGATCATGCCACACAACACTTTCCACACAATCACTCCAAACTTCACGTCTCGCCCGTTTCATCACACCACAGAACTGAATTATCAGTCCGATATAAGTCAATGATACGCATCCCCCTCCTCATCAGTCCAACATGAGTCAATAATACGCACCCCCCTCCTCCATTCCATTTCCAAACTGCTAATTGCAATTTTCATCAGGAGTGTGGGGGGTGGAATTTCAAACCTACACCTCTTCAACAGATTAAATCTCAGCCTTCCCAGCCATTACCAATCACAAAAAATATCAAGTGAATTAATTTCTCCATGCTATGAAGTCTTTCACATAACTCGTTACTTGAACGATGTGTACTTTCACAAAGTTATGAAGTTGCTGATACACCAAAGGAGAATGCATGATACTTTATCATGATAATTCATGAATTATGTCTATCACAAAATTAAAATGCTTATGTTAAAAGTTTTCATCAAGATCAATTTCTAAAGATGATTTTGCTTTTTCACTAATGAACACTTCAATCTTTTGTGAAGTAAGCAAAAATTACTCGGGTGGGCAAGTGATTTAACCCTAGTAGCGCTGTTCCCGGATTACTCCGGAGTGACGTAGTAATGCTTTCTGGCGGCTCCCGGAATATTCCGCGATGACGTCGGTGATCGTAATTGAAGGCTTTCTTTCGCTTTCAAAGGTCATCCAATGAACGTGAAGGCCATTGTAGGGCCGCAGAAATGGGTGAAGGTCGTCCGCAGTCGCAAGCAACGAGGATTCTGATTGGTTTAGAGGTGTATTTTTTATTTTTTTTGGACGAACGTCGATCGCCTGAAAACAAAATGGCGGCAAAGTGTTTGCGCTTGTATCACTCGAAGTATTTTTCGAGTTTTTTGACGATATTGACGGCGATGAGGAGTTTTAGAGGCTGGATTTGGTTGAATTAAACGATAATAGAGACGATAAGGTAAGGATTGTGAAATATTTTTGAAAAACTTCGGAAAAATTGATCGCGATCGGACTGAATCGAGCGGCGCTAAGTTTTGTCCAAAGCACTTCATAGCTGCCGGGCGATTTCGATGTCATACATTGTTTTACTTTATTTTAACGCAACACGGCTTCGAAATAACTGTTTTTAAGTCATTTCTATATGCTGTCGAGTACTTTGCATCACACGAAATCAAGCGATTGTCGTATTTTCGTCATAGAACGCCGCCAGTTCGCACGAAATAAGTGTTCACCGCCATGACGATCGCGATCGCGTCGATCATTTCGCTGGACTTTTCCGAGTATTTGACGACCGATAAAGCCACGGAAGCTCTTTATTTTTTCAAAGCTTATGTCAAGAGACAGTATTTATCGAATCATGACATTTTTGCACCGCAACAACATTGCATATCGTGTTAAAATCAATCTGGGTCACCGACATCGCAACAGTGATTGGTAGTGCACGCGCAGTTTTTAAACTTTATTTATTTTTTACATTATCATAAACACTACATGCTGCTATAAAATTTCACTCTTTTAAAAGCTTGTTATCTAAGCTTTCCAGTGATTTACAACTTTACACACTTAGTTTAGTTTTACATATCAATATCAGGAGTTGTTTGACCCCACCCTACTGCAAATCAACAATGGCTGCTGTTAATTCAGCCAGCAGCACCTAGTACCGCTGCCGTTATTACAGCGCTACTAGGGTTAAAAATTCTGCTTTATTCATGAAGGAAAACACAATCTTTATGCAGTTACATTTGGGTTTAGAAAAAAAAACACACATACAAAAAAACCCCCACAACTTGTTACTGATTAGAAAGATTAAAAATAATACTTCGTAAACAATGCAACATTTTCCCTGCAGGAATATCCCCCCCCCCCCAAAAAAAAAAAAAGAAAAAGAAAAGAAAAATAACAAAAAAACACATGGGGGAGGGGTGACCCTCAGTTCAACCTTTCATCATTAAGTTGTACACAAATCTGACTAGAGTTGTTACAGTGGAGGAACACGTTAATCATGACTACAACTTTTTAAATCATTACTACTCCCGGGTGAGCTTGAGCAGCTTATGCTAAATTCTTGGTGTCTGCTGTTGTTGACTACAAATCTAAGATCATGCATTTAAGGCAGCATTGCAATGAACACTTTATCAATAGTTATTTACCCCATGGGCTAAGTCGCATGACTGCATTACAACCAAATATCAATCTCTGATTGTGTGATAGCTCCAATCCTATCTATGTACAATCTTTTATCTTTACTTTCATATTCCTCAGCCATGCTGTTTTGAAGTCCTTGACCTTCAAACACACTGTTCCTGCAGCAACTTCCATGGCTTCAAGGTCACACAGCATGACAAGTTTGCAGAAGTGAGTTAACTAACTACAGCTACCCTGCACCACATAAACTTTTCCCATGCTGATATGTTGAAAGCTACAAACAGTTTCTGATTTACACATGGCATTTTTTAGGGGGGTGCAAATGGTTAACCGTCTTATAACTAACTCCACTACATGCCTGTGTAACAACATATAGCAAAATGTATTCAAACTGACGTTTTATTTACACGAGAAATAGTATATTTGCATTATAATGGTAGAAAGGACTACTCTATAAAAAGGATGAGCAGTGCACCAAACAAGGGTGTGTTTGTGTCAGCAGACAATGATTATGTGGAACTGGCTTATGGGTGTTGTTCTAAACTGCATCTTGAGAAAAAGTACGCACAAACTTCTTTTCTTTACACTTGTTCTCCAACCATGATACTATCTTCATCAAGTGATGTCATTTTTAGTCTAAATATGCTCAGAAGACATTTTCCTATGCACTGACAGTATTTCTATTGAGACAAAGCAAAACTACAGGACAAACATTTTCATGAAATATGTATGTGTACAGCACAAAGTGCAGGGGGAAATGGAAAAAGAAAGGCAGCAGTTTTGGCAGGAGGAGTCAGGGGCAGAAATATTGAAGCCAGCCATAAGCGACTGAATTGAATTTAGTGGGATGAGAAATCCAGAAGCAGTATTAGATAATCAAACACTCATTGTCAGATAGAGCTGTCTAATGCACAATGTTTTCCACCTGAACAGCACTTTCTCAAACACAAACAACATGAAAATGTCAGAGAAAAAAAAAGAAAAAAAGTTCCATTTTCCCCAGTGGTATATGAACTTCAGTGTTGAAATATGCTCTGGAACTATCATCCTTTTGTACCGATTTAAAAACAACAACACATTTCTCAGTAACACAAGAGAACAATATAAATCATGACTTGAGATGAGAACTAGACTGTACGAAGTGCACCATCAATATGACAGAAAACCATATCATTGCCTCAATAAACCACACACAAATAAAAAAGTACTCTCAAACAGTCAAATAAAAACAAAACAAAACAAAACCTTCAGGAACCTGATTGCACCATTTGTGAAAACAGTATTTATGAACAATTCTCACATATATGTCATTCCTGAAGGTGACGTCACCGCTAGTTTTTAGTGACTTTTTTCCCCTCCTGTCCATCTGAACATGATCAGTATACAAACTACAATAAAGACACTGTCAGGAATAAAATGTTCAGCACCTACTCATGCACAAGTGAGACTGGAAATTTTAAAAAGCACCCTGATCTCAATTATACAAATGATACAGTTCGATGAGCACCATTCACATCATTCAAGCCACACAACTGAATTACACACCCATCACACTTTTTTAAAGCTCCCTATTCCCTCACACTTTCTAGATGTCACCACTTTTACTTTGAGCATGAGATTCACAATGTCAGAAAGATCTACACTCCACATGATGGAAACTATCATACATACACAGACAGTCCAGCACAGATCAGAATGTGAAGAGGAGACCCATAGATGCTTTGCAGGAATCTTTGTCATTTTCCCTTGGGTGTGTGAATAGCTTAGCAGCTGTGTTTACACTATGCAGTTCACATGTGACAAGACTCTGCAGTCATTCGAAGTTATTCCCTCCCTGTCAGTCTGTCACCAAAACTTTACACAGGGGGGACCTACCCTCAGGATCACCAGTAGTCCTACATTGGAGTCGTGAAAAACCGTATTGCTCTACAAATAACATTGACATAAAATAACTTTAAAACTGTACATGACAATGTTTTCCTCCATATGCCTACTGAAATGTTAAAAACAAAAATGATTTTTTTGTTCAGAAAAAAAGACTGCCTGTTAATATCTATCTGATAATATTTATCACTACACACTGTTTTTAATTGATCATTTGTTCGTAGTAGGAGCACAAAAGGTACAAGCACCTCTGTACCTTTACTGCAGTTAACTGGATTCCCTCACTTTTTCAGAGGGGGAAACTTAACTTCTTTTCTTTTTATTCCTCCAGCTTTTCTCTATAGTATAGCATTTCTGTCCTGCTGTTCTCATGTCACTCATTTCAATCTCTGTGCTCCATCGTGTGGATTCTCAGGGTCACAAGTCCACAGGGAGGCTGTCAATGTCAGGCGGCTGTGGGCCACCAGCCTGAGAGGCCCTGCACTGCTGCAGGTCACTTTGGTGGAGTTCAGTGTGCATGTTCTGAGTAACATATGCAGGACACCACCTGCTAAGCCCCCTACAGATGATAGTTAAAGCTGGACAGAGACACCAACCCAGGGTGGCAACCGCTACAACGTCCCTCCAACCACCTTCTTCCATGAACCTTCAACCCTGAGGGCTTTGACACAAACTCACAACAGGCACAGAAGTGTATGGGGAAACTGAAAAAGAGGTCACCATGAGACTTCAGCAACCAGTGCCATCCAATCAGAGACAAGTGCTTTGCTTTGAAACTTCTTGACCGGGCTGAACTCTACACTTTGTATCATAATATATCCTGATGTCAAATGGCCTGAGATTTTTTATTTGTATACCTTTTTATGTCACAACAGATTTTTCTGAAAAAGATACAGACGCCAACAGTGTTTGTCAGGTAATTTGAGCAACACTCAAAATTGCATCATTGATCTTTTCCTACTCATCAAAATATTCAAATCTTTTTCTGTGCATTTCTAGATTAGATTTCCTTGTTTACAACCTTAAAAATATATTTATAAGTTTCCATTCCCTAACCATTACTAGCACTTTTGTATACTTTTGTTGGGGGTCACAGAGTCCTGGTTGGGTCATAAGATAAAATGAATCCTTCAACCATCCAAAATAACCATTCAATGATTTTCTTGATGTAGATGACACTGCTGTGATTGACCCAACCTGATGATATTTACTGACGACAATAGCATCTAACCTAAATATTCGCAGTCTAATACACAGAATGACCTCATCTTAAACCATTTAGTACTGCCAATTCTTGCCCTTATTAGTATAAAAAAAAAAGGAAACAGAAAATGATAGATTTATTTGTAAATATAAACAACAGACTTGGCAGATAAATAAGGAGATAAAAACCAACGAACAGATATTTACAACAAAAAAAAAGCCATGATCAAAAATGTCTGACAGAGGTTTACATAAATAAGAAAGTAAATAAATAGCAACCATAAATTGAGATAATACTGCAAAAAAAAGAAAAGAAAAAAGAAAGCAATGAACAGTGGAAATATTAGTATTTACTTTGTCTCCAAACCTGTAGGATCTCAGGTCTTTAACTACTACTAATTTTTCTTCCTAGAAAACATGGACTGCTCAACAGCTCTTTCCCCTGACAAGTAAAATAGTTTTGTGTCACATTCTTAAGTAGTTTTCAATATTGTTCTTTTTAACTATAAAGAAAAATTATTGACTGCCAGGTCCATTCTAGGGTCACATCCCTTCACATGGTCCCATCAGCAAACTTCACAAATGACAACAAAATCATCAATTGCAGCCTTACTCCATCCTCAAGGAAGTGAATGAAAATTAGAGACAGGAAAAAAGATACTGGAGGCAAAAATAAAAATGAACCTTGATTTATAAAAAAAAAGAAAAGAAAAAAAAAAGGGGAGAGAGCATATCGGGCAAAAAACCCCAAACCCAAACCAACCCAAACCAAAAATGCCAACTACCTACCAGCTGCAACCCTGATTGCTGCGATCTTTCTATAACATTTTTTTTTTCACAGTGTGCAGTGCCTAAGTGTGGATTCATACAATATTGAACAGTCAGGTTTATATCATCAAGCCAAATGAAGAAATAAATACACAGGTGTTACTGGAGATGTAGAGCATAGATGGGTTGCTAAAACCACTACATACACAAGTCATTTATTTCCAACATACGTGATAATGAGCTTGGCATCAACCTGAAAGCTGTAGAACATGCTGACATCTGGTTGGTGAGAATCCATATTTTATATTAAAAAAAAATATTCCACACTAAGAACATGCTGTTTTAAAGCTTAATCACAAATGTTCTTCACAGCTGAATTTCACTGTATGTATTTATCTGAAAATGTTTTATTAAAAAAAGAAAATCTGTGGAAAGGCAAAAGAAAAGCTTGGTTCCTGCAACTACCTACATTTGCTTTGGAATCCACAAACAGAATCAGAGTAATATCCTGTGGTAAAAATTCAACATCATGACTCAGAGATAAACACACACATATTAAACTCTCTTTGAACAGAACAAACAATCCAGAGACTGAGCACTGATAAGGCTGCTTCTATCAAGCCCTTACTTATGGCCGATAAAAGTCTATAATACTGGGGAGGTGGTGGGCCAAAATTCCTAGCATTTCCAAACATTTAAATAACAAAAACACAAGTGAAAGACAAGGACACACACACAAACACCCACAGACCTCCCAGCAGTGAACGAACAAAGTCGCATCATTCCTTCCTTCCTTTCACCTTTCAGCGAATTCTCAGGTAACATCTCTTGAGACAGACCCAACACGAACTTGCTGCCGGCTGACACTGGTATTGACCAGTCTAGTGGAATATGTAGGACAAACTGCTGTGGGCGCAAGGACCCCCCCCCCAACAGTAAAGTAGTCAATGACCCTGTTCACAACCTTTCGGTAGTTTTGCACACTTGATGAGCTTCACTTCTCTTCCACACACACCTCAGGGTGCTGTCTTCATCTGTAATGCAACGTGACACAGTAGTAAAATGGTGAGAGACTGCACTCCTCCCTGACGGCTAGCGGAGCCATCAGCACAAGTCTTGTGGTGTACAGCCGAGGCTCCCAGGCCTTCACATGCAGCACACAGTGGCCTGTCCACACACCAAACACAGCAAGCAAAAACACGCTGAAGAATTCCTAATTGTGGATCTTGATGGCTTTCTCCTGATAAGCGTGTCTGGTTCGTTTGTTGGGTTTGGTCAGGTGGTCGATGCCCAGCCAAGGATGGGTCTGCATCGTGTTGTTGCCTGCACACACACATACAGCAAATATGGAATTCCATTTCAAACGGAAGGAAAACACCCATGCAATACTCTAAAAATTAACGAGTACAACAAGCACAAGTTTATACACTACAAAATCACACAGATAAAAAAAAATGACCAAAGATACTACAGTTGAGAACTGATGACCAGGAGATACCAGAATGTTCGAGACTACAAAGGGTGAGAATTACTACTGAGGCATGGTGGAGAGGGAGTGTAACAAGACAGGCACAGAGGACACAGTGAAGACAAACGGCTACTGACCATGGATGCTCTTTGGAGCAAACTGCTGGAGGTTGATGGGCTCGTCATCCTCCATCAGATACTCCTGCTGGCCCATCATCACCACAGCAAATTTGAACTGCACACCCAGCACACGCACACACACTTGACACTCAGTTACCGTACACAGGTAGTCCTGTGTTAGCACACATCTTGCTGTCTAGTGTACCCGACTTAATTTGTGGTAGTAGCTCTGTTAAGTGTGAGTGTGCTTGCACACAGAGAGAGAGAGAGAGAGAGGAGAGAGAGAGAGAGAGAGAGAGAGAGAGAGAGAGAGAGAGAGAGAGAGAGAGAGAGAGCTTACAAAAAAGTATGTCAATCTGCATCTCTTGACATGCTTGCATGTGATTAAAAACAGATATCCTTCTCCTAAAAACCCCCCAAATCAACAACAAGAAAGAACCCCCCCTAAAAAAAAAAAAGAACCCCAAACCAACCACCCCCAAACAAAATAAAACAAAACAAAATAAAAGAACCCATGAAACAAACAAAAAGTCCCATGTATCACATAACACAAACATCCTATTCATATGATCAAACACACACACACGCACATATTCTACATATGATTGATCAAGCATACACACTTCAAGCAGGCAATACCTTTTCAAATTCTTTCTCAGGCACATCAATCCGTTTCTGTATTCTGTCCTTCACATCGCGGAATGGCTCGTTCTGCAACAAGTTGTACACAGACCTACTTATTCCTCTTCTGCAGTTCTACAACATAAATAGGCTTCGTCTATATAACAGCTGAAAAATCCCCCCCCTTAAGTACACACAATCAATCCCATTCTGAAAAAAGTTTGAATTTTGTTATCTATCTTAGTTATTAGTTTTGTTTTTTTAAAACAATTTTCATCATTTATGTTGTAAAGGAGAAATAAACCAACACAAGTCAAACACCAGGACCCTCAATGAGGTTAATTTTCTTCAATGACTGTTAACAATACAAAAATACTGAAATGAAATAATCTTTTCAAGATTCAAAGTCAAAGAGTAAAATCTGAAATGGAATCTTCTTTTCAAGATTCAAAGTCAAAGAGTAAAATCTAGAACAATAAAAGCAAAAAGCAGAGCAAATAGGAAAGCAAGTCATTTTATAACATTACTGAAACTGAGGTTAAGTGTGCAAACACATGCAGTACATCTTTGCTCACACATTAAAACCTATTCTACCTTTTAAAAGAGTAGGTCTGTTTTGCGAGTAAGAACTAACGACCACAAAAAAAAAGCAAAAAAAGCAAAAAAAAAAAGCCTGCACATAAGTGTTGTGTTTAGACATCATCCCTTAGTAAGCAGGAATGCTGTTACCTTACTGGGGGTAAAACAGTCTCATATGCAAAAATCTCACCAGTGGTGAATGACCCTTGCAGCTCTAGCTGAGGAATGAAAAAATACAAGATCTTGTTCACATAAAACTACTTTTGCTTTTTAAACGATAGCACTTTATATTTTGTTATACATACGCATCTTCTAGCAAAACAAAACAAACAACAACAAAAAACCCAAACAAAAAAAACAAAAAGAGAGAAAGAAAGTAAGTATGCTTAAACATGAAGGAAAAGAAAAAGTATAGTTGCAAACACTTACATTTTTAACTTTTATCAGGAATGGAACCCCAAAGGTCTGGTATACTTCCTGAAAAAGATCAAATTTATTTCTTATTTCATAAACATTTATCTAATAAAGGAAAAAAAAGGACAGAACTATTGCCCTGTTTAAAAACAACAGTCATACCACTGTTAACACAAATAAAACAAGTCAGTTTAAAAAATAAAAAAAAAGATGTTCTCAGTTTCTTAACTGTTTCATGAGAGAAATAAATAGCTGGACGCTGATGTAGGCCAACTATTTGAATGCATAGGACAATTTTCTCATCAACATTCATACCACCACTGTTAACAAAACCAAACAAAAAAAATACAAAGCCCCCTCCTCCGCAAAAAAAAAAAAAGCCATCTTGGGGGAAAAAATATATACACATATTTAACAAAAATCAACTGTTACAGGCAATTTTTTTTTTATTATCACCTCCACAAAGAACTGTATCCCCCCCCCTCCCCAAGCAAGAAGCAAAACTACTACTCCAAACACACAATGAAGGCCAACCTTGCTAAAGTGTGCCACAGGTATAAGCATCTCGTCTTCAGGGAGAGAGACCTCGTCACTGAGCACCTCCTCCACGCGGAAGGTGCGGGAGCCTCCCGCAATCAACTGCTCCAGAGGGGTGTCTTCAGCCTGCACTGTCAGGATCTTGTAACTGATGATCTCCAGAAGCCTGCACACAAAACGCCAAGGCAAACATGGAAGGAGTCACCAACACAAGACTGTAGACATTGGTTTGTGCGTGCAATCATGAGTAGTAACACCAAAGTGCACAGGCTGGAGGAATTCAATAATCAAAATCTTAATCCATTCTAAAAAAAACCCCACAAAACCCCGACAACAAAATTGTACAAAGACATGCCTACAGGTATGTGGTTTTTTTTTCTGTTTATGTTTCCTTCCTCCTCTTCACTGACACCAGAATCAAAGGAAATGAAAAACCTCCACCCTCTGTCCAAGACTTGATTTCTCACAAATTGTAAACAAGTAATTAGTCAAATACTTTATCACCCCATGAAGGGCAATCACAACAGGCATACTTAGTTCCTATACTTTTTTCATACTTTAAGTCTACATCACCCCAACTCCTCCTCCTTTCTGCTGTGGGTTGTTTTCAGGTAGTTTTGTTTTTGTCTTTTTGGGAGCTGGAGATGAAACCCCAGAGAAAGAAGACGAGGTTGGGAAAGTGAACAAGCAGGCTGCTGCCGCACTGTACAGATGTGCCTCACTAAGGTGAACCTGCACTATGCAACACGTACCTGAGTTTGCCAGCCCCGTTTTCTGACAGCTCCACCTGTTTGCTGGCCTCTGCCAAGAGGTCGGCCACACTGCCGTTCTTTTCTGGATACAGCACCAACTCCTTCTGCCAACACACAGCCCAGGGTTTCCTCTGCTTAGGACAGTGGTGTTATTAATCACTATTATCACACATGCAGACCTGTGCACCCCCTTACTACTGATTTCAGTATTTTCATGGCAATTTTCAGTATTTTTCAATGAGTTTCAGTATTTTTTCGCGTTATTCGTGACACACTTTTTCAACATGAAGCATAAACGTCTTTTTTTTTAATTGGGTTTTTGTATCTCTATTTGTTTGCTCATCCCCCTTCCAATTTCTCTCCATTGTACAAAAGCTCATAAGCTTTTTCTTTTATCAACTAGCAAATCTGGACAGGTCTGATGACTTCATAAGTGATGTAATACACAGAGTGTACAATTGGGAGGGAAAAAAAAGAGGAAATTAAGCTGGGGTCCAGGGGCCGCTTAGGCCCCGGTGGGGTGCAGGGGCAAAGCCCCGCTGGGGGGCACAGGGGGGCGAAGCCCCCCGGCCGAAAACGATTTTTCGCATTTTAAAGGCAGTTTGGAGGCCTCTCCAGGCACCATTTTGTGCAATGTGGAGGCATGTGTGTGTGTGTGTGTGTGTGTGTGTGTGTGTGTGTGTGTGTGAGAGAGAGAGAGAGAGAGAGAGAGAGAGAGAGAGAGAGAGAGAGAGAGAGAGAGAGAGAGAGAGAGAGAGAGAGAGAGAGAGAGAGAGAGAGAGAGAGAGAGAAATACACTCTCTGGTGAAGATTTAAGAAGATCCTATGCCTTTCTCATTTTATTTTTAATCTGATTTCGGAGTGGACTCACCATGACAGTTTGCATGGCCAGAAAACAAGTGCTGTGTATGTGCTGCTGTCCAGTACAGCACCAGAGCGGAAGCCCTGTTCGGTACGATATAACTTCAGAGCGAGTCTTGATGTAACTTCAGAACAAGTCACTTTGCCGTTTTAACGATCAACTGATTTTTCGAAGATGCGAGAAATTTTACTGTTCCATGATTTTCCAAGAAATCAGCGCTTCTATAAATGAAGAGCCGTGGTTTGCTATGTTCCGACCGCATTCCAATTTTCGACACCACTTGCGAATGAAAGTTCAACTTTCACTAGGCCTAGCGAGTAGCCTGATGCGAGAGATGTAGCGCAGGTTTCAAACCTTACTCGGCAAAACGAACAGCCAATTTTGCTGCTTATGCATCTATATCCGCAACTGTACCTCTTTTAGCCCCATCCTGGCCTGTTAGCGTCATTTTGCATTCACTCCGCGTCTTTCTTTGCTTGTAAGTGTATCAGTTTGGTCTGTTTCTCCGCGAGTTTACACCGCTTTCCGCCATTTTTTTGAAGATACTGTTGTGCGCATGCGTCATCAGGGGAGATAAGTAACTGAACGATAGGGCCTAGCAGACGATGTAACGCGAGATGATCGGCATCGCTTAACGATAGAAGACCACGTTTTCGATTTCCGGATTTTTCGTTGACAAAAATCGGATTTTGATTTATAAAATCGTATTTCCGTATTTTCCAACTTTTTCCGGAACAAATACGGAAAAATACGGAAGGTGCACAGGTCTGCACATGCTAACAATCCAAAGGAAAGCATAAATCACAATGAATAAACAAAAGCACCTCCCCCCAAACTCCACTGAAAATTACTTTAGCATGGAGAAAAAAAAGTGCCCCCCCCCCCCCCCCCGCAAAAAAAAAGAATATGCAGTAAACTGCAGGTAAATGGAATGTAATATCAAATATTAGGTTGACTGGGAACTGAAAACAATAATGGGGAATACATCAGAGAGATAAGTCTATGACAAAGTATACAGCCAAACTGGAGTACAGTGATCAGGGAAGGGAACCATGAACAGTTACTTTACAGTAGGATACAGAGATGGGAAAATTTTGACACTGGCACAAAATGGTCTACACAACCAAAAGACGGAACAGGTTTTTGCTTGTGTTCGCAAATGGGGCCTTTGTTTATAGTCTCATCCGAAGGACCTCTGTGGGAGTGGAGTCAGCACTGTTGTTACTCCAGGGTAAAACTTCCATAAAGTAGGCACTTCCTTGGTGACTCTGTCCCATGCCACCAGGTCATGAGCTTTAACCTAAAGGTTTGTGCAAAATTTTACATATATAAAAACCCACAAAAATGAATGCATACAGTTGTGTTTAGATACTATCCCCAAAGTCAGAATGTGGTTACCTTAATGGAGGGTAAAAACGGTTGCATGCACAAAATCTCACCATTGGTGAACCTCTGAGCTTTAGCTGAGGAATGAAATCTATTATATGCCTTATGACTATGCAAAGTTGACTTCACGTCTAGCTAAATCCCTAAAGACATGACTGAGGCACTGCATTGAATTTTTCATCTAAAGGACTTTCAGAGGAGTGGAGTCAGGGCCAGTGAAAAATTCCCTCAGGCATACACCTCAGCTGAGAATCAAACCTATGCGAACACATCATGAATTGGACACCCAAACCACAAGGCTGCACTACCCCCCTCCCCTTTTCTCTTCTTCTGCATCATGCAGTACATCTCGGACAAATTACACCTGGTAGTACCCATCCTTCTTCAGGTCAGAATTGTTTGTTGGGTATGCTCCCCACACATCTGCCTGGCAATAGCTCAAAGATTACTAAATGACCAATCGAGGACAGGGGTTTGCAGGCAAACCAACAGAAATTTACTTACCTCATCCTTCATTTTGCCATTGATCCAGGTACACTTGAACTGTCTCTTGTTTTCCATGTCACTGATCTTGATATCCAACTGTACAGTAACAAATAATCATGTCTCAGCAAGGTATATCAATTACAAAATTATGTACAAACCAAGTAATTTCTTTTTTTTAATCTTTCTCTCTGTCTTTTTAAAAAGGATACATTCTGATTTGTTTACTGTAGACCACACTGAAAAATGACATGGACAAATTTTGGTCAGATCCAAACTCTCCCATATATACATAAGGAACAAATTGAAATAGGCATTAAAAAAAACCCATCATATGCAGATTGCAACAAAAAAAACTATAACACTAACACCTTTTTATGTAACCAACCACCAGCTTCTCTTTTTTTTTGTAGCAAAACCCAACCCAACCCAGACATTATAGGGAGGCATAACTCGATCCTCACCAATTGATAGAAGATTCTCTTGGACTGTCGAGGTCTGAGGTAACACAGCAGGTCCCTGAGGGTCCCTTCAAAAGCACACTTTACAGCAGTGCCTGGTCCATCTCTGTACCTGAACATCACCAAAAGCATCACAGCACATTTACCTTATACTCTATCTGCTTCTTAAAAATTTTTTTTTTTTAAATGGCTCTCTTATATGTTCAAGCTCATGTGTGTATGATCAATGTGCATGTACGTATATGCAAGGTTGTGCAAACAGGTGCATACACATCATCTGCAGTAGCTTTAACCATTATTCATTAACAAAAAGGGCTATTCTGAATAGCTGCCTTTTCCAGCTAAACCCTGCCAGCACAGTCAAACACGGAAACATCAGTTGATAAGAAAAGATAACACTTCTAAAAGACAAAGCCTAATGATATTGTTCTTGAAAAGCGGCATATACAACATGACACACACTGCATTGGAGAACAAAGCACCATTTCCAATGCCTGAGGGGGAAAAAATATTTGTAGACCGCAGTTAATCTTGTACTAGAAAAACTGTTCAGTGTTTATTAGTCTCATGAGCCACTCTAAAGTGCAGTAACATCGTACTCATGAACCACTCGAAAATGCAGTATCATCACGCCATACTTTTTTAAAGCTGAGTATGGCCAAAGGAAACCTCTTCTCTCTGCCCATGCACACTCGACACCTTAGGAGAATGTTTGTGTTTTAGTATTGCAGTGTTTTCATACAGAATATATAGAAACACCACTCACACAAATGTGTTTTATGTTGTTTACAAGAGAACAATCATTTGCCAACACTATTCTCAAAGTTCATGCAGATCTGTTTAATAGTATGAGAGATATTACATTTTAATCACACCCACTCATTTCAGCTCATTTTGGCCAAATCCTTCCATGAACAGGAAGTTGATAGTGTCAGTTCACTATATGAGACTAAGAGAGATAACACTTAGTCTCTTACTGACATGATCTCTTGGGAAGTACAGATGCCGAAAAGACTTGAGCTCTGTTCACAGCAAGCTGTTACTTACCCTTGGCTCCTGAAGAACTGCAGGTAGTAGGGGTCACACTGGAGGTGCTGGGCCACGGCATGGGCCACCTGGTCATAGTTCATGCGAACAGACAGGTTGAGGGTGAACCCCATGTCACCTGGGTCCTGCTTGTCGTAGAACGTCACCTCCACTTGATAGTACAGGTCTCTGTCCAAACAATGCCAAACATTGTACTATGAAAAAAAGAAAGACATGAGCTCAAGGTCTGATCTTCACATTCTCTATCATGATCAACTCCCCTTTTCTCCACCCTCTTCCATGTTTGTTTGTCATTCTTTTTTCCCCCTAACTCTGAATGCTAGCTGAAAAGAAGATATGTGCCCTACACCTTCTTTCACTGCATGATACTCTTCCAGCATTGGAGCATACTCTACAAATATTGTTTTCATTTTTTCCCATTCCATCCCCCCTTTGCTTGCATATCAAATTATTGCTATATGGATTTATTCTTTGCCGCATTAACTTTTCTGTTCCTTTCCACCAATACACACATTTTATCACACTGACTTCAACGACAAAGCTCTAAACAACTGATAACACCAGTAACAAAAAACAACCCCAACAAAAAACCAAAGAAACAAACTACACCTCCTTGCTCCTGAAACCAAGTACAAAAATACTCAGCAGGCATACTGTGTGAAAGGGTAATTTAGACCCAGATTTTATTTTTAAAAGTTCAACAGCTATATAACAAAATAACAAGCATTATTAAAAATAAACAGTGGACATAAAAAAAAAAATCTAAAAAAACCCCACCATCCCCCAACCCAATAACATCTATCAGTTATATCAGTTGAAGCTCACTTACCAGAGCTAAGGGAATAAACAGCAAAAGTTGATGAAGTACTTGAGCACAAAATAAACTTTTAGCTGGTTGTTGCTACAGCGCTCATATTCTTCCTGTTATATATTTGTTCCTTGCTTAATTCAATCCAATCCAATGATGTTGCTTAATAATAAACAACTAAACCCTATTGAAATCAAGAGAGGGTGTTACCTGAAGTACTCTTTGGCAGTGGGGAAGTCGTAGGAGGCATTAGCGTCTTCAGTGCGTTGAAAGACAATGATGTCTCCATCCATCAGCTCGTCCATCAACTTCTCCACAGGCAGGTCCAGGTCCTCCAGAGGCTCCACCATGTTCGGCTTCACCTCCTGCATTCACACGCACACACCCCTTTCTTAAGCATCAGTGTAATGTCATATTCTGTGCGTTTAAAACAATTGCTACTATGGCCTGTACATTTCTGTCAACTAAATGCGCAAGCTAAACATAAATTTTGGAATTTTTTTTTTAAAGGTCTACCTACCTCCAGTATACCCCACTCTCCCTACTTTTATCTTCAATAAACATTCTACCTCTAAACCTAGGTACACACGCACACACACATGCATTTTATGTGTTTACAGACCTACCACCGGAGAAATTTAAAAGCTGCAATATATTGCAATAGCCATATGTTTTCCCCCACTTTTCCTGCAAGAACTGAAAAAATAAACACCCCCCACAATCAAACAGTCCTCATTTAGAAAAAAAAAGGAAAAAGAAAACAAAACAAAAAAAGAGTTTTCACCCTTCAAACAACAACAGCATCAGCTGTACATACATTGTGGTCCTTCAGTGTTCACACCGCACGCACACGCACACACACACCCACTCCAGTCTGCTTAACTTACCTCAAACAACATGAGACTGGTGCTGACAGGGAAACCAGCCCTCCTGTTGAGCTCTGGAAGCAACTCGACTGTAACACATTAAACAAGCATATATATATTTACAACTTTCTAGAAAAACATACATTTGATACTAAGCAGTCATTTCACACTTGAGACAAGATGCTGAGAAGAGAGAAAAAAAGAATTTGCCAATTTGAGATTTTGCGTATGCATCTGTTTTTACCCAACACTGGAAGATCATCCCCTATCTCATTTTGAATGCTGATTTGAATTTGAATGAATTGTTATTCTGACAATGGACAGCAAACCCCCCCCCCCCCCAAAAAAAACAACACCCCAAAACACCCCAGTGGCAATGTAAGTACTGACAGCGGAATTCCACCTAGGGAAAATTCCATGCCTGATGGACACATTTCTTTCTTTGACATAAATTTTAAAATAAATTTCCTTCAAGATAACACCTGCAGTTGATCAAAACAGAAGGCTGAAAAACATATATCATTACTATGATAAGGAAACAACTACAAGACTTCTGACACAGTTCCAATGAACTGTGAAGTAACAATTACCCCCCCCCCCCCAAAAAAAAACAAAACAAACCAAACCAAACAAAAAAGAGTCAGCACCCATGGGAAAACAACGCCCACTGTAACTGACCTGCTCTGGCAGAGATGGGGACATAGAGATGGCCGCAGTAGGAGATGGCCTTTGTGCGGGGATTGTACAGCTTGGTGAACAGCAGCACGTCATCTGAATCCACAACAAACATTTCAACAAATATGACACTGTAGATATATTTCACATATTTTTCTGTTCTATAAACAGCCAACTTGTAATAAATGACCCCACAGACACTTTCAGAAAGACATTCTCCGTCACAAGAACAATATTTACAATCTCATTTCCACTTACTGATACAATTTCCCCTTTAACCTAACAAAACCAAACACCAACAATTCACTCGCTGCTCATTCATAAACAAAGCCACAATGAAATTCCTTTCTAGAATAATTTCTATAAACCTCTGTTGTTTGGATCAAAATCTGAAAAAAAACAAGGTAGGAACTGACATATTTTCAGGTCAGTTGAAAATGCCTTAAAAAAAAAAAAGTTCTTTACATTCAAACAGCCAAGCTTTTTTCTGCCCCCAATTTCTTTTCTTTTTCATTCAGCTATTAAAAATGAGTAACTGGGTGTTGTTTTCAACTGAAAACTTCATTGAATTCTCAGGCCTCATCAAACCTCATCCTTCATAGTTTCAAACTCATGATTTAAAAAACTAGGGACATCATCTATGCTAATAGAGGATCCCCATCCCCTTCTTACTTGAGAGAGAGAGAGAGAGAGAGAGAGAGAGAGAGAGAGAGAGAGAGAGAGAGAGAGAGAGAGAGAGAGAGAGAGAGAGAGGGGGGGGGGGGGATGAGAAGAGTGGGGTAGGAGCAAATGATTCTGCAAATGAATAAAAAAGCAAACCCTTCACTTCTTCTTCAGTTCTTGTAGACAATATCTTGAGAGCATTTGTCCATACAATGAAACTGTCCTAAACCAATCACTTTTTCTGGGAGATAAATAAAGCGAAGAGAAAAATACACCCACTGTCTTTGTCGAAATGAGGCAGTGCCCTCTGTCCACTGTCTGGTCTGACAGTCTCCACAAAAAGTGTCCATGGATTCTCCTGCTCCGCCAAGTCCAAGATCTGCAATAGTCAATGTCCCTTGCTAGGCACCCACACATCAAAATTGATGTGACTCCACAAGAGATCTTTCCCTTCCCTTGTTAGGATTCCCATCCCCAATCATACTTCTTCCCTTCTTCAAACAGTTCTTTGTACTGCTTGCAAAGTCCAACATTATCATTTATTTATTCCACTTTTTAAAAAAAATAACCGAAACAATGAACTTTATATAAAAAAGGCTGGGAAAATACTGTATTACAAAAAGAAAAAAAACCCTCAAATGGAAACAGTAAATTTGAGGTTCTTTGATGACATGCATCTATAGCTAGGGATGAGATAATATGGCTCATAGATAAAATACCCCCTAAGCCCTTACAAAATCTCTGATACAGGGAAAAGAAAAGTGCAGAGGATGGACTGGATTATTCAGCAAGTTATGGAAACAAAAACATAACCAGCATGCAGCCTGTACAAAAAATATTAGCTGCTTTGAAGTCTGAATGTGACAGCTGAAGCCAGCAGGCAAACCTCCTGCACAGTTATAAGCACAGGAGAAGACCAGCAGTATACATGCCACCCAGTAAAGGAATGCAGAGAAGAGAGAGTGAGAAGACTGCTTACTGTTCTGCAGCAGTCATTGTCTGGGCCGATGTTTGTGGGTCTGTAGGTGTGGTTCTGTCGACTCTGGAATGGCCACACCCTCAACTGTCCACTGGGTACCGCTGTGACAGTTTCAAATATTAACATTAACTGACCAGCCAACAATCTTCATAAGAATAATTCTGCACAAAATGACAGCAATGAAGAGCTTAGAGTTATTCATTAAAATTAGTACGAATTGAAAATAATGAATCTTGACAGTTTTAATGATCTGAATGTGAAGGCTGTAACTTTCTCAAATGGAGGTTTGTCCTGTACTATAAGAAAATGATAATCAATTAAGCATGGAATTTACTTAAAATTTTTATTTTATTTTACCATAAACATAGAATACAGGGAAAAAACAGAATCAGAGTATAAAATGAACACATATACATCATCATAAGAACTGAAGATCGACTTTTGTTCTAAAAGTGAATAAAGGCATTCAAAACTGCCACATTTATCATTACAAAGCTACTGATTTTGAAACTACCAGTTAACACAAACTCATCAGTAATTCTAAGAACTAACTAAAACACTAAAATTCCTGCAAAGACATTTTCAAGAACAGAAAGGAAAAAACTTGACGTTTGGCTGACTTACTAAGGCATCTGACAGTATGTCCATGAGCTCTACAAATGTGGACTGTTTCTTCACTCTGAATGTCCTGCACACAGATCCAATGACAAATAACTTATAAAGCAAAGAGGGAATTCCTATAGCCTTGAAAATTTAATATATTTACAATACCACTTCAATAAACTAATATGACATCCATGACAGATTTTACAGGGAATAAGAAGGGGAACAAAGAACTATGTGTTTGTCCTAAATTTCATACTACAGCATCAATCCTTAAAGTCAGAATGCATCTACCTTATTGTGCATATGGGTCACTCTTCATATAGAATAATTCTGCCAAATAAAAAATGTCTAAGTTTTGCGTTAAAATTAGACAATTAAATAAATGAATCTATGACATTAATGATCTGAATGCTACAACTAGTAATACTATTCCAAAATGGGTTTGTTTACTTGAAATATCCACCAATTAGCAATCTCAATTTTACTCGTAATTTTTCATTTTAATTCTACTCAGTACATTAGATAAACAGGGAAAACTAAAGATCAGATAAAATGAAACACATATATCATATACCTATTAAGAACTAAAATGACTTTTTTATTAAAAGAATAAAATGTTCGCACTCAAGACGTAACCGCGGTTCACATTCATGATGCCTTGACAATGAAAACTAGTCTTATCAAGTGTGACAGCCTACTTTCCAATTGTTCTCAAAATAAAAACTTATTCTTATGAATTATGGATGTTTACAAGCAGACTTGTAATCGGAAAGTTTTTATACAATAAGCAACTCCAACAAAAATTATGTCAGTGTGTCTCAAAAAATCGCGTTACAAACCGAGACGACAAAAGGATTATATTTTCTCAAATTCAATCCATGAGAATCCAATGCATAACATCATTTTCTACTCCCCTTAGATGAGACTATCCTGATTGGTTCTGCATGTAAAATGAAATCTTTTTTCATATAAATAAAAAATATTCTTCTATGTGTCACTTACCGCGAATTACTCATTGATAAGTATGTTTTTAAAGTCTCAAGAGTACAATTTACTTGATTTTACTATAAAAATCAAAATGACTCAATCAGATTTTGATCCCAAATGTCAAATGCAGTTCAAATGCATACAAAACTATCAACGGAATCTCGATCTCACCAAGACAAAACAAATTACAGGTGGATATGTAAAATGGTGTGTAAAGTCTTACAATTTCTCACTCTCAAGCAAATAAAGCATGCATGGAACATAACACTCAACAAATTATTGATAGAATGAAAACAAAATTACAAACAACTTCTATAAAAGACAACATGACATCATCTGATGTCACAAGAGTGACTTTGTACAAACGAAAATATATTCCAAAGCAGTTACCACACAGTGCCAGTATGTTATGTCACGAACTACTGACATGTACTGATATTATAATCATGATGATATATCATTATTAGCATTTGGTTAGAGAATAAAATCTCCCAACCAATTTCACATCACCTCTTTACATATACATCACATAAAAGCTTAAACTGTTTTTCTCTATTTATAAAAAAAAATTTTATTTCAAGGATAATGAATAATCACTTGTGTGCTTTTTTACATCCAGTCCCATGTGCATGCGGTTTTGTAAAATTTGCCGTCTGTTCCACTGGCACACAATGGTCTACAATTCTGAAAGGCAGAACAGCCTTTCAAGAGTGCACGAGATGTTCTGCATGCGTTCGCAAACTGGACCCTAGTTCAGAGTCTCATCCAAGGACTTTGAGGGAGTGAAGAAGGCAATGATGCTAACTCTAGGTATAAATTCCCTAAAACAGGCATCTTGGTGGTGGCTCAAACCCTGTAACATGTCAGATCACAAGTGCTTTGCTCTATCCTCTGTCCCTGTAATGAAGAAAGAAACTTAACAGAAATTAACAGACATGTCACAGAGGATCCAAATTCAGACTGACCTTGGAGCCAGTTTGTCAGGATCATACAAGTCGTTTCCTTGGTGACCATGAAAGTCGTCTTCCAGAAGCACTTGGACATTCATGTACAGGTGTGCTTCATTCCTTTCTTTCCGCTTCTGTGTCTCTATCCGCCTGCAACACCATTTACAACCTCATGTCAGCCCACATTGTGTAAACTTGTCCTGCATGTTTAGATATATAGACCTACTTTAACACTACAAGAATCATTATTTTTTTCTACTGTGTCAAACTGGTGTTAGCTCCAGCAACATGAACAAAACCCCCCTTTATGACATAATAGTATATAAATACAAATCAGTATAAAAAACAACAACAACAGCCACAAGTAAGCAGTTTTTTTTTCTTTTGAAAGACCATCACTCTGGAGAATTCTTCTACAATAAACATGCATCCTATTTTAGAATTCCCTCTTAAAAGAAAAATCTGTTCAAAACTTGATAGTTTTCCAGATGAGATGATAAACTGAGGTCCCACAACATTTTCAGTTCAATTCAATTCAAAATACTTTTTTATCTCTAAAACAGAGAAATTCCAGTGGGTTACAAGCTATATACAAGAACAATAACCCCATAAAAATAATATCAATATAGCACAACACAGGTTCTGAACATCAGCATGCACCTGTTACAGTATAAAGAGCACCCACAAGTCAGCAATACCTCAGCTAGTTGTAAACTCACCCAAGTAAAATCACAAACATTTGTGCGTGCACCAGTACGCCCACGCATCCACACACTCCCATATGGCTCGCACACACACACACACAAAATATTGAAAACATTCGCACACATGCATTTAAGGCATATAAAAGAACCCAAAGTGATAAGGCCATTGTCCCTAGCAAAAATCTGTAGAAAAAGCATACACGCGTCAACAGGAAATGACAAAAAATAAAAACCCAATGGGTGGTGCTGCTTCTGTGGCAATGTGCCCTCCCTGGGGTGAACAACTGTGACTGTAAGTGGCATTCAATTCAATTTTCAAGGTTAGCTGGAAGAAGAACAAAAAAAAAAAAAAAGAAAAAAAGGAAGGTAACTAAGCTAAGAAAGACTAGACAAGGCATGCGTTCTTCAACCCCCTTACCTTTCTTCTAACAACCTGCTGGTGAGGGACTCTGGAATGTCAGTCTGTTTCACATCTTGCAGAACGCTACCTGCAACATTCATACTAGGTTAATTTCATTTTAAAAAAGAAAAAGATAGAAAGACAAAAAAGGCGAGCAAGGTGTTCAAGATTCAAATGCAGGGCTCACAATCTAAAACGAAAACACATACACAACCACACCCACTTGATTTAGCAAAATTAACTTTTGGCAAATAAAAACTGACATCAGGCAATGATCTTGAAGAAATCTTTTCCCTCTCCCCATCATTTATCAACAGGCTGTCAAAAGTACGCAAGTACAGTATTCAGAACATTTGTCTTACCCACTTCACTCTCTCGTATATACACCAACATGTAAGCATTTGTACAGAATCTGTGGGCGTACGTGTCGTCGTCCCCACCAAAGTTGTTGTTGATGGCCTCTTGCTTGGAACACCGTGACACCACATCATCGTCAAACTTGCACCACTGCAAAACACAAAAACATTACATGTGTTAAATATTGACCAATAGGACAATGTCACTGACAACAGCTATCAAAATTTGAAACAAATGCAATCTCAGCATGAAATTGTTCTCTTTTTTTTTTGGAAAAATTAATACCATGTGCAGCATGAAAGAGACACTAAGGGGAAACAAATACACACAAAAAAGGCCAGGGGGTGGGGAGTGAAGTCTGCTTAAATGTAATTCCTCATATGTGAAACTTTTGTTTCTTTGCAGAGAGAATGGAAAAAGGGGAGGGGTTGTTTAAGGAAAAAAAGAGATAAAACGCCTGAAAGCTGTAAGTTCTGCAAGACTAAAACAAACCTTCAATGTAGACTATTATTATTATTATTATTTAATTAGAAAATGCATCCCTTTTAAAGGTTAAAAGTGCTAAATACACATCTTACTTGATCAGAAAAATCATCAGTTACGTAAAAGCGTTGAGGTTAAAAGTGCTAAATACACATCTTATTTGATCAGAAAAATCATCAATCAGGTAAAAGTGTTGAATAAAAAGCCAGTAAATCCCATACCCTGCCATCCCCCTTGGGATTGATGTAGACGACGTAGTGCCCCCCATGATTGTCCCCACTGTGGACCAGCACCGCATGCAGAATGTAGTTGGCCTGTGTCATCTCCTTCTTCTGCAGGAAATCATCCAGGTTCAGCCGCTCCGGGAACTCAAACCTGTCCACAATAACCACGCCCTCTCACCATCACTTCAAAGAAATAATGCTATCCATTTCTAAACTTTTGGTGTTATTTCACAGCAGTTGCCAAATAGCATAAAATCTCAACATATTGTAGAAACTGAGAAATATGAAAAAAACAATTAAAAAAACAACAAACCCTATCCTGATTAGCAGTAGCTGGTATTAAAACTGATTGCTCAAAACAACTCTTTGTTATAGTCTCAAACTTAGCAAACAATAAACAGAAGTTAAAAGAAGACAAGAACAACAGCGATTAGGAATAAAAGATAAAAAAAATCCTATCATAACTCTCACACCACCCTCACTAAACCGGTGACATTTATCTACCTTTTTAAAGACAAGGCCTACCTACACCCCTGCAAACACAACATACCTATCATTGATCTTGATGTTGGTGTCAGTGACTGGGTCATACATAAACCTCATCAGATGCAAATGAAGCACTGGTGGGTAGCTCAAGAAAATCACACCCTTCTCGGAATCCTGCAACAACAAAAATGCATAGCATTAACATCTATGCATATAGAAAAAAAATCAATGGCAAGGAAAAAAGCAGAGAGAACAGTATGTGATCCGAGTCATAACAAGACAGAACAGTGATAAAGAGACATGTGGGCAAGTATAACATACACTGCATTTTCGCATTGTTTTTTTTTAATCATGGCAAATTCAATCACACGTGCATTAATATTTATTTGAACAAATTTTTTTTGTAATGAACAAGAATTACTTTAAAGGAGTCAATTTTTATGAACTGAATACTATGTTTTTAGTAAATAAACAGAACAAATGTGAATTGCAACCATTTGCATTATTTTTCTTCTCATGTTTCAATGCACAATTTTGGCTCGTGTATGCATAAACTTTACACTTTATAATGAAAATTACTAACATTACACTAAAGAACAGTATTTCACCTACTTTTTTGCTTTTGAAAGATTCTAGAACAACTACTTTTTCTTTTTACATTGCTTCACTTTCAACGATAGATTTATCCAGCTCATTCAGTGACAACTAAATACTCTTGAGAAAGAGATAATCAAAATTATCATTGCCAATTGCAAATGGTAATCGCTTGAATTGAGAATCAAATTTCGTTAAATCACAGAGTAGAATTCAAAAACGCTATGCTGCCCTTGTTTAGATTTGACAAATCATTACATACATCGCTTACCATACTCTCCCATTTCAGAGTAAGACAAACCCATCTTGAAGTGGAAACATCAGCACACTTCAAATTGTAGTCCCCTGGTAAATCTGCAACCTTGAGGACTATGACAGTGCAGCTTGCTGATATGGTGAAAGTGGCTGAGAAATGAGGGTTACGATGAGATCAGTTTAAATGGCCACAGAATCTAGAACAATGTTTCTTTCCTGCATGACATGTATGAGAATAGTCCTAGGTAAATACCAAGCATGCACCTCTGTTTTTGCTAGTAAATCACATGAACTTGTTCAGTTTGGGGAAAACAGCCTCACTAGAGTCAAGTGAAACAAGAAAGGAAGGAACACTCTGGGCTAAGCAGCAGTGTATACAACACAGGAGATCTGGAGTGTTAGCTAGAAAAAAAGAACATAAAAAATATTAAACTCTTCGTGGTTAATCATTTACTTCTTACTGTTTGCTATATCACACCAAAGTTTTATTCTCTTTGCATGTGTGAGTGAGTTAGTCTGGAATTTTTAGCTTTCATTTTTTTTCTTTTCTTTTATATGGAAAGGCAAACAGTCTTTCTTATACATTTTTGAAAATTGAAATGAGTGAGAAAATTTTTTGATAAAATAAATACAACATGCACACACACTCACCAGTTTTCTTGCCCTTCACGTTCAGCTGGATGTCGAAAAAGGTTTCTTCTCGCTCTGATCTGTAGTCCACATTTTTGCACTTGATGTATGACTGCAAGATTTTTTTCATAAAGTCTGTCAGACCATGGAGCATTTAAATTATATAAAAAAATCAATATCTGGAAAAAAATTACTTGGAAACAAATAAAAAGCAAACATAGTGACCATGGGTCATGATCAGATTGACAGATCACTCCAACAGCATCTCAGAACCATAAGTCACAGGTTTAAATCTGACACACAAGCAGCAGATCATACAAAAAGCAGACATAACCCCCAACAAAACAAACAGGGTTCGCGCTAGGATTTTTAAAAACCGGTACAGCGAGTTGCCATTTCAGAGATATCTTGACCAACTCCCCCAAAATCGGTCCCAGAAAATAAAATCCGGTACTACTGTGAACTTAACGAAACTATTCAGTGTGGGGGTGGGGGAGGGGGGGATTGTCCGGCAGCAAAACTAAATCTAAATTGAACGCAAATCTCTCAAACTTTGCCGTTCTGCTGCCACTCGCTTCTTGGGCACGAAGCCACGCAGGAAATAGGATTTTTTTTTCTAGCGCCTGTGTCACTGTCTGTGTCAGTCTGTTGTTTTGCATGACATCATTCGTGTGACATATTCTTCTTTCTTGTTTCTATGCTTAGGGCTCATCTAGATCTTTCGTTCAATTTAGATTTTGTTTTCGACTCTCCTCTCTCAAAGCAACACGCAAATTCATAGTCATAGACCCTGGCTTTTCGCTTTTCCTAAGAGCGGGCCATTGTGTGCCGGTGGGAACAGATGACATTTACAAAACTGCATACACATGGGGACTGGCTGTAAAAAAAGCACAGGAGTGCTTATTCCATTATCCTCGATATAAAAGATTAAAAGAATAAAGAATAAATCAATCTAGGCCCCATTTACTCATTGTGAATGGAAGCCACTGTCATGCTGAGAAGAGCGCGAAGCTCTATTCTTTCACAGTAAAGCTTGCTGTTCTGCGTGCTAGGCTAATGAGGCTGGCGCCAAAGATGTTCGTCGGAAGGGGTGGGAAGGGATAGGTGCCTAAGCACAGTACAGGCCCATGACACTGTCAGAAAAAGTCACTTCAGACTTTTTTTTTTGAGACGGAAATCTAATCGGTCACAGGCAAACAGAATCGGTACGCGGTACCAGCTGCTTCGAAAATTTTCGGTATTCCCTGTTTACAATCGGTAAAATACCGACAATTACCGGTTATCACGAACCCTGAACAAAGGATGAAAATAAAGAAACCTGCTTTGTATACATTAATTAATAATGTTCTTGCTATAATCTCAGGTACATTTAACAATGAGAACTGGCAACAACTTAACGATTCTGTAATGTCATTAGTGTATGTATACAAATTCATCAACATGCCGAATACATACATTTTTTTTACTTCTGCAATGTCTATTTCCTTCACATTGTTTTTATTTATCATATGTCTGATTTTAGTCTGTTTTTTTTTTCCCTCATTGAACAAACCAAGATCACCTTAAACATTGTTAGTCTTACCAGCATTTTGCCAGCAAACAGTTGAGGAATGGTTCCTTCCACACAGGTTCCCTTCATCTTGTTCTCAATGTTGTCTAACAACTGAAACACACAGCACCTCCCCATAAAAAACAACAACAATAAATGGAAGTTTCACATCTTTTACATATATCAATGTGTAACACTGTTAGCAAGGAGCTTTTCACAAGACTTATGTCAGGCTATCCCAACATTTTCTTTCAATACTCTTTTATGAAGAATGAAACATTCACTGTGTCAATCACTAATGTTATAAATTCTCATAAGGCACAATAGTCTTTTTTGAATGAATAGTTTTGTTTAAGCCAAGGTAATACAAAATCTGGTCTCAGTCAAGTCTACACCAGTCTGTCTTACAACTGATATTTATATGTAAATATGAGAGAGAGAGAGAGAGAGAGAGAGAGAGAGAGAGAGAGAGAGAGAGAGAGAGAGAGAGAGAGAGAGAGAACAGAGACAGAGACAGAGACAGAGGGAGACAGAGAGAGAGAAATGACCTAGTAAAAATACTAGCAAATCATGAAGTACATAATGACCTAGCAAAAATACTAGCAAATCAGGGAGTACTAAACAGGCTAATAGTACCCTTCTTTGAGTGCTTGGTATGTTTGACTCTTAGAGTAAATACACATGGGTTAATATAAACATCCACAGATATATTACCATGAATACAATGTTTACCATTACAACAAACATACTTACAACGCGACATAGTTCCTGAGCATCGTGCTGCATGAAGGAATCCAAAGACTCCCACCTGAAAAAACAATAATAATACTCATTAGAAGAAAAAAAATCAACATTGTAAGATTGCAAAACTGAAAGATCAATAGACAATTACAACCTGAAAGATGTTTAGCTTCTTTCCATAATCATTTCATTCTTTGGCATCACTCGACAGACAAGTCACAAGGTCAACCAGGATTTTACTTTGTTCCTGAGCTCCATTCTAACAAGAAGTACAAAAACTGATACAAACTATATTTCTGCGCATAGTTTGAGAGCTTATTTGGATTTTTGCGGTAACAGTGATTAAAACTGATCTGCCCCCCCACCTCCAACTTTCTGTAAGTGAGAAGAGATGATTTTTTGGTTTTAATTACAAAAATGTCTCAAGATGATGTTACACTGTATTCCTCATTTAAATGACTGCCTATAAACAAACAACATAAGTAGTGATGATGTGTGTAGAGTAATATCATGGCTCAAATCAAACTAGGATCTCATGGGTTCAAACATGACTTTGAAGTCTTCCAATCTTTTGAAACCATTGATGACCTACCCGAAAGAGCGTGTGAGCTTCTTAGTTCCCACCGGTCGGTCACTGAACTGCAGTTCATAGAAGACTCTCTGTAGCGCAAGTGGTACACTGGTGATGGTGTCGTCTCCTTCTGTAGGCATCGTGTAGACTGCCTGCAAACCACAGTGGGACACATCATTTATACTTACATACCATTAAAAATGTCACAGGAATTTGGGTTGTGAATAAAAATAAATTAACCATTGGCACTCCGCTATCTTTAGATACAGATTTTCTCTGTCCCTGCATTCTTTTTCCAGTAGCAAATATCGTGAGCACATACTTGTTTAGAACCGTTTTAACTGTGGATACATTTTATGTAGATACTTGACTTTTTGCATTTTAAAGAAAAAGTGGTGGGGAAGAAGGGAAGACGGGAGGATAAACATCACACACACACTCACACTCAAGAGTGAGATATTGATATAAAAACAGGCAAAAGGAAAAAACTTTCAAAGAGAGGAAAAGAAAATGATTGAAATAAACAGACGCTGTGAACCACATTTGAATAAAACACCAATAATGAATGTGACAACACTTCCAATACTGTTTTTGTGCATCCTACTTTGTCTTTTGAAACAAATGGTAACTTTTGTTAAATGTTCTTTTACACCACCAATTAAATAAACTTAAAACCATGACACTATAAACTTTCTGTGTGTGTGTGTGTGTGTGTGTGTGTGTGTGTGTGTGTGTGTGTGTGTGTGTGTGTGTGTGTGTGTGTGTGTGTGTGTAAATGTTGAATACACACTTTCCCTTCCTTACCCGTCTCAGTTTGTTGGTGAAGAAGAAAGTCTGCAGCAAGGAGTTCATGTAGCATGTGGCACCCTGGTTCTTCAAGCCTACATAGCCTGTGTGTTTCTTGGAGTCCCAGCTGCAGCCAACATAAGCATGGTTATGACAGTTTCATCAGTCGCAATGCAATTGACCCTGCCAGTGGTTACTTATCTACATAAATTGCACAGCTGCTTTCTTCTGCATATTATTATGTATAATACACTGTAACAGAGTGGACATTTGTAATGTCCCATCTCTGCACAGCACTTTGGGTGGACACGGCTAGACAGTTAGGATGTGGCCTCTAAAGACAGGCTGCATAAATACTACATTTAACTATGAAGGTGAAGTGTATGCAATAGAGGGTTTTCGACCACCACCCAAGGAGATACAGCATCGCACAATTCACAGGTGTGTCTCGAAAAACACAACCCTGTCACAGGGCTCTGATCACATGAGAGGTAATCTGCTTACCACCCCATCACCACACTAAGTGGGAAAGTGTATTAAAAATAAACACATATGACTTCTTTGTCTATATTCCCTGGCTAAGCATAATTTTTCATCCAGTCTGGATGGCATAGACCACAGTAGTGACCCTGCCAGTCCCCCCAGTTTTTCATGGTACTCTACAGGGCTCACAGCTGTCAGTTTCCTCCACTTTCAGCTGCTATCCATACCATCTCAGCTGATGCTAATTATAGCAGAAACTGACCACACTTGGACTTGGTAAAAGGAAGGGGCTCGTTTTAGCACTGGGCCCTCGACCCTTGACTGAGTTATGCTGTATTTGCGTGCTGTGGGCTGGGCCACGTTTGGTGTCTCTAAGTGTTGATGGTAGGGCAGGACTGCAAGATAAGGGTGGGTGTTTGTGGGTCTGCCACAAGGGTATAGGTCAGTATAGGATACTTTCAGACCTGTCATGCACTTACTAAATCAGCACTAAGATTTCTTACTCATAAACCAAACTTTTTTTTCAAGAACTCATCTATGCATTTTGTCACACAAAAATATGTTAACACCCCCCCCCCCCCCACACACACACACGCAATAACCCATGAATTAAAAAAACAATAACAACCCAACAACAAACCTTTCTTTTTATAATGGTACACACAATGTAAGAGAAAGTTTGACAAAAAAAAGCTCAATTCATTAGCCAGCAGCAGTCGACCTCTTTTCATAGCAAAAATTCACATTTAACTAGTAACATCATATTATACCTCTATTCTGGTCTATGTGCACACAAATAAATGCAGACCTGCCACATCTTAAAATGCACTGGTGAGGACTTTTCCAAAACCCAAGAATCCGATGTGTAGCCAAGTAATATACAACATCACACCTTAAATCCAACTTAGAAACATTACTCCAATTACATTTCAAAACCACTTTTGGATTTTAAAAAATCTTTCGACAAGTTAAAAAAAAAGAAAAAAAAAGAGAGAAAAGTTACCAACTAGAATAAATAGTGTCAAAAACAGAACAGTTAGCAAATCTGCAAACACACAAATAAATTACTGTCTTCCCCATTCATTTTGCTGTCTTACCAGACTCCATGGGGAGCATCAGCCATGACGTGGACCTCCACTGTGACTTTGTCATCCTGTATAAAGCCTCTTTTGGGATCCAGCATTTCCTGAAAAGATATTTTCTGACTGTAACAATTCTTTCAGTGATTCTTAAATACTTTTTAATCATCACCATGATTTTCTTTTTAATGCCTTTTAAGCTACTTTAATACTTCATATATCACAGTTTCTTTTCATATATGACAATTTTTAAAAGTCTGCTACTTTAACCTTTTGCTGCTACCATATTTTGCTCAGGCACATGCTGGACGAAACAGAGTGTTGAACCATGATGAACAGCGATCGTCAACTGAGCATTGCTGGCAACGGTTTCTATGACGAATGTTGTTTGTCAACAGCGCAGTAAAGAGGTTGACTGAAGATAACAATGCATTTTGGGAACAGTAGTAGGCACCCATCAGTCTCAGAAGACTATGGAGTTGCACTCTTAGTCTTTAGAGCGCAAAGCCTGGGCAAGTATGTATGGAGGGCAAGCTGTTACCCACGCAGCAGACCCCTCCTCTCCACGGCACTGGAATGATTCATTGGAAAGGCAATGACCGATACGAATGGTTCCAGTACCGTCGCAGGAGCCACCAGAACGTTGCCATATTCCTACAGCCCTGAGCCGCTCTGGGACTCCAACTCCCCGATTTTTCCTCAGGGATGGTGTCTAAACATGACACCTGTGTGCATGCTGGTTTGTTGTAATTTTGTCACCCGCTCCTACCGGCACACGATGGCCTACTCTTCCGAAAGGTGGAACGGGGTTTTAACGTGTGCGCAAGATGTTCTGCGTGCATTCGCACACGGGGCCTCGGTTTTGAGTTTCATCTGAATGACTTTGACATTCACTTCGGTTTTTTTTGGTCAAACTGGGAAGAAAGGGTGAGGCTGGGTACGAACCTAGAAACTCACGGTTTACATATTGGCAGGCGAACGTCTTAACCATCCTGCCACCGTCCTTCCTTTTGGGAACAGCACACTGTATTAACACATTTTCTTTTCAACTAGCCAAAGCTGGTCATCCAAGTAGTTTCCAAGACTCCAGGACACTTTCCACTCCCAAGGTTAATGCATTTTATGATTTATTCAAATGAATTTTAATTCCTTTATTTCAAGGATAATAAATAAGTACTCAAGTCCTTTTTTACATCCAATCCCCGTGTGCATGCAATTTTGTAAATTTTGTCATTCGTTCCCACTGGCACACAATGGCGTACACTTTATAAAGGTGGAACAGGTTTTAATGTGTGCACAAGATATTTTGTCTGCGTTTGCAAGTAAGATCTTGGTTCAGTCCACGGTTAAGTCTCATCCAAAGGACTTTTTAAGGAGTGGAGTAGGCAAAGATGTTAAATCCAGGGGGAAAAATTCCTTGAATGGATGTTACCCTGTGAATAAGAAAGACCATACTCCTATCAATGACCTGTCATTCTGAACTAGAAACAATAAAGTCCATATTTGACATTAGGATCAGACTGATGACCAGAGACTAAAGAATAGGAAAATAAGATAAAGGAGAGACGAGAAAAGACAGACAGATAAAGTGTAGATGAGATCAGCAGGACTCACAAGCCATGAGAAAAAATGACTGAAACCCCAGTCATTTTCCTTGAAGTAGAACAAGTGCTGTATTTCTGAAACAATCAATGAACTTTTATTTGCTTTTTTTTTTTTTTTTTTTTTTTAATCATTTGAAAAAAAAGTTCAAATATATTTTTCATTCATTCAAAACCAACCCATCAACCAATAAAACCATAAAGCATAAAATTTTCTCAGAGTGGACACATTTGGGAGAGTACATGTTTTAAATCTGTATTTGACCGACAACTGGGGTCACATTCTGGACTTATTATCTCTGCACTGTGCTGGAAACAAAACTCAACCTCTTGTTGTTTTTCTTTTTTTCCCCAAAGACGCTGTCTTGTACTTCAAACCTACATACAACCTTATGGGTTCCAATGAATTCTTTTGGTTTCCTTTAAATTCTCACAACAAAATCCAAACTGGTTACATACTGAATGCCTAACTTAGACCTTTTCTATCACATTACGTAAGGATTTGAACTCTGAACCTTCAGTCCTGAACTTCAATATGATTTATGCTCCTACCATGAGTGCCTAATAAGTAGCCTATGGAAGACTAAAGGTGAGGTGTTGCTATTATAACTTAACTGGTAACAGTTCATGTTATCTAACTATCTGGAAACAGATTACTCCATAAATATATGACCTGATATATAATCATTGAATTCCTATCTCCAATATAAAAATACACTGACAACATCTCAGGTTTTTATGTCTGACCGAAAAAAGTCTGCCTGTTGTCCCTTTGGAAACTAAAAATATTCCTGTTACAGGGCTGGTCCCACTTTATCAGTGATCAAGGGCATTTATAATGCAATTCAAACGGCAGATAATAATAATAATAAAAATAAAATAAAATAAATAAATGGAATTTATATACTGCTGAATCTTGTAAAGCATACAAATCAACAAATCAAAGAGCTTGCATTGAAATCAGTCACACACATGCAACCATTCACAAATGAAATTAACAAATTATATAGATGGAGGGGGAGGAGGGTTGGGAGTGGTGAGAGAAAATCAAACAAAACCCAACAATAAAACAGTGCTTGTTAACCACAACACTTTAAGGCAGTACTTACTGCGGCAAAATGGCTCTGTGTCAGGCTTGGCATTCAAAAGTCGTAGCTCAGCAGTAGCATTGCAGGACCATGATCTAGACAGCATCCACAAAACCAAATCAGATCAAAATGCATCAAAATTGCATCATTACTAAGATTGCCATATTAAGATTCTATGCTAATAGAAAACTCTTTTCTATGCATTCGCTTACATTGATACTTTTTTTTTCCCCTGCAAGTATAAAATTGATTTCCAACTTATAACTGAACATCTCCCACATTTTTATTATTTTAAAATGTTCAATAAGTCTCTGGCATTTCTTCCAGTGTTTGCGAAAATCAACATAGTGCAGGAAAAAAAAAACCCTGACATCTTGCCTCTGTTTAAAACAACCCCCCCCCCACCCCCAATTTTCTACTTTAATGCTCAAAGCAGCCACGTGTCAAAGTCTTCTCACTCTGAAAATTCATGAAAGTCAATCCCACAGAACAGACATTACTCTGTTAGGCTTTGTGACTAAGCTTGCTCTCTGATTACCACCAAAGTGACCCACGAGTAGTGCAGGACTTTTTGGTGGCCCACCGCAGTCTTATACTGACAGTGTGTTGGGAAGGGAGAGGGAGGGGCAGAGGGGGACTTTACACGGCTACAGTTATTTTTCAAATACATGCCCTAAAATTTGAGAAAATCTGTACAGAAAAAAATGTAACAGACATGAAAAAAGATATCCTTCCTCAAAAGCTGAAATCTACTGTAAGCCAGTTATTTACCCCACCAAAAAACAAAACAAAATTAACAAGCTAAAACAACAACAAAACAACCCACACAGCACAAAGTACTTACGTAGACTCAGATTCTGCATTGCACTGCAAGAAAAACCCAAGGCTCTTCTGATGCTCTGTATTTTGAGGGTTGTGCCTTGGCATCACCATGATTTTCCTAAAACAGAACACACTTGAAATTATTTATCCACTTATAAACACAAAATTAAAATCTAACCACTTCCCGTTGTGATTTGTGAACATCACATGCTCATTGTATAATCCCTTTGTACACCACTGTTCACTTTATCTAAGTAGAACTAGAGTTGATCTAGTGTTCTAAGCATACTGAGAGGTGTCACTGCAAGATATGACTTGAACAGTGAAGAAAGTTAAAGATTTATTATCCTTTACAATAACTGAACTCAGCCCCGTACTTGTTCTGAAACAAACATACTTAGCAAAAAGATCTATTAATGATTAAACCCCAAAGTACAAAATCGCTTTTCTGTGTGAAGCTACAATTACAGTAAGCAACATGGAGTGTTCATCTCAGGATGAAACCTTGGTGAAGAACTTTCCCAATTTCATCCCTCTTTTAAACGGATGGATTGAACTTAAAAGGCCTTGAGATTTCTATACTGTATGAAACAAAAGCATCATCCGTCTTTTCTAGCAATTTACCAGTAAAAAGCATCGAAAAAGAAAATCTTTGAAATGCCAAATGGTATCAATATGTTGAAATGGCAAGCCGATCGTATCAGTAATGTAAAGCGTCACATCAACATGGCACTGCCTGTGACCTCTTCACATTTTACTTTTAAACTGTTTTGTTTCTTTCTGCTGGCTGGCCTGAGATTAATAAATTATATATAATACGCGTTTTTGAATTTTTTTTTTTTTTTTTAAAGTGGAACACCTTTCTCTATTTGTCCACTTTTCAAAATGAAATGTGCCCACATAAGGCTGACAACAGCTCTAAAATGTGTGCAACAGGGCTTACTTTGTCAAGAATCAATGTCTGCATTCTCAATACATTTTCTTGCGGCATTTTAACAGCTTCAATAGAGACACTGATGCACACACACTCTGAATCGTAATTGTTAAAACGTTTTTGGTTTTTTTCAAGTTTATGACAGGACATGAAATATAAAAGAAGATAAAAAATATGGAGTAAGCACATGATACAATGCAAAAGATGAGCCAAAATGAGATTCTCTCTACTCACCAAGGAAGATTTCTGACCATACATGGTGGACTCAATGCGCTTTCTTTCAATTTGCTGATGTTTTCAACAACAAAGCGAAAGGTGGCTTCTGCTCGACAGTCATCTGCATCAGAAGGTACAAAGGCAGTAGTAATGAATTTTTGTTGCATAAAAAAAATGTGAATGCCCTTCATGAGCTGATACTTAGCCTTCAGAAACAGTAAATATAGACACAAGAATCATAAAAATTGAACACATTCAAAAGCTGAACACAAAGCATCAAAGGAAATTGAAATTTGAAGATCAAAGAAAAAAGCATTTGCAACAATAAAACAAAAGCTTTACACTGTTTTGCATGAAAACATCACACACTCTAAGCAGCAGTAGGCTGAGTAGCACTTTATTAAACTGGCCCTCAAAGATTCTGATAAACCAACCATCACAAATACTAAAATGCTGAAACAACTGTCAAGGGTACCAGACTTGAATGTATCATCAAAAGCAGTCACAAGCTTAGCACCAAAGCCAAATAGGCCTGTGAGGCATGTTATCAGCTTTTATAATCAGAATGTGATGTGGAGCATTGCAGGTGCTGAACACACTGAAAAACAGTACCATTATTATTTAAAGACAACTAAAACACTAACATAGCACTCAACAAATATCAAGGCAATCTATCAATTAATGAAAAGTGTCTGAAGCGTTCATATCAATGCAGTCATAAGACTAGGATTTCAACATACTCAAAAGCTGTCATTTAAATGATTAATTATCAAGAAAGCGTCAAATTTAATATCTGGCAAAATATTTAAGGGCATGCATATATTATTAAAATTGCTGCAAAAAATACCAAACATTCAAAGCTGACTGACACCATATCACAGCTGTAACAAATCAGGGCATTTAATGCTTTAAGGCTGGCATAAGCTTCAATGACTAAAGATATTGGTTATACAATTCTAATATTTAAATGATTCTAATATAGTATCAATAATACAAATCTGAAATTTTATGTGAAAGCAAACTATGATTTTCACCTTCTTCCATTTCAGCTTCAGGGATGTCACTCTCTTCTTTAGCCTCTCCATTGATGGCTTCCCCTGATGCAACTTCTGTATGATGACTGTTTCCTGCAAAATCATTAATTTGTTTAAAAAAACAAAACAAACCAAAAAAACCCCACCAACCATGACATGACTGAATACCCCTGCCCCCTCCCCATTTTAAATATGTTCAGCATTATTACTTTACATCACTGTCATTAGTAATAGACACATATCACAAGCTTTTTTTTCACTCAGACAACTAGAGTGAGTACACTGGTAAGTCATTTTGAAGTCACAAGTTGGAATTTATAAACATGCCTGAATCATCCAAAAATAAACAAATAAAAAATAAAAAACTGCTCCAGTCAGCCAACGAAACTGAAGAAAAAACGGACTTTTCGTCCACGCAACGGGATTTCCCAACCATCTATGGGTAGAGGGAATCCCACACAAGCTTAAAATATCAATTGTTTTGGAATGGACCTTAAAACGAAGTTAGGAAAATTCGGAAAATCGGTGCACGTCATATGACGTGGTAAGGCACTGGGAGTGCGCTATCAGTAGCACGTCATATGACGTGCTAAGGCAGTCAACGGGTTAAAGGCACATACACCATGATACACAACATATAATGATACATCATGATAATACTATATAGTCAGAACAAATAAAAACATTTGTTCAACACAAACTACACATGATCTGTGGTTCAGATCACAGCTCACACAGTCAACAGATAAAACTGAGAGTGAGATAAAACTTTTGTTTAAGTTCAACACAATCATAGGATCACCGATTCAGATCACACATGCCAGCTTTTAGGCAGAGCTATCTAAATAGTATATTGCCTATTATATTTTTTATATAGTATTAAACTAATACAGTAATAGCAAGTTATTTTACTAAACTTGATTTTCATTGATAAATGTGGAGCATCAACTACAGTACTGAAATCCTACATGCAACAGTTTTCTAAGGCTATTGATCCCTTTTAACTGAAGAAGAGCCATCTGTCAAGAACTGCTAAACAACAGTTATGTGATTCATTGAAAACATACTCCAGTAAACGCAGAACACTGAAATGTCAAAAGTTGCTTCCTATCTCTTGGCGAATCGCATCCAGCAGAGTTAGAGAGTATAAGTTCTACAAACCACAACAGCACAAGATGATTCACATCATTCAGGATTCATCAAATAGGATTTCTGAGTGCTGAATCAGTGAATGATCTCCTAATGGGTATGAATTAGTGATGCCTAGTGGTTAGAGGGCTGCGCTTCAGAATCTGATGGCCTAGGATCAAGCGACCACAGAGGCACCTGTTTAAAGGGATAGATATATATTTATTTTTCCCATCAGTACTGACTCTATTGCCCTGGAAGACCTTCAGATGCACTACTAATTTTTCCTATAAACAGAGATTCTGTAAGTGAATGCATATTGCATACATCACAAAACTGATTCTGCTGGCAGGAACATTTTTTGTCCCTTTTTGCAAACAAACAAAAAAATCCATCCTTAGTTATAAGCATGTCACTTTCAGCTGTCCAGTCAAACTGAAATCATGCCATCACTTTTGCAGATCACCACAGTAGGCAAATCTTCAAAAACTAACACACAGCAGAAATCCCGATTCCTTGATCACACATTTTGCAGAATTTCTCCATGGTCTGAATGTCTGTCAGCTTACTGACAGACTTTCATAACATCTACACTTGTACACACAGTTGTAGCCAGTCTTAAGCGTTCTGTAAAGTGTAACACATTGCCACATTTGTCACCCCCCACTGTATGCAAGCATACAAACAAGGTCAATTTTGATGTTCAAAGCATGTATACATGCACATCCACTTCAACCTAAGTCACGGTAAGTGACATCACAGGATAGGTGGTGGAATTCAAGTGCAGAATGCAGGAGTGTCATCTGGAGATCAATACGAGTCTATCGATGTACAGAACAACATGGCTTGTTGGAGGCATACATGTATGTAAAAAGAATTGAAAATTTCTCTTGTTTTCAAATCGTCTTGCCTTGTTGTTTTCCATAGATCTATCTCCTCTACTCTGCCTGTCTCCTCTCCTCCTCTGCCTGCCTCCTCTCTTCTGCCTGTGTTTTCTCCTCATTCCTCCTTTTGTGCCAGTCAGGATGACTGGGAGGTGGTTTTTGTTTTTGTAACATTGCAAGACTGATGGTGTTTGTTGTCCCGCCACAGTGTTGATTCTAGGAATTCAAACAGAAGTAGAATCAATACTTGTACTGTCAAGTTGACAGTGCCAGAAACCATCCTCAGTCTGAGTATTTAACACAGTTGTGCCGACTCACTCATTCTCCAAAAATGTTTCAGGAAGTCAGGTGACTTTTTAAATTTATTTATAGCAGGGCACCTTGGGTAACTAACATTTAATATAAAAGAAGAAAAAATCCAATTAAGTCCATCCTATACCTATGGCATGTGATAACAAATCCAGTAAAAAAAAAAGGTGACAACCACAATCAAGCATTTTCCCATAGAGATGTCGGGGGCCTATCACTGTATCACTATCAGTAAAAAAAAAAAAAAAAAAAAAAAAGCATCCCATCAGGAAATTATGTGCTAAGAATTCCCTCTCTTCTATCACTATCAGAATGAACAATTCTCTCCTATGATGGAGTCAGTTGCATTGGGCCTGGCTGGTCTGGTGCTTAACCATTAACGGAAGCGGAACACATTTTCACTCATATTCATGAGACATGAGTTGCAGATTCTGAGCTTTTTGAGCGTTCGATGAAGAAGAAAGTTCTAAGAAGAAAAAATCAAGCACAGAGAGAGAGAGTCTCAGAGAGAGAGAGAGAGAGAGAGAGAGAGAGAGAGAGAGAGAGAGAGAGAGAGAGAGAGAGAGAGAGAGAGAGAGAGAGAGAGCGAGAGAGAGAGAGAGAGAGAGAGAGAGAGAGAGAGAGAGCGAGAGAGACGAGAGAGAGAGAGAGAGAGAGAGAGAAGAGAGAGAGAATGAATGATTTTTATTTTTCAAGGTTACAGAGTAAGCATTACATACTTTTTCATCCAGCCCTTGCCCTGATCAGGAATAAAGCTAGAAACCCTCCCTACCCTACATGTATACAACCACATTACCAGAAACAGCAGTTCAACCATATTTAAAAGAGAAGAGAGAGAGAGAAGAGAGAGAGAGAGAGAGAGAAGAGAGAGAGAGAGAGAGAGAAGAGAGAGAGAGAGAGAGAGAGAGAGAGTGAGTGAGTGAGCGATGTTGTGTGTGTGTATGTTGTGTGTGTGTGTGTGTGGTGTGTGTGTGTGTGTGTGTGTGTGGTGTGTGTGTGTGTGTGGAAGTCAAGTCAAACTTTTATTTCCAGACAGAAATGAGAGAGAGAGAGAGAGAGAGAGAGAGAGAGAGAGAGAGAGAGAGAGAGAGAGAGAGAGAGAGAGAGAGAGAGAGAGAGAGAGAGTGAGAGAGAGAGGTGTGATGCATATTTTCATGTTTTACTGAAATTTATAAGCCTGAAAGAGGAACCTCTAACAATACTCAATAGTAACATTATTAATACACATATCATGGATCCTTAAAAGTCAAAAGCAATTCAACACCTTTACTGTCCTCTGTTAAAGGAAATTTGTTTTGCAGTGATTAAAAGCATATTTAAACAGCTAGTAAGAAATCGAGAAATAATTTAAACACACAAAATAGACTAGAGGTTAAACATTTGTTAAACACACACACATACACACACATAACACACGCACACATACACGCACGCGCGCACACACACACACCCCCTTATAAGTTATATTATAAGCAGGCATGTGTGCTAGCAAACCTGTGCACACATATTTTACACACACTGACACACTCACAAAAGTCAGAAGACAGACTGAGACTATGACACTGACAGTATGAGACTGTATGCATGGTTTCTAACAGTGTACGAGTCATTGAGTGTGTCTGGGTGAGTGAGTGAGTGAGTGAGTGAGTGAGTGAGTGAGAGAGAGAGAGAGAGAGAGAGAGAGAGAGAGAGAGAGAGAGAGAGAGAGAGAAAAGAGAGAGAGAGAGAGAGTGTGTGTGTGTGTGTGTGTGTGTGAAGATCCAACTCTAAATGTGCATCACTGCAAAGTAACAGAAAATATAAAGCATTTTATGACAAAATGAAAGCACTGTGTGATTGACCATGGCTAGTTCTAGCCATGGTCAATACTTTTATTTCCTGTTTTACATAATGATATGGAAGTACTGCCTCAACTAGTGATTGGACATGTTCTGTTTTGTTTTGCATTCATATAATACACTGATGATCAAAACCTATGTTTTAGGTGGTGATCTTGACTTGAAGTTGAACTAAAATCAGTAAAATGTTGATAACTCAGCTCCTACCCCTCGTCTTTCTCTTCCAATGCTGCCAACACATATTAGAGATCGAGAGTATGGCTTCTATACACGCTAGTTCTCATCACAAAAGTCCATTCACAGTATATTCATTCATCTTTCTGGGAGTAGGAACTGTGAAGCATGTTTGTTTTGACTAGTTTGAGCTTTTTGAAGATCATCTGCTTAATTTTGAATCATGTGTAAGGCTTTAATTAAACCAAGTCTTTCTGTGTGTGTTATGTGTAATGAAAACTAATATCTGCACATTTCGCCACAACAGCTGGAAAACAGGAGCTAGTGAGATAAGTACTGTCATCGTATTCAAGCAGTAAGTTTCCGCGCCGGCACGTGAACAAAAATAAACAAGATGGCGGTAGGCCTACTGCATGAGGGAAGTCTGGGTAGACGTCTAGTTAGACTTTCATGTAATGTGTGATCAGTACTTACCATCATCCTGTGTCACTTTAGCCGTCATCGCACAGATGTTAAAATGCTGCTCCTGCACTAAAGTCTACAGGTTCCTCATACGTTAGGCCTAGTAGCTAAATTGTTTAATGACTCCCACACAGCGTGTTTCCGTTGAGCAAGGCCTTTTGATGCCTTTAACGAGGCATTTCAACTGCGCATGCGCACATTACCAGCATTTCCGTTAGAGTAAAAAAATTGGTCACCACCTCTCTTCAGAACAAGATTTCATGTATGAAAAGCTGTATTTTTGTGTGAATATCAGCTGTTAAAGCTGAACACGCCAGCCATGCACCAGACCGACGACCAAGACCAAGAACAGTCAGAAAATTGGTTAGGACCGTTTGAACTTGAATGTGTAGATCAGTTACAATCAGAGCCCAATTTGGAGGAAACGCTCTTGTCGGAGAGAGACTATACAGAAAAACAACTGTTTTTTGTTGTTTCAGACCTCCGCGACAGCGATTTCCCAATTGTATAAAGGTAAGTGTATGTTGCAGTTGATGTTTTCTGTTTCATTTTAACTTCAGATCCTTGCCTGTAGGCCTAAGTAATTATACTGCAGCGTCTTCCAAGACGCACCACAGGTAGCATTTGCTGTAGGCCTATTGTTCTAAGCACACACCCCCCCCCCAAAGTTTCGGTCACAGTCAAACATCTGGCCCAAAGTAAATTAAAGCAAAAGTAGCTAGCTTGGTTGGTGTAGGCTATATTTGAGAGTGTCGACAGAAATAAGACGCTTCACCTTGTCCCTTCAAGTTGTAGTGCAGAATCACGTATCATTCGAGAAAGTGTAGAAAACCAGAAACAGAACCAGGAAACAAGCTCTCGAAGCCAGTCAACTCATTTCAAATACTTTATCATCACACAGACAGATAAATTCATGTGGGTTACAAGCCATATAAAAAAGCAGTGAACAGAAAAAGAAAAAAAAATTATATGTACATTAATTTGATTAAATTACCACAACACACACTCATGACTCAGTATCCAAACAATGGCAAACACAAGCAGTATACTATCAGAGTATGTAATACTAATAGTGCACATATTGCAAGATAAAAAAAAACACAAAAAACACCCACACATCAGCAATACCTAAGCCAGTCATAAAAATCACCAGTGTAAAATAACATGCACCCATGTGTATGTGCCAGTATTCGCCTGCATTCACACACTAACACTCATGCATCATAGGTGAAAGTAGAACAGTTCTGGAATTCCAGATTGATGAACTTGAGTGGAAAGGGTTTTCCAGATTGACGATCTCAATTTCGGGAATGCTGTTCTGTAAAAAATTTTTGTTTTTTAAAGACCAAAATATGGATGTTCCTTTGGCGTCATATTGCACATTCAAAACATGTTTTGATCAATAGAAACATTGTTCCTCGATTCTGGTCGAGGAGATTTTTCTCCTGGAGTTAACATCAGTGCTGACTCCACTCTCCCCACAAGTCCTTTGGATGAGACAACGAGGCCCCATGTGCGAACGCACGCAGAACATCTTACGCACACATTAAATCTTGTTTCACTTTTTGTAAGAGTAGGCCATCGTGTACCATGTGGAACAGATGACATAACTTACAAAACTGCATACACACGGGGACTGGATGTAAAAAAGCACAAGAGTACTTATTCCATTATCCTCGATATAAAAGAATAATTTATAAATAAATCAATCAATCGATCGAAAGTTCCCAACGTGTTCTTCATTGACTGTCTCAAGTAGGAAGGCCAGTGCCACTTTGCTGCGAGTGCCAGCAAGACTACCCCCTTCCTGATGCTATTCCCTAAAAGAAGATTCAGGGTTCGCAGGGGAATTTGAAGTCTTTGTGAATTTGATTTGGGTCTAAAGGCCTTTTAAGTCCTTTGATTCAGCAAGTCAGTCTTTTTAGAATATCATCAGGTCCTGTTAATGTCTGAAGATACTTACAAGCCTTGTTGAATCAAGGCAAATAAAGACACTCTTTCTGCGTTGCTAAGTAGTCAGTAGTGATGCCCACAGCAAGAGAGACGAAATTTAGATTCTAGGCTATCTGGGCTTTTCCTGGGCTTAGTTCAACACAGTCCAGACATTAAGTTGCAAAGTTGGTAACTGACCTCATAGTCATAGTGTGGCCCTGGTGGTTTAGACGTGGTGCTAACAATAGCAGCATAACATTGTACATAAGTGATCAGGCCTATGATCTTAATCTTGTTTGTGTGCATAGTGTACATGTTGTAGAGAATCAAAATCTACGGTTACAGTCTAATTATAATGATTTGCTAGAAAGTTAGGTTATGGCAGATATGCTCTATTTTTCACTCCAAAGGACTGAACGAAATGCCATTTTTGAATTGCGGTATATCTCTGGAACTAAAAGAGCTAGAGCCTTACTTTTTTCATTATCCTTGTATTTTCTTGTATTTTTAAGAAAAACAATACGTCAATAGTTTAAAACTTTTTTCCCAGTTCATTTTTTGGCTGCCGGTATACATGTACACACAGTGACACACACTGGGTACATTTGCATATATCATGTGCATGCAGTTTTGTTGCATAAACTAAGCTGTTTATGTTACATTATAACACATTGTGTGATAGTAATAAGACGAATATATCAATTATCATTAATATCAATTAACCTGTAAAGCTAAGGTAAAGTGCACCAAGTAGATGAGTACTACTACTAGTATTACTTTTTATTAGAGGACCAATTTTGACCATTAAAATAGAATTATTTTGATAAAGATTTGTGATCTGGTCAATGTAGTCTGTAGACCAAACTCTTAAAAGCATAGGCCCAATATTGTAATAAAAGTTAAATCTATTGTTCCCAAGCCAAACTAAGTAATCTCATCCTTCCCACTATGTGATTTCTCAGTAGTGAGATGTGGAACTTAAACTTTTGAAAGATAATTTTTGAAAGTCAGTGAAACGGCAAAGATTTTTTTCCCCCATCTGAATAGATTGATTTAAAGCTGGTATGCTTTTTTCAAAGTGATTGTGTAACAAAAACTAACATGTTTTCAGTGAACTTTTTGTATTAAATCTATCTGAACTTTAAAATGTGTGCCATAACTGCCCGTCTTATGCGCCCCCCCCCCCCCCCCCCCCCCCCCCCCCCCAAATTATCAGAAGTGCTCATTTTGTAACTTGTAAGATGGACTTGGAGCAGCACCACAATAGTTTCAGTCAGCAAAGGAAGACTTTCACTTCCAGAAGACAGACACCCCAGTGCTTTTGTCTTCAATTTTACAGTTATTTTTGTTATCAGCATCATCAAAATTGGGCTCTCATATTGTTGATGAGCCATTAAATTTGCTGTCTTCTTCTTTAAATAAACAAAGTGGAGCACATGATCAGTACCATATCAAACTAAGATGAATACATTATTGTTGAATTTTGTTGTTGTTGAATCTTTTATTTGATTTTTCTCACAGCTGTGATTTAACTTTAAGAGCCCCTCCCCCACCTCCCAGCACTTATACACACACAACACACACACACACACACACATGCATACACACATGCACACACATGCACACACACACACACACCACACACACACACACACACACACACACACACACACACACACACACACACACACACACACACACACACACACACACACACACACACAAAAGCATTTAAATAATCTCAACAAGAATAACATCTCTGCCAATATTAGAAATTTATTAATGAATCTAGTATGCTGTATAGTAGTAATAAAGTCCATGTTCTTGGTATTCAGCATGTAGTACTTAAGAAACATAAAAAAGAGTAGTTAGTAAACTGTTTGAATATGTAATCAGTTATACACAAAGAATTGTTGTATCTTTTGTTTTGGAAGGATTGAGTCTCAAGAGTATTCATGAAAAAAATTAAAATTTTGCATTTTATTTCACAGGGGGGAAAGTTCACTTTTTCACTTTCAGTGTTTGAATTAAAGTAAAGGAGTAAACATTGTATACTTCTTACTTGTCTTTAAACAAATTTTATGAGCTGATAGTCTCACTCTCAAATTGATTAGAACATTTTTCATCATTTTCTGATTTTGCAGTGCACCTTGCCGTGCCATGTACATTTTTAAGTTCTGTAAGATGTGTACAGTGTAGTGAACTAATGGAATCCAGACTGTATGCCTTTCAATCTGATGCAATGAGTTAACATTATTTAGATTTAAAAAACAGTTTTATAATTTCTGCGTTGATTGTTATTTTTTTCATGAAGAAATATTTTTGAGCCAATTGTTATTTGAAATAACTTTTAATAAGAGAAAAAAAGTGCTTAAGTCGTAAGCTCATTTAGAAGTAAAAGTAGTGTACATTCATATAGACTACAGAATATTTACAAAGGGTCTGAGGGAATTTGTTTATAATTAATCAAATCTAGAGTGTAAAATGATAATTTTGATAAATAATACTAGAAAACCCCTTGCCAAGGTAAAAAAGGTTTTATTAATCTTAAAAAAAAAGTTAATTACAGCCTTTTCTCCATCTCTAAGGTACTCTGACACAGAACCAAATGTTTTATAATGTAAAAAGTTTTAGGTGACCACTACAACTACAACCACGAGTTCAAATATTTTGTTATGAATGCTTCAATCAATACTGATCAGCCATTGTTCATCATATATCATATTTGCTCTTCCCAACTTTCCAGAATGAAATGGCCAGATTTTTTGTTACTTCCACCAAAAATCCAAAATTTGCAGATGGATCAGCACGTAAAAAAGAAGGGGAAAATGGTGTATTTGTGACAATGTTTGCTATGTTATGCCCACACCCCACATGTTCAGATCAGCATTTAACTTGTGTAACTTATGAATTAATAATTCATGAACTTGAAGGATTGATCACCATGAGTCATTGCCAATTTTGTGTAGCTGTTTGTAGCTGCCTTGGAAGATGAATCTCCAGTTATTCAGAAGAGATGTAGTATTTTTGACTAGTGTAAAATATTAATGGTGAACCGAAGACTTTATTAATATTAGTATTAGATTATTAGAAGTTGTCACTACATGCTTTAAATAAAAGATGTTTTTTCAAACTTTTTTTTCTGAAGATGGGCCCTTCAAGATTTCTAATTGCTAATAGATTAAATCTCACAAACTAATTGCTGTTCTAGGCAGCTTTTTAAAACCAGTTCTGAAATTCAATACAATTTTACCATTTATTCAAGCTAGTTTCAAAGTTTGATATTTAACATTGAACAGAATCCATCATAAATTCAGTACTTACCTCAGGTTTTCTTTTGTTTTATTTTTATACTTCTTTTTACTTTTAGTTTTAAGGTTATGATCAACTTATCAGTATCATACTTTGTTATTTCCATAATTTACACACACACACACACACACACACACACACACACACACACACACACACACACACACACACACACACACACACACACACACACCACGACACACACACACACACACACACACACACACACCACACACACACACACACACACACACACACACACACACACACACCCTCTCTCTCTCTCTCTCTCTCTCTCTTTTCCCTCTCTCTCTCTCTGTCTCTCTCACTTCTTCTCAAAGATGGGATAGCCTAGTGGTCAGAATATTGTCCTTGCAATCTGATGACCCAAGTTTGAATTCTGTTCAAGTGGATTATTCCCCTGGAATTAACATCAGTGTAGACTTCACTCCCCAAACATCAGTGCAGACTCCACTCCCCCCAAAAGTCCTTTAGATAAGACTATAAACCAAGGCCCGTGTGCAAACGCATGCAGAACATCTTGCACACATATTAAATCCAGTTCTGCTTTTCAAAAGAGTAGGCCATTGGGTGCCAGTGGGAACAGATAACAAAATTTACAAAACTGCTTACACATGGGGACTGGATGTAAAAAAAAAAAAGCACACGAATGCTTATTCCATTATCCTTAATTGGTATAAAACTAAAAGAAAAAAAAAAAAATCAGCATCAAAAGTCAGGCTCAAGAATAACTAGTGAACTAGTGATCATTAACTTGATTAAGTAATTCATTTTATAACCAACTGATACACTGATATCTGAAATCATGAAACATGACTACTTCAGACCATAATGATACTAAAATAAAAATGCTTTGCATATATATATATAATAGCTTTAAATATTTGTTTGCCTGTGGATCTGTCACTTTGTCTGGTTTCAAATAAATCACAGCGACTGCTTACACTGTTACAGTTTAGTAAATTTTATGTAAACTTGTAGTTCTTAGAAATGCTTCAAATAAAAATACATCGGAAAGATTTCAGAGTAAGTTTGACAGAGAAAAACTCATTGTGTTATATTTTGAAGATATGGTGAGCAATCTGACTTTAGTTTGATTGATGTCCTGTGTGTGTGTGTGTGTGTGTGTGTGGTGGTGTGTGTGCGTGCGTTTTGTGCATGTGTGTGCGTGCGCGCGGTGTGTGTGTGTGTGTGTGTGTGTGTGTGCATGCACAGCCATCACTGCCTGCTTGCATATCTGTATCTATACCTACTGGCTATTTGGTGTGTGCTATTCATTTATTAGATTTATACTGTACATAGTGTTTCTTGAAACTTTCAGGTGCAAACTTGACTTATTTCTGTCTTCATATTGGTTGAATTTTATGTTTCTTGTTGCAAATCCAGTTGACTGTATTTCTTCTATTTTCTTTGTTACTTTCAGTTTTTCCATGGAGTTAGATAAGACAGATGTCACAGTATGCCGATTATTCTTTCTTAGTATGATAAAAAAAATTTTTTAAAAACATTATACAATCCAGAAAGAAATACTTTGTTTCACCAACCCTATAACCCTTTGTACAAGTGAATCCTTATTTGCATGATGAATAATTTTTGTACACATTTCTGTTACCTTTAAAATTTTGACCTGATACAGGATCTTTAACAATGTGCATTGTTTATTTGCTCTTCATATCAGATTTTGTGTTAGTTAGTATCAAGAGGATCAGAAGAAATGCATGTCACTGGAAATCAGATCTGAACAATTGGCAGAGACTGGATGCCATTTTGAAAGATTGTTTGGCCGGAAAATGTTTCTTAGTATGTTTTGCTGCCATTTACATTTAGTTCCTATTGACATATTGTGTGGGCGTGGGTGTGCACGCACACACACACACACACACACACACACACACACACACACACACACACACACACACACACACACAAAATTTCATCTATAAAAGAAAATTGCCTATCAAGTTTTATGCATGATCTCAGTAATCACTAATTGGTTTTCTTTGTTTTCTTCCAGATCGTTATGGAGAAGCTTGGCTTCCATTCCAAAATGCTGCTTTAGCTGTTACCAATTTTTACAAAGGTAAAGATATTTGTTAAATGTAATATTTAGTCTAGTTCTGTCATTTTGTCTGTTTCTCACTGTTTGTGGCTCTGTCTGTCTGTCTCATTCTGTCATTGTTGTCTGAGTAAGTCAGTTGCGCTGTTTTCAAGATCTAAATTTTTTATGGTTATGTTTCCAAATTATGTTAATTGAACATTACATTAATTTTTTAGAACCCACAGCAATTTCTGGTGGGAGGAAAAGTGAAACAATCATTTGATTATGAGCTTGGATTAGTTTGTTTTCTTTGGTTACCACATTCAGTAATTAAGCTACTCCACTAGTGTTAGTTATAATTAATGATTTTTGTAAATTGACTATTCATTTTTATATTATTGAAGTACTAGTACTAGTAGTGTTTGAATTAGTTTCAATGCATTGTTAATTCAGTATGTGAACAGTCAATTATTTGACATAGATTTATGTTTCCTGCAGCAACATGATCCTGTGCACTCAGTGTAAAATTAAAACAATCCCTACATAGTATAAAGCCCAGATGTTTTGCTCTTTTTTTTCAAGTTGCAAAACAAAATTTTAAATGCTTTAAATGCACATCATTTCATCATGTAAACATGATACATTAGTAATGAAGTATGTGTGTTTGCAATGCTGTGCAGAGTGTGTTAACAGATTACAGCACTGTATAGAACTAGGACAACAGACAGGCCGCTACAGCCGTACCAAAGATCTGGTAGCCTGGGCGCGGAAGAAGCGGAGACATATTCGACGCGAGGACTTGCTAGCCTACTTAAGTGGTCGGCCTATGCCAGCTCCGCTCCCAAAGAACAGGTATTGCAGTTCGTCAGGACGTCGTCTGTCATTGGACCGAAGCCTGCCCGTGACACGACACGCACACAGCTTGAGTCACCACAATCTGCCAGCCTCTGACACACTGGATGGAGATCTGAACAGGTTCCAAGAAGCTCTCACACTGCAAGGTGGGTACAGCAAGAGTGGATATTACGCTAACAGTGTTATATACAGTGCTGAAAGAAAGCAGAAACTGGCATAAAGTATGGCATTATATTGTATGAATGAGGGCACTGTAACAGTACAAAAGTAGGGGGAAACATCGTTCAAGATGAGAATATTCTGAAGCATATATTTTAAAGGTCTTTATCATTTTTATCAGTGTTAATTTTGTGGGAGAAATAAAGATGTTATTTTTGACCACTTTCTCTCATTGGTGCTTGGGGAGCATATTTCAACCCTAAAGATTATATTTTGTATGTTGTTTTTTTTCTGATATTTAGGTAGTTTAAAACTTTATTGACCTTTCAGAATGCCATACAGTTTTGTTTTGTTGTTGGTTTGTGTTTGTTGTTTGTTTTTTTTTGGGGGGGGGGTTGTTTTTGTTTTTTTGCTTAAAGATAATTTGGTAATTTGTTTGAACACTGCTTTCTTTCACACACATGTATACCTTCAGTATTTTTCTGTCCCTGTTTGTCAGTTGGTCAGTCGGTCAGTCAGCCTTATTTTCTTTCTTTTTTATTCTTTTATTTTGAGGATAATGAAATAAGCATTTATGTGCTTTTTTACATCTAGTCCCCGTGTGTATACAGTTTTGTAAATCTTGTCATCTGTTCTCACCAGCACACAATGGCCTACTTTTACGAAAAGCGGAACAGGATTTAATGTGTGCGCAAGATATTCTGCGTGCGTCCACATACGGGGCCTTGGTTTATAGTCTCATCCAAAGGAGTTTTGGGGAGAGTGGAGTCGGCACTGATGCCTGTCTGTCTGTGTGTCTGTCTCTGTTTGTGTCTGTCTGTCTGTCTGTCTGTCTGTCTGTCTGTCTGTCTGTCTCTCCTCCTCTCTCTCTGTCTCTCCCTCCTCTCTCTCTCCTCCTCTCTCTCTCTCTCTCTCTCTCTCTCTCTCTCTCTCTCTCTCTCTCTCTCTCTCTCTCTCTCTCTCTCTCTCTCTCTCTCTCTCTCTCTCTCTCACATGAACACACATCATATGTTGTGCATGCACAGTTTTGTGACATGTATCCCAGTCTCAGCCAGGTGAGTGCCCACTTTGAAATGAAGACAGCGGCTGTGTTCCTGCACCCTGAAGCCTGTGCAGTAAAAATCCATCATTGATAATCAAAGTAAAATGGAAGCCAGGGCCATGAACACAGAATTTGTGTGTGTGTCAGTGTCTTTTTTAATATTCTTTTATATCGAGGACAATGGAATAAGCACCCGTGTGCTTTTTTTTACATCCAGTCCCCATGTGTATGTAGTTTTGTAAATCTTGTCATCTGTTCCCACCGGCACACAATGGCCTACTCACAAAAAGCGGAACAGGATTTAATGTGTGCGCAAGAGGTTCTGCGTGCGTTCGCACACAGGGCCTCGGTTTATAGTCTCATCTGAAGGACTTCTGGGGGAGTGGAGTGGGCACTGATGTTAACCTCAGGAGAAAAATCCCCTTGAACGGGAATCAAACCCGGGTCGTCAAATTGTGAGCGCATGTTCTGACCACTAGGCTTGCCGGTCCCCATGTCTGTGTCTATGTGTAAGTGTGTTTTGAGGGATGGAACAGCGTAGTGAGCATAGGGTCAAAATTGTCATGATAACGCTGATAATATTACATCTGAAGGTATGAGTTCAAGTCTCTGCTGAGGTGTTTGTCCATTGGAGAAGATTTTTCCCCTGGAATTGATATCAGTAAAAAATTTTGACTCCATTCCCCTGACAGTGAAAGGTTTTTTTTTTGTTTTTGTTTTTTAGTTAATGGAGAAGACAGTATGTGTGTGTATCTGTCTGTCTGTCTGTCTGTCTGTCTGGTCTGTTCTGTCTGTCTGTCTGTCTGTGTCTGTGTGTGCATGCATATATGCATACATGTGTAATCTGTAAGAGCATATAGTATGTGTTTCAAATTTATAGAAACCAAATATATATAAGAATGAAAAGAAGATGATACCATAGAGTAAGTGTTTTGTTGAGACTGTGTATCACATTAATGTTATATGTCCTGAGGTCAACCAAGTCAGAAGTGTGATCACAGCTGTATGATCAACCAAGTCAGAAGTATGATCACAGTTTTGTTTTGTTGTTGGTTTGGGTTTTTTTGTCTGTGTTAACTGTAAGAAACTAGTTTTCAGGTATATCAAGATTACAATTAAAAAAAAATCTTTGTGCTAGTGAAGCTTTGCTGTGGGAAAAAAGATTTTGATATCAGTGTAAAAATGTTGTTTACTTGTTTGTTAATTTTACTTGTGGGGAAAGAGAATGTGTGTGTGTGTGTGTGTGTGTGTGTGTGTGTGTGTGTGTGTGTGTGTGTGTGTGTGTGTGTGTGTGTGTGTTTTCTCTCTGACTTTTTAAAATATGCAACAGGAAAGATCTGGGTATGAAACATTTTTACAGTTATAGTTTTGCCAGGTTATTTAGCTTTAGCAAGACTTTGATAAATCAGTTTGAAATGCTCCCTTAGATTCATTACATGTTTGATATTGTTACTGTGGCTGACAAAAGTGCTGTGTCTGTGAATAGGCATCAGTGGAACAATGTCCAGAAGCAACCCAGGCTTCCATGGTCCCAATGCTCAGCCTGTGGAGAGTTTGGAGGACTTTCATCTTTATCGTGACCACCGAAAACGATCTACACAACCTCATGACTCCATCCATGATTCCCCTGCTAGAAAACGCTCTCGGTTCCTATGACTTGAAATATGGAGCCCTCATTGTCGTCACTTAGTCATGAAACTGTTTTCTGTCTGTCTGTCTGTCTGTCTGTCTCTCTCTTGAACGTAAGTAAGAGAAATGTTTCTGACAACGCGAATGTGAAAACAAAACCTGCATAGATGGTGAAGTCTAAACATGATTTCCTGTGATGTTTTAAACGTTGCATTCTTTTTACAGAGGTCATGCATTGTAATGTCACTCAAAATTATGCAAAACAACAGGTGGTTGTCTGTTTTTTCTCTTACTGGAATCTGAAGCTGACTGCTGTGTGAGAGACAGCAGCACCGCTGTGTATGTGTGGAAGCAAGGCAGCTGGTGGGGCTGTATGTAGCCTGAGGTCTGAAGTGAGTGGTTGCTGGATCGTGAGCGTCTGTGCACAGAAGAATGTCAGTCTTCATCCGTGCTTCTTGTATAGCTGGGCCTTTGCTAGCAAACTAAAACTGTTGATGAAATAAATCGGTGCCTGTGGAGGTGGATCCATTGAATAAGATCATCTGAAGGATGTGGCTTTGACAGATTTAGAGTACATGATTGGTTCCATTGTGCGTGTGTGTTCCTTATGGGAAGATGATGGAGATTGTGAAATCTGGTTTGCCCTTTTGTGTGTTGTGTTTGTCAGGTTTTTGTTTGTTTTGTTTGTTTGTTCACTTATGTTAGAAAAGGGCGATGAATTCTTTTTAAAACTACCATAATCCTGTATTCTGTGCTTGTATTTGGCTCCATTGCTCCCTGCCTGTCCCTGCTTACAGTGCTTCAAAAGACCTTCAGTTTTGATTCAAAAGTTATTATCTTTTTTTTTTCCCCTGCACATATTTGTACATAGACATAGGCATAAACAGAGCCAATATACCATTGTAAACAGGGCGCCAGTTTAGTTGACTTGTACAAGCATCTGACTTACAGGTTGCATGCCACAGTTGTGCGTTGTGAATCCGGGTGCACTTCAGTAAAAGTGGCCTTCTCACTGCCCAATGTTTTGTCATGCTGTTATCAACTTTTTTTTTGGTGGTTGTTCATATTGTCATTTTTGTTGTGTCAACGAGTCCCTTTCTCTGCATCTTCCTGGAGTAATCGTTTTTCAGTGTTTTGGCTGGTTGTTGGCATTCTCTATTGGTTCTGTTGCCAGACCAACAAACCTGCTGGGGTGCCTGCTTGCCAAGCCAGGGGTGGAACAATGAATGTACGTGCTATGTGTCATAGCTGCTGTTTTGATGATCTTCCTTTGCATTTCAACAAATTTAGATGAAAAAAAAGCCTATTGCGCTGTTCAATGGATAAGTCCCCTGTACCTATCAAAAGATGTAACAGTGACCAGTGAAACAAGAGAGGCTGCTGCTATTTCTGGACATGGCTTCTGGCCTAGGTTGGTGAGCCTCTGCCATAATCCAGCACTGCAATCATGCCTTTGGGTGTAATGATATTTGTGCACCTCATGAACCATAGATTTATCCATCACATCATTCAGGTTGATACATCCAGGATGCAAGTGTGACGGTCTAAGCCAGCCTGGGGCGAAACAGTCTTGTCACTTCTTTTTATATCGTTTCCTGATCAGTTAATGGAGCTGGAACAACGCTGAGTACCTGTCAAGGATTAGTTACTGAAGTTTGGTCAGAAGTGAACGAAGTATCCTGTTTGACTTTAGGAGAATTTTTAAGTGATGAGATTGACCGTCAAGACTCTAAGAGGGAAGTTTTTTGTTGTTTTTTTTTACCCAAAGTAGATCATCTCCATATGGTGTTAGTCATATTGATTATTAGGAAGATGATATGCATGCATTTTTCATTTATTTGCAAACTTTGAAGATGTTGATAGAATGCATGTTTGGTAAGTAAAAGCTGCTCATTATATCAAGGTGGTAATTGTGTTTTAGTATCATTACAATCATCATAATAACATGCTGCCATATATTTGCTTTGGAAGAAAGTTTGAGGGAAAAAAAAAAGGAAAAACCACCACAAATCAAGCATCTACAAAGAAAAAAAAAGACGGGGGTGGGGGTGGGGGGAGGATATGTCGTCATTCATTTTAATAGTCGTCACCTGTTTAGAAAACAAACCTAGAGTTTATGTGGGCAAGTCTTCAGCTTCTATGTGTGGTGGTTAGTCATTTGTTCACATTATTCTGGTGAAATGCAGTTTGAAGAAACATTTACTACTCAAAAGAATTCAAGGGCCACATAGCACTTTTTTTTACAGGTTGAAAAACAGGTTAAACTAATGCAAGAGTAAGGTGTTTTATGTTTTATTGTAATGTAATATTCATTCATTGATTAATCTTTAATCATTTTTTTTAACAGGGGACACTAAGCAACTGAGAGTATATTTTGTTTGAATAGGCCTACACGCTCTTTTGCATAAATGATACAAAAACTAGGAACTGCTCAGCAGGGTTGTAACACTCCTCAAAAGTCCCTAGTATTCCTGGGTTTGGGAGAGCCCTGGTTAGAGGTTCCGAAATGTCCCTAATAAGCAAACTACTGAAGAGGAAACCCCTGTAAGTGCCTAAAATGAAAAATATTAATGCCATTTATATGTCAAAACCTTTTTAAGATGAAAAAAAAATTTGAAGAATGAATTGAGAAGCTATTGATTTTTTTAAGTTCATGGAACAGTTTATGATGGGAGAAAACTATATCAGTCTAAGGGAGCTAATTTCTACATTGACAAATTCTCATCTACATGTTAAATGACATCTTCACAAAAAAGCAGGCCCAAAGTAAAAAGTCTGTGATGTAACAGAAATGTAAACAGCTAACAAAACTCTGTAATGTTACATAAATCCAATCAGTAAATTTGTGCATGCTGTATCAGAACTTGGCAGCAGCAATCTAGTGATGATCTAATGTTTTATCAGAGAAATCTTCAGCAAAGAAACCAGCAGAATCCCTTGAGATTTTGCCTAAGTGCAACACATTCAGATCCGTAAAAGCAAGCTTTAAGTAAAACATGGCACCAGCAACACTGTGCTTGGTACCAGGTGTATACTACAATCTATGATATGTCAACATAATGAAATGTACTAAACTAAAACCAAGAAAGCTTTGCAACAAAATCAGCTGTTCAAAATAGGATTTCCACCCCCCCCCAAAAAAAAAAAAATCCTGAGCACAAATTTTTCTGGGAAAAGATATTTTCATAAAAAAGAATAGGTGCAGTAAGAGTAACTGACATGTGTGCTGAACCTCAGAGGAAAAAGTCGTAGTAGTCTAATTAATTACCACAGCAACAAGGCCCATACTGTAAAATCTAAAAGTTCTATTTTCAAACATCCCCCTGAAAACGCTTTTTCTAGAACTTTTTTGGGTAATTATTTCTTTCCTGACCCCCCCCCCCCCCCCTTCCCCCCAGGCCCCACCCTTCTCCCTCCTCCTTTTTTTCCCATTTGTCAGTTGGCATCAATCCGCCCCCCCCTTTTCCGCCTTCTGTAAATTCCAGCATGTGTGTGTGTGTGTGTGTGTGTGGTGTGTGCGCGCGCATGCTGTATTTATTTATTTTATTCTTTTATTTCAAGGATAATGGAATAAGTACTCATGCTTTTTTACATCCAGTCCTTGTGTGTACGCAGCTTTGTAAATTTTGTCATCTGTTCCTACCTGCACACAATGGCCTACTCTTCCGAAAAGAGAGGATCATGTTTTAATGTGTGCACAATGTGTTCTGTGTGCTTTTGTACATGGGACCTCAGTTTATAGTCTTATCTGAAGGATTTTTTGGCAGAGAGGAGTTGGCACTGATAACTCCAGAAGAAAAATCCTCTTAAAAGAGATTTGGGTCAGCAGATCATAAGCATATCACTCTAACCACTAGGATATCCCGTACTCCTCTGTGTGTGTGTGTGTGTGTGTGTGTGTGTGTGTGTGTGTGTGTGTGTGTGTGTGTGTGTGTGTGTTGTAGTAGTAATAGTAATGGTGGTAATCATGTTTTTCCATTTAAAGCATTGCTCACTGTAGGTGTGCAGTGATTTTTTTTTGGGGGGTGGGGAGGGAAGCTGTTGCTTGCTTAACCTTAGGTTGTGGTGTATATATGTGCACATACACACACACACACTGCATACACACTCATGCACACGCACACACACCCCCTTTCTCAGTGCTGACTCCACTCCCCCAAAAACCCTTTAGATGAGACTGTAAACTGAGGTCCCATGTGCAAACGTGCGCAGAACATCTTGCACACACTTTAAACCTGTTCCACTTTTTGGAAGAGCAGGCCATTGAATGCCAGTGGGAATGGATGATAAAATTTACCAAAACTGCATACACAAGGGACTGGTTGTAAAAAAAGCACATGAGCTTATTCCATTATCAAAATAAAAGAAAGAATGAATAAATAAATGAATCTCTCTCTCCTCTCTCCTCTCTCTCTCTCTCTCTCTCTCTCCTCTCTCTCTCTCTCTCTCTCTCTCTCTCTCTCTCTCTCCTCTCTTCCCCCCTCCCTCTCTGCACACACCCCTACGTGGATAGACCATTCCAAGTGTTCACATATGAGGCCAAACTGTCAGCAGTCAAAAGTCCATCTTCAACCCTTGATTTTCTGTTTGAACCCCATAAAAATTCTTTCATTTTTGCTGATTACTGTCTGCAAGAGCCTTGTTCACTTTTTGGGATTCAGTCATCACCAATAATAAGGGGTCTTGATTCCAATCCTTGCAAAAGCACCTCAGTGACTCTTCAGAAAATATAGGGAACAAAGAAAAAGACTCACTGGGTCAACACATGAACACTGAAGTTTCCGAACACATAGCTTCCAGTTAAGATTTTCCCAAAGAATTTGGTAGACAAAGCAGATTATAAAAAAAAGGGTGTGGAAAGTTAGCTGAGTTGTCATAGCATCAATCTCTATCTCAGAAGGGTGCAGGGTTGAGTCACAGCTAAATCATCTGAATGAGGATCTTGTGGCAACATGCTGTCCCCAGGGAGAGCAGTCTGAATTTATGCAGATATCTGCCGGAACTTGGGAAAGGGGGTGGGGGTGGGGGATCCTGTCTTGTGACCAGCTAAGCCAGGACTCAAACCTGTTCCCTGGTTGCTTTCAGATTAGGAGTTTGACACTATTCCTTGGCTATTTCACCCATCCTGATGGTATGACTGAGTGAGGCAGAAATACTCTGTGTGTGCCTGAGGCTTCACAAGCTTTCAGACCATGTCACAAGTACCCTGAGTTTTCTCACAGCACATTATGGGTTTTGTCACAAGCGTTTTGGGTTATGTCACAAAGCATTAGGGTCATTTCACAAGCATTTTGCTTATTTCACAAGCATTTGGGTTATGACAGAAGCATTTGGGTTATGTTACAAACAATCTAAGAATAAGCAAAAAACAATCTCACCCACCATACCAACAGAAGTTGATTGTTATGCATTTCTGAAACATGAATGCATCCTTTTTGGCTGATGTGGTGTAAAGAACCCAAAGGCATACAACAGAAGTTGGTTGTTATGCATTTCTGAAACACAAATATGTCTGTTCAGATAATTTCTCGTATCATTCCTCTATGGAAGTAATTACTGATTGATTTACTAATGAATAAATTGCCATGTTATTGATTATTCTTTCTAATGCCATTTGATGTCTTAATTTTGTACAAACAACTACAAAAATTGGAAGGAAGTGATTGTGACAGTGGCCTTTGAATTCCTTTGAATAGTTTTTATTTGCAGATGTGAGAGAATAGTATTGTCAATTAATCATTGAAGTTGATAATAAACATTGAAAAGCTGTGTATATTGATGTGTGTGTGTGTGTGTGTGTGTGTGTGTGTGGTGTGTGTGTGTGTGTGTGTGTGTGTGTGTGTGTGTGTGTTGATTTTTTGGTTGTTTAAAAAAAAAAAAATTATGTTCAGCATACTGTCATTTGCAGCTGCTTTGTGTGTGTGTGTGTGTGTGTGTGTGTGTGTGTGTGTGTGTGTGTGTGTGTGTGTGTGTGGTGTGTGTGTGTGGTGTGTTAACAATTTGTCATTCTAAGTTGATATTTAAGAATATGACCTATGATGTATATATAGTCTGATAGATTTTTGATTGTGTGTTATGTTTTTGTTTTGCTTTGATTAATCTTATATGCTGTTGTTTTCTGAATGATGGATGGGCATCATGATAATTATTATTCAAAAGAGTAGGATCACAAGTATCCAGATACTGTAATCTTCTAGACTCATTTCTCCTAGGATTCAGTCATTAATTTTACTTCTTGAACTGTGTAACAAGCGCACGCTAGAGTTCGTTAATGAGAAAAATAATAAAGAAAAAAGTTTTAGACTAAGCAGGGATATTGTTTACAGCAGTACTTGAACTTCAACTGGAATCCTTTTACAGCTTTTACCTTTGCTTGGGGAGAGTGTGGGGCAGGATAACCTCATGATTAGAGCCTTGTACTCAATCTCATAGTCCACGTTCGAGCCACTTCCAGGGCACCCATTTTAGGGAATTTTATCCTGTAGTTAACATCATCACTGACTTAACTCCCTCACAAGTCTTTCAGATGAGACTATAAACAGAGGCCCTATATGGGAACGCACACAGAACATCTTACATTAACATTAAAAGTCTGCTCCACTTTTTGAAGAATAGGCCATGGAGTGCTGGCAGGAATGGATAACAAAATTTTAAAAGCACAGTGACGCTGGTATTGTGTTTAGACACCATTCTAGAAGTCAAAATGCACCTACCTTATTGGTGTATAAAAATTGCCATAGGGGGCGGGATAGCTAAGTGGTCAGAGTGCTCACTCTGCCCAGGTCAATTTAAGCAGCGTTGAGCGTGGTTACCAGCTGGATGGATGACCATTTGCTCACCTTGGTTCAGTAGTGTCCCCCCATTCCCCCAACTGTAAATGGGTACCTGCCCTCTTTAGGGTCAGAAGTTGGAAGTTAAAGCAGCAGGGAGAGGAGATGGGCGCCGCCCTCAATATGTTGGTCCCTAGAGAACCTGAGGCCTCTGATGTGTCGCTCCCCTACGACCGCCTAGGTTATGGAACACCTTTACTTTTTTTTACCTTTACACCTTGGGGAGATCAATTGCTGTGACCAATCAGCTGTCCTGTCCCCATCATCCAGTGATACTACCTCACCAGAGAGGTCCTGTCAATGCTTCCTAGTGAGTATCCACCTCTCCTGTCATTAGCTTGAAAGAAACAAAGCATCTTCCACAAGTATCACCCTTATGCATGTATGTAGTGCTTGGCTGTTTTTGACCACACTAGTTTGTTGCAGTCAGTACAATCTGATATTTTATAGATGCAGGAGCCAGACTGAAAACCTGTATTTCTGACACTACAAAAGGAAAGATAAGACTTAGGTGTTTTTTTGTTTTTGAGTCTGATTGGTTAAGTCACAGACACGCTGCTGAAATGGTCGGTGCTGTGCCCCACGGACTTCCTGTGCATAAGCAGATCAAGTTAGGAGCAAGCTAATTAGCAGCAGGAGCAATATAGCCATTAGGCTGCCTCTGTGTATGTTACTACAGGAGAATGAGTCCTTGCTTTCCTCTCTTAGAAACATGACTGCCAAAAATTAATCCATAGGATTTCCAGTTGAAAGTTTCAAGTACCGAACAGCATTTGCCAAAATTTCAAGCAATAGTTCTAGACAAAAACATTGCTGTCATTAGTTTTCTCAAAAGCAAGACTTAAGTCTTACATTGATGCAAAATCAGTGTAGCATCACATATCATCAAAAGTTAAAAACCAGATCCAAAAGTCGATAGTTTTGACATTATTGTTTGGTTTAAAGTCTAAATGCAACTTTGAGATGGATATTTCCATTCTCATAAAATCTTGAGTTGCAGGGTATATAGCAGTTTGCTGAAGAAACTAGGAAACTTGATAGCTCTTTTGAGGGGAAAAAGGAGACAAACAGCCAAGAAAGCTAGTAGGATAAAATAAAAAATATCATTAGAAGCCTTTTTTTCCCCCTTATTCTCTTATTCATTTTTTTTTATATAGTTTTCTTGTGCTTTGTGTGGTATATGTAGGAGGATGTTTGATGTGCTGTAAATCTAGATATACCAGTAAGTCATAGAAGACAAACCCTGTTTATTGTGTCTTTATTTACCTGATTATTGAATGCTGTATTTATGCATTGTGGACATTACAGTACAGTCTTCTCATCAGCCTGTAACAGTTTTTGTCTTATAAGCTTTTTAAAATTTTTTTTTTTTATTGCTCTTCCACTTGCTTTGCTTTTGTGTATTAATTCTGTTATTGCTGTTGATGTAAAGCACACTCTCTTTTCCTTGATGAAAAAGTTGATGGTTAGTGTTTTAGAAAAATACTTTCCAACAGAGTCTTGTGTGATTGTCATAAATGATCAACTCTTTCAGAAGAGTCGGGCCACAGCCAGCAAGAAACAGGGAGTCAAACCCAAAAAAGACTTTCCTAATTGTTATATGTTGAATGCAGTTCAGGTCTGTTCACACTCTTCATAATGCAAACAATTTTAATGGCATTCAGTTGTTTTTTTTTAGGTCATCCATAACAGACTCAGAAGTTAAGTTCATTTCAAAATACTTCAATCATCCCATGACGGGCAATACAACAAAGTTAGTGGAAATTTTTTTTTTTTTTTTTAAGCCATCTTGCACATTAGTACCGTATCACCCTCATTTGGCTTCTGGACCTGCCTCTGACCTGACATGGTAGAAAATGTTCTGACCACAATGGAAAAAAAACCACCAACAAACAAAACATGAAAAAGCAACAACAACAAAACCAACCCTTCAGAAGGGAAAGGAATGCTGTATGTGTTAAGAATCTCAACCCAAGAAATCAGCTTCATTTGTACCAAACTGGAAGGAAAGAATTGCTTTAAAAAAATAGTGTTGCTCTTTATTTGAACTTTGTTATCTGTAAACAATTTTGGATAGAAAAGTATAATATGTGTACATAGAGCAGAGAAAAGTTGGGTTATGAACTCGTTTAAAAAAAAATTTGCATTCTTGTTTAGAAAACCACAATCCTTTGTTAGGGGGAAAAAAAGGATGAGTATCCATGAAAAAAACTTGTAGTTGTCAAAATTTTGACTGGCTTTTAGCCTCTTTCAAAGTAGTCTGTAATGAAGGCTCATCATCATTATCATAATCACTCGCTTGATCTTGATGTTCAAAGGGTTGGGGAGGGGGGGGGGGGGGGGGGGGGGGGGGGGGGGGAATGAATAAGGGATATGTTGGTTGGCAGTTGTTTTTTTTCCAGGTAGGTCTGTGCTTTTCGCAGTTGTATTGCTATGTCAAGGTTGGTCGCTCTTTGATGTTCTCTGTCCAACCCTTCTATCTGCCCCTGTAGTGTCTTTTCCTCATGTGTCCTGTGCAGGATTTGTGTATTCTGAGCGAGTATAGTGGCTTAAAAAAATGATGATAGAATTGACAGATGGAGACTCATAGCAAAACTCTGTTGGAAAATATTTATCTGATTCTTACATTCGTGTTAAGTCAGGTGATCCTTCGCTTTTGTTTTTTGTGCACATGTATATCATTGTAGCTTTAAATACAAACCCCTAGTTGTACATGTAATGTTTAAAATCTCAGACCATGGATTTCATTTCAGATCATGCTTGTAGGGGATTTGTAAATTATTTGAAGCTAATCTTATTTTGAAGTGTACAATCTGCTCTGTACATCACCAAACAGTGAAATTTAACAGAAAATCCAACCTGTAGCTGTTAATTGTTAATTTATCCTGAAATGTGCATGGAAAGTAGGTCTCAGCGTGCCATGAATATGTGTCCCAGAATGTGTGCAATATATATATATGAAATAGAACTGCTCAGTGTGTTTGTGTGAGGGTTTTGTAGTTGTTTTTGATGGGTTTTTTTTTGTTGTTGTTTCTAGTTTTTTGTTTTTGTTTTTTGCTATTTCTTGTGGTGAAAAAAGTTACATGATTGTATGTTTAGCTGGAGTTTCCAGACTATGTGGTGAAATGGTGTTTGACTTTGATATGGCTCAGAGCAGTTTTCAGTGCTTTAAGCCTTACCAATGATATGACTTCTGGAGTTTAGAGGTTCATTCAATCATCTATGGAGTAAGAGTTCTGTAGTTTGAAGTCAAATATGGATTTCTTCACTCTCCTTTTTGTAAATATTCTGCAGTGGTCTAGCTGCTACTCTTTTTAGAGATGATAAAACTGATGTCCTGTGTGTGACAGATTTTCCATGCACGAAATACTGTGTTGGAACAAGAGAATTATCTCTGGCAGAAGTCTTCAGAGTAACTCCTACTTATAGTCAAACAGACAGTTGACACAGGCAGGGAAAAAGATTTAAAACAAGGAACAAAACAAAATAGAAAATGCAGAGTTCTCTCCCTTAGAGTGTGGCACAAATTTCATGCAGAGAAGTTTGCTTTGACTACAAATATTACTGTATAGCACAGCACAATGCAGTGATATTGGATTTGCAGTCAGGTGCATATTGAGAAGCTATTTGCTGATAAAATTAGCTTGTGAGATGGAAGGGAGCCTGTACATAAATACACAATACTTTGGCAATGTCAGCAATCTCATATGCATACAGGATATTTCCATTTTAAGCACCTTACCTCAGGTGCCATCGCACAGTTGTCATGTTTCAGTTTGCTTCAGTGAAAATTGTCTGAAATGAATGGAGGTAGCATTTGTTTCTGATATTATTTTGATGTCTTTGATTCCTTTTTTTTTTTTTTTTTAATATAATCTCCCCCCCCCCCCCCCCTCTCTGTCTCAGTCTCTCTGTCTCTCTCTGTCTCTGTCTGTCTGTCTCTCTCTGTCTCTCTCTGTCTCTCTGTCTCTCTGTCTCTCTGTCTCTCTCTCTCTCTCTCTCTCTCTCTCTCTCTCTCTCTCTCTCTCCTCTCTCTGCAGCCATTAGCTCAGAGTACGTTTGTCAATCTCAAATTTTTATGAAAATATTTTATTATGGTACTAGCTTACCTTGACTCTCTCTCTCTCTCTCTCTCTCTCTCTCTCTCTCTCTCTCTCTGCCTCCCTCCCTCCCTCTCTCCCTCCCTCCTCTCTCTCTCTCTCTCTCTCTCTCTCTCTCTCTCTCTCTCTCTCTCTCTCTCTCTCTCTCTCTCTCTCTCTCTGTTTTCCACCCAAATTAGTAGCACACAATGTCAGAAAAAAAAAATGAACTGAATTACAACCTTTTGTTTTAAAGTCAATATTCAACTGTTAAAAGCTGTATCATATTTATGTGTTTATAGTTGCAATGGTTCATTCAGGTTCTGTGTCAATTTCTCTGACAATACTGAGTTAGAGTACATTATACTCAAGTTATAGAATATTAAATCATAAACTAAAGGAACTACTGTACAGACTCATATTATCGACGTTGTCACCTGACTTCAGAATTGATTTATTTGTATAGATATTTTAGCTGCTTGTCTAGTTCAACAGTCTGGATATTTAGTTTTGTACAATCGACACTGTGATTGTTTTTTTGTTTTTTTTGTTTTTTTTTTACTATTATTTATAGTTTTATGCAGTTATTTAATAATAATAATATGGGATTTCTATAGCGCCGAATCTTGTAGAGTACACAAATCAAAGCGCTTAAAGTTATTTCAGAATTATGTTCTTTTCATATAGTATCTCTTGCTTAAAAGGTGACGTGTTTAATGCTTGTTCATATTTCTGTGTTCTGTTCTTTTCACCAAAATATATTTTTGATTCTTTATTGTTGTTAATGTGGGGACTTGAAAAGCTTTTGTTACTGTTCTTTTCTCTTTACTGGGTGCGGAATTGTTATTCTTGTTCCCTCACAGGGCAGGAACTTCAGAATTGACTTTAAGAAATACTGTCTGGTAGCATCATATGGTGGAGGTAATAGCCAGTGAGAATGACTAGGTTACTCTGCTGAAAAGTGTTTTTTCTTATATAGTCATATTGGCAGAGGAGGCCAAGTCTTCAATTGGAATTCTGTTTTTTGTGAATAGCGGGAGGGATTGGAATTCTATGATTCTATGGGATGTTTTGTTTTGATGGTTTACCCTCTTTTTGAAAAGAAAACAACACTAAACCTTACTGATTTTTTTTTGTTAAATGTGAAATAATCATACCTGTACAGTTATTAGTAAGTGATTCCCCCTCCCTACCTCCCAACATTACAGCACAACAGAGGAAGGTAAATCTTCATTCAGAGTCTACTCTTTTTTCTTGATTGTCAGAATTGGGAACTCTATTGGATTTTATGTTATGTTTGGTTTTTCCCGTCAACAAAATATATATATATTATTGATTTTGTTTGGTTTTGTTTATTGACTTGTACAGTTGACAGTAGTAAGTCATGCCCCAACCCTCCCAGATTTTATATCCTGCTTCCTTAAACACACCCCTCCCATTCCCATTTGCCGGTTAAATTAGATTTATTGTTGATCATTTGATTTTATTTCTTTATTTAATTCTACCATTGTTTTGGGCTCTACTGATGAGGGTCAGCTGGGGTCGTTGTCTGCTTTTGTGTAGGTATATTTCTATCAAGACTGTTTAGTTTGCAATTTTTTCTGTTTTCTGTTTGTTGTTGCTTTTTGTGATCAATATCTATATCATTTGTTTCAAAGGCCTAGACAGGACATTTTTGTGTAATTTTTTGGCTGTTAGTGGTGTGGCTTGCTTTTAATATTCCTATGTGTATATTCTTGTGGAGACAATATTATTATGTTTTCTCTCCCTTGAGGCAAACTTTTGAGTGGGCTGAGTTCTGTAATAACAACTCAGACTGCAACATATGATTCAAAGCTTCGTATCTTTGCTGTTGTTTGTATTGTTGAAGAAGACATCGGGATGAGTTAGAGGACAGATCAGGCTGTCATGAACTCAGTGTCAGGTCGGCTTTCTGTTCTTTTTCACTTTGTTTTTTCATATTGATTTGCAGAATGTGCTGGATTCAGGGAAGTCTGAGAAATGTACAGATTTGTTTGTGCAGAAAAAGAAACATATATGATTTGTGTCTTGATTTTTGTCCCTTTTTTTGTGTGTGTAGTCATTTTTGGGGTGTGTTTTCTGTGTTTTATGATTTTGTATGTTTTATTTTGTTTCTTTATCAAAGAAGGCCAAATCATGAAGTAGTTCTAGTAAGACAGCCTTTTGTCTGGTCTCGTATGTGATAAGTTTGTAGAAAGAAGATTGTGCGCTCATGTCACTATGTGGGGTGTGTGCGTTGGATGTGTGTCTGAGTGTACGGGTGTGTTTTAAGTTCATTTTGACTACAGTTGCCAGCACATCGTTGTGTGTATTACTCCTGAATTAACTTGTGTACATAAACTGACATTCTGAAATGTTCCATCATTATATTTTCTTTGGGTAATAAAGCTGATACTCTGTATTAGACTA
>CM060318.1:71582051-71607051 GCA_030674155.1 Stramonita haemastoma
AATCATTAGTGGTTATTTTCGATTTACACATACTGTGACCTTTCACCATCTAATTAACGAAAAAACAATGGACGCTTTTAGAAGGATTATGTCACCACGTGCACACAATTCAACATGAGCAGGCTAACGGTGTGTTCCACACAAACAGTGGTAATGCTGTTTTATCAGTCAGCAGCCGCGTTGTCGTGTTTGATGAAAGAAGTAATCACGCTTGTAATGACTGAGTCAACATTATCACAGTGCAGCCATTTAGTTCGGCAATCAGGTTAACAGACTTGAAAAACAGCGCGAACAGGGACACAGTGTCTGGACTGAGCCACACCAGAACACACTGGAAACCAATCAACAATACAGCTGGGGGTAGTCGTCAGTTCTGCATGGGGGTGGCTGATGCTTCACAAGTAGGAGTCCGTCATGTACCTGGGTAGAGACAGCACGTCCTGGCGACGCTTCACGGCCTCCAACAGCCGTTTCGAGGTCCAAAGGGCAGGCCGATCTCCTTGAGGTCGGCGTCAGACATCTTGACCAGCACCTCCATGTCCACCTTCTCCTGCAGGAACTTGTGCAGGTAGACCTCCAGCCCCGCGGACCACAGGAAGGTCTCCAGGGCAGAGGTGGGGGTGCCCTCGTCATCGTCGTCCAGCTTGTCCACGTCCTCCTGGTCCCAGGGCAGCTCTCTGGAGTCTGCCCACGAGTCCTCCCCGTAGCTGCCCTGGCCCACAGAGCCTCTGCTGGTCCCGTCCTTGCTGTCCACGTGGGAGGAGAAGCCGTTAGTAGAGGCTCTGGCAGCGGCCTCCCCATCGCCGTCCACCTCGAAAGATGGCAGCGTGTTGAGGAAGTTGCTACCCGTCAGGAAGGCCGTCTTGCCGAAGCCGGGCCGGTTGAAGATGCCGGGCGTGGTCTCATCGTCCTCCTCGTCCCCGAAGTAGCTGTCCACCCCGGAGTCCTTCGTCTCGAACTCCAGGTGCCCGGCGTGAGAGGGGTCCCGAGCTCCGAACACGTCGTAGACGGCGGGTCTGGAGGACGTGCCGTCAGCCATCAGGGCTCTGTGGTCAGGCTGCCCCGTCATGTACAGCACTTCAGACGAGGTGCCGCGCACCCGCGTTCCGACACAGCCGTGTGCGTCCCGTCCATGTGGCCGTGACTGCCGTTCATCTCTTCACGCCGCTGGGCTGAGGTGCTTGGACGCGCTGCCCCGCGTGCCCACGGAGCGGCTGAGGCCGGCGATGTCGGAGTAGGACATGCCCGAGGCGGAGGGCGCCTTGCTCTGGGACTTGCTGCCGCTGTTGCCGCGGATGGCCATGGTCAGCGACTTGATGAAGTTCTTCCCCTGTCCGCCACCGTTCTTCACAGTCTCGTGGCTGCTGGAACAGAATCAATGGCTTTGATATATATATGTGTGTATACATGTGTATACATGTATTATCTATCTATCTATCTATCTATCTATCTATCTATTATCTATCTATCTATCTATCTATCTATCTATCTATCTATCTATCTATATGTATATATAGATATATAAACAGTGCTCTCTCTCTCTCTCTCTCTCTCTCTCTCTCTCTCTCTCTCTCTCTCTCTCTCTCTCTCTCCCATATTGAAAGGCATTTTGGCAGTGTCTTGCTAAGAAGACAACAAAAACAAAAACAAACAAAAACCAACAACAAAACAAAAGCCAACAACCAAACAAAAACCAACAACCAAACAAAAGCCAACACCAAAACCCGGACGAACAAAGAATCAAACCAACCTGCAGGCAGTACGCTGAACTAAACATCCCAGAGTTTCCTTTCTCTATAAATTTTCATACACCATTCCAAATCAGCGAATTGTACATATATCATCTTTTCCCCTTTTTAGTGGTACGTTTGGGAGAATATGTAAGCCTGCAATGTACTCTGTGTGTGTGTGTGTGTGTGTGTGTGGTGTGTGTTGTGGGTGCGCGCGCGCGCGCGCGTGTGTGTGTGTGTGTGTGTGTGCACACGCGCGCGCGCGTGTCTGTATGTCTGTGTGTGTCTGTGTCTGTGTGTGTGTGTTTTGTTTGTTTGGATTTTGTTTCTTTGTCTCCTACTGAAAAGGAAAATATTTATCTAAATCTGACCTCTACCTAGTGAAAGGTTGACATAACTACAAGTTGACACGACCCCTTGTGCGTGCGTGTGTGTGTTGTGTGCACGCGCACGCGCGCGCGGTGTGTATGTGTGTTTGTGTGTGTGTGTGTGTTTGTTTGTTGTGTGTGTGTGTGTGTGTGTGTGTGTGTGTGTGTGTGTGTGTGGCGCGCGCGCGCGCGCGCGCGCGTTGCGCATGCGCGTGCGAGAGTGCGTATGTGGGTCTTGCAGTCGCGCACTCTGAAACTGTCAGAATGCTTATCTCTTCATGAATATTGCGTCCCACGCATGTCTAAATAGGTCTGTTGTCCTCCCCAGCAAGTTCAGTCTCCCGCTCTGAGCCAGAAATAATCAGGAAAACACATTGCTGTCACGAAACGCCAGTTACATGGAACGCTCATTTAAAATTCAGCATGTTTTCAAGCTTGCATCTTCTGCTTTTAAAACACAATGCCAGCTACATCAAGGTGGGAACCGCCAGACTTACTTGACTTATGCCTGTGGATTCCCGTGGGAACATAGGGCCACAACAACACTCCTCCAACGGACTCGGTTCTGGGAGATCCTCTTCAGCTCGGCCCATGTCATTCCGGCTGCTTTCGTCTCTGCTTCAATGCTTCTGCGCCAGGTCTGTTTTGGTCGGCCTACTTTCCGCTTCCCTTGTGGATTCCAGTCAAGGGCCTGCCTGGTGACATCTGAAGCAGGCTTGCGGAGTGTATGGCCAATCCATCCCCATTTCCTTTTCTTGATCTCCGTGTCAATTGGAGCGTGTCTGGTCCTGTCCCATAGTTCTTCGTTTGAGACTACTTCTGGCCACCTGATACCAAGGATGTTCCTAAGACATCTGTTGGTAAATGTCTGGAGTTTGTGGGTGTTGGTCTTTGTCACCCGCCAGGTTTCTGAGCCATACAGTAGGACCGACTTGACATTGGTGTTGAATATCCGGATCTTGTTGTGGAGTGAGAGGGATGTTGATCTCCAGATTGGGCGAAGGGTATTGAAGGCATGACGTGCTTTATTTATTCGGCACTTGATGTCTTCGTCCGTTCCCCCATCTTTACTAACGACACTGCCCAGGTAGGTGAATTTGTCGACTTCTTTGATGTTTTCTTGGTGTAGTCGCACTGGGTCTTGTTTTTTGTTGTTCACCCTCATGACCTCCGTCTTCCTGATGTTGATTTGGAGGCCTATTTTATCGGCTTCCTCCGCAACATGACATAGCTTCTTTGTGCATTGGTGCTGTGTGAGAGAAGGCTGATGTCGTTGCGAAGTAGGTCTTCAGTGCTGTGTGGTCACTGTATGCGCGTCTCCTGCCTGCGCTGGCCTGTGGCATTATCCAGTCACAAGGAAGATGGTGGTGACTAGACAGCTGACGACGCACGGTTTGTAACGCAGAAGGGTTTCCGTCAATTTAATCATTGGATGCACTGGCAAAGTGGCATCTTCACAAGTGTGGATGCATGGTGACGAATTGTGGGAAACCATTAGGGGTGCATCAGTCCAGATGACATCTCTGTCGAACGCTGTCAATGCTTTGAAGTTCGACGAGACTGTATTCAAGGGTTGCATCTAGGACTGCTCGAAATGAGGGCACAATTGCTGGCATCTGATCTGTGGGAACCGCCAGGCAAGGCACTTTTCCATGAAGGAATATCGTAATCAAATTAGGTTACATGAACAAAGTTTATGCTGAAATATAAAAAAAGAAGAAATGATTTGCTTTAAAACCACAACGTTTTCAAAAATTACTTATCAGTAAAATACAACTTTGAATAAGACTTTTTTTAAGTTCGTGGGCAAGAGACAAACAAACGTTTTTTTGTTGTTGTTGTTTTCATTTGTAGCTTTATAGCAAGAAGGTATATTGGAAAAGGACTGTAGGTTATTAAAATCTAATGGTAATAATAGCCTCGCGCGGTGGTGTATACTTCCAGGAAAATGGTGCCGGAGCTAAATTTCCAGACAGTGAGTCTACACCAGCCCCCTTCTTATAAAAATTCTTTCAAGGAAATTTGTATTCTACAGATATAAGTACCCCTGCGTGTGTGGATGCGCAAGTGTGCATGTGTGTACAAGAGAGAGAGAGAGAGAGAGAGAGAGAGAGAGAGAGAGAGAGAGAGAGAGAGAGAGAGAGAGAGAGAGAGAGAGAGAGAGTATACTCGTACTTAAGACCTCGTGCTATTAATTCTGTGATGTGCGCTTATATAGTTAAACCAGGTCTGTTTTGAATCTGTTTACTGTCTGTCTAAATAATGTACGCATTCTTATTTTGTACAATGCCGATCAAAGCTGAAGCTGCCCATAAAATCCTTTGTTGAAGAGTGCAAGGTGGCAACAAGTCAAGGCATGAAGCCTACTTGAGGATTCAGCCAAGATACCACACACACACACACACACACAACACACACACACACACACACACACACACACACACACACACACACACAACACACAACACACAACACACACACACGCACGCACACACACACACACACACACACACACACACACACAACACACACACACACACACACACACACACACCACACACACATTTTTAACACTTGTCCCGAAACTGTTGCTGTTTAGGGGTGGAGGCTCCCTCTTCCCCTTCCCTTAATAAATCCACACCACACACCGCTGAGGACAACAAAAAATGTAAATAGAATCCCAGTTATCCTCCATCAATCATGCCTGATGCCATGACCGTACATGTTGGACAGCCTTTTATGTCACTGTCTGCGGTCTTCAAGAAATCTAGGTCCCTGTCATCTATCTAAACTCTGACAGGAATTCATTAAGGACACTGTAGGCATGTTTTGATAGAAGCACTGCCAGTCGCTAAAAATATCTCTGAATACTCAGAATCTTTGCTGTCCTCGGGCATACGGGGGCCCGTCAGTATGAATAGTCCCACCACCTTCTGCAAGTTCTGTGTTTGAAATTCCCCTTTCTATCCTTCCTTTGTTTCTGCCTTGTCCATTTTCTTCCTGCCACATCTCCTTCTATCTAGTTTCTGCCTTCTGGTCATTCTCTTCGAAAAAGACTTTGCAAATAATCTAAGTTTCTGCCCACAAGTCTGTCTTGCATTGAACTGCACAGCATTACCAAATCTGTTTTGCATAAAACAGCTTTGATGGAGTGTTGTATGTTTGAACAACAACAACCTAAACATTATGCTCTCATGCTGACTGCTTCTGCTGCTGCCTTCCTGTTGCATGACTGCCTGCATGCCTGCTCGCTTCTGCATGCATGTCTGTCTGATCGTATCTCTTTCTCTCATCTCATCTCTCTCATCTTCTCTCTGCTCTTCTCTTCTCTCTCTCTTCTCCATGTTTTAAGTCAGCGTGTTCATCCATCTTTACTCCGTTAAACTGTCTGTCTGCCTGTTTCATCTTGAAGCCATTTTATTACTTGACATGACAGCATACGCCCCAAATGATGCAGATTTCCTATGGCTTCACTTTGTTTTCGACCTGTTGGTAAGTTAGCTGTTACCTGTGTTGTTTCACTCTAGTACGCAAGTACGAACCCACAGGGCTGCGTACATACAGGCACTCATGTGAGCGCACACGTGTACATGGCTCATGCATAAGCAGAGCGACAGATAGACATACGTGTGTGCGCGCGCGCGCGCGCGTGCTACACACACACACACGGAGACGCACTGTGTGTGTGTGTGTGTGTGTGTGTGTGTGTGTGTGTGTGTAGTGTTGTGTGTGTGTGTGTGTGTGTGTGTGTGTGTGTGTTGTGTGTGTGTGTGTGTGTGTGTGTGTGTGTGTGTGTTTCTGCAATCGAGTTTGTTTTGATATCTTCATTATCTTCGGTTATGCTTTTCTTAAACTCTTTTGTCCTGATGTCTACAACTCCTGTAGCTGTCCTGTTCATCACACCCCCACCACCACCGCCACCACCACCACCCCACCACACACACCATCACCACCATATCATCATCATCATCATCACCATCATCACCGCCACCACCACCACCACCATCATCATCACTATAGCACCACCACCACCACCACTACCACCACCACCACCACCATCATCATCACCACCACCACCACCACCACCTTCATCACCATCATCACCACCACCACCATCATCATCACCACCACCACCACCACCACCACCACCATCACCACCACCACCACCAATCATATCATCATCATCATCATCATCATCATCATCATCATCACCACCACACCACCACCACCACACACTACCACCACCACCACCACCACCACCACCACCACCACCACCACTGACAGACAGACAGAGAAACAGAGAGACAGACAGAGAGACATTCTCACCTGGCGGCCATGTTGTGTTTGCGCTGTTCTTTCTGCACGCGGCGTGAGGCCTCTTCCTGCAGCTTGTGGTAGCGGCGCAGGTTTCGTTCAGCGTGGCGAAGAGCCTCCTCCCGCAGCCGGCTGGCATGCTTCGGGTTCTTGGTCTGCATCTGCGAATACACCTGGTCCAGGTACTGCACCACCTGCACACACCACACGATTTGTTGGTGTCACCGTGTTCCATTGTTCTATCATCAAGCCATCATTTTTTTTTCGGATGCGCTGGGCTGGGTTTGGCATGTCAGGCGTTTGATGGCAGCGCAACTCATTTTTGCTCACTGATTTGCTTAATGTTGTTGTTTAGTTAGAGGTTTTTTGCATTCTTGATGTTAACCCTGAAAATGGCGGGGACTGGATGTAAAAAAGCACACGAGTACTTATTCATTATCCTCGAATAAAAGAATTTGCTTTGCCTTGCCTTGCCTTACTTGACAGATAACGGTAGTTGTTGTCTAGGCGTTAAACGAAGAATCAAGGTTATGTTTTTATTTAAAGTAATGTTATGAAAAGTTCATATGACAGACAACGATAGTTGGTGTCTGAGCGTTCGATGAAGAAGAATCAAAGTTATGTTCTTATGGAAAGCTCACCTGAGAGACAACAATAGTTGCTTTCTGAGCGTTCGACGAAGACGAATTTATTGCAGTAGTAAAGAAGTATGTTATTTGTTGTTTAGAAGTCAAGAGTTGATTCAGAAGGAGTGACAAAAGTAAAAACCACCTACATAAAAACCATCTAGTAAAGGTGATTAAACACTTGGTCCCAAAGTACACTCCTCATAGTCTGCTCCCTGACTTGAAAGACTAAAAAAGGGTTGCACCTGCGTGTGGTCTCGCGCTTACGCATAACCCGTATAACATGCATGCATCAGTGCTCATACACCTACGCGCACGCGCGCGTGCACATACACATACACATGTGTACGCGCGCATTACGCACGAACACAGGCAAATACCTGGGTAAAGACAAGAGGCAGTTAGAAAGGAGACAAGGTGTGAAAGGGGTAGACAGAAGCAGAAAAGGCATGCAAAGAGACCAGACCACTAGACAGATGACTCAACAGATCATAACGCACAAATTTAACAGGGCCACAGAGACAGTCACTCGTCATCCCCCACCTCCCACCCCATACCCGTGCACTTTCCTGGACTTTCTTAAAATCCCCTCAACGCACCCCCCTCCCACCCCAACCCACCAAACGGTAAAGGTGTCCCATAACCTATGTGGTCATAGGTGAGCAGGGCGTCAGAGACCAAGCCTTTCTCTTGGGGCCAACATATTGAGGGCGGCACCCACCTCTTCTCCCTCGCTGCTTTACCTTCCCTGACCCCAAAGAGGGCAGGTACCCATTTACGGCTGGGTAAACTGGGGGGACTGTACCGAAACCAAGGCGCGCAAACAGTCACCCATCCACTTCAATAAACAACCAATAACAAAAAACAAAACGACCAAACAAAAACCCAAACAAAAAACAATAAAACGAAACACCAATAAAATAAACAAATAAAGAAAAAAAAAAACAAGCAAACAAAGAAACTTCGGTGGCCCTACATCTCCCTTCTCGTGCAGACTGGCCAGGTCGAGGGCGGAGTGGTGGTCATTGTCGAGGGCGAAAATGTTGGCCCCCCAGTTGACCAGGTAGGTGACCACGTGCATCAGGCCTCGCTGGGACGCGTGGTGCAGCGCCGTTAGGCCCAGGTAGTCACACCTGTCCACGTCACCCCTAGAGAGCAACAGAAAAAATGTGGGGGTCTTTTATCTCTCTCTCTCTCTCTCTCTCTCTCTCTCTCTCTCTCTCCTCTCTCCCTCTCCTCTCTCTCTCTCTCTCTCTTGTGTTGTGGTGTGGTGTGGTGTGGTGTGGTGTGGTGTGGTGTGTGTGTGTTGTGTTGTGTTGTGTGTGTTGTGTTGTGTTGTGTTGTGTGTGTGTGTGTTGTGTGTGTGTGTGTGTGTGTGTGGTGTGTGTGTGTGTGTGTGTGTGTGTGTGTGTGTGTGTGGTGTGTGTGTGGTGGTGTGTGTGGTGTGTGTGTGTGTGGTGTGTGTGTGTGTGTGTGTGTGTGTGTGTGTGTGTGTGTGTTGTGTGTGTTGGTGTGTGTTGTGTTGTGTGTGTGTGTTGTGTTGTGTTGTGTTTTGTGTGTGTGTGGTGGGTGGTGTGTGTGTTTTGTGTGTGTACACGAGTGTGTATGTTAAACTGGAGAGGTCATTTTAGGAAAGAAAGAAAGAAGAAAACAGAAAGAAAACATAAAGGGAGTAAGACAGGGCAAAATGCAAACTGAAAGAATAAAAGGTAAAGTATAGGACACAGGAAAAAAACGAGAGAGAGAGAGAGAGAGAGAGAGAGAGAGAGAGAGAGAGAGAGAGAGAGAGAGAGAGAGAGAAGAGAGAGAGAGAGAGAGAAAGGAATTCAATTCAAACACTTTATCTCAAAAAGAGATAACATGATATGGGTAACAAGTCATACATAAAAAAGGAAATAGGAAAAAAAACATACAGCACAAAAATACCATGAAAGAACGAATAAAGATGTCAAAGAAAAGAAAGAAAGAATGATAGAAAAAAAGAAATCGTGAACTAAAGCATACCTGTACAGGCACTCATGCTCACACATAAGCCATTTAATACACCCATATATACACACATTTACACACACACACACACACACACACACACACACACACACACACACACACACACACACACACACACATGCGCGCGCTATCGCCCCATCGGTTCCACACAGACAAGCCCCTTTTTACTGTAACGACCATCATAAATAACTGACACAAGGAGAGGAGAACTGAAACAGACGAAAGACAAGCACTCTTGACGGCTATCTTCGGTTCCCTGGCAAGCTCTGGTGATATTTTATATTGTCCACTTATGTATACTATTAGTGGGTAGGTAGGTGAATAGGTGGGACACCAAAAAGAGGAGGGGGGGGGGAGAAAAGAAAGGGAAAGCAAAAGTGAATGAACAGGCAGGTCTGCAGTAGTTTGTTAATTCATGTGGAAATCGCGTGTTGCTGGCAGGGTGGGGGTTGGAGGAGGGAGGGAGGAGGGAGAGAGAGAGAGAGAGAGAGAGAGAGAGAGAGAGAGAGAGAGAGAGAGAGAGAGAGAGAGAGAGAGAGAGAGAGAGAGAGAGAGAGAGACAGACAGACAGACAGACAGACAGACAGACAGACATCTGATTGTTGAGTTGAGTCCCTCAAGATACAACCCACCCTACCCCTCCCACAACTTCATCTTTTCCTTTTTCAAAACTGACATCTTTCATAATTATATTTGGGTGTTTACCACATATAGCCCACCCCCTCATCATTCTCCACACACCACCCTCTGCCGTGTTTACAAAAATCAATCCACCTTCCCCTGTTTATCCTTGCATTTTCCCTACTTTTACCCCTTACCCCTCCCTCTGTGTGTCTGTCTCTCCCCCTCCTGTCTCTGTCTCTCTGTCTCTCCATTCTCTGTGTTCCCTTTCAGACACTTCAGCTTCACGAAATGACACTAGACACGGCCCAGCAACAACGTTGATAATTCTGCCGATACAATGGACGCGTGGGGGTGCACAGGGGCGCCGCACGTGCAGGCATCGGAGCGTTTTACACCGCGCGCTTTGCACCATAAGAGCAGTTCCATGTCCGCGGCATTGATCGGGAAGCCGGGCAAGATGCCTGCTACTGAAGGCTGCAATTATGGGGCATTTGTCGGCCTCAAAAAAGGCAGAAATAACCATCTGTAGTGATTTTGACAGATTGACACAAAAAACGTCTTGCGATTTACTGTAACGAATGTTTTCAATAACAACACATTTGGGGCATTACTCGGGTCTTTTTTGGTTTTGTTTTCAGATGATGTAGAGCAAGATGCCCACTATTCTGGGCTGCAATTTTGAAGGGTTGTTTGTCGGCCTCAAAAAACAGAAATAAGCTTCTGGAATGATTTTTACAGATTGATACAAAATGTCCAGCAAGAAACGTTGAAAATCAGGAGAAAAGTTTTGGCATTACTGGAGGCATTTTAGTGTTTGTTGTCAAACGATATAGAACAAACAAAAAGAGTGAAAAATGTCAGAATTCGGTGACTGACAATCCTGTAATCGATCCAACCCAGTTTGTCCACGAAAAGCTAACAGCGCAAGTAGCTGGTGGGTGGTTTTCAAAGTTAGATCAGGCAGACAGTACAGAGTGACCCAGCGAAAAAGGAAGAGACATAACCAGCCCTGAAAAAAATCTGCATCGGTAATGATTGTGGTAAGAGATAAATGTTAAATGCTAAGCCACAGCATCCAATTCTGACTGTTGTAGGAGGAAGGAAGCTGGCCAGGGTTAGCCACGTCAAGCATCACAGTTACATACTGCTTTCATTGTTAAGTCTTCTGGATGCTCCATTTTAAAGTTTTGAGTCCAAACACATTTTCAGCATCCTGAAGGAATTCAACGTTTTTATTACCCGAAGTTTTTTGGTCACAGCTGTCAGATATACATACACTGGCATAAGTTTAGGTTGAACCATCCCTGTGACATATAATGATATCCTCCCACTTTTTGTCCTCTTCCGCTCACTTTGTTGTCTACACTATACCAGTCTATAACACACGAAGGCCATTCAATATATACTTTAGCGGCAGTGATAGACAACAACGAGTTGCTGTCTGAGTGTGTGATGATGAGGAAAAAAAAAGTCCGAATAAAACTCCTAGCACAGAGGCTACGTTTGCCACAATATAAGGTATACTAGAAAAAATATGGCAATATACTTTTTCTTTTCGAGTTGACACAAAATGCATAAGGCAGAGTGCTTGGAACAGAGCTTAATGAATTTCAGGCTTTATAAGGAATGTATGGGCCCATAGCAACAGCACTGTGCAATGCCATCAGTGCAAAAACATAGATCAGAGCCATCTGTTATTCTTAACAATGTAGTTGCAAAATCCCCCCCCCCCCCCAACTAAAAGCCTGCTATACAAAAAGACATACCCGGCTATCTGACAGAAAATCACCACAGAATGACAGAGTAGATCTGAATTACAAAATAAGTGATTTATTTGTTTGTAAAGCTGATGGTTCTTTCAATCTTTTGACATGAAGTGTACACGCAGAAAAAAAACGTATGTCTGAATAAAGTACTGAACACAGTAATGGCTGGCGGAGAAAGGTTCATTATCGACTAATTACCTTAATCGTTTACTTGTTTGGCTGAATGGGTGATACCATATTTGCTCCGCTTGTCAAAATAAAGTCAGTATGACTATCGGCCCTGGACAGAACCTATGACCAGTCCTAAATTGTGGATGGGTAACAGCTTCCATCTGTGGCTAGAAATGAAGCTGATACAGGCAAGATCCCCCTCAACTGTCACATTACAAAGCCTGTGAACCCTGGTAGTCGTTGCGATTAACTCTGATACGACACCCTTACGATTATGGCCCCAGATCAATGCCATTTTCACAGTAGGTGTAGGCATACATATAAGCTAAACTTTAAGGATCACTAGACACACTTGTATTCTAGAAGATGCAAGGTCGGCTGCTGCTGTCGCCTCGTTGTCCTTATCCTTAATGTACAAAACTGCATACACACAGGGACTGGATGAAAAAATCACACGAGTCCTTATTTTATTATCCTCGAAATAAAATTAAAAAAGGATGATAAAGAATATCCCAAAGCCCACCAATTTCACCCCCTACTGATAATTAGTATGGTCATGCTATCACTTATCATAATTTGTGGCCTGCGGGGTACCTTAGTAACAGGCCGTCCTTAATCTGTACACACCCAAGGCATATATACCTGTCTTGATTTTTGTTGTTGTTTGTTTTTCCCCATGCTACACATTGACGAGTCTCTTGCCATAATTGATTCTTCATCAGGGCAGACATGTATGTTTTACGGACACTCGGGTATACATGGGTGCTTGGTGTATGTAGCTGTAGGGTGTACATGTATGCCCTGATATGCATGGTTGATCCTGCTGTATGATGTATATATGTATGTTAGTATATGTATGTATGTATGTATGTATGTATGTATGTATGTATGTATGTATGTATGTATGTATGTATGTATGTATGTATGTGTGTGTGTGTGTGATGTATGTATGTATGTATGTATGTATGTATGTATGTATGTATGTATGTATGTATGTATGTATGTATGTATGTATGTATTATGTGTGTGTATGTGTATGATGTGTGTGTATGTAGGTATGGGTGTATTATGTACTATACCTATGCATATATGCAAAACTTTGGATGTAAACAAGATTATTGGTATTAGACTAACCTGTTTGTATGTTTGGTAGTTTTGTTTGTTTTTGTTCCCCTTAGTGACCGTGTTTCTGTATACAATAATTGTAGGATTCAGAAAAGGGGGTTGTTGGTAGCGATAATAGTAGTCTTGTTTTGTTCTTATGACTTTCTAGAATGTTTTGGTGTTTTCCTTGCTGTAATTGGTGGTAATAGTTTGTGTGCACATGGGGTGTATTTCTGAATTGTTTTTTGTACTCCATTTGAAAAATTAAAAAATATTTTTAAAAAAAGACTGATATCTCCACAAGTGCACTGAAGGCTTAACCACCACCACCACCACCACTACCACCACTGCCGCCACCCCCACCCTCCTACCCCCACAAACACACAATCTTCTGGAGTGATTTTGAAGTCTTGTCAAATCGTTGAAGTCGGCGAAAACATTAGCACTGAAAAGAAGAGAAGCAGTGGTTATAAATCATGCAGAGAAGAAGTGGTTTCCCAGATAATAATTTATTATAACTATTTCTATGCTAGTCGCCATTCGGTTTTGGTGCGTCCTACAAATATTACATGTAAAATCAGGTTATGGCGTTCGCGCATGCATACACACACTACACACCCTCCGCCTCTCCTCAACAAACATATGGTGGCAAGCACTCGCGCTCGGACGCATGTGTACACACACACACGCACACGCACACACACACACGCACGCACGCACGCACGTTATTTTACACACACACACACACACACACACACACCACAACACACACACACACACACACACACACCACACACATACTACATACGCGCGCACTCACACGCAAGCGGAGGAGAGAGAGAGAGAGAGAGAGAGAGAGAGAGAGAGAGAGAGAGAGAGAGAGAGAGAGAGAGAGAGAGAGAGAGAGAGAGAGAGAGAGAGAGAGAGGCTGTGCTCTAATCAATCCATTGTGTTTATACAAGCTCTGACCAAACAGAGACTAACAGGAGACACCTCCGGAAAAACAGACCTCAAGGGGGATAGGATGGGTTTCCTGATTAATCACAGAATAACCATCATCAGCCTGAACACTGAGGAGAGCCTAAATGACCAACAGATATTATGTATTATGGGTGTGTGTGTGTATCTGTGTGTATCTGTGTGTATGTATGTGTGTGTGTGTGTGCATCTGTGTGTGTGTGCATCTGTGTGTGTGTGTTGTGTGTGTGTGGAGAGAGAGAGAGAGAGAGAGAGAGAGAGAGAGAGAGAGAGAGAGAGAGAGAGAGAGAGAGAGAGAGAGAGAGAGAGAGAGAGAGAGAGAGAGAGAGAGAGAGCTGGGGCATCGTGACATTCACATTGCTTGGATTTTTAGCCAACAATGGTAAATCTGTAAATTTATTTTAGTAGTCTGAAGGCTCAAGTTCACCTTGGAATGTGGGTAGTTTTATATCATCACTTGAACACACACACATACACACACACACACACACACACACACACACACACACACTGAATGGACATTAAACTGAGATCTCCACACACACACGCACGCACGCACGCACGCACGCACGCACGACACGCACGCACCACGCAGCACGCACGCACGCACACACACACACACACACACACACACACACACTATAGTGAAAAGACGTTAAATTAAAAGAATACATACACTCAACATCCCCCCCTCCACACACACACACACACACACACTCAACATCCCCCCACCACACACACATATACACAAGAGGACTCGGTATGATTCAGGTGCTGAACATATACATAGGAAAAAAGGTTGATGAAGGAAAACGGTAATAATCCACTCCATGAGGATAAACTTTAGAACGAGGAAATACCTTGACCAAACCTGTGATCTGATTCCTCTCAAGGAGGAAACATGTAGCAAAGCAGGTGTCAACTGGTCAGCCTAATGGACAAGACAATGAGATATGCAAAATACAATAAGAAAAATGTATAGACAAACATCACCTTTATGCACGAAACAGTAGCTCAAAATAGACAAGCCTGCAATATATATATTATATATATATATAAAGATGAGAAATATATAGATATAGATGAGATAGATGAAGATAGAGTAAAAAACAGAAATATGAGTATGAGATGAGATGATGGCATACAACGCTGTCTTTAAAAATCCTGTATGCTATAAAGTTTGTATTAAACAACAACAATCACCAAGCTTCAAAGATTCCAACGGACACAAACTACCTCTCCTCTCTGGAGGGAAAGTAGAAAAATTTATATATATATATAATATATATATATATATATATTATATATATATATATCTCCTCCCATAGCAAACAGATCCACAGATAAGCCCCCAAAGCAAACACATATGACGTGATATCGCAGCGATATCCCCTAGCCCTGTCACGGGGACAAACAATTCAACAGCCTGCTGGCAATACCAACAACAAAAACAGCCCTTGTCAGTGATTTGGCGGGCTGTGGTGTGTGTGTGTGTGTTCAGCAGCTGAGCTAAATGATATTTACGATGCCTTTTTAAAGCTGTTCGAAAACTATGTCTCTGATCCTCCCTTAAGACTATGTGATAAGCGTACGTATCCTAGATACGCGGCATACGACTGCAAACAAAGACACCTTCTTATGGGAAAAGGATCCACAATAATCTCTCTGCCTCATAGGCGGCATGCATAAATTTTGTGGAGCACAGTATTTGAGATAACAGAAACAAACTGCTCGAAGCTTGAAGGCGACATATTTGAAATTCATTTTAGGTCAAGTCAAAAGTACTTTATTCATCCCATAGAGGACAAATACAACAGGACATAATTATAGGAATCATAACCTCAAGACAGACACAAGAAAGCTTGAAAGTACTTCTCGCTTTATATTCTGCCCACCATCAGTATTGTATTGTACTGTACAGTATTATATTGAAATCGGACAAAACAATACCGGGGAGAGTGCAACGCCACAAAGACAGCGCTACTTTTTGTTATATGTATTTTTTTTCTCTCAGTAGGCATATTTCGTTCCCTTGGACGGTAGCTTTTCCTATTATTTCATGATAACAGCACGAGATTTACTTCAGCTTGTTGTTCCAAACGTGTACCTGTGTCACAAAGATATGCTCTATTTTGAAATTAAATGCTCGTTTAAATCCAAAGATAGTCGAGCATGTTTGCAGTTAGGACCATTCTAAAAATTCTCAACACAAAAGAAGAGCATGAAGTTTGTAGGCTTACGTTTTGTAGGGATTTTGGAATGTACGAACCAATACAGAAATGATGAATGGACCTATAGCTGGGGGCACACACACACACACACCACACCAGTCTCTGTCACTGTCTGTTTTCGTCATATGATGAATTAGCTAGGTAAATAAACGTTGCACGTGTGTATATTGACGAGAACACAAGGAGGCTGGCTGTGACGATTTTTGGATAAAGAGCCTCTATGTGTATATCTATCTATCTATCTATCTATTATCTATCTATTTTCTATCTATCTATCTAATTATCTATTATCTATCGAGAGTCACAGACCCTTTATATGACTATATATATAGTCGATTAGACCCTTAGTACATTTGTCTGTCTTTTTGTCTGTCTGTTTGTCTGTCTGTCTGTCTGTCTCTCCACACACACACACACACCACCACACACACACACACACACACACACACACACACACACACACACACACACACACACACACACACAGGAGCTCTGTACAGACATTGTGACAGTGACAGACTGTCCCAGAAGTACTATTCACAAGTTTAAAAGTAAACCTGCATACCTGTCAATTTCCGCTAACAGCACCGGCCTCAGTTTACATAACGGGTTTACAAGGGTCGAAGTTTACACAACACTTCAGTCATGACACCATCACCCTGATACCCTACGTGGAAATACCCACATCCTCACAAAAATAGCTGTGAGATAACTCAGAGAGAGAGAGAGAGAAGAGAAGAGAGAGAGGAGAGAGAGAGAGAGAGAGAGAGAGAGAGAGAGAGAGAGAGAGAGAGATCTGTCAAATCTGCCAAGTAAGATTTTCCACTTTGGCTGTTACTGAGTAAGGAAAAGGTGGGCGATGAGAACAGAACATGATATACAGCAGAAAACAGGTGATACCAGTTGAGCAAGTCTTCCCCCCCCCCCCTCCATCTTAAAACTGAAGAAAAATGACCGAATACATAGAAACTAAAAGGCAATGCTGTACCTGGGGGACAATTGTGTTGTATTGTTAAGTCCTGTGTTGTACACCAAAGAACAACAACCTGTATTATATCATACTTTATCGCATATTTTATGGTGTCCTGTCGCAATGCTATTGTTTTGCATTGTAGTTTTTTGTCACACATAATCTACAGTATAAGTTTTTGACTATAAACTCAAAAAGAACTGATTTTTAACAAGTGTTATTCCTGAAGTCGGAATGCAGCTACCTTGATGGTGCAAAATAACCGTTACATATGGAAAAAAATCTCATCATGGTAAAGTTCTGAGCTTAGCCAAGGAACAAACAAAAATAAAATCTCAGTAGTAAAGAAGAAGGATAGGGAGAAAATGACTCACAAGGGAAAAGAGTGGGTGAATGGGGTGGGGGTGGGGGGCAACAAAAGGAAAAAAAGGGTAAAGAAAGACTGAGGAAGGAGATAAACAGACAGCCAGATATCAGACAGAGCATGGCTGTTTCTTTCCCAAGGACAGTCTGCTCCTTGATAAGGCATGGCACTGATACTCATAACTCTTCCTTTTTTTAAACATAGATACAATGGTCAGTGTGTGTGTGTGTGTGTGTGTGTGTGTGTGTGTGTGTGTGTGTGTGTGTGTGTGTGAGGTGATGTGTGTGAGGTGTGAGTGTGTGGTGAATGTGTGTGTGTGTGTGTGTGTAGGTGTGTGTGTGTGTTACTGGTTTCCAGACGACAGAGGTATTTGCACATAGAAAGGAGCAGCATGAGATAAGAGTGAAAGGGGATAGCAATGATAAACAGACCACTTGAGGTGGCAGTTGCTTCAACACACAGCTGTGCACTGAATGATTTCATTTAAGGGCTACAACGCCTTTTTTGCAATATGAATATTGCAATTTGCACTTAAAGTTTGCTTTGTTGGCTGGTTTGGTTCAGTCTTTTCTGCTGAAATTAGATTCGCATGCTTTCTGTTTCATTTCAAAGCAGAAAAAGAAAAGAAAGGAGAAAGATTAAAGAGAATAAGAAGAAAGAAAAGAAAACAAAAGCAGAAAGAAAGAAAGAAAGAAGGAAGGAAAGAAAGAAAGAAGTGGAAGAAGAAAAAAGAGCATTATTGAGGAAGAAAGAAAGAAGAAGAGGAAAAAGGAAAACATGATTGGGATATGGCAAATTTTGAATAATGGAAATAAAGATGGGTAGCTGCGTTTATGATGGATGGAACAAGAAGAACAGCAGGAAGAGACGAGAGGAAAGAGAGACAGAGGAAAAGAGACAGACAGTGCAGATATCAGAACATGGCCCTTTTAATCCCAAGGACAGTCTCCTTGATAAGCCATGGTGCTGATACTCATAACTCTTCCACTTCTTTTTAAACAGATACAATGGTCAGTGTCTGTTTGGGGACAGGTTAGCTCAGTGGTCAGTGCACTCGCTTTCCCCCAGCCAATGTTAAACAGCATCCAGCATGGTAACCAATTGGATAGGTGACCATTTTCACACTTTGGCTTTAGTGCAGTTCCCCAGTTCACCCAGCTGTAAATGGATATCTGCCTTTTTAGGGACAGGGAAGGTAAAGCAAGGAGGGAGAGGAGATGGGTGCTGATGTCAATATGCTGGCCCCTAGAGAAGCTGAGGTCCCTGATGCCTTGCTCCTCTACTACCGCCTAGGTTATGGGACACCTTTACCGTTTAACAATGGTCAGTGTGTGTTTCCCCAGACAACCGAGGTATTCACACAGAGGAGGAATGCCCCTAGAGATAAGAGGGAAAGGGGATAACAGGGATAAACAGACCACCTGAGGTGGCAGTTGTTTCACAACAATCCCCTTGTGAATGACTTCGTACAGGGGGTTAAATGCCCTTTTCTTGGGGATGTAATTTGTACAGGAAATTCACTCTGTTGTGTATGTGAAATTCGCTTTGTCTGCCATTTTTTAAAAGTTTTATGTCTTTAACAGAAGTTCTTTGCTTTCAAATTTCGATTTTTGGGTCTTTCTCAGTCACTGTTTATTTTTTATTTAGTGATTTGTTTGATGTAGGCGTAGTTAACCTTGGTTGCTGCCATTACTTTAGTGAGCCTTTTACAGAAGAGGTGAATATATAATGCGGTGTTTCGAAGAGCAAAACAAACATGTGCACAAACGTGTGCGCGCATATACTCACATATGCGCTGCATGTATGTCCCCAAACACACACACAGACATCAAAGGGTAGGCAGTGCATGCATGCACACACAAGGCCGAGCACGTGCATGCTATCATACATACACATTGGCACACATCTGCACGTGCCTAACTGTTTTTTCATTAAAAAAAATCTATCCACCATCTTTCATCTAACTTCAACACACACACACACACACACACACACACACACACACACACACACACACATCATTCTGCATTTAAAAAAAATTTAGATCTTGATATGTGGGCAAGATCGACACAGAAAGCTCGAACTTTCAATTTCAAACATCCCTAAAGGACAAAACCAGCAAATCACCTGTCAATCCATTATCCGAAAAGCTGAGCGGCTTTCTTTCGCGCTGGGAAGCAGCTTAGATAAGCGGCCGACACTTTGACAAAATAATGGCGCCTAAAGTACCCGGATGTGGCAAGTTTGGTATGTTTCATACCGGCTGTTCCCTCCACTAGGTCGAAACTACTGAATAGCTGTCACATCAATCACCTCATTGGGCGTCAGACAGGTCACATGACCCTACATACCAGTAATCCCCATTGTGGTTTGGAAAGGGCTGCAGAGAATAATGGCTGGACGACGCATGGACTGAAGAAAGGCATGCGTGCAGAAAGGCAGTTATGTTGCCAAAAAGTTGAGAAAGAAAAGAAGGACAAGTAAACACGTTAAGGAGAAGAAATCCACGATTTTAAAAGCAAACAAGGCTTGTTTATTAGCCTTTTACCATCCCTTGTTAATATAGTTAATAATATGTACTTATGTAACCAAATCGTTTCAGATTTTCTTGAAGCAGATTCAATCTTAAGTACATGGTATCACATCTATCTTCTCCCTACATCCCTCCTCCTTTTGCAAATATGTGCTAAAATTTGTTTTATACAACTCCCATTTGTCTTTTTTCTTTCTTGTACTATTTAGTTACTCTAGTCCATTCGTCTGCCTTGCTAGGGCCATATTTCCATGTTTTCGCCAAGCTTGTCTTGACACGTTTTCATGTCCGTAGTGGACATATTCGTAATATCTCCTGTCCAAATGTTGCTAACCCTTTCAGGCCCATCCTGAGTAAGGCAGCACCATGATCCTGCAAACATCACAGTCTTGGTAGCAAAGAGAGTGAAGCTGGAACTTCAGAACTCTTATTTATTTTTTATATTTCTTTTATTCGAGGATAATGGGATAAGCACTCATGTGCTTTTTTAACATCCAGTCCGCATATGTATGCAGCTTTGTCACTATCTAAGAGTTCTGTGCATGGACAGATACATATTTGACATCTTTTCTGACAGTTGTGTTCCCTTTCAATTCAACAATAATTTATTGACAAGGTTCGTCACATTTCACAGTTTTCCCGAATGCTGATGTGTAGGTTTGGGAGAGCAAGAAGTCAGTCTTTCGAACAAAGTTTGCAGACACTCAAAAGGCTTCACTATAGTCGTAACCCACTTTTGCACATCTATTTTATACAGTGCTCCTTGTAAGCTTATGTTCGTTTTAACCACAGTATTTTTGCACCACGTAATTCCAACAGTATTCTTGGTAATACTGTGCTGATTTAGTCACTCTTCTTGCACATCAAAGTCCATCACTATTTTTCGTGTAAGCTGATACTTGTTTTAAACAACTCTTGGTGCTGCTGCCGTGTCGTTTTGGGTGGATAGAATTTAGTTTAAGCCAGAAATTAAACAATGTGGGTTTTTTCTCTGTAATTCTACTCGATTCTCTTTTCTACTTCTATAAACACCTCGTAATGCATAATTTTATAGAACAGGTACTAGTCTTTCGGATGAGACTATAAACCGAGACCCTGTGTGCCAAGGCACGCAAAAGCATCTGGTGCACGCGTTAAAAACCTGTTCTATCTTTTGGAAGAGTAGGCCATTTCGATGGATTACAAAATTATTAAAAAATCCCGCATGAATACATGTGTCGTGTTTAGACACCCTCCCCAAAGTTGGAATGCAGCTACTTCAATGATGGGTAAAATCGGTTGTCGAGGCAAAATTTTACCTTTAGTGAACCTTGGAGCACTTGCTGAGTAAAGAGAAAAAAATTGAGTAAATGTAGCCAGTGGATATAGTAAAGAAACTTTTTAATACAAATTTGATATAAAGACACTCCGCCACACAGTAAGTCGTTACGCCAGACCAGCCTCAGGCGATCGTCTGTTATGAAATACGTTACACCACAGTGTCTTTAGTTCATGAATATATTTATTCTCTCTCTCTCTCTCTCTCTCTCTCTCTCTCTCTCTCTCTCTCTCTCTCTCTCTCTCTCTCTCTCTCTCATCGTTCGCGTGGATTTGTGATTTCAATATCTAATTAAAAGGGAGCAGGCAGACAGAGGAAGAGGAAGAGCGGGAGGAGGAGTAGGAGGAGGAGGGGGGAGAGAGAGAGAGAGAGAGAGAGAGAGAGAGAGAGAGAGAGAGAGAGAGAGAGAGAGAGAGAGAGAGAGAGAGAGAGAGAGAGAGAGAGAGAGAGAGAGGGGCGAAATAAATGAAAAACGGAGAAAAAAGTTACACGTTTGTTCATCACACATAATCTTATACAGACAGTAGCCAACTGTCTGAGGTGTGTTATAAACTCAAAGAAAGACGGGAAAGGGCTTTGAACTAAAGGCACAGAGTTTAGCACACACTTCAGTCCAGCATGCATGCATTAACATACAAAGTTCCTTTTTTCCTGATGAGATGACTCACTGTGAAACAGATTTAATCACACTGTGTGGATTACACAACCCAGAGTGTAATTTGCGCCCCTTGATTAAGGTTATTTAAACAAGCTGAATCCACACACGCACCCACACACAGAGGCCAAACGATGATAGAATTCCATACAGGTTGTTCTTGATAACCTTTAGTTTACACACAATCACTTGTTTATTCTTAATCGGAAACGGGACATGCACATCTTAGGAAGCAGTTTGATTTGCAAGAGTGTACAACAATGACGAATTTAAACCACCACAAGACCCACCCCACCGCCATCATAACTACTGATGTTGCTGTTAATGCTGCTTCTGCTGCTACTTCTATCAATGTAGTGCACTATTACTATCGCCGTTGCCACGACCACTGCTGCTACTCCTCACTCTTCTCTTTTCATATAGAATGATAAAAATAAAAACAACAACACTATAATAACTAACATAATAAGTAATGATAATAATAAATAATAAGAATAAAACAATCAATAATAATAATAATAATAATAATAATATAATAATTAAATAATAATAACAAAAAACCTCCTTAATAGTTGTTTTTAAGTTTACCTCCTCAAATATAAGACAATAGATCCCCCTATGGGGATGTCGGGGCCTGTCAGTTTAAACAGTATCCCCACCTTCTGAAATTCTGTCTAGGAGTTCCATCTTTAATATCCCTCTCTCTGTTTCTGCCTTGCTCCTTTTCTTCCTGTCACCTTCTTTTCCATTTTCTGCCTTCTCGGTACATTCTGCTTTTTTTCCCCCCTGACAGACTTACTAAAAGATAACAATTTTCTCCCAAGCCGAAGTCGGATGCATTGGGTCTGACTTGTCAGGCGCTAACAGCAGTGCCACGCATTTTCACTCATATGATAGAAAACGATGGTTGCTGTCTGAGTGTTTCGATGACGATGACGACGACGACGATGAAGAAGGATTCAACAGATCGATCATTCAGAGAGCTACTTACTTACTCGCTTTGAGATTAATGTAGTGTAAGTCACAGAAGTTACTAACATGTACCATGTTTAAAACTCAATGACCTTCTGTTTTTTTCTTCTGTCAGTCAGCGCTGTTGTTGCTGCTGTTGATGGGGCAGTTGCTCCAAATAATCATTGGCATTATATTGAAACAGACATGTAGCAATAAAAATGCAGTCAGGTCTCACCGGTAAGAGTAGTGAGTGAGTGAGGTTAGGAGGTAGAGAGAGTAGAGAGAGAGGAGAGAGAGAGATGAGGAGAGAGAGAGAGAGAGAGAGAGAGAGAGAGAGAGAGAGAGAGAGAGAGAGAGAGACAGAAGACAGACACAGACAGACAGACAGACAGACAGACAGACAGACAGACAGAGACAGAGAAACAGACACATACAGAGATGGCACTCCCTTATCTGAAGGTATGATATTGTAGACAATGCACCTTGCCAGACGAGAGGTCTCCATGTTGTCAGATTTACAGCATGAAGTGCAGGCAATAAACTGTTGTAGTGTTAGTTAAAAGCCAGTGCTTTGAACAAGTGGTGTGTACTGTACCCAATACTACCTTTGAAAACTGGCTCGAGAAGGTTGCTCTAGGACAAGGAACCTTTTACTACTGCATTGTACTTTTCAAAAGACCAGGTGAGTGTGTGTGTGTGTGTGTGTGTGTGTGTGTGTGTGTGTGTGTGTGTGTGTGTGTGTGTGCGTGTTGCGTGTGTGTGCACGTGCCACCCTCTCCCCCCCCCTGCCCCAAAAGCCAAAGAAAGTTATCAACACATCACTTCCAGACTTGACACACACATACAAAAAAGAAACAAACTACATTCTACCAAACAAAAGTTAGATCATGCTTCTCTACCCCACCTAATATATCTACCCATTCTCTTCTCCTCTACTTCCTAAGAGTAAAGAAGCTAAAACTAAAATATCCACAAATAAAAGCACACACTAGACAAAATCTAGGTAGTAGCCCCCCCCCCCCCCCTCTTTTTTCTTCGATCTCTCCACCCTAACGTACCCTCTCCTACAAAAAAAAAACCCCCAAACAACTATGGTACAGTAGAAGCACACAAGTCCCCTAATCAATACGGCAAAGGGCGGAATCGGTGTATAATTTAGCAGCGTGGCATTCCCCAAGTGTGAAGGGCGGCAGACCTGTAGGTAGCGGGGGCCTCCTTGTTATTGCCACCCTGTGGCCCCTTCGGCCCCACAGCTCATTATCCATCGGTTGGTCATTACCTCCTCACTGTGCCCCCTCATTTTCGTATCGAATAAGGGACAATTTTGCTGAGCTGAGCTGGCAGGGAACCCAGTCACTGTGAACGGGAAGGGAAGAGAGTGCTAAAGGGGAAGTCCGCGGTGTGCTCGTGATATACTGTGGGAGTGGACGATGGGTCTGATTCAGCATTAAACGAGCCGTTCAAATGCACACACCAACACCCACACACACACCACAGGCACCACCATAACCAAACACTACTAACTCACCCCCCAAAAACAAACAAACAAACAAAAACAAAAACAAAACACCAATCCTAAAAAATGCAGTGCAGTGTTCCAGCCACTCTTGAAGCAGTTGAAGAAAATAAGAAGAAGCAAAGCAACGTCACGTCAAATCAGAAGATAAGATTATGATAACGATAATGGCAAAGAAAACAAATGAAAATTAAAACCATTTTGCATTTGGATTCTCCAAGGAAACAGCTTTCCCAGTTTTGGGATTCTTTTAGCCAGTTTAGCCTAAAGGTTGGGTAAGCTGAATGGAAGTGGTGTTACTATCTATCTCAAAACGGTGATTGAAGATTTATGGACTATGGTAGGAAATCCTCACCAACTATGACAGCCTTCCTATGCAAGACCTTGGCATCACCACGTGAGGGAAAAGTATCATCACACGCAGCCGTCTGCTCCCATGTGTGAACACTAGAGCCCTGTAAGAGTGCTTCAACTGCTTCCATTACGAGTGCAAGGGGTTGGACAGAAAAATAAGGAGAAGGAAGAAAAAGATGAAGAGGGATGCCAATCGAAACAACAATAGCAAGAACAAGATGAAAACCATTCAAGACCAAGGGAAAGAAATGAAGAAAACAGAGCAAGACAAGGGCACAGAAGACACAGACAGAGGAGGAAGAGTTAAACACACCACCAAACAGCACAAAACATCCACAATTGCAACATCAACAAATGACAGTAACCGAAGGTAAAAAGGAGATACAGAATACGAAGAAAACAATAAAAAAAAAA
>CM060318.1:71617051-71629551 GCA_030674155.1 Stramonita haemastoma
CAGCGAGTATTTATTACCAACAAGCGCGCCCCAAATCAATGATGGGCCTTATTGTGAATGAAAACTTGCACCAACACCTGGACAAAAACCTCGATTACTATGGAACGAAACGAACCAGGATTAACAAGCTCTACGACAATGCACAGCAAAGTTAACCCAGACCGTGTACAGCTGTAGTCCATAATACAGTTGACACACAAATTGCCTGCTGTCCCATTACCGAAAAAGGAAGGCAATGGGACGGATCCAGGTGCCTGAATAAAATGTGAAAGACGAAACGTTCATGCTGGTCTCTCGTTACTGGACCACAAAAAAGCTAAGCTGTGTCTAGGCTTACTCAGATCACTGAGCACAGTGGCCCCATAGTCTGAAGTGAGAGAGTGAAGGGAGGGAGTCTGTACACAGATGGGATGCCTGTGCACACATGAACGCATGCGCGCACACGCTCATGATCACGTAGACTACGCGCACAGATTCATGCACGTACGTTCGTGAGCAAGCAAGAAACCACACGCGCGCACACAGACAGACAGACAGACAGACAGACAGACACACACACATTGTAGTCTCATATATATATATATATATATATATATATATATATATATATATATATATATATATATATATATATACTCTCAATACACATGCATGCATGCATGCATGCATACATACATACATACACAGAGACAGACAGACAGACAGACAGACAGACAGACAGACAGACAGAGAGCGAGATTCGGATTCTGATTCTGATTCGGATGGTTTATTCATTTATAGGCCAAGGCCCCTTATGAAGGGGTATACGAACATGATAACAAACAAATGCAGTGAGATCAAAATACACACACACAAAAATAAATACATACTGATTGCATGTGACAAAAGAAAAATTCTTACGACATAGCAAGGTCTCTAAGCTTAAATGCTTTGTAAAAATACAAGGCAAAATTACGGACCACTTCAGAGAGAGAGAGAGAGAGAGAGAGAGAGAGAGAGAGAGAGAGAGAGAGAGAGAGAGAGAGAGAGAGAGAGAGAGAGAGAGAGAGAGAATAGTGAAGTGAAAATCACAAAAGAGAGACAATATATATTTTTCCAATAATTTATTAAGAATAATTACCAAGGAGCATTTCAACCAAAATGTATAAGGAGCAGATGAAAGAAGAAAGGAGATGCGAGAGAAAAAAAATCAATGAAGTGATACGCTTGGCAAGTCAACAAAAGAGAAAACTCTACCCTCCCCCCCCCCCCCCCCCCCAAAGTTACATGACAACTCTCAGCTGCTTTCTTTCACAACTAAAAACAACGAAACAACGAAAGCCACCACCAACAAAGCACTGAACCATAAGAACGAGAAAACAAAAAGAAAATCATAAGCACACCACCACACAGCTCATTCAACACCAACAACACCTAGACGAACACAACAGACAGGAATAAAATCGATCAGCACAGAGAGACATGGAACTTTTGGTATTTCTATGATGAGCATCCATAAAAAGGAAACATCATCGATGGGACACTCAATACACCTCAAGGTTCATATTATTTTGAGCCAGTCCTAACTCTACAACAATTGCTACTACAACAACCACCACAACCCCTACTACTACTACGTCGACTTCTGCTGCTGCTACTACTACTACTACTACTATTACTACCACCACCACCACCACTACCACCACTACAATTTCTACCACTACCACTGGATCGGTGGTCTAGGTGGTAACGCGCCTTGCCTAGAAAGCAAAAAGCCCGGGTCAGAGTGTGCAGTGGTTCGTACCCCGTTTGGACCCAAAACTTTTTCCCCATCCATTAGACCCTGAGTGGTGGTCTGGGCGCTAGTCTTTCGGATGAGACGATAAACCTAGGTCCCGTGCGTTACACATAACTATTTAGCGCACGTAAAAGAACCCACGGCAACAAGGGGTTGACCCTGGCAAAATTATGTAGAAAAAAGCCACTCTGATAGGAAACAAATACAGTTGCATGCAGGAAAAAGAAAAAAAATGGGTAGGCGCTGCACATGTGGCGACGCGCTCTCCCTGGGAGAGCAACCAGAATTTCACGCAGAGAAATCTGCTGTGACATAAAGTGGTACAAATACAAAATACAAAAATACAAAAAAAAACTACCACCACTACCTCTAAGACTATTCACACACTACTGCCCACACTCTGTCACTGGCCGGTACTCACCCTCTGCCCACGATGATCCTGAGGGCATCCAGATGGCCGTTACGGGCTGCCCACATCACCGACGTCATGCCGTCCTCATCCGTGGTGTTCAGATCCCGCTTGGTGGCCTGTGCCAGCATGTCCAGGTAACCGTCCTTGGCGGCGTTGATGTACCGCTGAGCCATGCTGCTGCTGCTACCCTGCTGCTGCTACTGATGATGATGATGGTGACTGCTGTGCTCTATGCCTCACCTTGGGGTCCACTGTGCAGATGGCTGGAGCATTTGAAGAGCTGTAGCTGCTTTGGTCAAGTGGTGATGTTCAGAAAATGGGTTAGGTTGGTGGGATGCTAGGTCTGGCTGTTTTTGTTTCACTTGTTTTTGTGTGAGTGTGAGTGGAAATTCCTTTGCTCTGTTACACTCAATTTGTACTTCTTACTTCGCTGAATGTTTCGGCTTCATCAATACTTGCACTGGCTTTGCACAATACGGAATTTCCTAAAATTTGCACTGTGTTAGATAAAACAAAACTTGAGTAGTTTGTAGCGGTCTGAAATGCTGTTTTTACAATAGATCTAAAGTATTTCTGACAATTTTAATCGGCTACTGTCCTTAAGTTTGTCCTCTAAAATGTCACTTAACTCTTTCGCTGCTTCAATGAGGATATGGAAAAATCATCACGGTAAGAACTTCACATTCCTTATGCAAGTTTTAGACATTCGATGTTCAAGGCGATTTGGTGGGGTTTTTATACACTGAATTAATTGTGGTGGCTTCTGAAATCCTATGTATCATCATCCAGTCTAGTTGATGGTGCTCTGAATAGTGTTAAAATGAATTCGATATGTCAACAAGATTTACAAACTGGCGCTAAAACTGACAAGCTTTGCAAGATGGTACAGCCTTTCATAGTTTTGACAACACACAGTTCTTTGATAAATGACCTGGTTTGGTAAAAAAAAAAATGTCGGTACTGTTGTGACAAACTGTCGCCAACGATCTTCAATTGTTTGCCCTTGCAGTCTTTGGTGATGACACAGAGGACCAAAAACTAGTAAATGAACTCTTTTTCAGTTGTTTTCAGAAGTATCAAGATATTGTAAACGCACATGTACACTGAAGTATTTCCCGGTCATTCACACGAATAGTCCAAATCCTCATGGTTTGGTTCACACTGGATGATAAACAGTTTGCAAAAAAGTTACATTTAACTGATATTTTCCTCTGTAGCTTATCACAAACAAATGGTTTTGCCACTGTTCTTTGAATCCTCAGTAACGAAACTCTCTGTCATTCCACTTCTGGTAACAAATCTTAAACAAAAGCAAAACCAATAATTTGCTTGCACAAGTTAGTTACTAAAGAAAATCGGACACGAGTCTAAAGACCGACAACACTTTTGAACAGGATCAGTTCATAAATCCTGCTGAATTTTCAAATATGAAAAAACAACCCTTTACACGCAAGTCCAGCTACACAACACGTTCATTATCTTTCTCTTTCTTTAGTGCCACTACCTTGAAAACATACAAACAAGCCATGAAAAACACAAAATCTTGTTTAGTAGTAACACACGCACACATACACGAAACAGGAAGGTAAGTCCGTCGCATGGTGCACACAACTTTGTACAAAGTCAAGCGGGTGTGAGAAAACCCCCGCCACACAACTCCACTGGCCCACGATGAGACACAGAAGCAATGTTGGCCAGCTAGCCTACGAGAGTATAGCCTAGTAGTGTCACCCACCAGTCAGCGCCGTGCGTCGTCTGCCTCTCCCCTCGTTCTCTGAGACTTATCTCCCTTGTACTATCCTTCTTGCGGTCCACTGCGCTATCGGGGAACACTTTCCACCACACCCATTGCACTTTCTTTTTGTTTTTGTTTGGTTGGAGGTTTTTTGTGTGTGCTTGTTTCGTTAAATGCTTTTCTGACAGAGGATTTATAAGGGGGGAAATGAGAACAAAAGAGACGGAATCCTGGTAGGTAGGTCCCGATCACAAAAAGTCCTGCTGACAAAAGAAATAAAGGTTTTATCATTGGTGCTGAAATGCAGTGACAACATCAAAAAGGAAATTTTAAGAGCGGTGATCAAACAAAAGGTATCAATGTCACAGCATTTATTTCTGCCATCCTGTATGCCTGTCTGTCTGTTTGTGTTGTGTGTCTGTCCCTTTCACACACACACACACACACACACACACACACACACACACACACACACACACACACACACACACACACACACACACACACACAACACACACCACCGCCACCACCACCACATCACATCACACTACAGGGCAAGACAGGACACAACAGGAGACAGCACAACACAACACAATACGAGACGAGACAACACAATGAATACAGCGACAAACCACGAAAGCTTGTAGGCCCTAATTAGTGTTTGGCGTTCCCCAGCTTAATAATTAACACCCTGGGGGTCAGTCACCCAGAATAATCACGCAATCTTGTTTTATTCATCACACCTGGGAATTATACTGCGCCGTATAGGCAGCCATACTCCGACTTCAGAGGATTTTCCCCCACTTCTCCTGTAAATAAAAGTATGGGTTGTTATGCCAGGAGCTTGTGACAGGTGCAAAACAATTTCAACGTAAGATTTTAAAGTATACAAAAGTACTTTGATGTAGGCTTCGGCACTTGGTTTAAAGTAACAGGTTTTTATTCAGAAAAGAAACGCATTGTACATCAAATTCATTTGGAACAGCAACAGGCTGATAAGCGTATAGTGGACTCCATCATCAAGCAAAAAACAAATGGTTATTTGGCAGCTGAAAACAATTGTCATTGTAACAACAAATCAGTCCTTTTGAAACAATTGTATTTGATGAATTAAAGGCATCATTTTGTAAACGTGTTGCACTTACACTTGTGAAACCTCAGACCTTGCATGTTAAGTACATGTTAAAGCCTGTGAAGTAGTTACCTGCACTTGTTTTCCTCCACAACTTTTTCCTTAATAAATCATGCATGTTAATCTTTATATATATATATTTTTTTTTTTTTAAGTCGAAAAAAAGAAGACTTAGTAAGAAATGGAGAAAGGAATAAAAAGGTAAAATCAGGAGACACGGAGAAAAAAATCAACTTGTGACAGGTACCACAACTTCTTCAGATGATAATAGAAAGTATATAATACTGAAAATATCCCTTGACATCTACATCAAGTCTCACTCCAATACATCTAGCTTTGCAAGGAGTACAGAGACCGACACACATATTTAGCAGGTTTAGGCACATAGCTGACATCAATAACTGAGAAAGCTTTTGGCCTGGGCTTGCCAAGCTTATCATTTGTCATATATTCAGGCCGAGAACAGTGCGTGTTGGAGAACATCATCTTCAGCGATGATGATACAGTGGGGAGGAGGCTGGTATACTATACACTACCGCCCTTGTAATATGCTTACCAGGCAAGGGGCTTGTGTTGTGTTGTTGTGTGTGTGTGTGTGTGTGTGTGTGTGTGTGGTGTGTTGTGTGTGTGAGGAGGAGATGGTAGAGAGAGGAGTGAGAGAGAGAGAGAGAGTGATGCGTGCGTGCGTGCGTGCATGCGTGCGTGCGTGCGTGCGTGCGTGCGTGCATGCGTGTGTGTGTGTGTGTGTGTGTGTGTGAGTGAGTGAGTGAGTGAGTGAGGAGGAGGAGAGAGAGAGAGAGAGTGTGTGTGTGTATTTGTATATGTGTGCGTACTTGCGTACGTGTGTGCGTGCGTGTCGGCGCGCGCGGTGTGCGTGTGTGTGTAATGTGTTTATGTATTGTATTGTGTTTTATTGCTTTATATTTATGTCGCATAATATCTTGTGCGCACGTTAAAACAACAACATCAATCATATTACCAAGAGTAGGTACATACATACATACTTACATACATACATACATACATACATACATACATATACATACATACATACATACATACATACATACAGACAGACAGACAGACAGACAGATAGATAGATAGATAGATAGATAGATAGATATAATAGATAGATCCAATCCAATCCAATCCAAAGACAGACAGATAGATAGATAGATAGATAGATAGATAGATAGATAGATAGATAGATAGATAGATAGATAGATAGATAGATAGATAGATAGATAGATAGATAGATAGATAGATAAAGAACTTTCTTCTGTAGAATTTTGCCAGGGATATCTGTCTTGTTGCCACAGGGGTACTGTTACCGGCCTGTCATTTGTACATCCAAGGACTAAGCTCTGAGACCACTCATTGTGTAGTGGATGCACAAACTAACGAATGAATGAATGAATGAATGAATGAATGAATGAATGAATGAATGAATGAATGAATGAATGGCGAGTGGATGGATGGATGGATGAATGAATGATGAATGAATGGATGGATGAATAAATGAATGATGAATGAATGAATGAATGAATGAATGAATGAATGAATGAAAGATCTTCAACACACAAGGCTAAAAACTTTAGGCCAAGCCTAGTCTCACAATTTGTCCTTACGGAAGGTAGAGGGAAGGGGTGGGAGGGGGATAGGTCCGGGTAGAGACCCAGTTTTCAACCACCCGGGGTTTCTTTTTGTTTGTTTGTTTGTTGTTTTTTTGTTTTCTCTTTTAGACGAGTACAATACAACAAGATCGCAACACCACTAGTGCATAATTATGAGTCTGCGAGCGCGAGCGTGCGAGTATATGTATGTGTACACACGCGTATGTTGGCTTCTTTTGGGAAGTAAAGTACTGACTAGACTAGGTTGAATGATGGCAGTTTAAGCCGACCATCGTCTCTTATCAGTGCAAACTCAGCGAAGACTGAGTTAATATTTGCTTTGTGTTGTATTGTGTGTGTGGGCAAACATGTCGTGAAGTATTAAAATACTCTATGTACACACACATGCCTTGGTTTTTTTATTTTTATTCCGCATTGCTTTGTCACACGCTCGATAGCTGTTGAGAAGACCCATCCTGTTGACTGGAATTGACCTTAGGGGTGAAGGTTGGTTGGGGGGTTGTTGTACTCTGTCCGGTTTTGAACTTACAAGAATTTGAGATATTGTAATGATAGTTTTGGGTCAATGGGAAAAATACCAAAGAAACTTCAGAGAGAGTTTTTGAAGCAACTGCATTCTTCTATTGCTATTCAAAACTGAAACACCACACACCACACACACACACACACACACGACACACACCCACACACACACACACACACACCACACACAGAGTTGCACACAGTCGCAGACATATACACACACCAGCGCGTACAAGCTTTTAAATGTTTATTCATTTTTTAAAAAGGTTTGTAAATGAAAATTTAATGTTTGCCTCTATGCCCTTTATGAAACATAAATGGTCCGACACTTGTACATTACTTTTGCGTATGTTGTGACAAAAGCACATTTGTTGTTAATTTTACCTATCTCAGGAGATTTGTTGCAATGTTCAATGTTGCCCATGGACTTCTTTGCCTTGCAGTCACAGGTATATTCCCGTTACTGATGGAAGGAACCCATGTACGAATTCTTTATGGGTCTGGGCTAAATTTTAATTGTTTACCTGGATATACAACATCCCGTTTCTAAGAGGACATTGTACTCCGGCATATGAAACAGATCTATTAGCTAATGAGGCGTTATGCGAAAACTTTCGGAATACAGAAATACCCACCTCTGAGCACGTCTGTTTAGCTCTACGGGCTCATGACAACTCCATACACCCACCTTATGCTTCTCCATATTTTAGTCAACACTAAACCGTCGTATGTATTTGCCCCACTCCCCCATATTTTTTACCTGCCTCATGCCCCCTGCCCCCCCCACCCCCCCTCCCGATGATTTTCGACACTAGTACCCCCTCGCCTTTTTCTTACTCCCATGTGTCTGAAGTAAATATTTCAGGCTGTGGTTGTCATGACACAGGATCAGGAGTGCACAGAAAATACAAAGCACAGAAGGATAGGGGGTGGTACGAGCCTGGAGCAAGGTAGTGTGTGTGTGTGTGTGTGTGTGTGTGTGTGTGTGTGGTGTGTGTGTGTGTGTGTGTGTGTGTGTGTGTGTGTGTGTGTGTGTGTGTGTGCGCGCGCGAGCGCGTGCGCGCGTATGTGTGTGCACAAGTGCCGAATTACTGATCAATATTGCATGCACGTGGCATCCACATGATTGTTGTTCTCCCTCTGAGTGTTCGGTGGCCCCACAGTGGAGGTATGTGTCTTGTGGGTTGCCGAGACCTACATTAACTAATCTGTATAGTTTTCTATTTGTGTGCATTTGTCACATCATCATAATACAATATGTTCAAAATCCACTCATTTCTGTCACCATGATCACAGTCACAAAATTTCAAAGATAACCAGTAAACAAAGTCAGGAGCAGAAACATTCTTGCAAGCAACCAAAAAAAGATGTTTAACCCTCCCTTCCCCTCCTAAATTGAAGGAAAAATCAAATACATATCAAATAGCAACCAGCCACCCAATCAACCAGCCACCCCCCTCCACCACCACCCCTCTCCCCCATCCATCTCTCTCCCATCTAATCCACCACCACCACCATCCAACAACAACACAACAACAACAACAACAACAACAACAACAACAACAACAACAACAACACACACACACCACACACACACACACACACACACACACACACACACACACACACCACAAATTGTATGCTTCTGTCTATAAAATATAATAATGATTTAGAGATCTGATGTGAGAGATTTCAGCACGAATCGGCAAACAGCACAGTATTGTTGCTAAGCCCCGCCTTGGCTTGTTCCCCCTGCCGGGACAAAGGCTTTGAAATCGTTCTCGTTCGAGATCAATAATTGATCATGTTAACAGCAAATTGATGTTGGTGGTGCTAAAAAAAAAACACAAAAGAGACAAAAATGCTGACACACTGGGCTTTAAACTATCGATCGGTTTTCATTGACAAGTAGTTTATTATTTTTTTAATTGAATTTTATTGGGGTTGTTTTATTCGGTTTGTATTTTGTTTATTGAGCTTATAAGTTGTAGCGTGATGTTACATTCATTATGCTTACAGGTTTCTTTGGCTTGAATTTGCTTTTTAAAGTTCATTTAAGTACGTTCAATTATTTGATCTTTGAATGGATTTTGCTTCGAAGAGATGCTCAACAGTTATTGGATTTTATCGTTTGCTTTCCATTCTATGGCCCACATTAAAATGTTTGTTAGATGATGGTTACAGTTTCCCACAAACAAGTCTTATACTCGTCCCTGCTTTCTTTGTATGCCGTACATCGTTCATTATTCGATTTTTGCTTTTGTCTCTCAACCCCCCCCCCCCCTTCCTCCTCCTCACACACACACACACACACACACACACACACACACACACACACACACACACACACACACACACACACACACACCACACACACACTTTTACACTTGGAGAGAACTGTCTATCCCCATGACAAACAAGATCACTGATTTATGAATATGTATTTTCTACTCTAGCTGCTTTATGAAAGGATAGAGAAGGGCGATGGGGTAGGGGGTGGGTGGGGTGAGGGGGTAAAAAAAGAGACAAGAAGCATCATTTTAATGGGAATTGGAAACAGAATTAATCAGAATCATGCCTGGACTGGGATGCCATGAGCACAACAGAGGAGGGAAAATGAAAAACAAAAATCGCTACAGGAGATGAAGCCAAAACAGTTTGCAGAATTAGATACTTTTTTTTGGCATGAAGGTCGCTAAGAGTATGATGATGATACAGATAATGCAAGTCAAGGACATCTAACTGGATACAGTATATAACAGATGATGCTTGTAATGACATCTAACTGGATACGGTTTGTAACAGATATGCTAGTCAAGGACATCTAACTGGATACAATTTGTAACAGATAATACTAGTCAAGGACATCTAACTGGATATAGTTTGTAACAGATGATGCTAATCAAGGACATCTAACTGGATACAGTATGTAACAGATGATGCTAGTCAAGGATATCTAACGGATACAATTTGTAACAGATGATGCTAGTCAAGGATATCTAACGGAATACAGTATGTAACAGATGATGCTAGTCAAGGATATCTAACTGAATACAATATGTAACAGATAATGCTAGTCAAGGATATTTAAGGGATACAGCATGTAACAGATGATGTTAGTCAAAGACGTATAACTGGATACAGTATGTAACATATCTGTACTCGACGTTCACTTTTTGTGTATCCCATGCCCAGGATATGCAGACACCTAGCAGAGATGGACTGATAATCTGAATAGTAACATTCAAAATCGCCCATTGCCATGTCTGCAAATAGGTAAGAGAAGCAGGCCAGTTCTGAATATATAACAATGCGATGATGTGCCACTGTTAGGGGTTGCACTCTGTCTTTATAACAGACAGTAAACTGCCTCTGACCATTGCCCAAAGGTGGCTGGTCGTCTTCTTAGTCATCATCATCTTCGTCTTCTTTGTTGTCGTCTTTTTCTTCTTCTTGTGCCCATTCTGTTTTCCGTTTCTCTGTTTTATCGTCTTTTGTCTCACTATCATAACAAATCAACATAAATTAAAACTGTTCCCAAGGTTATGATTTCAGTTCTATTTTCTTTCTCAGAAAACCACGACCTAATTCTCTTTGCTCTCTCCTGGTAAATTTTGATCTGGAAAATAGAACGAGAAAAAAACAAACAAAATAATAACAAACAACCCTCACGTACTATATGCCACAATAACAAACAAGGGAACCACATATATTTTTTAAATATTATTATTTAATGATGAAAAACATACCATTTACGACATTCTTATGTAAACAATAGAAGCAGTTGACAAAAGCTTCCCTGCAACGACCTTAACGGTTTTCTCATCAAGGGAAGTAATTCACTAGAACAGGAATAAACACAGTTCGTTTCAAAGGCTGTCAAGTAACTGGGGGCAGTGAATGAGTTGCGTAACAATGGAGAGTGGTATGGAGCATTGCTGAGCTACATCAATAATGGAACAGCAAAAAGCCCTCGGCTACAAAAGTGCAAGAGAGAGAGAGAGAGAGAGAGAGAGAGAGAGAGAGAGAGAGAGAGGTTTCCATTTGTTAAGCCTCTTTCATTCATGTTCATTTAAAAAGCGTAAAAATAGATATTGTTAGTTAAAGATATTTGCTTTCAACAAACACAGAAATAAACAAAGAGTGGCATAAAGTACGAAAAAATGCTAAGACACTTTTAATTTTTTTTTATTTTTTATTGTGGTTCATATAAAAAATGACATAAGAATCATAGTCTTTGTGTGTGTGTGTTTGTGTGTGTGTGTGTGTGTGTGTGTGTGTGTGTGTGTGTGTGTGTGTGTGTGTGTGTGTGTGTGTGTGTGTGTGTGTGTGTGTGTGTGATTTTGTATCATTTACTGTCTAGTGTATTACAATACCTTAACTGAAAAAAATGAAATGATTGTTTTACATCAGTGACATTCAGGCATTATGAACGTTTAACAAAAATATATACAAAAAGGACACCATCCAGTATAACTCTGATAAAAACATTGATAAAGGTAAGTGTAGTTGCAAAGTTGATGTGTACTTGGGGGTGGGAATAATAATAAGGAAAATTTTGTAAGGCAAAATTATGCAGTAAAAGAAAACATTGCCATAATTATATATATCATAGAGAAAAAAGTCAAGCACACACACACACACACACACACACACACACACACACACACACACACACACACACACACACACACACACACCTATCTTATTACCTAAAAGTATACAGGATGCCACAGATTCTTACGTAAAAAGAACAAACAACCTTAGATATGCAAAGTTAGTTCTGCTTTTAAAGTTAATTTTTAACTATAAAGAAGACACAACCCCCACAGGTTCTTACCTATAAAAGAAAAGCACAACCTCAGATATGCACAGTTACGTTAGCTTCCAGAACAAATTCTCACCTATAAAAAAAACCTGAACAAGCCACAACATCAGTCCATACTCAGTTCGGCTTTCAAAAAAAAAATTCTCTAAAAAACCCCACCAAACAACCCAAACAACAACCAACATAACCTCACTTACATGCAATTAGTTCATCTTTGGAAGAAAATTTCCACCTGAAAAAGTCACAACTCAGTTACATGCAGTTTGTTCCGTTTTGAATGACATTCTTACCTCATAGAAAATACACAACCATAATTACACAGTTAGTTCTGGCTTTTCAAGAAAGTTCTCATCCAGTCAAAGACAATTCTTACCTAAAAGAAAACACAGGTACTGGTACGCACATTAGTTGCAGGTAAAAAGTGGAACTGGCACACACACACATACACACACACACAGAG
>CM060318.1:71637051-71639551 GCA_030674155.1 Stramonita haemastoma
ACACACACAGAGCATGGATGATAATTAGGGACACAGATGCAAGAGTACGTGCATTAGCATTTATATTCTATGTTCTGGACTTATAATCATTTGAAAATGACCTCAATCACACGTGTGTGTGTGTGTGTGTGTGTGTGTTGTGGTGTGTGTGTGTGTGTGTGTGTGTGTGTGTGTGTGTGTGTGTGTGTGTGTGTGTGTGTGTGTGTGTGTTGTGTGTGTGTGTGTGTGTTGTGTGTGTGTGTGTGTGTTGTGTGTGTGTGTGGTGTGTGTGTGTGTGTGTGTGTGGTGTGTGTGTGTGTGTGTGTGTGTTGTGTTTTTTTTTATTTACTATCTTATGAATAGATGGATTTTTACATCCAGTCCCCGTAGGTATGCAGTTTTGTAAATTTTGTCATCTGTACCCACCGGCACCATAGGGTACTCTGTCAAAAAATGGAACAGGATTTAACGTGTGTGTGTGTGTGTGTGTGTGTGTGGTGTGTGTGTGCGTGTGTGGTGGTGGTGTGTGTGTGTGTGTGTGTGGGCGCGCCGTGCGCGCGTGCGCTGTGGTTGTGTGTTTGTGTGTTTGTGTGTGTGTGTGTGGTGGTGTGTGTGTGTGTGTGTGTGTGTGTGTGGTGTGTGTGTGTGTGTGTGGTGTGTGTGTGTGTGTGTGTGTGTGTGTGTGTGTGTGTGTGTGTGTGTACATCGTTCGCTAAATGTCTGCTTTCCTTTAGGAGGTAAAATTGTTCACCACACATATTCATTTTTTGACTGGTCGTCTTGGATTTGGACAGAAAAAGGATCGGAAGCAACTCCTATTTATATTCTTCAGAAATTGCCAGTGTATAGTTATTTCCCTTTGAACGCTCAACACTGTACTTCTCTTTAGCCTTTGGCTCTAAAGAGTCGATAGGAATAAACCATTGTGAATTTTGAACTACCAAAAGATGAATAAAACAAACAAACAAACATCCCCCCCCCAAAAAAAAAAAAAAAAAAAAAGCAACAACCAAAACTTAACAGCCACTACCTCTCCCAACTAAAAAACAACAACCCATAAACCCAAAACAAAATTAATAATAAAAAAAACCTACCGCCAACTGAACGGACAAATTGAATGAAAGATATGTAGATAAACAGATAGAGACAAACTCGGAGAAGAATATCAAAGGCTAGATAGACAAATAGTCCAGTTCAATCCAATCATAACGTTTTAGTCCTGCAGACCACATGATCCCCTATCATCCCGAGACAGACAGAAAGACAGACCGATATATTGTTTGATTTATCAATCGATTGATACACAAGAAGACAGATGATAGATGTATGCATAATATACATACATTGATACATAGGTGCATAGATGCATACATACATACATACATACATACATACATACATACATACATACATACATACATACATACATTACATACATACATACATACATACATACATACATACATACATACATACATACATACGTAGGTACGTAGGTACATACGTACGCAAGTACGTATATGTATACATGTTTGCATGCATGCATGCATGCATGCATACATACATACTATTCGTACGTACCAACCTGCATACTTAAAGATATATGTTCACACACACATACATAATAAATATATACACAGGGACAAACACACACGTATCTCTTATCATATTGTAAACGAGAAATGATACTATTCCGAATGCAATTGGAGAGAGGAGAGAGAGAGAGAGAGAGAGAGAGAGAGAGAGAGAGAGAGAGAGAGAGAGAGAGAGAGAGAGAGAGAGAGAGAGAGGAGAGAGAGAGAGAGAGAGAGAGAGAGGAGAGAGAGAGAGAGAGAGAGAGAGGAGAGAGAGAGAGAGAGAGAATGAATGAATGAATGAATGAATAATCTTTATTTTTCAAGGGTAACAGAGTAAGTAAGCATTACATACTTTTTTTCATCCGGCCCTTAAGAGAGAGAGAGAGAGAGAGAGAGAGAGAGAGAGAGAGAGAGAGAGAGAGAGAGAGAGAGGAGACGTGAGAGAGATGAGAGAGAGAGAAAGAGAGAGAGAAGTAGAGGCGATGAGAGGAGAGAGAGAAGAGAGAGAGAGAGAGAGATGGAGAGAGAGAGAGAAATTACAATCTCTCTCTCCTTCTCTACTCTCTTTGAAACTGGTATTCCTAGCATCAGAATAAAAAGATAAAACAAAAATGATAATAACGAAGACGACAAATGATGAAACCAACGAACAACAAAAACAACGAATAAAAAACAGCAACAACAAAAAACATACTGCACCAAAAACAAACCACACGCAAAACAACAACAAAACCAAACTGAGGCAGAAGGTAAACCGACGTGAAAGATTAGCTAAATCTGCACAAACACTCACCACCAAATCTTACACCCCCCCCCACCCCCACTCCCGGCAACCAGAGCTCAGCCTTTATTATTTATCAACGATCTCTCCAGTGATATAATTCTCTCGATCTTCAAGATCTCTCTACTCTCTCCTCTCTCTACCTCCCCCACATCCCCCCCCC
>CM060318.1:71644551-71647051 GCA_030674155.1 Stramonita haemastoma
ACACACACAAGAGAGAGAGAGAGAGAGAGAGAGAGAGAGAGAGAGAGAGAGAGAGAGAGAGAGAGAGAGAGAGAGAGAGAGAGAGAGAGAGAGAGAGAGGAACGTCATCGTAGGTTTGTCAATAAACTGTTAAACTGTTAATTACAAAATTCGGATTTGACATCTACCGTTTGCAGAATTTAGTTTATCTACATTTCCAGTTAACTGGATTTGTTACGAAACTTTTCGATTTAAGAGCTTCTTTGATGCTTGGAATGAGCTCATTACGCTGTATTTTTGTTGCTACATAGCCTCATTTTTGAACTAGTGGCACTTGTTTGCTTATTTCTTGTTTACTTTGCGTGACTTTTAAAGGCTCTTACTGTGGGGACACCTTTGATGGGGTTATTTCTTTTTGAAACCCAATGCAGTCCTTGAATAAAAAGATGCAGAACAAAACTATGAGGCTTATTCCAAGGTGGTGTCTTTTTATGGTTTTTATGTTAAAACTTCCCTGTTTAATTTTAAGTTTTGTATTTCCTTATACAACCCCAAAAGTGATTGTATTCAACAATTATGGAAAACAAATAGCTTTAATGATTCAGCGATATCAAAATTCCGTATTACCATCATTTTACATATACATAAGGTCAACATACACCAGCTAACTTTGTGGCCGCAACTAAAGATGACCGTATTTGATCATTTAGGGATGATTGTCTCTACGAGGTGTTACATAGCAACACACAAATATTGAAATCTCTTCAGTAATACGCGCACCCAACAACAAGGCCATAAAGGATTAAGTTGTGCCATTGCAAAACTGTCAAAGAATCCATAAAATGCTCATGAAAAAGCCACGCTACATATCCTTGGCCTAGGATGTCGAAGCTGTCTACCTTCTCATTGTCCCTGGTATTATTTTCAAAGATAGTTTTCTTTCTCTTTCTGTTTATGGCTGTTTTGATGACGGGTCTGAATTCTTTACGACAGGATTTGTTTACGCAGTTATCGCTGTAAATGTGTTACCGTCTGCTTGTTTGTTTTTACATACAGGATCTTGCTTTATACTCCCGTTTGAAGGACATCAACAGAAATACAAGGAGACGTGATGGCTTCAGTCCTCCAAGGGAGAGTGGAGGCAAAGAGAAAGCTGCAAGAGAGGAAGGTTAGCAATATCCTTCATGAACAGCTCACTGATGCTGGCAGCAGACTAGGGCTTTAAGACATCACACATAAGTGCAGGGCCTATGTTGCCTGCCGACCCTTTATAACAGAGGGTTTTTATTAATAATGTATTTATTTAGTTCATTCATTTATTTATTTATTTATTTATTCTCTACTCTACTGTGATTGATACGAGGCTGTGTGTAAGTTGGGAGCACCCTTCTCTCTGTACTCATGCTGTTGTTGTGGTGGACTGACTGAAGAGTGGGGGAAAAAACATTTAGGGCTTGATCGATCCCATCTCAGTGGGTGTGTTTTTAGCACCTTGATGTTGTTGTTGTTGTTGTTGTTTTATATTGCGTTCCCGCCGTCTCCACTTTGTGAGCTCTTCAAGTTTCTAAAGAGTCAAGCTGGCCGTGCTCTTATTTCTCTTTGTTTTGTTTGGGAACTTTTCAGTGTAGAGCTGCTTTGATGCCGGGAGTGGCGCATGTGTGATTGGATTTGTTTGTGTGTGTACAGTATGAAGAGTGTGTGTGTCATTGGTTGTGTTGCTTATTTGTTTTTGTTTTTTGGATAGGAATTTGCGGTAGGATCTCTCTCTCTTTTTTAATTCCTCAGCAAAGCTCAGGGGTTTACAAATGGTTATATGTTGCATATGCGACTGCTCGTCTAGCATTATAAAGTAGCCGTATTCCGACTTCGGGGATGATGTCCAGACACAACACCCGAGTGTTTACGTTTTTTTAAAAGAATTGTCATCCATTCATATTGGCATGCAGTAGCCTACTCTTCCGAAAAGCAGAACGGGTTTGGGCATGTGTACAAATGTTCTGCGCGCGTTTCGACACAGGCAGCTCTGTTAACAGTATCATCTAAATGATTCTCTGGGGAATGGAAGCAGAACTGATGTTAACTCTAGGGGAAAATGTCCCTCCATCGGGCATCAGGGTGGGGTCCCAATCCGCGCCCTCAGGTCACGTGTTCAGCGCTATGACCAGTAAACGATCCTGCCCCCTCCCCCTGCTGTATGTTAATGAGAACGACAATGAGAGAGCCTCATTTTTTAGACAAAATCGTGGGCTTATGTTGCCTGTCCGCAAAAATGCATCACTGAGTGACACCTAGAATATCTTTTTTTTATGCATTCGACAGACTGTTCAGCACGCATAATACATAATATGATCAGGTCAAAGCGCGCACACACACATACACACACATACACACGCACACAACACACACACACACACACACACACACACACACACACACACACCACACACACACACACACACACGCACGCACACAACACAACACACACACACACACACACACACACACATGCTCGCACGCGTGA
>CM060318.1:71652051-71654551 GCA_030674155.1 Stramonita haemastoma
ATCGTTTGTTACTGGAACCCAAGGCTGCTTTAAAAAAACCTTTTACTTGTATTTATACTATATTGTATTGTACTGTAATATACATTTTTAAACAGATGATTTCTTTACAATTTTGTGTGCTCTTCCGGCTCTCCTTTAGTCAGTTATCCGTATGTTTGTTTTTAGATATTTTTTCTGCTTGTGTGTATATTTGCTTTTCGGTGAGATTGATTTTTTCAACAGATTTGCGACAAGGACAAATTTTGTTTGTTTTGCATTTTTCTGACAGTTCTTTTAGGCCCACTTACCGCACCTTGCACATGGGATGTCCTATTATGGTGTCTTTTGAAAGACTAGCGCCCAGACTACACTTTAAGGAGAAATCGTTTTCAGATGGAATTTGGAACTTGGAAGCTCGCAGTTTCTTGATGGGTGAGTTTACTGTAGAACACCAATCCGGTGATTTCTGCTTACATATACAGCCCAATATTTAGAGCAATATTCTCTTGTAAATGTCTCTTTTGCCTCCACTGGCTTCCCATATCTGTCTTGTCAGGAGGCTGTATCCGAAGTGTCAGAAGAGAAATGTGGTTTGTTTAAAGAAATCACTTCATCTGGTAGCCGGGAGCCGATAGGAACGCTGATGAACACTCCGAAGTGGAAAACAACTGTCACTTGCTGTTGCAACTGTTACAAGTTGATCTTCACTTTTGATTTTTAAAAAGTTACAGATCTACTCAGCGCAAAAATGAGAAAGAATTCCCCATGTTCTCTTTGCTGTTTAGTGCCAACAATTTACTGAGCGTCATTTTTTTTTTACATGACAATGTTTTTGAGGGGAAAAAATGTAAGGATTCGACTAGATTGGTCTAAAAAAAAAAGATTATTTCTATCGTTGTTGCATTTTCTGGCATTCTCTTCAGGTTTGTGATGGTCTGCCAGTTTCAGCTTTTAAGCTTGGATTTTATGTAATATGTATGTAGACATTTGCCTCAGGCCAGTTTGTTGTAGAATATAATGTTGAGATTTCATCTTCAGCCACAACAAACACTTGGCATAACAACCTCCACTCTCCTTTAAAGCAAAAAGAATCCCATAAAGTCGGAATACGGCTGCCTATAATTATGGAGACGTACCAAAAAAAGAGTTCTACACGCAAACTGCTTAGCGAATGTGTAGTCTCTCAGTGATTTCCAGGTGGGATCAGTGAATCAGAGTGCATTTTCTGGGTAACCCCCAGGGTGTTAAGTTGGGGAACATGCAACAACATCAATAACAATAAAAACAATAATAACAGATATACGTCCACACGTGCACTCACGTATCCACCCACTTTATGGAAGAGTACGCCATTGTGTGCCTGGTGAGAATGGATGACAAAACTTACAAAACCGCATACACACAGGAACTGGGTGTAAGAAAACGACAACACATGAGTGATTATTCCATTATCCTCAAAATAAAAAAACACTTAAAAAAACCCCAACTCGCCAGCCCACATGAAGCGCTTACAAATTGGAAATGTGATAAAATAAAACAACAACAAACAAACAGTAAACAAACAAAACAAAGAAAAAGAACTGAGATCAGCATACGTTTTCAGCCATGATAGCCATATTAGTTTATTTTCAAGGGAAGTTGTACGCCATTTTGAGTTAAACACGTCGTAAGCTCAGAACAAGTATAAGAACACAGCTTCAAGAGGGCATAAGTGTTTTCAAATTTGATGTAGATAAACACATGACGAGAAAAACCAAAACAAATCAAGACAGGCATTACGATCATATTGGCATCTTTTAAAATTTGTTCTGTATTATTCCTTTTTTCAGGCTTTGCACTTGAGGTGTTTTTTTCCTTTGCCAGTTGCATTGCAACTGAAAGATGCTATTTAGATTACAGTCGTGGTGAAAAGACAGAAACTGCAATCTGAAATCAGTGATTTATTTCTCAAACACTGTGGCTGTTGTGAAGTGCGTTGCCAATGCTTTCTCTGCCAGTCGTTACACAGATGCACGAGCCCGCTTGCATGCATATATGTGCGCTCAAACAGACAGACAGACAGACAGACAGACAGACACACACACACACACACACACACACACACACACACACACACACACACACACACAACACACACACACTGCACAAATGCACGTGCACGGCTTCCCCACATACTGTCTGTTGTCTGCCCACCTGCCTGCCTGCCTGCCGGCCTGCCTGTCTGTCTTCTGTCTGTGTCTGTCTGTCTGTCTGTCTCTTGGTCTGCCTGCCTGCCTGCTGCCTGTCTTGTCTGTCTGTGCTCTGCTGTCTGTCTGTCTGTCTGTTTGTCTGTCTGTCTCTGTCTGTCTCTGTCTCTCTGTCTCTGTCTCTCTCTGTCTCTGTCTCTGTCTCTCTGTCTCTCTGTCTCTGTCTCTGTCTCTCTCTCTCTCTCTTATGCAGTCACCACACACATACATACATATTCATAGACATACATACATACACACAACCATGTCAGTGCGTCAGGAGAGCTAGCCGACAG
>CM060318.1:71659551-71672051 GCA_030674155.1 Stramonita haemastoma
AGAGCAATTCATGTTTAATTTTTTTTGACTGTTTTATATTTCATGCTGAATACCACCAAAAATTAAATGTATTCTTTCAAAACATTTAATCATGCTGACGTTTTCTACAGTAAAGACATTTATCTTGCTGACGTCATGCAATTAATAGTAATGACATTCTTTGTCGGTAGACGCTTGTAAGTTGATGGGTTTTTTTTGTTGTTTTTTTACCTATAGGCTATTTCAGATTTCGTTGTAAAGATATTTTCGCAGTTTGATATCACTATTATGAAAAGACGTCAAAGAAAATACTTTGTTATTCATTCATTTCATCATTCAATCACTGTACGTCACTTTGTTTTAATTCGTATATCGAAGTTTGAAATAAACAGGCTTAAAGTAGTAGAGGCCTAAAAGGGATGATCAGTTGACCTCGGTATCATTGTTGATGGTTTGAGGTGGCAAAGGTAAAGTACGGAAGAGAGTTATGCGTGTCTGGGTCTCGCTTTCTGTGTGTAGGGGCTGTACATGTGTGTATGCCTACCTGACTGCATACGCTGTGAACAAAGTCCAATGAGTATGGTACTTAATTATTTATTTATTTATTTAAATATTTTTGTCAAGGATAACGGAAAAGGTACTCGTGTGCTTTAATTTTTAATATATTTTTTTACATCCAATCCTCACGTGCATATTGTTCTGTTAATTTTGTCATCCACTCCCACTGGCACACAATGGCTTACTCTTTCGAAAAGTGGGACAGGTTTTCACGTGTGCGCAAGACATTTTACGAGTACAGCTGGTTGTGAACGAACGGATGTGTACACATGCATATACAAGCATATATGTGTGTGTTCGTGTGTGTGTGTGCGTGCGTGCGTGCATGCATGTGTGTGTGTGTGTGTGTGTGTGAGAGAGAGAGAGAGAGAGAGAGAGAGAGAGAGAGAGAGAGAGAGAGAGAGAGAGAGAGAGACAGACAGACAGACAGACAGACAGACAGACAGACAGACAGACAGACAGACAGACAGAGACAGAGTGTGTGAATGAAAGAGGAAAGAGAGAGAGAGAATGTGTGAATGAGAGAGACAGACAGACAGACAGACAGACAGACAGACAAATAGAGTGTGTGAATAGAAGAGGAAAGAGAGAGAGAGAGAGAATGTGTGAATGAGAGAGAGAGAGAGAGAGAGAGAGGAGAGAGAGAGAGAGAGAGAGAGAGAGAGAGAGTAGCTGGCCAGCCTAACCATGCAAGATGAAGCAGACGACATTCTTGGCAATTGTAAAGCCATTGACACAGCCAGGGGTAGGAGACTGACTTAACAAGGGCAGTTGTGTTCATTCCTGCAAGCTGGCTTTTGAACTATCCATTTTTTGCATTTTTCGGTGTCCACTTTCTTCTTCTTCTTTCTTCCACTATGACTCTTTCTTTTCTATGACTTCAAATTACAACCCGTCTCCCACCTCTCCATTACCATCACCACTATCAGTTCTCCATCTCCTTCCTCTGTACTTATTTCAAGTGCATATTTTTTTATATTCACGCCCGCGCTTGTGTGTGTGTGTGTGTGTGTGTGTGTGTGTGTGTGTGTGTGTGTGTGTGTGTGTGTGTGTGTGTGTGTGTGTGTGTGTGCGCGCGCGCGCGCGCGCGCGCGGTGTGTGTGTGTGTGTGTGTGTGTGTGTGTGTGTGTGTGTGTGTGTGTGTGTGTGTGTGTGTGCGTGCGTGTGTGTGTAGTGTACGTATTAGTTGTATTAGAAGTAGTAGTAGTAGTAGTAGTAGTAGTAGTAGTAGTAGTAGTAGTAGTAGTAGTTAACAGCAAACCAAGAGGAAATAATCGAAAGCTCAAACTTAGTTAAAATACATTCTGAAAAACAAAAGTACACACAAACAAAACAGATACACACACAAAGAAGAAAAAGATTCCCACGCTACTTACATACCAGTCTGGCAATTTAGAAATAGGCTGATCTATCAGTCTATTCAGCTACCTGCAAAAATCCCACAAATCCACGTGTACACTGGTGTCGTGCTTAGATATTATGCCGATGTAAGGATGCCGCTACTTTAATTGGTGGGCAAAAAAACACCCTCCCCCCCAAAAAAAAAAACCCAACAACAACCAAAAACGGTGGCATACACAAAAATCTGTCCATTGCTGAACCTCGGAGCTCTAGCCGAGAAACTAAATCAAATAAACCCCATCCCCAGGGCAAAAACTCAAACCAAAACGAAAACATGCTATTTTTTATATTTGAAAATGAAACATTATAACAATGAACATAGTAAATCTGTTTGCACCACTATTTGGTGTGTATATTAGGCTATACACTTACCTACATGTATACATGGACACATACACACACTCTGATAAGGTTATACTCACCTGTCGGTATCACCCAGTTCGATGTAAGCCACTGCACCCAGTGACACCGACATGATCCTCTTTCTCTATTAGCTCCGGTCTGAGTTGATCCTGCCGACTTCACTGATTCTCATTTCTTGGTTTCCTTTCATCTGTTAATGTAAAACGTTATCTTGTTGTTCCCACCTCGTATGATATGCTTTCATTTGTTCTTTTTTATGTCGACCTGACCTGAGCAGCCTTCTTAAAAGAAAAGAAAAAAAAAAACACATCAAAGCTGCTTCCAATCTTTTTTCATCACCTTTTCTTTGTGTTCAGAATTCACTACCATAATTATCATGAAAGGCCATACTAAGCATTTTATTATTTTTACTTTCATCTGGTAAGGAATGCATCAATTTTTCCAGATGTTATTCAGTTGAATCATTCTACTTTTAGCAATGCCTATTAATGTCTTTTTTTAAAAACTGTCTTTGGTACTTGATCTGTCATTTGTTTTGACCGAGTAGAGAAACGAAAAAAAACCCACCCCACCTTGTAGTTACTGTAGTATTTTGCATTTCCATTCTTGTAGAGCTTGGGTCTCATTTGTTTTGACCCAAGACATTCAACGTCTTTGACATTTTCTACAGGATCTTTGTCAATCTTTATTTGATGCTCTGTTTGGCAGCTGGTTCTGGTAACATGCAGCACTTTTGTATTTTTGGCATTGAGCTTGAGACTAGCTTTTCTTCCTGTTATGTCTACTCTGTGTAATACTTTTTCATGCTGGTAATGTTATCGGATAGTAGTGCTGTATCATGTGCAAAGCGCAGATTTGTTATGTTTCTGCCACCTATCTTGAGGCCCATGTCTTCAATAAGACTCTTTCATAACCTGCTCTGTGTAGATAATGAAAAGGCGTGGTGAATTGATGCATCCTTGTCTAACTCCTTTTGAAATGTAGAAAAATTAACATTCTTGATTGGCCCATTTTATAGCACTCTTCTGGTCTTCATAAAGTGAGGAATCTAGGAAGATGGTGTGTTTTGAAAAGCGCACTTTATACACTGTGTCAAAAAGATGCTGGTGAATCACACCGTCAAAGGCTCTGCTGTAGTCTATGAAGGTAAGAAAAAGTTCTCAATTCGTACTTTTAATCTTTTTGATGATGTTTTGGAGCAACAGGAGCATAAAATATGTGTTTTTCCAGTTATTTTTTTCTGTAGCCTGTCTGACCGTCTTATTGTTCAAGATAATGATCAACAAGATCTTGCTTGCATGATCGAAAAGGGCTATTGTCCTGTAGCTACTGCAGTTTATTGCATTTCATTCTTGTGGAGCATGGCTCTCAGCCTATCTTCTTACTGCTTCAGCCAGTTCTCCTGGTGATTTTCTGCAGTTAAGCTCTTTGACGGCTGTCTCAACTTCACTGATGAGGGTTCTCGCTCTAACTTAGAGCTGTTGTGGTGGATATTATTTTAAGATATATTTTCCTTTAGGCCTTTGGATAATGTTTTGCTATGTTTATGCCATCTTTTTAGAATGCCTTCTGGCTCAGGGAGAGCAGTTCCGTCTGAGACATTAACATAAATATACGATTTTGGCTTGAAACTTATTTTGTTTGACTGATCTCATTTGTTGAGAGTCTTATCGATTTTCCGTTTTCGTTGTGTTCACAAAATTAATGTGCAAAGATAAATGAAGATTATACTACATAAAAAAATAACATTCATTTTTTTACGTCCTTTGACTATGTCTTCATTGACAACTGACATGCTATCTAGCGGACTAAGTGACTATTTCACTGAGGAAGAAAGCATATAAGCAAGTTCACTTATCCACTCGACTCAGTCGTCCTGAAATAAAAATTAAGACAATGGAGACGACTAAGGAGAGCGATTTCCTGTGTTGTAAAGATGGATAAGCTGAATGGAATTTTAGTGAAAAAGCTACTGAAAGAGAGAGAGAGAGAGAGAGAGAGAGAGGAGAGAGAGGGGGGGGGGCAGAGACAGACAGACAAACACACGGGCAAACAGACAGGCAAACACACAAATACAGAGAGAGAGAGAGAGAGAGAGAGAGGAGAGAGAGAGAGAGAGAGAGAGAGAGAGAGAGAGAGAGAGAGAAGGCAATCCTGGCTAACACAGTGTTGCGGAAGTGTGCTTAGATGGGCAGAAGAGGGGAGTGAGGGCACAAAGAAAGGGAGGGAGGGAGAGGGCAGGATGAGTTGGGGGGGGGGGGGGGGGGGGGCATGTCTACGCAAAAAGCCAGACATTGAGGTGACACCTTGTTCCATCTTTATCAAACCACTTTGGTGGTAATTGTGCAAAATAGCTCGCTCTCTCTCTCTCTCTCTCTCTCTCTCTCTCTCTCTCTCTCTCTCTCTCTCTCTCTCTCTCTCTCTCTCTCTCTCTCTCTCTCTCTCTCTCTCTCTCTCTCTCTCTCTCTCTCCTCTCTCTTCTCTCTCTCCATTCCTTCGTCCATCTCTCCCCTCTTTCTTAAATTCTCTTTCTTCTTTTTCCTCTCTATTTTCTATCTTTTCTGTTTTCTTTGTTGTTTGTTTTTTTCCTTCACAGGTCAAAATTTAATGAAAATATACAATCTTTGGAAAAAAAACAACCCAATAATAACCCCACATTCAAAGAGAAACACAAATAATGTCCTCACCGAATTATACAGCCTTACCAAATATAGAAGACATAATAACATGAAAAATCTCATTAAAAAACGTATTTAGCACGAATATTCACAATAGAAACGATGGGATAGTCACACACAACACACACACACACCACACACACACACACACCACACACACACACACACACACACACACACACACACACACACATATATGTATATATATATATATATATATATATATATATATATATTATATATATATATATATATATATATATATATATATATATGAGACAGGTGATAGACTCACACGCATTTCCTATGATTTATCACACGACAAAGAACTACTGGAATCAGCACGCGAAGACAGAAGCCGGAAACATCACACACGCTATCGAGACTACCGAAGGTCCATCCACTTACCTCTTTACCCCAACCCTGATGGGCACTCCAGGGGAGGGAGACTTGGCTAAGTAGAGCAGCACGCAGCAGCAGTGATGCTGGCACTTTTCTGAGACCTGGCTACTCTAGCAGCTGGTTCAGGAGTTTGACAGCAGTGCCTGGCAGAAGAAGCAGCTGCATCTGTGATGATTATGCAACTGTTACTGCAGAACTTCTGACTTCTAGACTTTGCAAGTTGCATCTTTGCAGGTGGAGGGGTTTTTGGGGAAAAAAATCTGTTTTATGTTGGCGGAAATGTTTTGTTTGTGTTCGTATTTCTTAGTGTATACAAGCATATATAGCTACTAGTGCCTGTATCTAATATTCAGGATGATTGTTTGACAGCAGGGGCTGTTTTTGTATGAATTAGTCAGAGATAGATTAGAAAGAAGAAATTCAATTTTGAATCATGAAAGAACTGTTGTATAATGGAAAATAAATCTTGCTCGTAAAGACACACAAGTTGGGCAACAAGGCATACGTAAAAGAGAATAGTCAGCAGATTTTGGTTATCATGACAACTTTCATTCATGTAGAGTTCAGGAAAATGAACCAGTTCCTATCACTTGCCCGTAAGAGTTTCATTGAGCACACAACAACCAACAGAAAAGACCAAGAGTTTTGCTTTTCACTCATTTTTGTTAATTGTTGTGGTAATTATATGAACATATACACAGAAGTTTCATTTTTTTAAAAGAAAAGTACATTTGAAAATCAAATGGAATTTTTATATATCTTTGCAGGTTGGTTTTTTTAATGATATCTCTTAGCTGTTTCTGAAATCTAGAAGTTGTGTCTAGAATATCTGGCAAATCTTCCAAAGAAACATGCAATTGGATTCATAAAAAAATGATCGAAAATTGGGTACAATACTACATCTCAGTACTGTGCATATTGTTGTGTAGAAATTGTGATTTGTAAATAATCCTGATAGCAAATAAAGAAAAAAAATGATGTTTTGAGTGTTTTTGAAATTCAGAAGTTGTGTGAAAAAAAAAGAAGAAGAAGAAGAAGAAGAAAAAGCGAAAACAGCTTTCATGTTGTTATTCTATCGTGTCTTTTCCAGAATTAAAGACTTATGTCCGTTAAAAAAAAAGCAATACAAAAATATAAACTATCTCCATGACCACCCACTTCTTAACCACTCTGTCTCTGCAGCTTATTAAATTCTGATCTTTCTTTGCACTTCATCATAGACATTCAAACATCCGTTTGCCTCCCTTATTCAGACCACCTTTCTATCTCTCCCCCCCCCTCCCCCCTCTGGTGCTGAAATAGAAATGTAAGCCAACTTCTAAAAACACTGTGTTCACATGTATCACTCAATTCTGCTAGCCTGGCCACATCTGCTGTTCCACGTTTAAGCGCTTGTCAGTGATAAACTGACAGACATGTCAGGTTCCACCCTCATCTCTGCCTCTGTATCTCTGTAGGTGTGTATTTCCTTCTCTCCATTTTGGTTTCTGTAACCGTATTCTATCTTTTTTCTTTACTCCTCACTTGGTATTGATGTTATGAAGTTTGCCTTGATCCACCAATAACTTCTTTACTCCTTTACAAATTCTTCTTTATTTATTTTTATTGATAGTAAAATACAGAGTTGTGGACAGCTAAGTTCTCATTATTTTGACTTCCACATGTGGGCAGGTTCTTCACTTCTGCGCTTGTCATTAGAGCATTTATCTCTATCTTCCCACTGAAGACAAAACTTGGATCAGTTCGAAACCTATCAGGAGCATTTAACTGTTGACTTTGACATTGATTCAGTAGGTTAAAGCTCTGATTCAATGGTACAGGAGGATCTGCATAGATCGAGATTCCTGTCCCACGCGTTCCTTGGACTGGAAATGTGACTGCTTCTGTAATCTTACACAAAATATGGTATTTTGGCCCATTTCTTAAAAGTTAGGCTTGGTAAAGTTAAAAAATTGTGTAATAGCTTATGTCAAAAATCCTTTTTATGGTTGTACTGCCATTTTATGTTACTCACTTCTCTGCATCCTTTTTTCATTCTCTTTGACTGTAGCTAACTGTTTCAGTTCTGGTGTTCAGAAGATTGTCTACACAGATGACTATACCAACACTTTGTTTTCTCAAAAAGCAGAGAAATTCCTATAAATTCATTTCTGTGTTCATTTTTCTGAGATGTGTTTATTTTCAGCAGTGCCTTCCACCCAAGCTGCTTACGTCAGCCTGTATGTCTAGATAGTGCAGTTTGACAAACAGAGAAGGTAGTAGGTGCACCTTTTTCTGTTCTTTTCTTTTATCAAAATATCTGTGGTCAGCATATCGACACCAGGCAATCTTCTGCTTGTCTTGTTCAGTTTTTATGTTCTGGGGAAGTTCGGTTCACTTCTTTAGCCAAGTGGAGAATGGGGCTTTGGTCAGTTTTGAAAAATCCGTTCATTCAGTCTAGCATTTTAGTCTAGGTTGAAAATACAGGCTGACATGTCTTTTAGGTTCAGTGTGCTGTCACCAACAGGAACTGAAAGAAAAAGAAGGACATCTTTAATGGCTTTAGGACAGAAGAATTAAATCTGGACCCCTACTGCTTCCAATATCGCTGAAAATGAACAGACGTAAAGTAGAATTGAGGACTCCCTCTGACCTTTATTTGTTTAAAAGACCAGACTCTCAGCCATTACTGAGTACTGGCAGCACTGAACTGTTAAAATCCCTCTAGCCATGGAACCTTTCAAGACAAGACATACATTCTACAGATGGGCATTAACAACACTGGGATATGTTTATGAAAATAATGAGGATACTTTTAACGGTCAAGATTTAATGTTTCGTACTTTATTTAGCAAAGTTTTGAAGCAACTGGCCTAAAGTGCATAGCGGGATTGTTCAGCCTTTTCAAAACTTGTTCAGTACAGTGTGAATTTTTGCAACGGCGTTGTTTTACTGCCGTGTTTATATATTCAGTGTAGCTGCTTGGCAGTTATAGAGATGGTAGCATGCTTCCAGCCATGATGGATATACTTCATTTAGTCATGCTTGTCAACTTGGTCTATCTTTTTGTGTTACAGTGTGATAGGATGATGCATCCTTAACAGTTTTGATGGATTTGAATTAAGATTGATATGACGTTTTTGTGTTTTAATGAAAACTTATGATTATGATTTATGTGTGTTTTGATTAAACTGATATGATTTATGGGTTTTGATTAAACTGGTATATGATTTATGCCTGTGCTATTTTAAAAACTAAATGCATAGAAAAATTTGAAACTGTTTTCATACCATGATAGAACTGATGTGATTTCCATGTACTTTGCTTAAATTATGCATGTCAACAAAAAAAAAAACCCCACCAGATTTCCTAAGAAATGAAAGAGAGTGTTTCCAAACAGTGCTTTGGAAAGAGTATCGTGCACCACTTTTCCATCAAACAGTGAAACCTTTTAGTTCACAGTTTTCAGGAAGGCACCAGACGCCGCTTTTTTCCAGGGAAGTGAAATCTGTCAACGTGGTCCAGTCAGTGCATCCAACTATAAACGAAGTTAAGTTCTACCGACCATTTAGACTTTCTGCATCCCCCCCCCTCCACACACACCCCGTTTCTTGGTTAAAGCTCCGCGGTTTACCAATGGGGAGATTTTGCGAAAGCAACCGTTTTTACCCACCATTAAGGTAGCCGCATCCCGACTTCGGGGAAAAATCTGCATTTCAAAATGTCTTTGTTTTAAAACTATGCTGGTGCAGGAAAGAGGGAGGGGCACAGCTGGCATTTTAACAAGCTTAGCTGGAAAGTTTGGGCTGCTCAAGACAAAGCTTTATATAAAAATAAAAGGCAGTAAGACTCAAATCCTCTGCAGATCCTCAAAGGCTTCAGAGCCTCCATTCTAGTCTGCACTTGGTATTTACAACCCATCCCTCAACATGTTTATAGCCTTGCTGACCAAAGGAGGCCACCTCAGGGTTGTCACTTTGCTGAGAACGAAAAGTGCAGTTTAAATCTATGGGGCTGTTTACAAATTAAAACACTGGCCAATCGATTGGGATGTTTTCAGCGCAACTGACCAATGAGCCTTAATCAGGGATTTTGCCTTTGCCGAGAATGGAAGCTGAGACTAAAGTTATAGGACTGTTTACAAATTAAAAGATCACCCCCCCCTCCTGTCTCAGATTTTTGACGAACCGTAACAGCTACACTAAGATTTAATAGTTTACGTTCTGTGAGGCGTTAAAGAATTCCTGGCGTGTCCAAAATGTTTGCAATATTGCATTCGTCGTGCCAAGATGGCCAGTTCCATCTAATAATTATGTACATGCATAGATATGAACTTAGGGGACGGATAGCCTAGTGGTCAGAACATTGCGCTGGCAATTTGACGACCCGGGTTCGAGTCCGGTCGAGGAGATTTTTCTCCTGGAGTTAACATCAGTGCTGACTCCACTCTCCCCAAAAGTCCTTCGGATGAGACTTTAAACCGAGGCCCCGTGTGCGAACGCACGCAGAACATCTTGCGCACACGTTAAATCCGGTTCCGCTTTTCGTAAGAGTAGGCCATCGTGTGCCGGTGGGAACAGATGACAATATTTACAAAACTGCATACACACGGGGACCGGATGAAAAAAGCACACTATTGCTTATTCTGTTATCCTCGATATAAAAGAATAAATAAATAAAATAAATTAGGTATACATATTCACGTATGAACACATGCACAAATCAATCATGTGACCCTTTTGCCTTTATTTGAATTGCATAAACACATGTACAGGCCATACTTGGGCAAACACACACTTGCCTACTCACACACACACACACACCCCACACACACACACACACACACACACACACACACACACACACACACACTCACTCACTCATACACACATACACACACACACACGCACGCACGCACGCACACACACACACACACACACACACACACACACACACACACACACAGAGTCACGGGCATTAAATGGCTGTCTTCGGTGCCTGCCAGCTGACAGACAGGCAGCCCTCAGATCTATGAGGTTCAGTGATCTTCCATGTTTCCCTGGGATAGCTGCACCCCCCCCCCTCCTAACCCCACTCCCTACATCTCCTGAGCAGGGGTATAGTCTGTTCTGGAGTTTCAGAGAGACAGAAAACAGTCACGGGGGGGGGGGGGGGGGGGGGGGGGGGGGAGGGGAGAGAGGAAGGAAAGAATGCAAAGTAAACTGATAAAGCAAAAGATTAGATACATTCACTAAAAATAGAAAAGTCTACAAGATATCAGCAGTAAACCGTACTTACTGTTTTTTTCTCAACTTGTCTGGGTTTTTTTTTTTTTGTCTTGATCTCTCTGTTTATTCCTGGGAGTGAGTATCTTTCTCCAGTTCTTTGTATTTGTTTTACACTTTTTTTTTCCTGTATTGAAATCTTTAAGATTGCTTTTGTTTTCTTGGAAGCGTCTTTATATCACGCTTTATTTCTTGTTGCTGGTGTTTTGAAAACAAAATGTTAACTGAAGGGACGTGGGACAGAAATGTCGTTACTGACGTAGACATTGTGGTTGCTCAATGGTGAGCCTGTGTTTGGCTTTTGGGGGGTCGTTTTTCTGTTGTTTTTTTTGCTGCCTCATCATCTGTGACGTCCCTGTCCATCCTGCTGTTCTCACGCTGCTCATTTCAGCCTCCCTGCCACAGCCATATCCGGATTTGTTATGTCGAATTAACCATGAGACCAGAGCAACTGGGGCCACAGAATTAGAGGCTTTTTTTTTTCTTATTGCATGATGATCAATGATAACGAGGACGTCGTAATGATGCTGCTATGGAAGAGGATCTGCTTTGAGACTACCTGACAGGGTTGTACTCTAAGGTCACTGCCATAATATATCTCGGCGTCAACCGGCCAGAGAGATAGAGACACCTGCAGTGTTGGTCAGGTAATTTGAGCAACACTCTCAAACTCAAGCTCGACTGTGTGGTCCCAGTCTCCCCACTGAGCCTATTGCACACTCACTCTGGATAGGAGCCAGCCGGAGTCCGAAAAATCCCTATGACTCGTATGGGATTCGAACCTGCAACCTTCCCGTTCGTAACCCAAGGCGCTGACCACTGCGCCATGAGGGCTGGTGAGTCTGTGATGGCTTCCATGGCAAAAGAACCACTGCGCCATGAGGGCTGGTGAGTCTGTGATGGCTTCCATGGCAAAAGAACCACTGCGCCATGAGGGCTGGTGAGTCTGTGATGGCTTCCATGGCAAAAGAACCACTGCACCATGAGGGCTGGTGAGTCTGTGATGGCTTCCATGGCAAAAGAACCACTGCGCCATGAGGACTGGTGAGTCTGTGATGGCTTCCATGGCAAAAGAACCACTGCGCCATGAGGACTGGTGAGTCTGTGATGGCTTCCATGGCAAAAGAACCACTGCGCCATGAGGGCTGGTGAGTCTGTGATGGCTTCCATGGCAAAAGAACCACTGCGCCATGAGGACTGGTGAGCCTGTGATGGCTTCCATGGCAAAAGAACCACTGCGCCATGAGGACTGGTGAGCCTGTGATGGCTTCCATGGCAAAAGAACCACTGCCGCCGTAAGGAATGGTGAGCCTGTGATGGCTTCCATGGCAAAAGAACCACTGCGCCATGAGGACTGGTGAGCCTGTGATGGCTTCCATGGCAAAAGGACCACTGCCGCCATGAGGACTGGTGAGTCTGTGATGGCTTCCATGGCAAAAGAACCACTGCCGCCATGAGGACTGGTGAGTCTGTGATGGCTTCCATGGCAAAAGAACCACTGCCGCCATGAGGACTGGTGAGTCTGTGATGGCTTCCATGGCAAAAGAACCACTGCGCCATGAGGACTGGTGAGTCTGTGATGGCTTCCATGGCAAAAGAACCACTGCGCCATGAGGACTGGTGAGTCTGTGATGGCTTCCATGGCCAAAGAACCACTGCGCCATGAGGACTGGTGAGTCTGTGATGGCTTCCATGGCAAAAGAACCACTGCGCCATGAGGACTGGTGAGTCTGTGATGGCTTCCATGGCAAAAGAACCACTGCGCCATGAGGACTGGTGAGTCTGTGATGGCTTCCATGGCAAAAGAACCACTGCGCCATGAGGACTGGTGAGTCTGTGATGGCTTCCATGGCAA
>CM060318.1:71679551-71689551 GCA_030674155.1 Stramonita haemastoma
TATCTCCAGCCATGTTCAATGCCCGTTACCCCAGCCTGTCTGTTGCAGCACGTTATCAGAGAAATGTCTGGATGGATGATGATGATGATGATGACGCCATTTCTCTGTTGGCTGTTTCTAGATCTGTTTTATTTCCTGCAGTTCCTTCCGCCCCTAGTGGTGACGTCAGCCTGTGTTTCCAGATAGGGCAGAGTGATGAAAAGGGGAAAAGGTAGGAGTGCTTTCTCCCATTCGGTTGTATTGGAAGTTGGCATATTGCCTTTGGCCAGTCTCCTTCTTGTCTCATCTGCTTTTGGGGGTGTTTTCTGGGAGACTGCTTTTTTACGTGTTGTGGTGCGCTGAGCTCTGAAATCAGTTCTGACAGCTCTGTTTGTTCAGCCATGCATTGTTTTTATTTTCCAGACTGGAACCATTCAAGACGTCTTTTAAGGCTGAGTGGACTGTGAACAGCAGGAAATGAAGAACCATTTTGTGGTTTACTTTGCAACTTCAGGATAATAATTAGTTTGAACTATGACATCCGCTGAAGAGTTGGTTGTTTGTAAGGCTAAATCCATAGCCACCCACAACCACTGAAGACTGGAAAGCCTAAGTCCACTGTTTTGGGATCGTGTTACCATAAGCCTTCAGAGCCTGGGCTTTGTCACATTTCTTGATTAAACCATTTGCGCTGGGAGCAACAGCAAAGTGAGAACTGTACGATCAGTGGCTTTCCCACTCATGGAACTCTACCTTACAGCTTAGTCTTTAGTGATCGATTATGACTCTCTGACAAGGAGGCTTGACTTGCACAGTCCTTAAGTGCTGCAGCCCTGGGGGCTAGTTGGCCTTAGGAGAACATCTCCAGCGCTGTCTGTCCTTGTGCCCTCTTGGCCGAGAGAGTGGGTGTGTACTGTGGGCAAGGCACCCCCACTATAATCAAATTTCTGGTCAATTTCCGAAACAGCAGCTGCCTCCTCTGCTGTTTCAGAGGTCATCGTCGAACACGACAAACATAAAAAAGCCATAGAATTTTTTTCTACTTAAGACAGATCCAGTTCATAATGGGTATTGCACGTACACATCTTAAAATAACTAAAAAGGTAAAAATACTTTTGATGATAAACAGTGGAGGTGTATGTTCAAACAGTTAAATATTGGCCAAAGTACTGTAGTAAGGTTTTTTTTTTTTATAGTTTTGTGAGAAACTAACTCTTTCAGTCAACAGTTCACAGGAACACAAAAGAAACTGCTTCTTTTTATGGAAATGAAATCTGTCAACGCTATCTAGTTCCTGCATTCCATGATTTACAGAGGAAGTTTTACTGAAAGTCGCACAGAACTATTTACGAAGGAAGTTTTAGCAAAAGTCTACAATATCTACAGTTACATATTTCTCTTGGAATGACAGCAAGAGTGCAGAGAGAGAGAGAGAGAGAGAGAGAGAGAGAGAGAGAGAGAGAGAGAGAGAGAGAGAGAGAGAGAGAGAGAGAGAGAGAGAGAGAGAGAGAGAGAGAGAGAATCAAAGCTGTCATGTCTAATTAACAGAGTGGAAAGTTTGGTGGCTCTTAGCAGATGTCTCTAAGTAAGTTATATAACAAAGTTAGCGTGGCATACAGTTTCTACAGATCTTCAAAGACTCAGATCACCTATCTAGGTTTACATCTGGTCTCTTCAAAGAACACCCTCTAAATATGGCATCTTCAGCCAGTCCATCAGGATATTTATAGCCTTGCTGACCAAAGGCGGTCAAAGCAGGGCGGACACCTCTTTGAAAATGAAAGTTCAGATTATAGCTATGGGACTGTTCACAAACCATATAATAACACTGACCAGTTGATGCTGATGTGTATAGGTCCGCTGACCACAGATCTCCAAACCGGGCCGTTCACCTCGCTAATCAATGAATGCTAACATACATGACCTGATTATCTACAACATACATGACTTCATTATCTACAACATACATGATCTGATTATCTACAACATACATGACCTGATTATCTCAACATACATGACCTGATTATCTACAACATACATCACCTGGTTATCTACACATACATGACCTGATTATGTACAACATACATTATCTGATTATCTACAACATAGTTTACATGACCTTATTATCTACAACATACATCACCTGATTATCTACAACATATATTACCTTATTATCTACAACATACATGACCTGATTATCTACAACATACATAACCTGATTATCTGCAACATACATCACCTGATTATCTTCAACATACATGACCTGATTATCTACAACATACATGACCTAATTATCTACAACATACATGACCTGATTATCTACAACATACATGACCTGATTATCTACAACATACATATCTGACTATCGACAACATGTTTACATTACCTGATTATCTCGACGATACCACCTGATTATCTACAACATAATCACCTGATTACCTACAACATACATCACCAGATTATCTACAACATACATTACCTGTCTACAACATACATGACCTGATTATCTACAACACACATGACCTGATTACCTACAACATACATTACTTGATTACCTACAACATACATACCTGATTATCTACAACATAAATCACCTGATTATCTACAGCATACATTACCTGATTATCTACAGCATACATTACCTGATTATCTACAACATAATCACCTGATTATCTACACATAATACACCTGATTATCTACAACATAAATCACCTGATTATCTACAGCATACATACCTGATTATCTACAACATAAATCACCTGATTATCTACAACATAAATCACCTGATTATCTACAGCATAATCACCTGATTATCTACAGCATACATCACTGTCTACAACATAAATCACCCTGATTATCTACAGCATACATTACCTGATTATCTACAGCATACATTACCTGATTATCTACAGCATACATTACCTGATTATCTATAAATGGAAATGCTAAGAAAAAGGAGGACTGTGTCAGGACAGTTAAGACATTCAACTGCCTAACAAGTAAACCGTGAGGTTCTGGCTTCGATCCTCAGCCTTACCCTTTCTTCCCAGTTTGACGAGAAAATCAAATTGAATGCTAAAATCCATGGATTAGGTAATAAACCGAGGCCTTGTGTATGAATGTAGGCAGAGCATCTTGCACACACGGTAAAAACCCGTTCTGCCCTTCGCAAGAGTAGACCATTTCGTGCTGCTAGGAACGGATGACAACATTTCAAAAACTCATGCACACACATGTCGTGAGGGAACGTGGCGACCTAAATGGTAAAAAAAAGATGGCCGCAAACGCAAATATCTTACTATGTGTAAACCTCGGAGTATTGTCCAGGAACGAAAAAACTATAAGATTAAAAATAGCCCATTATCCTTTCCATGTCTTTTGTCCCGACCAGCCAAAAGGGCCAGTCCAATGATTTAACATTAAATTTGATGTTCTTTCACAGAGAGAGGAGAGAGAAGAAGAAGAAGAAGAAGAAGAAGAAGAAGAGAGAGGAGGAGGAGGAGGAGGAGGAGGAGGAGGAAAAGGAATGCCCCGTAAAATGGCAAAAGACAGACAAAACAAATCACCGACACACTTTCAGAAAACGTTGCAGTTAAGAATACACTGGTAATAAATATTCCCTTTCTTTTTGGGGTGGGGGGGGGGGGGGGGTGGTTGTCACCTTCTTTGTCTCTGTCTTCATCTCTCTGCATCTTTCCATCTTTGTGTGTCTTGCCTCTTTCACTACACCTTTGTTTTGTCTGTCTTTTTTGGTTTCTACTGACTATTGTTTCGGGGAGAGGGGGGTTTGACGGAGATTTTTTTTCGTGTTTTTGTTCTTCCCTGTTACTCTGAGGATGGTTGAAGGGAGGAAGGAGGGAGGGGAGGAATCCATGAAATGTTTATGTGAATGTGAAGGTCCCCCCCCCCCCCCCCCCCCCCCCCTGTGGCGAATCTTTGTTAGGTTCCGTGGTTAGAAGAACCACTACTATCACTGTAACAAAGAAGCAGTCTCGATCTCGCACAGGAACAAAACATTGCAAGATGTGTCATACAAAACAATTCACCCTGTTAGCAAAAAAACCCCACCACCACCACCACCACCACCAACAACAACCCAACAACAACAACAACACAACAACAACAACAAAATACAAAAAGACCAACAGAAATGTTTTCCAAAAAGTCCTGAATGTCATTTTCAAGCTCTTCTTCTACCACTATGCCTTAATGTTGTTAGTTTTACAGTTGATGTGTTAAAAGTATTGTTGTAAAAGTCACATTGTAATGACATGGCAGATGTTTATCCTGTGCTTAATTGTTTCTCTGTCTCTCTGTGTGTCTCTCTCTGTATCTCTGTCTCTGTCTCTCTGTGTCTCTCTCTCTGTGTCTCTGTGTCTCTGTCTCTCTGTCTGTCTGTCTCTGTCTGTCTGTCTCTCTGTCTGTCTCTTTCTCTGTCTGTCTGTCTCTCTATCTCTCTCCCCTTTCTCTCTTTCTCTGTTTGTCTGTCTGTCTATCTGTCTCTGTCTCTGTCTCTGTCTCTGTCTCTGTCTTGTCTCTGTCTGTCTGTCTGTCTGTCTGTCTGTCTGTCTGTCTGTCTGTCTCTGTCTGTCTCTCTCTCTCTCTCTCTCTCTCTCTCTCTCTCTCTCTCTCTCTCTCTCTCTCTCCTCTCTCTCTCTCCTCTCTCTCTCTCTCTCCTCTCTCTTCCATTTCATATTTTATTGTTAAATCATCATCACTTCCTTGTTCTTGATATCGTTTCACAATAGCGATGAGGGTAAGGGAAAGGTGGGGGAGGGGAGAGGGTGAGTGCCATTGCTTGTACTTGCTTTCTTCCCTTGCTTTATTGATCAGTGTCATCATTCTCTGCCATTCAGGGAGGATTGTCATCTCTGTGCAGAGGTCAATAAAGCAGATCTTGTGGCGAATCAGCCTTTGGCATGGATCTTCTTTCGTCCTGACTGGATCTCTGGGAGTCTGAGTATGTGCACTGGATAACAAAAGGAATAGAAAAAAGCAAACAAAAAAGAAACGAAAGAAAGGAAGGAGGAGACAAAACTTTAAAGAACTGAAGAAAGAAGGAGAAATAAACAGGAAAGGAAAAAACGAAGGAAGAAAGGAGAAGAAAAGAAAGAAAAAAGAAAGAAAGAAAGTAAAAAAAAAAAAAGAAAGAAAGAAAGAAAGAAAAAAGAAAGAAAGAAAGAAAGAAAGAAAGAAAGAAGAAGAAAAATGAAGAAAAGAAAGAAAGGAAGAAAAAAAGAAAAGAAGAAGAAAAAAAAAAAGAAAAAGAAGAAAAAAGAAAAAGAAAGAAAAATAAACGGAAAAAAGAAGAAAGACAAAAGAAAAAAAGAAACATAAAAAAGATACAAAACACAAATCTAACTTCAACAATTGATTACTGCTTCTTTTCCCCCCCTCTTTTAACATGATAAAAAGAAAGAAAGTAAGAAGAAAGAAAGAAAACTGAGTTAGAAGAAAAAAAAGACAGACGATAAAAAGAAAGGATACAAACACATACGAACATGAAACTGTAATAGATACTGTTTCAGCCTCGTTTTTCCTTTTCTATATATAGATTGCTTTCTGATTGGCTATACTTGTGAGGTTAAGAGAGGGAAGGGGGGAAGGTTTCGTAAGCTTACTCCTGTCATTAGTTGGAGTTTCTTCGACTCCTCCCTCTCCCACACTCTCTCTATGTCCTGCCTCTCCCTCTGTGTCTGTCTGTCTCCCATTTTCTGTGTCTCATTCCATTTTTTTCCTACCTTCTTTCCCTCCCCCCACCCACAAACTTTCTCCCTAGCCCCTCCCTCCCCCCACATACACACACACACACACACTCTCTCTCTCTCTCTCTCTCCCTCTCTCTCTCTCTCTCTCACACACACACACACACACACACACACACACACACACACACACACACACACACACACACACACACACACACACACACAACACAGACAGAGAGAGACAAGAGACATAGACAGAGAGACATAAAGACAGAGGGACAGAGACAGAGTAAACTCAACAAAAGAAAAAATAGCCACACAGAGCTACAAAAATAAACCCAGTCCAGATCTTCTCCGACTAAAGGAATAAAACTCACGGAGAGGCAAAAATAAACAAAAAAGTCTGGAATCTTTGAATGAAGAGGACAAAGAGAGAGAGAGAGAACAAAGAAAGCTGACACTAATGGTGTGTCTGTGGGTACTGACATCTGTGTCATTGTAACCATTGCCTCCCTTCTATTTCATTGTTGCTAATCAGAGAAAGACACACACACACACGCATACACATACACGCACGCACGCACGTATACACACATACACACACACGCACATACATACAGTCACGTAGGCACGTATACACACATACACGTACCTACGCACGCATACACACACACACGCACACGCGCGCACACATACACGCACACAGATACACACACGCGCGCGCGCACACGCACGCATGCATGCACGCACGTACGCACGCACGCACGCACGCACGCATGCACGCACACAGATACACACACACGGAAATGTGAGGGTTTTAAAAAAAAAAAAGAAGAATTATTAGATATATTGGAGTGAAAAGTACTCTGTGCGTGCGTGCGTATACAGTTTGTTGTTGTTTGTTGTTGTTGTTTCTTTTATTTTGAGGATAATGGAATAGGCACTCATGTGCTTTAAAAAATATTACATCCAGTCCGCATGTGAATGCGGTTTCGTTAATTTTGTCATTTATAAAGTGCGAGTATGTTTGTGTGTTTGTGCGTGTGTGTACGTGTATGTCAGTGCGTGTGCGTGCGTCTTTGTGTGTGCGTATGTGTGTGTGGTGTGTGTGTGTGTGTGTGTGTGTGTGTGTGTGTGTGTGTGTGTGGAGAGAGAGAGAGGAGAGAGAGAGAGAGAGAGAGAGAGAGAGAGAGAGAGAGAGAGAGAGAGAGAGAGAGAAGAGACAGAGACAGAGACAGAGAGAGACAGAGAGAGACAGAGACGGAGACAGAGACGGAGACAGACAGACAGACAGACAAATAGACAGACAGACAAGTGGAAATTGGAAGGGTTAAACCTATCGTTGCTGAGACATACATGCATATGCCAAATCCGCTGACGACAGATACAAGGCAAAACACTATTCTCCATTTCCCCAAGTCACAGGTTAAGGGAAGCACCACACCATTTTTTTTCAGGAACAGTATTCGCTTTGACATGGCAGAGAGAAACGTAGCAGAAAATTGTTTCTTCGTGTGTGTGTGTGTGTGTGTGTGTGTGTGTGTGTGTGTGTGTGTGTGTGTGTGTGTGTGTGTGTGTGTGTTTAGTGTGTGTGTGTATCTGTGTGCGTGCGTGCGTGCGTGCGTGCGTGCGTGCGTGTGTGTGGTATGTGTGTATGTGTATGTGTATTTGTGTATATGCATGTATATATATACATATATATATATGTGTGTGTGTGTGTGTGTAGTGTGTGTGTGTATGTGTGTGTGTGGTGTGAGTGCGCGTGTGTGTGTGGTGTTGCATTGTCTAGTAATTATCTGTAATGAGATGAAGCCTGGAACACCCGGAGTGTGTCGACGGTGTGTGCATTCTTGTCTGCTTTGTTTTATGGGATGAAGTTCTGCAGTGTGTTATAAAGGAGAGTAGGAGAGAAAGGAGGTGGAGAGAGAGAGAGAGAGAGAGAGAGAGAGAGAGAGAGAGAGAGAGAGAGAGAGAGAGAGAGAGAGAGAGAGAGAGAGAAGAGAGAGAGAGAGAGAGAGAGAGTTCAGACTTCAGACTTCAGACTTTTACTGTACATTGGCCTTAGGCCACAATACAAAAGCAAATTGGGCATAGGGAACGACACATAACAAGAGTTGTAAACATACGACTACCATCATATGCTGAAAATGACAGAGAGAGAGAGAGAGAGAGAGAGAGAGAAGAGGAGAGAGAGAGAGAGAGAGGAGAGAGAGAGAGAAGAGAGAGAGAGAGGGTGAGGGTCAGGAAGGCAGTTAAGGGGCAAACATGGAAGGGAACAACATGTTACTAAACACTTTAATTTTCTTCCTCCAGAGTTTGGGAAGCAGAATAAACAGCTCCATTGTAAGAAAGTTGGATCTAAAGTCTGGAAAAGAAAATGAAGGGCACAACTTAATGTCACAGGTGTGTTTTTTGTTTGAAGTGATTTCTTAGGAGTTCACATCAGCTCTGTTTTGAACACCTCCAGCAAGTTTCTGTCAATAATACTAAAAACAAGAGATCTAGTGTGTAAACACATGAAGAAGATTCTTGTGTTCACGTTAAAAACCCACCCATCTTTCTTAGAAGAAGGAGAAACCAACTGTGACGGTGGCACGGAGGACATGGACATACCCAGCATGCAGCCTGGGAATGGTTTGGCTCCGCCAGCTTCAACTTGCCCACGAGAACACTTCATGACGGTTTCAGAGTTCCCGTAGTCGGAATGCCGCTTTCTAAATTTGGTGGTGGGGTGGGGGGGGGGGGGGGGGGGGGGGGGGGGCGGGGGGGGGGGGAGGTGTGGAAGGGTCGCACAGGCAAAAACATTTTCGTTGGTGAATCTCGGAGTTCTATCCAAGGAAGGAAAAAGGAAAGGAGAATGGTTTCAGTATGATCCCCAATAATTCCTGAAAGATAGGGGAAAGAAAAGAACAGAGAGAGGATAATGACAGATACACAGTTCATTCACGGACGCCAAAGTGTTAGTATTTTCTGTGTAGATTTACAGAAAAAATGGAACTTATCTTCAATCGAAGAAACTCTCAAATACAAGCTGTCTGGAACATTAGACCACTTTTGTCTGAAATAAATTCAGCGGATTTCCACCCGTGAATCACTAACACAAGAGTTACTTGAGTTAAGATTCTCATTCCAGGCAAAACTTTACTTTGTACAAGATATCTCGAACAGTCTAACACTCTGTCCAGGCATTTTACAACGTCTTCTTGCTAAAAAATGGGATGACTCTCGTTTCTAAAATTACCAACATTTGTCTAGAAAAACATAATGTCTTTCGGTCTGTAGTTGTTAAGCTAAAACATGTTCACCTTTTTTTTTTTTCCCCAAAGACATACGTAAATGGTGATTGCTCTTGTTCCATTCCGTGGAGTTTTTTTTCAAGACGGTTTTGAGATTGCTTCCTCAATCTATGAGTAAATATAAATGGTATTCTGGAGTCTTTTTCTTTTCCATTTTGGGATGTACACACTTTCATCCAAAGTTGAGACTTTACAAAAGTTCGTGACGAAAGAAACTTTGAAGGCCGGTACAAATCGTGCATTAAGGTCATACAACCATCGTGCATCACTTTCTCGTCTGCTGCAGGCATTCCAGCCTCCTGCCCATTGCCAAGTTATTTGCAGAGAATCATATAGATGTAGGATGATGTCACTTTCTTTGTCCACTTTTTTCTGCATCTGTTTTATTTCTATTTTCAGCAATGCCTTCCATCCATGGTGGTGACGTCAGCCGTTACTTTTAGATGCGTCAGTTTGACTCATAGAGAAGCAGTAGGAATATTTGCTTTTCTTCTTTGTATGTCAAAACTTCCATTGTTGGAGTATTACCTCGAGGCGTCCTTCTGCTTGTCTTGTCCAGTTCTCATGATGTTTGGGGGGTGCTTTCCTTTTCTGTAACCAAAATGGTGCTTTGGACCTGAGTAACTACTATTCAAACCATTTCTATATATAGTCTTTCATTTACTTAAGAGTGAAAATAAAGATCAGCTGCCTTTTAGGCGGAGTGAGCTATCAACAACAGGAATTAAAAGAAAGTTAAGGACATATTTTGTAACTTCCGAATAAGGACATATTTTGTAACTTCCGAATAAGGACATATTTTATAACTTCAGAATGAGGACATATTTTGTAACTTTATAATGAGGACATATTTTGTAACTCTAGAATAAGGACATATTTTGTAACTTCAGAATAAGGACATTTTATGTAACCAGAATAAGGACATATTTTGTAACTTCAGAACTAGGACATATTTTGTAACTTCCGAAATAGACATGAGTCATTTGTTCTTAAATCATCGGGGAAAGGATAGCCCAG
>CM060318.1:71699551-71702051 GCA_030674155.1 Stramonita haemastoma
TAAAAACTAACCCCCCCAAAAAAAAACAAAACAACAACAACAACAGCAACAACCCCAAAACAAAACAACAAACAAACAAACAAAAACCAAAACTAAAGAAAAGAACCAACACACAACAAAATGTAAAGGCCAAGAGACATAGTCTGAAAATGTTGTATCAGACAGTTTTGAAGACCGCATTTAAAACACTCCCTCCCATTCCCCCCCCCCCCCCCCCCCCTCCTATCTTCTTGTCCAAAGAATGCTTTGTCTTGCCAGACATGGGTTATGTGTGTCACTCAGGGTCAGACAGCTCAGGTGTTGTCCCAGGTGTTGTGGCTTACCAGTGTGGTTCTCTAATGACGGAAGCTGAAAGAGAGAGAGAAAGATACCATAACAAACACAATGTTCAACAATAAACAACATCACTTCTCCAGTCCATCCCTATTCCCCACCAAATACCAGAAATACGAAAGAACATTGCATACACAATACAAAATACCCTGTTTTATAAAAGATACAAGAAATAATAGATTTTGATCCGCCAAGTGGGATTGCGGCTACATTAATGATGGGTTGAAAATGGTTGCATACACAAAATCTCACTATTTGTGAACCTTGGAGCTCTAGCCGAAGAACGGGGAAATAGGCACCCCCTACTACAACAATAAAAACAAAACAAAAACAAAAGAGATAAAGAAAGATTGACACACACACACACAAAAATATGACATAGAGACAGAGGAACACAGACACACACAAAAAGTGAAAAGGTAAAGGTGTCCCACAACCTGTGTGGCCGTCAGGAGCAAGGCGTCAGGGACCTCATCTTCTCTAGGGACCAGCATATTGAGGGCAGTGCCCATCTCCTCTCCCTCGCTGCTTTACCTTCCCTGACCCTAAAGAAGGCGGTACCCATTTAACAGCTGGTTAACTGGGTCTGAAAACAGTCACCCATCCACTTGGTAACCACGCTCAATGCTGCTTCCATTGGCTTGGGGGAGAGCGAGTGCTCTGACCACTGAGTATCTCGTCCCCAGACATAGATACCAAGACCGAAAGACCCAGACAGTCCAAGATAAGAGACAAACAAGTCGAGAAAAACAAAGATAAGTAGAATATACAGCTGAAGTATTCTAGACTACACTACTACTTTTAGCTGGTATGTCTGTGGTCCTTCTCTCTCTGTCTGTGGTTCTCTCTTCTCTCTCCTCTCCTCTCTCTCTCTCTCCTCCCCCTTCTCCTCCTCTCTCTCTCTCTCTCTCTCTCTCTCTCTCTTCTCTCTCTGTTTTCTGTCTGTCTGTCTGTCTGTCTGTCTGTCTCTGTCTCTGTCTGTCTGCTCTTCTGTCTTCTCTGTGTCTGCTGTCGCTACTGGTGTCTGTCTTCCACTGATATGGTAAGGGTATTTGCATATACTCTATATTATATGCATAAAGGCATGTTAAACATATGCACAGAGGGCTCAAGCCTTGCTCATGTGTTTAAGTGTGTGAAAGTGTAGTGTTGTTGTTTAGTGAGAGTTTTTTTTTTAAAATAAATAATCTTAATCTAATCCCTGATAAGATGAAAAAAAAGCACAGAAGGCTTATTTATTATCCTAGAAATCAAAGAATTTGACTTGACTTGACTAGACTTGACTCTCTTGTTTTTTACAGCCATTATTTTACTTCCTCATTTTTCTTCCCTCTCCCCTCCACGACTGTTTGCTGTGTCTGTGTGATCCAGGAACAGACTAAAGGCCTGCCTTCACAGAGGATGTAAGGGGATGGTAGAAACCTCATAGGAACATGGATGGTCACTAAGCCTGCTATATCTTGGAGCCTGTCTGTCTGTCTGTGTGTCAGCTGGCAAGTGCCAAATATAGCAAGCTGAACGGTTTTAATTAATGTCTGAACTGCCCCCCCTACCCCCTCCTCTCCCTTTTTCTGTCTGTCTGTCACTGTCTGCTGTGTGTGTGTGTGTGTGTGTGTGTGTGTGTGTGTGTGTGTGTGTGTGTGTGTGTTGTGTGTGTGTGGGTGTGTGTGTGTGTGTGTGTGTGTGTGTGTGTGTGTGTGTGTGTGTGAGCGCGCAGAAACAAAGAGGGGGGTAGAAAAGAGGGAATTCCTAGCAGAGATTTTCCAGAAGCTGGGATGTTATTTATACCGACAGGCCATGCACATGCCCGCTGGGGGTATACAATAGAACTTAGCAGCCATGTAATTGTGTTTAAGTCCTTTGTGTCAAAATCTTGCACACACGTTAAAACCTGTTCCACTTTTCGGAAGAGTAGGCCATTGTGTGGAGGTGGGAACAGATGACAAAATTTACAAAAATGCATACACACATGGACTGGATGTAAAAAAAAAAAACATATAAGTGTTTATTCCATTATCTTCGAAATAAAAGAAAATGCATGGATGAATAGTTAAAACTCTGCACACTTTTTGTGTGCTAGCAGCAGAGACTCTTTGATACTTCTTCACACAACATAAAAAATATCCAAACCCTGATGTGGCCCCTATGGTTAGTCAGGCCATTGGCA
>CM060318.1:71707051-71709551 GCA_030674155.1 Stramonita haemastoma
CACACACATCTGAAGATATATATTATATATAATATATATATATATATATATATATAATTATATATATATATTGTGTGTGTGTCATATATATATATATATGGTATATATATATATATATATATATAGTATATATATATATATGTATGTATGTATGTATGATATGTATGTATATGAAATGATTATGTATGTAATGTATATATGTATTATGTAATGTATGTATATTATGTATGTATGTATGTATGTATGTATGTATGTATGTATAAATAATATAGAGAGAAGGGGGACAGCCAGACGGACACACAGACACACAGACACAGAGAACAGGCAGAACAGACAAGAGAAACAAAAACACAGTTTGAATATTAAGATCCCCCCTTCCCCCAACTTTGTCCCCCCGGGCAGAATGGGACTGAAAATAGAGATGTTTTGAGAGAGCCCAACACCTTTACCTCCATCTGCCACACTGTCGCTGAAAAGCCTCTACATTTACATTTTACACCACTTTAAGCCACGGCAGATTTCTTTGCGTGAAATTCGAGCTGCTCTCCCCGGCGATAGCGCGTCGCCACAAGTGCAGCGCCACACATTATTTCTTTCCCTGTATGCAACTGTATTTGTTTTTCTGTCGGTGGCTTTTTTCAACAGAGTTTTGCCAGGGACAATTTTTTTGTTGCCGTGGGTTCTTTTACGTGCGCTAAATAATTTTGTGTAATACACGGGACCTCGATTTATCGTCTCATCCGAAAGACTAGCACCCAGACCACCACTCATGGTCTAATGGAAGGGAAAAATTTCGGGCCCAAACGGATTCGAACCACCACACACTTCGATCCGGACTTTTCGCTTTCTAGACAGGCGCGTAACCTCTAGACCACTGATCTACCTCAAATGTAGTGTCATAGATTCCACATTCCACCCAACTGCAATAATGTGAACATTGCGTTTTCTGTGGATGGTTTACATTTCTGTTCAAGCATACGCAATGAAAGAGGGGGGGGGGGGGGGGGGGGGGGGGGGGGGTGGAGAGACAAAGGGTTGTGTGAACAGGGAGAGAGAAAGAAGTGGATGTTTGTTTGTTTTTCAAAAACCAAGAAAGAAAAATTGAATTTAATCAGTGTGAAAGCTTGACCTTGATGATGGGGATGAAATTGTGTGTGTGTGTGTGTGTGTGTGTGTGGTGTGTGGTGTGTGTGTGTGTGTGTGTGTGTGGTGTGTGTGTGTGTGTGTGTGTGTGTGTGTGTGTGTGTGTTGTGTTGTGTGTGTGTGCGCGCATGCATACGCTTACACACATATGCACAGACTACACACACCCAAACATACAAACAACAAAACAACAAGGAAATGCATCTAAACTGACTCGGGTGGTATCCAATCAAACTCAATCATAAATAAAAATTTTAAAAAAGTAAAAACAGGAGAAAGAAATAAACCTGTTTGCTGACCCATATTTGATTAAAAAAAGTTTTAAAATAGACAAAAAAGAAAGCATTTTATCTTATCTATTTCTTGAAAATATTAAAACATATTATCGAATAGTGTTGCTTTGAACACACACACAGACACACACAGAGACACACACAGAGACATACACAGAGACACAGACACACACAGACGCACAGACACACAGAGACAACAGAGACACAAGACACACAGAGACACACACACACAACACAGTCACACACACACACACACACAGAGACACAGTCACACACACACACACACACACACACGCACACACACGCACACACACAGCTCACACACACACTCACGCAGCACACACAGTATATATATATATATATATATAATATATAATATAATATACATATATATATATATATATATATATATATATATACATATACATATAATATAATATATATACACCGTCTCTTCCCGCCCCACCCATAGTTTTCACAGTTGATTAAATTGCAATTTTCTTTTTGGTCTTTGAAAAAAGATCCCAACCATCCTCCTTCCCCTGTCTAGACAACTCTCCCCCCCCCCCCCCCCCCCCCCACCCTTTTATGCTTACACAGAAATGCCAGACATTTTCAAAAAAACCTCATGTTCACATGACGCCAGAGTTCTCTGTACTGAAAACAGCTGAAGGCAACACTGTGTGTTTCGTTGCTGTGCGGTATCTAACTAAAGTACCGTTCAACAACTAATAAAACCTTCCCCTTTATAAAACAATGTCCCATTTGCTGAAATCCACCTTCTTTTTCTCTACTGCACATGCTATGAACACAAACACATACAGTGTCAGAGGCAAGTCGAAATCTTTTGACTGTCTTGCTTGAAGGTGTGACAGATTTCCAAAATAAGTGTCTTTTAGAGAAATCAGTGTTCCTCTCCTTCACAGAGGACTGTGAATGTTAGATACAGGTACAGGCATCGTAGTGAAAAGACACCATTGATTTTATACAATGGTCCATAGACACTCAAAAACAGCCAGCCCCCCCCCCCCCCCCCCCCCCCCCAAAACCACAGAACCTCCCCC
>CM060318.1:71714551-71722051 GCA_030674155.1 Stramonita haemastoma
TGGATTTTGAGATTTTTATTAATTATAAAACTCTAGCACTTATTTTACATTGAAGTGAAATATCAAGTCATAATTTTGTTTCCTTTTGTCTTTAAACGTGTTTCGAAAATAGCCAAGTCCTCATTCTGGCCACCTACTAACTTGTCAATTTTCATTTTGCCATTTCCTGCAGTTGTAATAACTTGATAGAATTGTCCGATTTTCAATTTGTTTTTTTGTTATTGTATAGCCATTTTATTGCAAATTAATAACATGCCAATAACTAAAAACTGACCTCTGGTGCAATGCGACTCCTTATGTGGTGCAGTGTCACAAATACATGCGTGCCTGCCCATACACACCCTAAAAAATAAGGGGCAGATAAATAAGATGTGACAAAAGGCCGGTTGGAGTCCCATCCTACCCCGACTTTTGTGCAGTAACAGAGCCCACGGCACCAAGAGAGTTTTCTACTGTAGGCATACACACTTTACTAACATCTTTAATATGGGTAGTGCTGTTCTTGTGGTGATACCACAGCCACAAAGAGAACAGCCTGGCTTGAATCTAGCAAGTTGTCGAACGAAAGCTGGTAAAGTGTAGGCAACAATACATAGAATTACACATAATATCAATGAAAATATACAATTGATGCACCACAGCACAGATCAGCGCAGGGCAGTTGCCACACGAACACACAAAAAATAGAATAGCACCACAGTCCACAAGTTCAAAGCAACATGATAATGATGAGGATCATTTATGGGCGCACTTTCAGAGGTATGACCAGTAGCTTGTAGGTATTCTGGGCAATGTGCTCTTAAACATGATACGAGGTGCAGATACAGACGAATGCACTGGGCCTAAGATGCAGTCATTTCTTTAATACACCTAAGATCTGGTTTCTTTGTTTGAGTGGTTTTGTTTTCTAAGAGATCTGCTTCAGCATCATTAACTTTTTTAATTCATTTTCCCTCTTCATCACATAAATTGTCATGTTGTACTGACGTGTACTGTCCTAACCGCAAGCACACGCACGCTAGCACCCCCCCCCCCCCCCCCCCCCACTGAATACATGCATAATATGCTCTGATATGTATGAGACAGAGACAGACAGAGAAGCAGTCAGCAGGAACATTGCTGAAAGTAGCCTACACATCCACCACCCAAAATAAGCCTTTGTTTAAAGAAAAACCCAAATGGTAAAACATTCTGAGTAGCTGAACAATACTTTGAACTGAACATTGGTGTGCATGTGTTGTGTCGTAAAGTGGTCTATATCCTAAAATGAATATGCTCAAGAGAGGTAAGAACTTCTCCCTGGGTTTTGAAACAACCTCCCCTTTCCTTTACCAGATGGGCTGTCAATGCACAGACTGCAAATTACAAAACAAACGAATCTAAATCTGAAATTCTTCTTGTGAACGTGCATATCAATAGAACAACAGATTGTCCTCAGTAAGTCATGGAGTCTTGTACAGGTTTTGAGTTTGCAGTCTCGACATAGCTTTTATCTTATATAAAGTATCTTTTTATGGCCATCATTTTGGGTGGGTTTTTTCAAGTGTATTGATAGAAAACGAAGTGCCCGGCAGTTTAGAAATAATTTCCAGTTACATTGTTAAGACCAGGTTTTTGCAATTGAAGGTCTTACTCCAGCTAGGGACAGAAAACACATTTAGCGACACAACACACTCGTGCAAATCGTGTCTCTGTTGTGAGTTCCAGTGAGTTGATTTGTTTCTTTCTTTCCTTTTTTTTCTCTTGCCATTTCAAACGGCCTGACATCTGCATGCAGTGTGGACCACTTGAACAGCTGGGAAAGCAAAATGTGGGATTTTGAACATCATCGTTTTTGCCTTTGTCTTTTTTATAGAAAGACTATGATGAAGAGCAGCACTGGTGAGTCATTTTTATTTAGAAGTAGCTATTTAGTAAGTAGGCCATTAGGTATCGATAGTGGTAAGAAACTCGCGTAGAGCATGGCAGCAGAGAGTCCTCAGAGGAGAAGCCCCCTTCAAACAAGTGTTTCGGGCCTTTAATCTTCCTTATTTATTTTAAAACTTAGGGTTTCAAGAAATGAGTGCAGCGAGTGATTTGGCGCGTTCACAAGGACCAGGGCTGAGAGTCTGATCTAGTGTAGTTGTGTCATAAACCAACCAGGCCTATTCCGTGGTTTTGAAAACTGATTGTAACAGCTATGTCGTGAACCAAAATGGTTTGGTACTGTCACGAATACGCATCCTTCAAACACACACACGCACACACATGCGCGCACACAACACACACACACACACACACACACACACACACACACACACACACACACACACACACACACACACACACACACAACACATCCAGACTTTCAAGGCAAGATTGTTTTTGATTAGGACGTTAAAGCAAGATGTTCAGGGAAGGTTTTTAGTGTGAGCTTAAGATCTTAACCCCTCCCCAACCCCCCTCCCCCTAAAAAAAAAGCGTAATCCCTTACTCATAATTATGTTAATGCTTGAAATGGGAAAGATGTCGAGATGCTCCCCTTCTTCCTACAGCTGATTTTTTTTTCAATATTGTCAAATAGTGCTGTAGAATTGAAAAATAGAGAAAGAAAGATATTTTGGATAAACAATCCTAATATTAAATGGTAGGCAGGCAAGCATCTTTACATCAACAGGTGCAAATGGACATCTTGTGTTTTAAGACATGTTTATGCATTTTCTTGCTGAAAGTTTTAGCAGAGCAGTTTTGATGTGATCACAAGAGAACTGACAATAATGTTAAATGGAACGATGTGGTTTTTGCCTGTGGTAATTGTGAATTTTATCATCTTTACAATTTTTTTTCGTTCCGAGGTTCACGCTCCGAGGTTGACTGAAGATGAAATTTTGCAAATGCGACCATCTTTGCTCACCGCTAAGGTTGTCGCTTTCCGACTTCAAGAATGATGTCTAAACACACCAGTGTGCATGCGGGTTTTTTGTGTGTTTTTTTTTTAAATATCATCCGTTCCTACCGCCACAGAACGGCCTACTCTTCCGGAAGACGGAACAAGTTTTAACGTGTTGTTATTATTGTAGTTAATTTTTGCACTTGCTGATATTAAACATTTTTGTCAGCGCAGTTAAGTTTGCTTGACTCTACATTTATGAGTTGGGTTTGGCTTTATCTTGACAGAAAAATGTGGACAATAAGTAAATACGTAAATAATTTGATATCTGAATATAAAAAACGTTGCATGTCATTATTCGTGTGTTAAAGAGACTGGAGGATATGAATCTTTTACTACAGCTCCTATCAATGATGTCATTAATGTTGTCCATTACTGGTAATTGGGAGAATCGATGGTCTAGAGATTGATCCCCGTTTATTGCCCGAAACTTTATCCCGTCCACTAGACTGTGAGTGGTGGCCTGCATACAAGTCTTTCGGAAGGGATGGTGAACAAGATCCTGCATGCAGCACACATTCAGCGCACGTAAAAGAACCCACGACACCAAGAAAGATTTCTAGCAAAATTCTGTAGAATAAAGCCCTTCTCATAGGGAAACTAATACACTTTAAAAAAGGACAGTTTTGGAGTGGTACTGCTCTTGTGGCAACGCACTCACCCCTGAGAGAGAAGCCCAAATTGCCCGCAGATAAATATGCTGTGACTGGAAGTGGTATTCAATTCAATTTTCAATTTATTTGAATTCAGTTCAGTTGTGAAGTTATTTTACACTGCTTTAGAATAGAAACTAGTAAAACTGTCATTGTCATAACATGGGTGTAAATTTTCATACTTTGAGATTAAAAAAAATATATGCTGTATAATTTTTCACCTACCTTATGAACTTACGTGGCTTTTTTGTTCAGGTAAAACTGGGTGGCCAGGCGACCTGCCATGGCAACCTGTCCTAACCAACGTTACAAGACAGCTGACATCACAGACACCAGAGGAAGAGTTGGGTTTGCAACAAGAAGGACCAGACAAACCTCAACATAGACCACACAAACTTCAACATCAAGGACCACACAAACTTCAACATAGACCACACAAACTTCAACATCAAGGACCACACAAACCTCAACATAGACCACACAAACCTCAACATCAAGGACCACACAAACCTCAACATAGACCACACAAACCTCAACACCAAGGGCCACACAAACCTCAACATAGACCACACAAACCTCAACACCAAGGGCCACACAAACCTCAACATCAAGGACCAGACAAACGTCAACACGGAACAGACAAACCTCGACATCAAGGGCCACACAAACCTCAACATCAAGGACCAGACAAACCTCAACATGAAATGCCTGCAGCAGCATCCCCTGAGGGAGGAAGATCAGCACTCTGCTCTTCAGTCTCCCTTCCCTACCATCATCATGGCCACAGATTCCAGAGAAAAGGTATGTAAAACAACGTGGTGTAGCTTACGGGAAAAAATGTCTTCCCAATTCTGTAAAAAAAGAAAAAAAAGGAAAAATATCCACCATATTTTTTCATATGGTTACTTAGTTTTATTTCAGTTACTGGATGTGTTTCTGAAACGGCATTTTAAAAAGGTACACGTATTTCTTCAGCAGACAGTGCCGAAGAAAATTTACAAAAACTGCATACACACGGCCACTGGAAGTAAAAAAAGTAGAGTGCTTATTTCATTATCTTTGACATAAAAGAAAAAATAAGTAAAGAGTAGCTGAGAATTATTTTAAAATGGTAAAGAAACAATCTGGGCAATCTCATAAATGTAAACTCATTTTTCATTTTGTTTTGGTTGTGATACAGTACTGCATGACCTAACTTTTACATCAGAGGAGTGCTGTTGTTTATTTACTACAACAAGTATAATTATTGGTTAGATTTCCCACAGTTGTAAAGTTGTCTTTGAAAATCGTGTTAAGACACTATGTCCTAACAATGAATGCCCTAAACCAGTACCCTACTTGTTCGTTACAAAAAAAATGTCTGAAAGCTAACTTAAGAATCTTTGTCGAAAATGAGTACTGGGAAATGTAGAGATCAAAAACATTTTTTGAAGAAAAAAAATTTTGAACTGAGGGAGGGATATCTATAATGCATGCTAATGTATTTTTTAAATTTTATTTATTCTTTTATATCGAGGATAATGGATTAAGCACTCGTGTGCTTTTTTACATCTAGTCCCCGTGTGTATGCAGTTTTGTAAATCTTGTCATGTGTTACCACCGGCACACGATGGCCTACTCTTGCGAAAAGCGGAACAGGATTTAACGTGTGCGCAAGATATCTGCGTGCGTTCCCACACGGGGCCTCGGTTTATAGTCTCATCGGAAGGACTTTTGGGGAGGGTGGAGTCAGCACTGATGTTAACTCCAGGGGAAAAATCCCCTCGACCAGGAATCGAACCCCGGTTGCGAGCACAATATTTCTCTTCGTAGAATTTAATTTTTAACGCTAAAATCACAATCCTAGATAGAAGGCAATGAGGTGCTCATGGCTGTAGTCTATGATCTGTACCATATTGGTTTTCTATTTAATTTTATTCTATTTTCGTTTTATTTATCTTGCACACACGCCAGAAGACCTTTCATAGAACATCTTACACATACGTCAGATGATTAAAAAAACAAACTGGATTATCTTCCGAACACACATGTCAAAAGACTTTTTTGTAGGACATCTTGCACTCACGTCAGAAGACTTTTTTCATATTTCCAAAGGATCTGCCATAATAGACAATAAAAAGACAGGATCATGGAGCTAAGTGTAGATAATAAAAAACCATAATCATAAAAAAATTTCAGCGACCTCTCAAAAGTTTTGCCATGGATATTGTGATATGGATCTGTAGTAGCCAGTTGCTCATGGTTTCTTTCCCCAGGTCATCTCTACTCTCCTGGATCTGTCTGTCCACTGCAGGTTGTGAAGACACCAGCAGCACGATGCTGGAGCACAGGGCCCAGTGGATTTGTCCTCACCCACATGACTTGACTTGACCTATGTAAGACCGATAGGGAGGACGGGTAACAACCGGAGACAAGGAGCAATGCTTGAACACAGCACCGAAGGGTTGAGCTTCTGAAGGGCAAAGTCTGGAAAAACGAGCCCCTAAAGGGCTGCATTGCCGCCGCTGTAGTCTAGTGGTTAGGGCATTGGACTCGTAATCTAAAGGTTGCGGGTTCGATCCCAGCTTTCGGCTATGGCGTTGTACCCTTGGAAAAGGCACTTTACGGCTATTTTCTCACCCCACCCAGGTGTAAAAGGGGTACCAACCTTGTGTTGGGGGTTAACCCTGCGATAGACTGGCGTCCTATCCAGGGGGAGTCTATGACTCTCAGTCGCTTAACGCCACAGAAACCGGGATAAGCACCGGCCTGATGAGCCTTAGGCTCGTGACAGACTTTAACTAAAGGGCTGCATCATGCAAGACAAGCCCCCCGAATGGCAGCACCCTGCAAGACAAGCCCCTGAAGGACAAATCCCGTATGCAAAACAGGCCCCTGAAGGGCAAAATCCTGCATGCAAAACAGGCCCCTGAAGGGCAAAATCCTGCATGCAAAACAGGCCCCTGAAGGGCAAAATCCTGCATGCAAAACAGGCCCCTAAAGGGCAAAATCCCGAAAGACCTGCCCCTCAAGGGCAAACTCTTGAAGACCAACTCCTGAAGAGCACACTCCTGAAAGACCAGCCCCTGAAGGGCACACTCCTGAAAGACCAGCCCCTGAAGGGCACACTCCTGAAAGACCAGCCCCTGAAGGGCACACTCCTGAAAGACCAGCCCCTGAAGGGCACACTCCTGAAAGACCAGGCCCTGAAGGGCACACTCCTGAAAGACCAGCCCCTGAAGGGCACACTCCTGAAAGACCAGCCCCTGAAGGGCAAACTCCTGAAAGACCAGCCCCTGAAGGGCAAAACTCCTGAAAGACCAGCCCCTGAAGGGCAAACTCCTGAAAGGCCAGCCCCTGAAGGGCAAACCCTGAAAGACCAGCCCCTGAAGGGCGAATCCAGTGCAGGCCTAGCATTGTTGCCCAGGGATCTAGGATCAGATCCCACTAGGCTGAAGAGCAAAGTTGATAGAAGTTCTGGGGGCTTTCGCATCATGTCTGCATGACCTCGTATCTCTGAAACAATTCAGGGATCAATTGCGATAAGAGCAGTGAGGACTGGGGTCTCTGTGGACATCGGACATTCGACATGCAGCAGCATGTGAAAGGTAAGAATTGCAAAGCCTCCTTCCATGAAAGGGTTACCTTGCATTCTTCACAGGTATCTTTGTACCGAGTACAACCTGTTTATGCCTGCGTGCATCATGTTCACACTGTACCTCAGTCTTTCACATTTCCCAAATCAAAATTTGTCCCTGGAGTTTTCGCGGATTTCAGAACTTCATCAGGAGCCTTTGAACCTTACTCTGTGATCACAAAGACTGGCAGACTAGGCGTCGACATTGGGTTTGGTGTCCTAAACTGGCACAGCCAGTAAAACCCTTGCACACAGTGCTCAAGGGGACACATCCAGCCCCCAGACTTTGTTAAAGCATTTGC
>CM060318.1:71724551-71742051 GCA_030674155.1 Stramonita haemastoma
TGGCCGTTGTTTTTTTTCAAGTGCTTTACTATATAGGCAGCTGTGCTCTGTCTTCAGAAGATTTTTTTTTATCCTTTTATGGAGTGTAAAGCTCATACTAAGAGTATGTAATGGAGGAAGACAATCTTTACATAGTTTAAAGCATAACATTTTAATATTGGCATTTGAACTTTGTTTACACCAATGACCCACAAAATAATAATAATAATAATAATAATATAATAATAATGATAATAATAATAATATTAATAATAATATTAATAATAATAATAATAATAATAATAATAATAATAATAATAATAATAATAATAATAATAGGCACCCATCAGTCTCGAAAGACTATGGAGTTGCACTTTAGTCTTTAGAGACTAATGATAATAATGATAAGATTAAGAATATGATGATGATGATGGATGATGATGATGATGATGATGATGATGATGTGATAATAACGAAAATACTACTAAAGATGATAATGATAATAATCCTAAAAACAGTGATAATATTCTTTGTACAAAATTCGGAGTAAGTGTAGTTTAGTTAAGTTAAAGTCTGTCCCGAGCCTAAGGCTCATCAGGCCGGTGCTTATCCCGGTTTCTGTGGCGTTAAGCGACTGAGAGTCATAGACTCCCCCCTGGATAGGACGCCAGTCTATCGCAGGGTTAACCCCCAACACAAGGTTGGTACCCCTTTTACACCTGGGTGGGGTGAGAAAATAGCCGTAAAGTGCCTTTTCCAAGGGCACAACGCCATAGCCGAAAGCTGGGATCGAACCCGCAACCTTTAGATTACGAGTCCAACGCCCTAACCACTAGACTACCGCGGCGGCTGGAGTAAGTGTAATCTATCGTGAAATAGCCCGGAGTCAAAGTTTATTTTTTAGGCCCCCAAAATCTCAAGTGTATAAACACTGCACAATATTGTGTGCAACAACAGGGTGTTTGTTTTAGGGCTAGTGAACTAAAAAAAATGATCAAGGATGGACTCTCCAGGGAAAACATCATTTCCAATTTCTGTGGTATTTTATTTCACTGAGACAGGCTCCAGTTCCCAGTGTACCTCTCAAAGTTCTGCATTGTCCACTGTGATCAGCTCTCCAGTGCTGTGGAGGGGACTTCTCTCTTAACTCCTCCAGGAGTCGGTGGGGCACTGGAGTTTGTTTTTCAGACAGTGTTTCCGGGGGATAATGTGTACCTGGCAGAACCTGTCTGTTTTCCAGGTAGCAGGGTGCAGGCTGGTTAGGTTTGATCGGGTATACTGCTGACCTGGTTGGCTGTAGCACGCCTGCATTCTAGCACAAAGGGATAGTTGGGAATGCGAGGGCAAGATGTTCACTTAAGCAGACAAATAGACATTTCAGTGGTGCCAAGAATGGTTGGAATGTTGTCCACAGCATGATGATCTTGTTAAATTAAAATCAATTGTTTTATATGTGTTCTTACACACTGCTCTTCCTTTTCAGGCCTGCTAATCTACATGGAAAACTACACCGCAGTGGACTACACCATACAACGTTGCACCACGGAACACTTCACCACGGAACACTTCACCACGGAACACTTCACCGCGGAACACTTCACTACGGAACACTTCACCGCGGAACACTTCACCGCGGAACACTTCACCGCGGAACACTGCACTGCCCAGTGACTCGCTGTGGGATTTCTGCCACATTCTTGCATGTCAGGAATGGAACGACACAACTCCAGTAAGTGGGTCTACTATTTTTTCCGTCTTACCGTTGTGGTGTGTCGTGTTGTACCTCGCCTTGCCGCGCCGTGTCGGGTTGGGTCGCGTCGTGTAGCGTCGCGTCGTGTCGGGTCGGGTCAGGTCGCTTGCCATGTCTGGTCGCGTCGCGTCGCGTCGGGTCGGGTCGGGTCGAGACAGTCCGGGTCGGGTGCATGTGTGCCCTGCCGTTCCGCATCGCATCACATCGCATAGTGTAGTTTGTTATGGTAAATTTCTCTGTGCGAAATTCAAGCTGACCTCAATGGGAGAGCACATCGCCACCAGAGCATTACCTCCCATTACTTAAAAAATAATTACTTTCTGCATGTGCATTTTCAGCAGTTTTCTTCAATCTTGTCATTGATTGGGTCATGAGGCAGACAACAGAAGACACTCCAGGAGGGATCAGATGGAACCTCTTCTCAACTCTTGATGACTTGGACTTTGCAGATGACCTGGCGCTACTATTCCACACACACCAGCATATACAGGACAAGACCAGCAGACTTCAAACCTCTGGACAGCAAGTGGGGCTACGAATCGGCACCAAGAAGACGAGACAATGACGCTAAATGTTAAAACACCAGCCCCTGTGAAAGTAAATGGAACAGATTTACGCCAGGCGGACAAATTCACGTATCTGGGCAGCAGCATCAAACCTGAGGGCGGCACCAAAGTAGACATCCACAGCAGACTGTGAAAGGCCAGGAATGTGTTTAGGGAGATGAACAACATCTGGAGATCTCCACAGTACGGTACCAACACCAAGCTGAAGTTGTACCAGAGCTGTGTTGTGTCTACACTCCTGTGTGGATCTGAATGTTGGAGGATGACCGAGACGGATCTTGCCAAACTTAGATCCTTCCACAACACCTGCCTCCGGAGAATCCTTCGAATCTTGTAATCAATCAGGCTGTCCTGTCCCCCTCCCTACCTACACTGAAATGGTTTTGGTTTGTTTTAAACGGTGAGGAGAAACATAGCCCTCAAGTCACTCAGCTCTGTCAGTTTTCTTCCCTACATTTTATCACACGCTAGTTAGTTGCAAGGACAAGTAAAAGAAAAAAATAATTCAAGTTCGTGATATTTTAGAAATGTGTTAGATTGTAAAGCATACTATTAATCAAAATGTATTTTCCCTTCCATATCAAAATGCGCCGATATTTTGTAGTCTTTCTGTTTCTGCTGTAATTACTTAATGTCAGACCTCATAGCTGGTGTCGGCATATTAAGTTTTTTTTCTTCATATTGAGCTAGTAGTAAACAAAGGATGAAGTCTCGTTCCTTTCCTTCATGTTGGGTCAGTTGGAATCAAAGTATAAAGTGTTTTATGGTATTTAGCTCGCTGGAATCAAGGTAAAAAAAAAATGTCCCCAATACATAATCAAGTATCAATGTTATTTTCTTCAACTGAGTTTGTATTAAAACTATACCCTCTTCCCTTCATATTGAACCAGGGTGTATGAAAGTATAGAAATCTTTCCTTCATTTTTGGTTAGATGGCTTCAAGACATAAAAAATCTTTCCTTCATATCGAGTGAGTTGGCATCAGTGTAAAGTTTTCTTCCTCCCATCGGGCTAGATTGTATGTAAGTATAAACTTCTTTCCTATATGGTGAGTGAGTTTTTATTCAAGGAAGAGGCCATTTCTTCAGTTAACTGGTATCAAAGTACAAGTTTTTTTCCCCGTATTATTAAAGTTAATTTTTTATCAGGTTTGTTAGAATTAAAGCAAAAGCTGTTTCCTCCATGTCAAATAAGCATATTACGAAGTATACAGTTATTTCACATTGTTTTATTACTGCTGAGTGTAGAGTTCCTTACTCCTTGTCTAGTTAGGTGATATCAAGGTGTAAAGCTCTTTCCCCAATATCCAGTTAGCTGCTTACCATATGCATGAAGGTCTTTTATTTTTGTTCCATCGTTTTTCATAAAACTTTTATTTAGCTTACATTTGAGTAGTTGGTATCAAAGTATAAACATCTGTCTTTCACATTTATTTTGTATCCAAGTTTTCTTTTCATTGAATATTTTTCTACATGTTGAGTTATTTGGTATGGGAGTATAAAATTCCTTCATTTGTATTATTAAGTTGGCATCAAAGTCCAAAGCCTTTTCTTTTACATCGAGATTTTTTTTATTTTTGTGTTTTTCCCCTTCCTATTCAGTTTGTGTAAAGGTATGATCGTCTCCCCTTCATAGTGATTGTTAGCATCAAATCATAAAGTATTTTTTTGGAGGAGTTATTTGTTATCCAAGCATAAAGTTTCTTTCGTTCATAATAAGTTAGCTGGTATCAATTTATAACATTCTTTCTTGTATATTGAATTAGTTCGTGTCAAAATTAGGGAAAAAACCTTTTGTATTGAGTTACTGCTATCAAAGTATAAATTTATTTCTTTACCTTTTTAGTTGGTACCAAAGGTGTCGAAGTCTAAAGATCTTCCTCCATGTTGAAATAGTTCCTAAGTATTTTCTGTCTTGAATATTTTGCTACTACATGCATTATAATATTTTTCTTTCTATTTAATTTTTCGGTTCCAAAGTAAAAGGTTATTTTCTTCATATCCCAGCTTGTGGTAATATGAGGACGTTTTTCTTATACTGAGATAGGCGAGGATTAGATCCCAAACACAATAGGCACTCACACACACACACACACACACACGCACACGCACACGCACACGCACACACACACGCACACACACACACACACACACACACACACACACACACACCACACACACACACACAGGCGCGCGCCCAATTTTCTATTTTGATTGCTTTTGAAAGAACATTGTAAAGCTTTTACTGGCTTACAACGTCGTTTTGTTTTGGCGCCAAAAATGCTCAAAATTCTAAATATGATTTCGGATCAGAAGTACTCGTACAAAACTGAGACGAAATGAAAACTCCTGGAAATGTACACTCGGCTTCAGACGTTTGTTGTGATGCAAATCTTTGCCATAGTCATTACTGGTATAGCATCGCCTATTTCACAGAAACAGATCATTTTACCTCGACTTTGCGGGATCAGCTTAAGAGAGAAAACTATGCACAAGCTGAGTGCAGGATGTTTGAAGAAAGAGCAGTACTTTTCCGATACTCCTTTTTCCCTGTAGTGCTGTTCCCTGGAGCTGTCAACACTCCACTCTAACCCTAGTTCTTGCCCCATGCCGCAAACCCTAACACTTCACCAGTTTGATCCTAACTATTAACTCTTTGACACGGATTCCTTAACTCTGACTCAGTTCTGCGGTATGGGGAAACAGCTGTATAAGGGAACAGCAGCACAGGGAAAGAGGGGTTTGGGGGTACTGACCGCTTGGAAATATTTTATTCCGGAGAATACCGTGATAGAGACATGATTTGCAAAAGAGATGATATGCAGAAAAATAAATAATGATTATAGCATCCTTATGCTTGCATAGTACTGATGCTTCAAGAATTGTTCTATTTTTAGTTTTCTGCAGGACCAAAGTAGGATGGCTTGCGACCACAGTCCATAAATCGGATATCTTCGCTGGAGCTATATAACAACAGAAAAAAACAGTGTTCTGATAACCTTTGAAAATAACGGCAATACTGAAAAAGTGCTTAATGTATGAGAGTTACACGGTTTTACCTCAATAGCTCGACACGTAGTTTTGACTTCAAATTCTACTGGTTATCAAGTATAAGGTTGTTGTTGTTTTTTCTTTTACATTAAGTTACTTGGTTGGTTAGTGTAGATCTCTTTCCTTCCTCTCGAGTTGTCACTAAGTTTGGGTTGTTGTTTTTTTCATTCCATGAAATAAGTTGGTGTCATAGAATAGAATTATCCCCTTGCTATTGAACAAGTTGGCTCAAAGAATAAAGTTCCAAGCTTGGTATCAAGATAGTTATCAAACTGTAAACTTTTTTCTTCAGATTCAATTATTACAAAAGTATAGAGCTCCCCCTTTCATATTTCTTTGTTTTTTGTATCAGAGTATAAAGTTTTCCCCTCCATATTCATTTAGTTGGTGTTAGCAGGCTCTTCCCTTTATATTGAGTTAGTTCTATCAAAACAAAAAGTTCTTTCCTTCAGGTTGAGTTCGCTGGTACACGTGTAAAAGGTTATTTTCTTAATATGGGTTGGTGTCAAAAAAAGTAAAATTGTTCCTTGGAATGAGTTGGTTGCTATCAAAGAAGTTATTTCCTTTATTCTAGTTGTTATTAGGTAGTTGTTATTGAGCCAGGTGTTATCAGGTATAAAACTCTTCCCTTCATATTGAGTTGTTGTCAACGTAGTTACCTTCACATTGATTGCATTGCTTGGAACAACAGTTGCATGAGAGAACAACAATAAAGGGAAAGAGGGGTTTGACTTACTGGCTAGCGGAAAATACTTCATTCCTCAAAAAATGGTAGGCCTATAAGCGCTATATAAATCCCATATATCATCATCATTATTAATGTTTCTATTTGCGCAAGAGAAAAGACATGCAGACGAATGTTTTTTGTTGTTGTTTTTTTAGAAATTTTTTATATTATTATTATTATTTTTTTTTTAGACAAATGTTAGTTTAAAGCTAAAGCTAACTCTTGACAGTTGTAGTACTGGGGAAAAGGGCCTGCTGTAGTGTATGGAGTCCATGCCCTGTTTCATCTGTGTCACTTTCCACATGTAGATTTTGATTCAGATTAATCTAGTTCTTTTCAAGGTTTACAGTTCTTCCCTGTGTAGTAAGTTGGTGTTGTATGAAGCTTTTCCCTTCCTATTGAACTAGTTGGTATGAAGTATTAACTTTCATTCCTATTGAGTTGGTGTCATGAAATAAAGTTCCTCCCTTTATACTGAAGAGTTGATCACCATGTAATGTTCCAAAATTTTCTATTGACTTTGTTTATATATAGGTTTCTTTCAAGATTTTTTCTTATAAAGGTATTGAAAAAAATATTAAAGATACTCTTATAATAATTATTGATATAAACAGATTTCTTTTTTCAATTCCAAAAGTTTTCATAATCCTATAAATGATCATTGCTAAAAAAAAAATAAAAAGTTGTTTTTTTTCTATTTCATCAATCCGTTGAAAAGTGCTTGGGTGCCCTGATAGTTTTGTTAGGTTTATTAGTTATAAATTACGAGTTTCCTCTCGTTTTATTCTGGTGGTATGATCATAAAGCTGTATATTATTTTTAAATCCTTAGATGGTTCGATATAAGCTGGGCTAGAGATTATTTGAGGGTTTGTTTCCCCAATTTTCTGATTGGATAATGGCTTTGAAATGATTTTTTTTTAGTGTTTGCAAAACTCCAGAGGGTTTTTTTGGCGCTGTTTTTGTGAATTCAAATGAAGTATTTGTCCATATGCATTTAATTCATAGTCCCATTATGAACCTTGTTATATACAGTCCCTGATATCGGGTCATCTCTAGCTCTATTTTCCCTGAATGCATTCAGATGATCTGTTTAAAAATGAAGTCTGGTATAGTCCTATCACAACTGATGTTAGGTCAGGAAATAGTCATCTTTATTTGTAGTGACCACGCTGCAATACCCGCTGAATGAATTTCGAGAGCAGAAGGTTGTGAAATGAATACAAGTGTGATTGCCCCCCCCCCCCCCCCCCCCCCACCCCCGCCCGAAAAAAACCAACTAGGCCCAGGAAAAACAAAAGCACAGAATTGTCAGGAAAGCATGCAGCAAAAGCCAGAAAAAAAGAATTAAAGGATAAAAACTTAACACTACCACAAACACACTAGAGCAAACATAAACCCAGACAAATGTATATCACTCGTTTACACGTGTAGAAACGCATGCAGCAGCAGCACACACTAGAGCAACAATAAACCCAGCCGACTGTTCACTGCCGCTGAACATGAATAGACACAGGCAGCAATTCACGCTGGGGCAGTTAGTGCTCTGGACGTAGGTAGGTAAGAGAAGTGCTGACTCGGTTCATGGATGACAGGGAAAAGAAGGGGAGGAAAGGGGCACATTTTTCCTTTTTTGTTGTTGCTTTTTGGAGTGTTTTTTTTTGCCAATGAAGAGAGACGTGTGAAGCGCCCACCAAAAAGATATGAAAAAGATGGTGCTCCATGATCTGCATGCAACTGAGGCCTTAAATAAAAATAAAAATAAATAATAATAATATATAATATGTGTGTGTGTGTGTGTGTGTGTGTGTGTGTGTGTGTGTGTGTGTGTGTGTGTGTGTGTGTGTGTGTGTGTGGTTTTATTTCCAAGATAAGGAAATAAGCACTCGTGTGCTCTGTCTGTCTGTCTGTCTGTCTGTCTGTCTGTCTGTCTGTGTCTGTCTGTCTGTCTGTCTGCCTGCCTGCCTGCCTGCCTGCCTGTCTGTCTGTCTTCTGTCTGTCTGTCTGTCTGTCTGTCTGTCTCTCTCTCTCTCCTCTCTCTCTCTCTCTCTCTCTCTCTCTCACACACACACACACACACACACACACACACACACACACACACACACACACACACACACACACACACACACACACACACACACACACACACACACACACACACACAGAGTTTTTCAGTGAACTTGTATATCTCTTTTCTTTTTCTCTCTGATTACCAACAATTGCCTATAGTGGAGGCAATGGTAACACTGACACCGATGTTAGTAACAGTAGACACACCATTAGTGTCAGCTCATTCTGTGACTTCGTACTGTCAAAGTTCCAGTCTTGTATTTCTGTTTGCCAGTTTTGTTTCAGTCATTATATAGGACATTGGATTTTTTTCCTTTCGTCTTTTTTTTTTTAAAGAATCTTTTGACTTTAGTCACACCCACGTTAAGATGCAATTCCTCACTAGATAGCAAAAGGCCACACAGACTGATAAAATAGAGGAGGAACACAACTAAATGTAATAGCATTAACCGTCTGTCCTCCCAGGGGTAATGGTATTCTCCCTCTTTCGCTCCCAGGGGTAATGGCATTCTCCCTCTTTCGCTCCCAGGGGTAATGGCATTCTCCCTCTTTCGCTCCCAGGGGTAATGGCATTCTCCCTCTTTCGCTCCCAGAGGAAATGGCATGATCCCTCTTTCCTCCCAGGGGTAATGGCATTCTCCCTCTTTTGCTCCCAAAGTTAATAGCATTCTCCCTCTTTCCCTCCCTCCCTCCCTCCCTCATTCCCCTTGTGACTGTTAAGTATAAGGAATAAAAATTCGAACCACAAATAAAAGTAAAAGGATTGAGAGAAGGAGATGAAAGAGAAAAAAAACCGTGAAGAACAGCGACATTTTAGCGATTACAAAACACCTTTTCAAATGGCTTTAAAAACTCGAAACAAAATTACACACGAAATCAACCAACCAAGCACAAAAATAAGAACAAAGCATCGAACAAAAAATAAAAAGCAACTTTCTAAAAAAAAACAACAACTTTTAACTGTTTGACAATTATATTCCAGGCCTTTTCAAAACAAAACGAAAACGATTTTTTTTTAAAAAAAAGCCATCTTGCCATGCCAGACATGGGCTTAGTTGTTTTTATCTTGATTGAGACTGCCAGGTGTCGCCATGGTGGCAGTGGTTTTCTTGTCAGGGAAGCCAACACAGACACACCACTGATAAACCATACTGTCTACGTCAGTAAGATACCATTTCTGTCTCCTCCTAACCCCACTCCCTGTTAAAATAAAACCCTCTTTCTTTAAAGACACCAGTAACGAGGAAAAAAAAACAACTTCGTGTAGTGTGGGTTTTTTTTTTTTAGACCAGGAAGATCGTATCAGGGCCCCTTAGTACGAGTTTTCAGCATCCTTCGTTTCTATATAAAAGGTGTGGACATGCATTGTGGCATGTATCTCATGGATATTGATTTGGTTAAGAAACAGAATAATAACTTAACATGATGTATGACACTTCCTTAAAACAAACAAACGAAAGCAACCACAAAGATTTAAAGACAAAAGTGTAAAACAGAGATAAAGAACTGGAGACAGACCTCCCCAGCAAATAAGCAGAGAGATCATAACAAAGACAGACAGGTTGAGAAAAACATTGTTAAAAAGTACTGTTTACTGCTAATATCATGTAGACTGAACCATTTTTATCGACTGTGTCTGTGATCTTTTGCTTTATCCTTTTACTTTGCATCTTTCCCCCCTTCTCCCCTCCACCACTGTTTTCCGTGTCTCTGTAACCCCAGAACATACAAAAACCCTACAAAGGAGATGTAGAGGTGTGTGTGGGAGGGGGGGGGATGCAGCCACCTCAGAGAAACCTGGATGATCACTGAACCTCATAGATCTGAGGGCTGTCTGTCAGCTGGCAGGTACTGAAGAGAGCAAGCTGAACTGTTGAATCCATGTATGAAACCTGTCTCTGTCTTTCTGTCTGTCTTCTGTCTGTGTGTCTGTCTATGTGTCTGTGTGTCTGTCTATGTGTCTGTGTGTCTCTCTGGCTCTGTCTCTCCCATGGCAATGCTGCTTCGGAAAGCTGAGGACAGAACAGCCTGGAAAAAATAAAACAGCAACTGTCGACCCGTGCATCCTTCATGTTTCACCCCTCTGATGACCACCTAGGTTAAGGGTCGATGACGACGACCGAGACGACGACGACGACGATGATGATGACAATGATGATGATGATGATGATGATGGTGGCGGTCATGATGGTGATGATGATGATGATGATGATGATGATGACGACGACGACGACAGCGACGACGACGACGACGAGGAGGAGGAGGAGGAAGAAGGAGAGGGTAACGACGATGACGATGATGACGACGATGAAAACAACGACGACGATGATAAATTTTTATATGTAACAGTCCTACTTATTTTTTTAGAATTCAAAACTTCATTATGAAGGAGGTAGGTGACATCCCTGATGTGGCCTACTTCATCAGCGAGCTTTAAGCTAAAGCTAAGCTAAGCATCCTCATGGCTGACTGGCGGGGAGTAGCAGCAGAAGACCTACACTACACTAGGTGGGTAGCCCTTGAGGATGTCAGCAGAATATCGGTTTTTTTCATAGCTGATGGAGAGATATCCGCTAAAAGCCGTTTTGATCCAGCAGGTTGATTATACATGGCGGCTTTCTTCGTCCTCCTCCTCCTCTTTCGCTTCCAGAAATTTCTTCAAGAGGTCTTGAATGCTAATGAACTGTCAGTAAAACTTCTTGTCTACATAGCTGTAGGATCATAATTATGATGATAATATCAGTAATAATAACAATAATAAAGGTGACAACAAAAATGACATTTATCTAAAAAGAAACAACTTACATAACATCACTATCAACATGACATGGAAAACCTACACAACACAACAAAACACAACAAAACACCACACCACATCCCACCACACCATATTACCACACACACACACACACACACACGCACGCACGCACGTGCACAATTCTTCGCAATTCTTCTTCTTATTTTCACTAAACGAAATTCTGTTTAGTGTATAACACTTAACTTTTTGGACTAGGTATCTTTAGAAGATTAACTTGTGATGTTTATTAGTCTACAGTGTTTTGAATGTGTGTCTTCTAGTACTCCCACACGACACTGATATCTGGAGGTACAATTTTGACCTTTGTTGCTGTGTGTAGATCTAAATAAAGGTCTAAGGAACAAGCCATTGGAAACATCTCTCTGAGCCATTGTTTCTATTGGTTTCCCATCCCCCTTTTTTTATCTGTATGCTAGATAAACAGATCACGTAGGTTGAAGCTTAGTGCTTTGGTAGGAGCAAAAGTACTGTTTCAACTATTGCTTAGATTTCACCACCATTACTCTATTCCTGATAAATCTCATTAAAACAATCTAAGAAGTACAAGAAAACTTCTGGGTTTCAGAAACAGGCGCGGTGTGGGCTTGATGCAGACTTTGTGATCATATCCTATAACTAACTACACATACACTTGTAGGACTCCTACCACTTCAAAGAGAAACATTCTGAATTTTGACAACGACTGCAGCTGCAAAGATGAAACTGAATTGTTGTCTTCTTTCTAAATGAACCGCTATTAAACTTAGGGTTGAATTATTTCTGAATTAAATGTTATGCAGCTTTAGACTTGTCTTATTTCTAAATTAATTTCTCTGCAAACTAGGGTTACCTGATATCCAAATTAATTGTTATGCAAATTAGAGCTGTCTGTTTTCAAAATTAATTGTTAGGCAACTAAGGTTTCTCTTATTGCTATATAAATTTTTATGCAACGTAAGAGTTGTCTTATTTCTAAATCAAACGTTATGCAACTATAGGTAATCTCATTTCTAACTTAATAGTTACACATCTAAGGGTCGTCACTAAGAGGTGTCTTATTTCTAATATTATAATTGTTACACAACTCAAGGTCGTCTGATTTCTAATATAATTAGCATGCAACTTTAAGGGCGTCTTATTTCTAGATAAATCATCATGCAACATAAAGGGTTGTCTGATTTCTAAAGTAACTGACGCACAATGATTCTGCCGGCAGCAGCCATTACTGGGGTGGCCACAGGCTCAACACAGGTTTCCTCTTCGCCAGGATCCAAGGCCACATGGTACCAGCTGCTCATCTCAGAAAATTGCTGCCATCATTGCTGCTGCGTGCTGTTTAACCAAGGTCTGCCTCCCCCCTCCCCCGAGTGCAATCAAGAGGTAAAGGGTAGAGAGATAAGTGGATAGGTGCTTTCCCTGTAGTCTGTGTAGCAGCATGTGTGTGATGCTTCTTGGTTTTCTCACTGCCTGCAAGTTTCCACACACTCCTATCCGTATCATGTGAGAAGTCATGTGAAATACTGGTGAGATCTTTCATATGTGTCTAACACATTCATTTGTGACTGTTCCCTCATTTTCGTCACGCGAGAAGTTGTACTAAATACTTTTGAGATTAATGATATATCTCCTATATGGTATGTGAATGACCTGTAGTTTTGATAGGTCAATCCTTTCTCTTTCCTTGTGAATGTTAAAGAGCTATGTGGTTGCTCTGTATATACTGAAGGGGGGGGGGAGAAAGAAAGAAAAGGGGGGGGGGGAGAGGGGGGGGGGGGGGTGGGAAGATGGGGGGGGGGGGGAGAGGGGGGGCGAGGACGAAGGGGGGGAGGGTGACGCAGAAAAGAATAAGCAAACTTGTGAGCAATTATGAGGGGGGGGGGGGGGCACGAAAGAACAAAAAATACCAGAAAGCTACTTGCACAATTGCACAGGGTGACAAAATGAAGGTTGTACTGTGCTAATCTCTGTTTTGCCACCCAGCCCCCTACCCCCCACCCCCCCCCACCCCCCCCACTCGCACCCCGTCCCTTCTACCTTCCTCCCTCCCCCTTTCCCTTTATCTTCGCACCAATTTCCCTGTTCAGAGATACTTTGTTAGTACTGACTGCCTGTATACTCTTCCTTGGAAATCTGTGTGTGTGCGTGCGTGCGTGCGTGCGCGTGTGTGTGTGTCTGCGTGTGTGTGTGGTGTGTGTCTGTGTGGTGTGTATGTGTGTGTTGTGCGTGTGTGCGTGAGTGTCTGTCTGTCTGTCTCTGTCTCTGTCTGCCTCTGTCTCTCTCTTCTCTGAGTGCACTGGCAGGAATACGCTTTTATGTGTATTCTTCCTCCTGTCAGGGTTAGCAATAAATGAATGGCTTCTCTTTTCTCTCTCTCTCAGTCAGTCAGTCAGTCAGACATGTAGTCAGTCAGTCATCCAACTAGTTAGTCTGTCAGTCAGTCAGTTATTTAGCAATTCTTTCATTCAGTCTGTCAGCCAACTAGTCAGTCAGCCAGCCATTCAGCCAGTCAATCAGCCAGTCAATAACTTGGTCAGCCAGCCAATAAGCCATTCAATCAGTCAGTAAAAAACAGCTTTTCACAGTCAGCCAGTCAGTCAGCCAACTCTTCAGCTAGTCTGTTAGTCAGGCAGTCAGCAGCAAATAAGCTTGTTCTTGCCAGTCAGTCTGTAACTTAGCTGGCAGTTAGATGGAATGCAGGAACTGTGGCAAAGATGAAAGGGTGGAGGGGGGGGGGGGGTGGCAAGGGGATAAGCAGACGTCAAAGTTGCTCATCTCTCCAGTGGTCAGTCAATTAGTCAGTGAATTGATGATGATGTTGGCAGGCAGGTTGACAAATGGATCAATCAACCAGTTTCGGTTATTTCATGTTTGCCTATGCGTTTGTTTGTTTGTTTGTTTTTTGTTTCTTTCTTTTGTTTCGTTTTGCTTGTCAGAAAACTGATCTATTGCTTTCTTTTGGTTTAGATAGGGGTAGTTTCTTTTGCTTGTTGTTGCTTGTTTTTTTTAATACATTTTTTGAATTTTTAGTTGAGTTACCCGTTTATCAAAAGCTACTAGAAAGATAAGAGATGAAACAAAAAGTTAACAGATGTGCGATAACACAATTTGGAAATGATCGAGAGGCAACAAAGACGATGAATGCTTCATATCTTTTGCTGTCTGTCTGTCTGTCTGTCTGTCTCTTTCTCTCTCTCTTTCTCTCTCTCTTTTCTCTCTCTCTCTCTCTCTCTCTCTCTCTCTCTCTCTCTCTCTCTCTCTCTCTCTCTCTCTCTCTCTCTCTCTCTCTCTCTCTCTCTCTCTCCCTCTCTCTCTCCCTCTCTCTCTCTCTCTCTCTTCTTTCTTTCTTTCTTTCTCTCTTTCTTCCTTTCTCTCGCCATTATGAAATATTGAACACTTTTTCTCTGTATCATATCAACACGTCCGTCTGTCAGTGTGTCTGTGGGTCTGGCTGCCCATCTGTCATGTTTCAGAGTCAGAGGAGAGAGTGTGTGCTGGAAACAATTTCCTGGCTTTGTCATTTCCTTCCACAGGGCCTCCCTCTGTCAATGTTCAGCACAGACGGTGCAGCAGTTAGAAGGAGTGTCTGTCCGTCTGTCTGTCTGTCTGTCTGTCTGTCCCCTTTGCGTGTCTTTAGCTAGTGGCTCTTCCTCCCATTTTTCATGACTACTTCTTGGACTGCTTTACATTATTACCACTACTTTTATTCCTACTGCTACTACTGTTGCTGCTACCACTGATGCTACTACTGCTGCTACTACCACTGATGCTACTACCGCTAACTACTATTATTGCTGTTACTTCTGCTACTCTACTACTACAACTGCTGCTGCTGCTGCTGCTGCTGCTGCTGCTGCTGCTGCTACTACTACTACTACTACTATGCTGTTACCACCACCACCACCACACTACTACTACTACTACTTACTACTACTACTACTACTACTACTACTACTACTACTACTACTACTACTACTACTTCTACTACTACTACTACTACTACTGCTGCTGCTGCTGCTGCTGCTGCTGCTGCTGCTGCTACTTACTATAGCTACTCCTACTCCTTCTACTACTGCTGCTGCTGCTGCTGCTGCTGCTACTACTACTAACTCTACTACTACTACTACTACTACTACTACTACTACTACTACTACTACTACACCACCACCACCACCACCCCACTACCACCACCACCACAACCACCAACACTGTAGCTACTCCTCCTCCTTCTACTCCTCCTTCTCCTGCTGCTACCTGTCCCGCTGCTACACCACAAGAAGGGAGGAAGCCCCAGGTATCATCAGCAGTGGGGGGAGGGAGGGGCGGCAGTCAGCGCTGCAGATGGTACACTGAGGCCTCGGGGCTCCAGGGAGCTGGGGCAGCATCCAGTTGTCTACCTTTCCTCCTCATCCTCACCTGCTGTCTATGTCTTCTGGTTTGCTGACTTTCTGATGCCTGTCTGTCTGTCTTGTTTGTTTCTGCTGTCTGTCTCTCTGTTTCTGTTGTCTGTCTGTTTTGTTCTGTTTCTGCTGTCTGTCTGTCTGTTTGTATGTCTGTCTTTCTTCTGGTCTGCTGCCTGTCTGTCTGTCTTGTTCTGTTTTTGTTGTCTGTCTGTCTGTCTGTCTGTCTGTCTGTCTTGTTCTGTTTCTGCTGTCTGTCTGTCTTGTTCTGTTTCTGCTTGCCTGTCTGTCTTGTTCTGTTTCTGCTGCCTGTCTGTCTGTCTATCTTGTTCTGTTTGTATGTCTGTCTGTCTTGTTCTGTTTCTGCTGCCTGTATGTCTGTCTGCCTGTCTGTCTTCTGGTTTTTTCTTCCTGTATGTCTGTTCGCTTGTTAGCCCGTTCGTTTGTCTGACTGTTTGCTTGTTTACTTGTTGGTTTGTTTATTGGTTTGTTCTGTTGTCATGAGTCCCCATCTTGGGCAGTTGGCTTCCCAAGGCCAAAGGAAATGTTATATATCCTGATATATTTTTACAAGTATATTCATGATAATACACTGTATCACATCTGCAATTACTGATTTTCACGACGCTGAAGAAAAGCCAGGAGAAAAAGAAAAGAAACCCTCCAAAGACACCAAAAAGATTTTTTTAGAGATGTTATGCGCAGCACTGGTTCGCTAGCTGATCATAGCTATTTGTACAAGCAGTAGAACTTTGCTTCAGGTACATGGAGATTTAGATGATAACAGTTTTCAAGAAAATTGTAGCTATGGGAAAATGTTGAAATCATGAAGAAGAAGAAAATGGTAGGTGAACACACAGAGAGTGAGAGAGAGAGAGAGAGGAGAGAGAGAGAGAGAGAGAGGAGAGAGAGAAGAGAGAGAGAGAGAGAGGAGAGAGGAGGAGAGGAGAGAGAGAGAGAGAGTGAGAGAGAGAGAGAGGAGAGAGAGAGAGAACAGTTAAAAAAAACCTGGTCTAATTAATTATCGTTTATTGTAATCTAAAACTGTGCATGTGTCCGTTACTAATCACGCCTGTGTATCCAGGCAGGACATTCATAAGATTATCGGTTAATAAGCCTTGCCAAAATCATAAATGTATCTAAGAGGGAAGGTGGCAGGATGGTCTACACGTCCACCTTTCTAACAAGTAAACTGGGGGGTACTGGGTTTGATTCCCAGCCTTGCCCTTTTTCCAATGCTGACAGGGAAATCAAATTCAATGACAAGGTTAGGATTTTTTTTGTTTTGGGGGGTGTTTTATTGATGTTGTTGTTGTTTGGGTTTTTTTTCGGGGGGGGGGGGGGGGGGGGGGGGGGCGGGATTCTAAACTAGACGGATCTGTGTGCTTACGGACTTGTGTACGTTAAAAACCCACGACAGTTGAAAATCAGAAAGAGCATGGATGTACCTCCTGACTGTCCTGGCACGCTTAGTAGACTTGTTCAATGCCTAACTGTATTCTCGAGGTCGATATCGTGGGGGAAAAAACAGTCACATACACAAAAAAATCTCACCACTGGTGAACTTCAGAGCTCTAGCGAGGAACGGGGAAAAAAAAGTTCGGCTTTGAGACAAAACTTGAGTGAAGATTCTGTTTACACCAAAGAGCAGCCAGCGAGCTTGTAAAGAAAATATTCTTAACTTTTGTAATATATATTTTGAAAATATTCTTTACTACTCCCCCCCACAGTTTGAAATGTTCTGCCAATTACATTTGCCAATTCACAACTTAAAACAACTGTCATAACGTGGATGATCGGACAATATTACGACACATTTTTTTCTACAGTGCAAATTCTAACTCTGCGTGGCTGAGTTCTTTATGTGTTAGCTTGAGTTATGTTTTTTTGTTTTTTTACCCCAGTTAAGACACGGACCCAGTGTGCTTGTCTGTCCTCTGTGTTTGTCGGTTCATCCGTCCGTCCATCCGTCCATCCGTCTAATGTCTTTCCACGGGTCTGTTTGTCCTGGGTGCCTGTTTTTCTGTCTGTCCATCTGTCGCTATATTTCATACAAGCCATTCTTAGACTGCTTATTTGAGTTTGGGTTGCTATTTTTTACAGAAAGTTTTCTTTAGTCTTGAATTTTGAATCTTTGTTTTCTGCTCTTTGGTTTCGTCTTT
>CM060318.1:71744551-71747051 GCA_030674155.1 Stramonita haemastoma
TTGAAAAATGTTGGGTGGATATTGTCTTCAGCCATATGGAGCTCTAGCAACCACAAACCTGTAAAAAAGTAAAGTAGGTGTCCCATAACCTGTTGGGATCGTAGGGGAGCGAGGCATCAGAGACCTTAGCCTCTCTAGGGGTCAGCATATTGAGGGCAGGGTCCATCTCCTCTCCCTCGCTGCTTTACCTTCCCTGACCTAAAGAGGGCAGGTAAATGGAGAGAAGAAAATCTTCGAAAACGCAGCATGGCTGCCTTTATGGCAAGGTACTTGAAAAGTCATACACACAAACTTCTCATCCATGTACGTACACTTGATGTCTCACATACTTCCCACGTGTGATGATACATATTCTGGGTAACCCTCAGGGTTTGGCTAGGGAACGCCCAATAAACAACAAGAATGAAAAAAGAACAACATTCCGCATAGCAATAGTGATGATAATATGTATGGATTTGTATAGAGCTAAATCTTGTAAACAAAAAAAATCAAAGCACTTGCATTCATAATCATTCACATGCATGCAACCGTTCACGAAAGATAAACACATTTTAAATTTACACACACACACCACACCACACGCATGCATGCACACACGCATGCACGCACACACACACACCAAACACACACACAGCACAACACACACACACACACACACACACACACAACACACACACACACACACACACACACACACACACACACACACACACACACACACACACACACACACACACACAACACTTTGCTTAGGTAGAGTGTTAGCTTAGAGATAGAGATTGAAGGTAGGAGGAAGAGATAAGAGGTGTATGGGAACATAAGCATTTTAGGGTAGGCTCCTTGATTTAAAGTCTAGTGCTCTATAATGTTCTGTAGGAGGCCACACTTTCTTTTTAATTCCTGGGGAAAAGGGGAATTTTTTGTACGTGTATCATCGTTTTCTTATGTGTTTGTTTTGTTTTTGTCTGTGTTTGGCTTTGAAAAAAAAGAAATTTTGTCATGTTTTGTATCTTGATCCTTTGTTTTGTTTCAGTCTTAAATTGTCAATTGTGTGGTTATTTCATAACGTCGGAAGTTAGCCCTTGTGATTGGGCGAAAGAGTCCAGATATTGGAGAAATGCATGGTTGGTTTTTCTTCACGTATTTGGCAATTTCAATCTTGAATTTTGATTTTCAGCGAGGTGACAGCCCTGAAATGACCGCCCTGCCCTTCTGACTGATCGGTTTAATTATATGGATTCTCTCTCTCTCTCTCTCTCTCTCTCTCTCTCTCTCTCTCTCTCTCTCTCTCTCTCTCTCTCTCTCTCTCTCTCTCTCTCTCTCTCTCTTCTTCAATTACTTTTAATCCCTATCTGTGTGCTAGATTAAACATATAAAACGCCTGCGAGGGAGAGAGGAAGTCAGTGAGAGTAGATGTAGAGAGAGAGAGAGAGAGAGAGACAGACGAGAGGAGACAGAGAGGAGCAGAGCAGGCAGGAGGCAGAAGCAGTCAGACAGACAGCAGACAGCAACAGACAGACAGACAGACAGACAGACAGGCAAACAAATAGGAAGACAGTCAGAAAGACAAGACGCTAGACAGACAGAGAGATAGAAATACAGAAGATGCAAACAGCCAAAACAAACAAACAGCAAACAAAAGCTTCCGAACCACCCGAACAACTAACCCCCCACCCCCCCCCCCAAAAAAAAACAAAAAGAAAGAAAAGAAAACAAACAAAAAAGAAAGAAACAACATAACAAAGGTGACAGGTTTTCAATATACGTATATGCAGGCATACGAGTGACCAAGCTTGCACCCTCATCCTTTTTGGAAAAGGCAAGGCAAGGGCAACACAAGACAAGGCAACACAAGACAAGGCAAGGCAAAGCAACGGCAAGGCAAGACAAGACAAGACAAGACAAGACAAGACAAGGGCAACATATTAGGAGGCTACAGGCCACATGATTAGCTGGCTTAACTACAGTCTTCTGAACGCTCTCCGTCATTTTCTTCATAACCAGGCACATGCATCAACGCTTGCAGGTCACTTCTCTGTGCTTCTGTCTGCCCTGCCCTGCCCCGCCCTGCCCTGCCTGCCCTGCCTGCCCTGCCCTGCCCTGCCCTGCCCGCAGTTTGTCACTCTCTTGATTGAAGGCTTTCAGCTGACCTTTCTGCCGATGATGATTACGTGCATGGATATTAAGAGAGAGAGAGAGAGAGAGAGAGAGAGAGAGAGAGAGAGAGAGAGAGAGAGAGAGAGAGAGAGAGAGACAGACAGACAGACAGACAGACAGACAGACAGACAGACAGACAGACAGAGACAGAGAGAGAAGAGGACAGGCAGGCAGAGACAGACAGAGAGAGACAGAGAGAGATTGCGAAGAAGAATAATGCGAAGAAAAAGAAGAGGAAGAAAAATGCAAAGAAGAAGAAGAAGAAGGACCGAAGGAACGAATTAATAATTTGTGATTGAATCATCTTTTTTTGTTTGTTTGGGGTTTGGGTGTTTTTTTCTGA
>CM060318.1:71764551-71774551 GCA_030674155.1 Stramonita haemastoma
AAAAGATCAGTTCTTGGTCGAGGAGTAACAACCACACTTTTATTTCGAACTGTTTTCACTGGAAATTTCTGACAAAGATATCGTGGCGCTAGATTATTCATAATTTTATACATAAATAGGCCTTTATTAAAGCGACATTTTAGACTTAAGGGAAGAATATCCAACTCTTTATAGTCACAAACTTCTAGGGAATTGGTTTTGAGGAGAATTACCTTTAGTGAACGTTTATACACTCTTTCTATTCGTTTCATACAGTTTTTACTTGCCAAGTCCCAGCAAGTAGAGGCATAATCTAGGTCTGGTTTTATATAAGCAGAAAAGAATAATTTGCGAGTATGCTGATCTAGAAAATGTTTTATTCTGTTAAGCTGAAAAAGCTTTTTAGATATTTTCTTTGAGACATTAAAGATGTGATTAGACCAGGACAAGTTATTATCAATATATAGGCCAAGTAATTTAAATGAATTTACCTCTTCCAACATGTTATCATTAATTTTTATTCCAGTTAATTTGTTTTTGAAGTTTTGACGCTTTTGCCTTGTTGTAACAACCATGAGTTTTGATTTCTGAGGATTGAGAGCCATATGATTATGTTCTGTCCATGTTGTCAGATTGTCCAAGTCATTTTGTAAAACTGTACTCAAGGAGATTAAGTCTTTACCTACAGTATGTATGGTAGTGTCGTCTGCAAAAAGTTCACAAGTGGAAGAAACATGGAGGGGAAGATCGTTAATGTATATAGAGAAAAGGATGGGCCCTAACACAGACCCTTGAGGAACACCATATTTTATGGGCAAGACAGACGACATTCTCGAGTCTTGATAAACAATTTGTCTCCTGTCATTAAGAAATGAGTTAATAAGTTTAAGTGCATCTGGACATATGCCATACATAGTCAGTTTCCTTATGAGTAGGTTGTGTTCAATACAGTCGAAAGCTTTTGCAAAGTCAACAAATACTGCACCCGTTAATAGATCACTGTTAATATTATAATGCCACTGCTCTATTAAATTGCTAAGTGCTGTATGGCATGAATGATCTTTCCTAAACCCACTTTGGTTAGGATGAAATAATTCATATTTTGTAAAGTGTAACAAAAAATGTTGTTTTAGATGTTTTTCTAAAGGTTTAGACAACGTAGATAGTATTGAGATAGGTCTATAATTAGAAGGGTCATTAGGATCGCCGGATTTGAATATGGGTATTACTTTGGCATCTTTGAACATTTGAGGATAACACCCTTTTTCAATACAAAGATTGTAAATGTAAGCAAGATGTTCCGAGATCACAGGTGCAGAAATTTTCAAAATTTTGCTATCTAAATTGTCTAAACCACGAGAGCTTGTTTGCTTTAATAAACATAATTCCTTATACACATCATGCACACCAATAAACCTAAAGGTAAGTTTTGACTTAATAATTTTAGAACTACAAAATTTCTTTAAAAGGAGTAAATTATTTTCTTCACAGTGGTTAACATTCACAAGTTTTTCAGTTATAGTACAAAAATGATTATTGATATTTTCTGCTGACAGGCCTGTATCTGATGAAGTATTTGTTATGGATGGTTTACCAGCTAATTGGTTTATTGCTTTCCAGATAGACTTTGAATCTTTTTTTGATGAAATTAGTTCACTGAAATATTTCTTTTTTGCAATTCGTTTCATATATGTTATTTTATTTCGTTGTTCCTTAAACTTTTCATCTTTTCCTGTTAATTTTAGTAGTTTATCACGGATAATTATTGCTTCATTAATTTCATCAGTGAGCCATGGTGGTTTGTCTCTAGCTTTAACACGTTTTACTCTGAGAGGGGCGTGACTATCAAATATTGATGTAAAGATGCTATACCAAGTAGCGAGAGCTTTGTCTGGGTCAGTAAACTGATATACACATGAAAAATCTGCTTTGCATAGGTCAGACAAAAATCCTTCTTTATCAAAGTTTCTATAACTGCGAAAAGAAATACACTTGTGTTTACATCTAGGGATTTTGGCACCTTTTTTGGACCAGGTAAAACATACAGGATAGTGATCACTGATACCATAGACTGGTACAGATAATTCTACTATGTTAGACAGATTGGTGGTATATATATGATCAATTAATGTTTGAGAGCGCAGTGTTTTTCTTGTAGCAGTAGTTATCAATTGAGACAGATTATATACCTCAAACGTTTTTTTTCCAGTTTTTATGTTGTTTGAGTAAATCGATATTGAAATCACCAAGTAGAATGATTTCTGCTGAATAGTTAGAAACATCGTCCATCATCTGCTCAAATTGATCATACCAATTGATTCGTTCATTTGGGTTCCTATACAAAAATCCCATCAGTATTGGTTTAGTTCCTTTCAAGCGTATTTCTAACCATATGCATTCAATACCGTGTTTATCAAATAATGTTATATGTTTATAATTAACTGACTGATGGATATAAGTTATTATTCCTGTTTCTAACTTAGTTTTGGCATCTCGTCTAACAAAATTGTAGTCTGGAACTGATACTATATCGTCTGCTACATTAGATGATAATCGTGACTCTGCAAAACCGAATACATGAAAAGAATTGTTTGAATTTGACAAAATAGTTGGTAAATCTGAAACTTTGTTTAGCAGGTGGCAAACATTGAGAAAGCCTACTTTGAGTCCAAACTTAGTTAACCAGCCATTGGTGTTTGATTGATTTGCCATGATATAAGCAATTAAAGTAATAACAAGAAAGTAGAAACACTGTATACTTATCTTTATCTTTCTTATACTATTTTAGCTGATTAATATTACAAAACAAAAAAGAAAGAATACGATTTATAACAAATGTAATATGTCACCACAACACACACATCTATCAATATACACAAAATTGAAGATCAAAGTTTTAGAAAAAATACAATATTCAGAAAAAAGAAACAAAATAAATGCAAGCACAAATTTAAAGCCAAATAATCAAGAGGCAGCTGCCAAGCCAATCACCAGCTATAGTCAACAATCCAATATCAAATTTTACATCCACTTGTTCTGTCGAAAGAGAGAGAGAGTACTCTTTCCCAACCTTTTAATTCGATAACAAAATTCATTAAAGTCCCTAGTCCAAGTATAAGCTTGGCAATCACCATTCACTTGTTGACAGCTGTATTAGGCCTATGCTCATTTATTACAAGTAACATGAAAACGAATAGGAAAAAAGCATTTAAAAAATAGACAAATAAACCAACCATTCAGGTCATAATACAAAATTGCAATGTTGATCCTGTCAACAATATGCTTCTTAGCTGAGGTCTTGTCATTCATCCTGTGTGTTCATTCATCTAATAGACGGGGGATTATCTGAATGTGCAAAATATTTATGAGACATAGGACACGCATATAGATACATATCTCTGCAAAAAAGTATGCATCTGGGGAACAAGGTCAAGTGTGAATGGGCCTTTACAGAAAGCATATAGTTAAATTTAAAAAGAAGAAGAGCAACAACTTACACTTTACCACAAAGGCAAAATGTTACGAAAAGCAAATGTTACCACTACCCAAGGATACAGAGGCTTGCACAATTGACAGGTGTGTCCGAATTTAGAAACATGACACTGTCTCTCATCACATGGGAGATAATCTGGTTACCTCCCAGTCACATGCTAGCAAGTTTATCATCACATTGCACAATACAAATATATGTTTATACTGATTGTGCAAAATATTTATACGATATAGGACACGCATATAAATATATATATCTGTGCAAAAATTTCTACATCTGGGGAACAAGCTCAAGCATAAATGGGGCCTTCACAGAGAGAATATAATTAAATTAAAACAAAAACAAACAAAAACAACCCTACACTTAAATGCAAAATGTCTATGAAAAGCAAATTGTTACCACTACCCAAGGATACAGAGGCCTGCACAATTGACAGGTGTGTCCGAACCTAGAAACACTATGTTGCAACGGGTCTCTGATCACATGGGAGGTAATTTAATTACCTCCCAGTCACATAGTAGCAAATTTACAATCAAATTGCAAAAAACCAATATATGTTTATAATGCTTGCACATTCTAATCATATTGCAAAATACAAATAATATGTTTATAATGCACATACACTCACTCTGCTCATGCTTACTATCATCACACAGTTTATATTCAAATTATATCATCATTTGTGAGAGAGTGAGAGAGAGAGAGAGAGAGGAGAGAGAGAGAGAGAGAGAGAGTGAGAGAGAGAGAGAATGGTCTGCTTGTGTAGGTATTCTGTGTGTGCACGCATGCGTGTGTTGTGTGTGTGTGTGTGTGTGTGTGTGTGTGTGTGTGTGTGTGTGTGTGTGTGTGTGAGGAGAGAGAGAGAGAGAGAGAGTGTGTGTGTGTGTGTGTATGTGTGTTTGTGCGAGCGCACGTGTGTATGTATGTGTGCATGCGTGCGCACGCGTGCACGCGCGCGCGCTGGCGCGCGCGCGCGCGCGCGCGCGTGTGTGTGTGTGTGTGTGTGTGTGTGTGTGTGTGATCAGCTAAGCCGTTGAAGTGAGGGAAAGAAAGCACATGTGTTTTACAGCTAAACAATAAAGACAGAAACCTCCTTGTAATGAGCTTCATTATTTCAATTCAAAATACAACCCTGAAAAACAGACAGGGAAAGAATGGAGGTAGGAAGGAAAAAAAGAATGAGGAAAAGAAAAGAAAGAAAGATATTAGAAGAAAAGATAGAGAGAGAAGAGAAGAGAAGCGTAGATAAGAAATCAAAGAATGATAGAATAAAAAATATATAAAAAATAAAAAGAAAGAAAAGAAAAAAGAAGAGAAGAAGAAAAGGAAAAGTAGAAAAAAAATGAAGAAAGAAAGAAACACAAGAGAAAAAAGAAAAGAAAGGAAGAAAAAATAAAAAAGGAAAGAAAGAACAGAAAGGGAAAGAGAAAAAAAAGAAAGAAGAAACAAACAAACAAAAAGAAAAGAAAAGGAAGTAAAGAAAGAAAGAATGAAAGAAAAGGAAAGAAAAGAAAAGAATATAAAAAAGAAGGAAAGAAAGAAAAGAACAGGCAGAAAGAACGAACAGATACAACATAAGAATGAAAAGACTGAAACAAAGAAAAAGAAGAAAAGAAAGGGGAAAAGAGAAAGGAAGAAAAAAGACAGACAGGCATACACCTAGGCAGAAAAACAGATAGACCAACAGATAGAAAGGCAAACAGACAGACAGACAAACTGACAAGATAGACAAAAGAAGAAAAGAAGAACAAAAGAAAAGAAAGAAAGACTCCCCCCAAAAAAACAACAACAACAAACAAACAACAAAACAAAACAAAACAAACCCAAAGAAAACAAAAACAACGAAGAATACAAACAGAGGCAAAAAGAAGAAACAAATGAAAATATCAAATAACACACACACACACACACACACACACACACACACACACACACACACACACACATACACACACGCACGCACGCACGCACGCACACACTCACACACACACACACTCACACACACACACACACACACCACACACACACACACACACACACACACACACACCACACACACACACACACACACACACATGAAAAGAAATGAAAGCGAAAAAAAGACTACACACGCAAACAAGCAGACAGACAAACAAACCCACAAAAACACAAGCTGACACTAACGGTGTTTGACAGTTGTCACTGACAGAACTGTTATTACACTATTCCCTCCATTCTGTTTTAAGTGTTATCAATGAGAGAGAGAGGGGGGGGGGAGAGAGAGAGAGAGAGAGAGAGAGAGAGAGAGAGAGAGAGAGAGAGAGAGAGAGAGAGAGAGAGAGAGAGAGAGAGAGAGAGAGAGAGAGAGAGAGGGGAACAAAAAATCCCAAAACAACAAAACAAAATAGAACAAAACGCAACCAACGCCGGAATTGTAAACTATTGCCGAAAAGAGAGAAACATACGTATGTCAAGCCCAATAAAGACTGTACAACACAAAACACCATTCGTCATTTCAAATCTTCATGGGAGGTAAAGAGAGCTGCACTTTGTTACGGAACAGCATTCGCGTCAAGAGGAGAGAGAATGAGAGAGAGAGAGAGAGAGAGAGAGAGAGAGAGAGAGAGAGAGAGAGAGAGAGAGAGAGAGAGGGGAGAGAGAGAGAGAGAGAGAGGACGTGCGCGCGCGTGTACACACACACACACATACACACACACACCAATCCAATCCAATACAATGATGTTGCTTAGAGCCCCGCCAACTGCACACACACACCCACATGCACGCGCGCGCGCGCGCACACACACACACACACACACACACACACACACACACACACACACACACACACACACAACACACACGCTAATACCGATCAAAACAGAAAAAAGCTTGTCTGTGTGTGTGCACGCGCGTGCACATGTATGTGTGTGCGCGTTACGTGCGTGTGTGTGTGTGTGTGTGTGTGTGTGTGTGTGTGTGTGTGTGTGTGTGTTGTGTGTGTGTGTGTGTGTGTGTGTGTATGCGTGTGTGTGTGTGTGTGTGTGTGTGTGTGTGTGTGTGTGTGTGTGTGTGTGTGTGTGTGTGTGTGTGTGTACGTGCGTGTTTGTGTATGTGTGCACAAGTGTGGGACATAAGTGCCTGTGTGTATTGTAGTTGTATTTTGAAAGGCTCTTCACATTTAGTGATAATAAAGTCTCCGTGTGTTAGGGTCTGTCTGCATGTGCGTACGCGTGTACTTGTGCGGGCACTCCCGCGCTTGTTTATTTGTACATTTTCACGAACACGCGTGCACACTCTTCAATATGGCCCAAACTTTATGCCCACACTGATATTGGCCATAAACAATGCAGTGTTACAGTGAGAAAGACCATAGCCTATTGCATCGTCTTGTGGTCTGCATCCTCCCTCCACATGACAGATCGCCCTCGTGTGGTTCTCCACAGTCCGTCCATCCCAAACTCGTATAGAGTGTCTTCTTAACCTGGCGCCACATTTCTCATTTTTCTCATATTTCATGGTCTGCAAAATAAGAACTTGTGCATGTTTTCTTTCTTTCTTTGTAATGTGTGCCACAGCCCAGTTTGTTGAAGTTACTTACTTTCTTTCTTTTTATTGCAAGGATAATGGAAAGCACTTATATGCTTTTTTTTTTTTACATCCAGCCCTGGTGTGCATGCGATTTTGTCAATTTTGTCATCTGTTCCAATCGGTACTGATTCATCTCAAAAAGAGACATTGGAGTGACAGAGTATGAAAACACAAATCCGTCTAAAAAGAGATATTGGAGTGACAGAATATGAAAACACAAATCAGCCATAAGATACAGCACTGACTGTATTAGTGACCATTTTACAAAGATTATTATTTACACTGAAACATACCAATAGATTCAAGAGTCAACACTACTTCAAAATCTCTGTAAGTCAAATTTTTAAAGTCCATTTCATATTTCCAGACGATACATTAAATAAGCATTGCATTTCCTTTTTCATTTAACCATCTATCTAAGAACAACAACATCACAGTCATCACATTAATCATAATATCATCACGAACATGAACGAGAAAACACACAAAACTCAAAATTTAATAGAAGAGCGATACACAAGTCCCCCTTATAAATATTATTCGTCCTCTCTGAATGTTCCTCATTTAGAAGTGGTTCAGCTGAAAAAGACCCCCTATATCAACAGTGGCGCAGTTTGTCTCTGTTTACTCATTCATCATTTTGCCTTATTTTGCGTCACGTTGTCGTCAGTTGAGGACGCAGTATTGTGAAAAGACAACACACTAATCACATAGACTGGGCGGATTAACTGCGGTCGAATGATTTCTTTGAACCCGATTTCATCGGACAAGGGAAGTCAGCAGGGACAATGGCAGTCGGGCAACCATGATTGTCTGTCATCAGATCAGCCCGGTGCTGATCCTACAGTAAGCACGAAGCCCCCAGCTAAATGCAATATTCATACAGTCGCAGATGTCCAGACCGACACGCCAATCTGCTGTAACGATCGCGACAGCGTCTTTCCAACACACGTCTGTCAGGACCCTCTCCACCGCGATGACTTGACACCAACTTGCCCACACACACTGAAGCATACAGGAGGCGGAAAATGAGGTCACACTCAGATCAGAGCAGCCAGGTCACCCAATCAGAGACCATTTTCTTTTACTGCATGATGATCAGTGGTGATAAGGATGATATAATGACAATGCTTTCAGACTACATGATATAGCTGTACTCTGTGCGTCCTAATATAATGATTCATGACGTCAAACGTACCACAGAGATACAGACTTGCACTTGCAGTGTTAGTCAAGAAAGTTGAGCAGCTCTCGAAATTGCATCGGTAAAGTGAATGACTTATAGTCCTAGTCTTCTCACTGATCCCATAGCAAATGTACTCTTGAAGATGAGCCTGCAAAGGACATAAAACCTTTCTTAAGGGATTCGAACCTCACTTCTTTGTCAGGAACCCAAAGCACTATGCACTGCGCCACAGCGGCTGATGCTAAGTGAATAGGTGAGCAAGTGCAGTGTAGATGTACGGAGAGTTCTGAACGTCATGCCGCCTCCTTTTTGACCAAAAAAATCAGCTTGAAAATAAACTCATATAAATACAAACATGCTACAATCCTGTCACCACAGCAGACGAAGCAGACGTATGATTCTAGCAGGGCAGTTATTTTAGGGCTACTTTGTTTCTGGCAACAATCTGTCAGTCTCCCCGGATCAGACAGCCAGCTTTTTGGATTTTATCATTTTTAACAACGTTGAATGAGGAAGCGTTGTCTGTCCCTTTTCCATTCTTTTGAGCATTGATGCCCAGGCTTCTGCAGACATAGACACTGCCCAGCGCTGATCCTGGAGAAAATACATATTTATTATTGGATATGAGTTTATGTCTTGTTGTTGAAGCTTAATGTCACCGAGAGTGAACAGACTGGAAATGAAACAAAAACAACATCCACAACAACAAAAAAGCGTATCCAAAGGGGATTTCTGATCTTAAGATCTATGGCAGTTTCCTGTGTCTCTGTGTTATTGTTAAAGCTTTAAAAAGTTTTCGGGAGGGAGTGGGAGGTGGAGGAGGGGAGATAGACAGTCTGGATGGGTCTTCATCCTGAGTCTAGTCAAGTTCCTGGGATTTTGTGGGTTGCTGTTGACTCCTTGACAGAGTCGATCCAGCCGTGGGCGTTATGGGGCAGCACAGTGGTATCATTCCATTTACTGTGCTTTCTGCCTCCCTTAGCTGTCTGAAAAATCACTGGGCTCCACAGTGAAGAGTTATTTACCAGATTCCTCTGTTCGTGTAGGTTGTGCCTTTGGGTGTCAAATAATTTTATCTGTCTTCTACCGCCATTGGTTTTTGTTCTGTTTGTTGTTTTGTTGTTTTTGTTCTTGTTTATTTTTTTGTTTGTTATTCTTGTTGCTGCTGTTTTCAATCTTCTCTTATTTCTTTCTCCCTTTAGAGTTTTCCAGGAAATTGTTGGACCAAAACTACTGGATCATATTACGTGACCATGCCAATGTCATAATCTTTTTACATCAATAGATACGTCACATAGACCAGTTTGATGCTTGGCTGTAGAGCTCTGCTTTTTGTTTATTTCTTTTAGAGATGAAAATCTCAGAATGTTGTCTAACTTTATGACCAACCGCGAAAGCGTCTATATAGTTATCACACCTGGTTAAACCATGCCCTGTAAGGAAAGGTGTGGTTTGGATGGGCTAGCTGAGTGGTTAGAACCTTGTACCTGACGGTAAATGAGGGAAGGAACTCCAGCCTCCACTGCTGTATCTGCTCGAGAGGATTTTCCAATGGAGTTTGGTGTTGACTCCATCGCCCTAAAAGTCTTTAGTATGAGACTACAGACCGGGGACCCACGTGAGCACGCGTTTAGAACATGTAGCCCTCATGCGAAACCTTTATCTGCCTTTTGTAGAACTGAGAGAGGACTAGAAGAGAAGACGGGATATCTCAGTGGTCAGAGCACTCGCTTTCCCCAAGGTAAGGTTAAGCAGCATCCAGCGTTGGTTAC
>CM060318.1:71777051-71789551 GCA_030674155.1 Stramonita haemastoma
TTTCTTTCTTAATTCTTTTCCTCTTTTTTCTCGTCCTTTCCTTTCATTCATTCTTTCTAACTTTCTTTCTCATTTACTTTAGAAATTCTTTCGTTTCTTTCTCTCTTCTTTTCCCTGTCTTTTTCTTTCATTCTGTCTAATTTTGTTCTTTCTCTCTTTCTTTCCCTGTTTTTATGTCGCTGTATTTGTTCGTATTTTGTTACTTTCTTTTTTTTTTCTTTACTCTTTCATTCTTGTGTTGTTGTTGTTGTTTTTTCTTTCTTTAGTTGTCTATCTGTGTGGTAGTCGATTTCTTAGTCTGTCTATCTGATTCCTTTCCTCACTTCTTAGCATTTGAATGGGAGTTTATAGTTTGTTTGTTTGTTTGTTTGTTCGTTTATGTTTTGTTGGGGGAGGGGGTGGGAAGGTGGGAGGTGAAGAGTTATTCCTCTTGCCTTTTTTCGTTTCTGCTGATGTCATTTTCTTATCTCCTTTTTATTTGTTAACAGAAACTCTTTTTTTATCAAACATCGTTGGCATTTTTTCTTGTTCTTGCTATTGCTTTACTTTTATTGTTTATTATTTTTATTTTCTTGAAGAGAGATTCGGGGAGAGTAGGAGGATGAAGAGAGAGAGAGGAGAGAGAGAGAGAGAGAGAGAGAGAGAGGAGAGAGAGAGAGAGAGGAGAGAGAGAAGAGAGAGAGAGAGAGAGAGAGGAGAGAGAGAGAGAGAGAGAGAGGATACATGAGCGTGCATGCACGCACGTACGACGCACGCGAGTTTGGGCAAGAACAGGGATCGAACTCGCACTTCTCGCTTTCTGGCAGGTGCACTATGTGTAGACCACTGATCCATGGAGTCAGCTGTATTACTGCTGTGCTGTTATTGCTGCTGCTGCTGCTGTTATTACTGCTCTGCTATTTTACTGCTTCTGTTGCTTTGTTTATTGCTTCTGCGTTGCTGTTATATGCTATGCTGTTGTGTTACTATTGCTACTGCTGTTGCTGTTACTATTGCTACTGCTTGAGCTAGCTGTGTTATTGCTTCTGCTGTTGTGTTACTATTGCTACTGCTGTTGCTGTTATATTGCTACTGCTGTTGCTGTTACTATTGCTATGCTGTTGCTGTTACTATTGCTACTGCTGTGCTGTTACTATTGCTACTGCTGTTGCTGTTACTATTGCTACTGCTGTTGCTGTTACTATTGCTACTGCTGCTGCTGTTACTATTGCTACTGCTGTTGCTGTTACTATTGCTACTGCTGTTGCTGTTACTATTGCTACTGTTGTTGCTGTTACTATTGCTACTGTTGTTGCTGTTACTATTGCTACTGCTGTTGCTGTTACTATTGCTACTGCTGTTGCTGTTACTATTGCTACTGCTGTTGCTGCTTCTGCTATTGCTACTGCTGTTGCTGTTACTATTGCTACTGCTGTTGCTGTTGCATGCTTCTGCTGTTGCTGTTGCTGCTTCTGCTTTCTGCTGTTGCTGCTGCCGCTATTGGTACTGTTGCGGCTGTTGCTGCTGTTGTTACAACTGCTGCTGTTGCTGTTGCTGCTGCTGCTGTTGTTGATACTGCTGTTGCTGCTATTGCTGCTGATAATGGTGATCGCAGTTGTTCTCCAAGCATCACTGAACACACCACTGACAGGGAAAAGTCACTGATCACCTGGGGCACTATCTTTGTGTGTGTTGTCTTACACCACAGTTGTGAAAAGACGTTACATTGAAGTATTGTCACTACCGCTACTGCTGCTACTCTGTGTAAGTCTGTTGGCGGTGATCACACACACACACCACACACACACACACACACACACACACACACACACACACACACACACACACACACACATTTATATTATATATATATATATATATATATATATATATATATATATATATATATCATATATATATATATATTATATATCCATCCATTCATACAGTCATTCGTTCATTCATTCATTTATTCAGATAGACAAGAATTCAGAAAGCTTGTTGTATTTGTATGGTCGGCACACACACACATGCACGCACGCACGCACGCACGCACGCACGCACGCACGCACGCACGACCACGCACACACACACACACACACCACACACACACACACACACACACACAGAGATTCTCCACACAAAATGGAAAAGTTTACAAGGCAGATACTTTCATGCCGATCTTTGGCTGAAATACGTCAGCCATAAACACGGATAACGCATACACCCCCCCCCCCCCTCATCTCTCCCCCCCCCTCCCTCAATACTTGTGTCTCTTTTTCTTCAGTTTCTGTACATTCTAATTCATGGCACGAGAGCTTTGTTTCCATTATGAATGTCTCTGGTGAATGTTGCAGAGTTTGTTTGGGTTTGGGTTTTTTTTCGTTTTTTTTTTTTTCCTTTCTGTCTTTTTCTTCTTTTATTTCTTTTTCTTCAATCGAAATCAGGGCTAAAAATCGCGTGTGGTTTTAGAATGGCTCGAATTTTTTGTTTGTTTTTTTTATAATCCTTAAAGTTCGCAGTTTTGTTTTTCATATTGTCAATTTTTTTTTTTTTAGTGGTGGTGGTTTTGTTGCTGTTGTTGGTCAGGGTTTTTGTTTGTTTTATTTTGTTGGTTTGAGTGAAGTTTGGTTTTAATATGTTGTTTTTTTTATAAATTTTGTTATCACCGTTATCACTTCCTCATCATCATGTCGTCGTCGTCAGTCCGTCATTGTCGTCTCATATCATTCATCATCTCATCATCATCATCATCATCATCATCATTCTCTTCTTCTTCTTTTCTTCTTTTTCTTCTTCTTCTTCTTTTTTCTTCTTTTTTCTTTTTTTTTTATTGTGGTGGTTGTGTTGGTGGTTATTATTATATTATTATTATTATTTATTATTTTTATTATTATTATTATTATTATTATTATTATTATTTTGTTGCTTTCTTTCTCTCATGTTTCTCTTTCTTATTGTTCATTCATCATTTATCCCTGTTGTAGTAGTTTGTGTGTATGTTGTTGTTGTTACAGTTAGATCAACTTTTTTGGATTCATTTGTTTTGAATTATCTCAGCCTAGTTTTGCTTTTTTATTGAAGAAGAAACACGATTCATTTTAGTTCACTAATTGACTGTGTTATATTTGCAGTCATATGCATTATATAATATATAAACAGACATGGAGGAGCAGGAGAAGATGATATAATTGGTGCTTTCAGTATTGAGCAATCCCATAAACTTTTTGTTCTCCTTGGTTTAATGTCTATTCACTACCAGCTATTTAGACAAGCCAAACTTTAGAACAAAACTATTGATTGTAGGAGACAGGGGTGTGTAGGTCCTGGAAAGACTTTCGTAACTTTCCCACATGTTGAATGATGTATGACTTCAGCTTTTGATATTGTGTATTACCGAAAATCATATAAAACATATTTTTAAAATACCCAAATGTGGGGTTAGGCAGTCTTGTGCTCGGTGACCTATACGCGGGGCAAAGGGATGTGGTTGAGTATGACACTGCAGCCACCTTTCGGTGTGTGGCGGTTTGGGCACTTACGTTTTGTTTGTTTATTTGTTTGTTTTGTTTTGTTTCGTTCCTCGACTAGACCTCCCGAGGGTCACCAATGGGGAGATTTTTTTTTGTTTTATGTATGCAACTATTTTTGTTTCCCATTAAAGCAGCCAACATTCCGACTTCGGAGATGATGTCTAGACACGATACTAGTGTGTATGCGTTATTCTAAAAAAAATAATTAAAAAAAAAAAATTATCCTCCGTTCTTACCGGCACGAATGGCCTAGCATTCCAAAAGGAAGAACGGGTTTGTGTGTTTACGAAGGATGTTTTGTGTTTGTTCGCACCTAGGGCCTCGGTTTATAGTCTCATCTTTTGGGGAATGGAGTTGGCAGTGACGTTAATCCCGGGTGAAAAATCCCATTGAGCAGGTGGCTTGGTGGTGGCTCGAACCAGGTCCATCAAATCGCATCACAACGCTCTAACCAGCTCACAATCATTCATTCATCCATGCAAACATCCTGTCATTTATTTAGTCACTTATCCAGTTATTCGTTCTTTCATTTCTGTGGTAAATCAGTCAGTCAGTCGTTTGATCTCATCATTCATTCATTCATTCATTTATTCATTCATTCATTGCTGACAAGTCAAAAAGAAAAACAGAGACTTGGAGTTCGATTATTTTCCTTTGCAAGTACTTGATGAACCAGTACATGGGAACAAATGACATTTACAAAACTGCATACTCATGGGGACTGGATGTAAAAAAAAAAAAAGCACAAGAGTGCTTATCCCATTATCCTCGATATAAAAGAATAAAATAAATAAATAAAATAAAATAAATAAAATAAAGTTACAAACAAACCTCATCTGGAATTCACAACACGGCCATGCTCACAGATAAACACCAGTTTCCCAGCAATCAAACGGCTTGAAGAGAAGCTCACAGCATGTTTCCGACTGACGATTTCTTTTATTATTATCCGACATTAGGAGGAAGTGTTCGTTTAAATAGATAGTCGCAACATACATGCTTGCTATTGAAAAGGCAGTTTTGAAGATAACTTCAAGAACATTGCAAAACCGGGCTGTTTTTTCACAAGCAACAACAACAACAACAACAACGAAGAATACATTAACATATCAAATTTTCATGTAAGCACATAATCACAGCATATTTATATATAGTTAGCTATACAGCTTTGAATATGACTTCACAAAACATAGAAAACTGTTTGCTTCACAAGCAACAAGAACAATAATAAAAACCCAAATAAAACCGAAAACTATCAACATCTTGAGTTCAAACTTGATTGGAAGTCATAATATTGATTTGTTCACACACACACACACACACACACACACACACACACACACACACACACACACACACACACACACACACACACACACACACACAACAAGAAAGAGCCTGGACAACGCAGAGCACTCATAATTTAGAGAATGAATTCTCCCAGAAGTGGATTGTGGCTACCTAAATGGTAGGGGAAAAAACGGTCGCATACGCATAAATCTCGCCATTGGTGAACCTCAGAGCTCTCGCCAAGGAACAGGGAAAAAAAGAAAAAAAAAGAGAGAGAACTGAGAAGTTTGACGGTAATATGAAAACAGATATGGACACTAAAACTTCAAAATGTCAAAGATAAACTGAATAGACAGTCCTTTATGCATTTAGATTCCCTTTAAAATATGAGATAAAACCATTCGTAATGTCAAGATTTGCCATAGTCAAGAATTGCCAGAATATTAGCATAAAATTATTTCCAAAGACAAAAATCTCTTACACAATGCTACAATATCTGCATATTCATAAGAATTTTTTTATAAGAATACAATCATGCAATGAGAAAACACATCTGAAAAGCTGCCCTTTTGCCGCACATTAGATTACACCACACACAAACACACACACACACACACACACACACACACACACACACACACACACACACACACACACACACTCACACACAAAAACAAACAAACAAACAAACAAACAAAAAATGTGTGTGTGTCTAATATATCTTAAAAGGGAGCAAGATACGAACAAACAAAAATTGACATTGAAAGTTAACATTTGAAAGAAAGGAAAGGGCACACAAGGAAGTGTATTGACCTAACCCTAGCATGTTTCCCGGTAGAGTTACAGTTTCCCCCATGGCATGATCAGATCCTTGAGGGCACTTGCATTGTCATCCTGCTCAACAGCATTTTTTTTAGCAAGGCAAGTTTAAAAAAAAAATTGATTAGCCAGTTTGCTAAGGTAGAACATGGTCACGTCATGTCCTGCTGTAGTGGTTATCTTCTGACGTCATCATGTGCTGTGAATGCTGTCGTCTGACGTCATCCTGTTTTGCTGTGGCTGCTGTCCTCTGACGTCATCAGGTCTGCTGTGATGGCTGTCTTCTGACGTCATCAGGTCCTGCTATGTTGGCTGTCCTCTATGATGGCTACCTTGTGACGTCGTCAGGTCTTGCTGTGGTGGCTGTCTTATGATGTCATCAGGTCTGCTATAATCTCTTGGCAAGAGTACTTGCAATTCGACTCTCAAGCATAGTTTCGGAAGACCAGGTAGGTTTTATGAAAGGCAGAAGTATAAGTAATATCCTACGATTAATTGATGACACTGTTGGTTATCGGAACCACAGACAGAAACCTGGTATTTTGCTTGCTCTTCATTACAAAGCGGCCTTTGACACAATATCTAAAGAATACATATTATGGTCTTTCAAACTGTTTAACTTTGGAAATACATTCATTAAATGGGTTGAAGTTCTCATGCGAAATGCCAACAGCAGCATAGATTATATGGGTTGGTTAACTGAACATACTGAGATTAATCCAGGCATAAGACAGGGGTGCCCATTCTCACCTATAGCCTTCATTCTGGCCCTGGAATTATTGGCCATTAAAATCAGAGCTTATGAACACATCAAAGGAATTAAGCTCCCAAATTTATCCAGTAACACTTCCAATTGTCTTCTTAAAGTACTTGTGTGTGCAGATGATATTACCTTCTTCGTAAAGGATATCTCTGATTTAAAAAAAAAAAAAAAAAAAAAGCTCTGATACTTATCTCCTACTTTTCAAAATTCTCTCGTTTATCTATGAACAAACAAAAGAGTGAGGCCATGTGGCTCAGTTTGCACAAATATCCCAACGATGATATTTATGATATCAAGTGGCGACAAAAAGGTGAATATTCTGGGGATCTACTTTAGCAACACTGTATGTGCTTCAGAAATTGAGGAAAACTGGTTACAACGTATAGAAAAAATCCACCAGACAGTTTGTGCCTGGTCCAAAAGGAATTTTAGCATGATGGGTAAATTTTGTGTTGTTAAATCTCTTCTACTGCCACAGCTCGTTTACATAATGCAGGTACTTAGCGTACCAGAAGATTGCTCAAAGAAAGTAAACGCAATGTTATTTAGATTTATTTGGAAGAAAAAGTATTCCAATACTAAAGCCTTTGAAAAGGTGAAAAGAAAAATCATCTGTAAGGCAATTGATAAGGGAGGACTAAATATGGTCAACATCACTGATTTGCAGAATTTATTTCTCCTCTCCTGGGCCCAAAACCGCTGAGTAAACCTGAGCAGAAATGGAAATGTATTCCACACGAAATCTTATCATGTACTGGAAAAAATCTATCCTGCTTTAGCTCTAATGTATAATCTGATGCATTCAAAGGGTTTGGGCTGGTACATAGTTTGTTCTGGAAAAAGGCATTAAAACTTGGTTGGATAACCTGAATGCAATAAAAACCGACAAGTTATCAAAAGCTGATTATTGGGAACAGTGCTTATGGAACAATGCAAATATCAAGTATAAAGGTACAACTCTGTTTATTAAGGATTGGATCAAAGCTGGTGTAACATATGTTTCTGCTTTAATGGAAGATGGCCACACAAAGAACTTTGCCTCTGTATGTGAAATTGTGGGTGTCCAACCTACTCGGATCTTTGAATATGGTGTTTTATGTACAGCATTAACTGCGTGCTGAAGGATCTTAAACACCAACCAGACCACTCAGGCAGAAATAAATAACTCAAATCTGAAATCTTTGGCAACACCTCGTCAGTTTCGCCTTTTTTTGATTGAAAAAGAATTAATTCAACCGTTGGCAACTAAATTCTGATTAAACAAGTTGGGTATCGAAATTCAGCCTAAAACATGGCTCACAGCCAATAAAACTACGACTGGAACTAGACTGCAATTACTCCATTGGGAAGTTTTACACAATGTAATCCTACTAATATATTGCTTAACAAATTAGGCATACTCATAATAAACATCACACATTTTGCATTGAAAAGATAGACTACATTGAATATTTTTTCTATGAGTGTAAAAGGATATATCAGATATGGAAATAGATTTAACATAGCCTTAAGCTAACATTAAAGGATGTACTATTCGGTTTTGATGGATATGAAAATAATAAGACTGTAAGCAGTTACATCAATTTACTCATTCTGATTGCTAAAATGTGTATTGGAATAGCTAGATACAGTACTCCATTTGATAGTATCATTATCTTTGACCGCGAGCTTTATTACAGAGAGATAGATTAATGAAAAAAGAGTACTTGACGTTGGTTTAGAAATGATAAAAAAAAACACTTTAAAGCTTAAAAAAACAAAAACAAAAAAAAGGTCTCTTGTGCTGTCTTTAACTCATCAGGTCTGCTGTGGTGGCTGTCTTCTACGATGCTTCTTCTAACGTCATCAGGTCCTGCTGTGGTGGCTGTCTTCTACGATGGCTGTCTTCTAACGTCATCAGGTCCTGCTGTGGTGGCTGTCTTCTACGATGGCTGTCTTCTAACGTCATCAGGTCCTGCTGTGGTGGCTGTCTTCTACGATGGCTGTCTTCTAACGTCATCGGGTCCTGCTGTGGTGGCTGTCTTCTACGATGGCTGTCTTCTAACGTCATCAGGTCCTGCTGTGGTGGCTGTCTTCTACGATGGCTGCCTCGTGACGTCATCAGGTCTTGCTGTGGCGGTTGTCTTCTGACGTCATCAGGTCCTACAGTGGTGGCTGTCCTCCTCTCCAACGTGTCCAGGTCAGGTCAGGCGGCCATGGTGACACTGGCCAGTGTCCAGCCTGTCCTCGTGTCCTCGGTCTGTCTCCGCAGTGGATCCTGGTCCGCTCCGGTCTCCGCTTCTGGCCCAAACTGAACCTCCCTCCCAGCAAGAGGACGTTAGCTAGCTCCAACAGAGGGGGTTTCGTCACTGCACTGCACTCCACTCCTGCACACTGACGGCTCCCGGGCCAGACACAGCTCGCTAGCTCATCGCTGAGTGCTGTCAGGCTGACAGACTGCTGGTTACCAGTGAGTTGGCAGGGTAGTGCCAGGTTTTGGGGTAGGTACAGTCAACGTGTGTTGACTTGCTGCTGCAGTGGTATTGCGGCAGATGCCGAGAGGCAAGCGGTAGCAACTTGCTACGCCAGCCTCGGGATCCGCGCAGCATCCAGGAGTGGGTGGTGCATTAGTTTTTCTAGCATCCTCTTGCAAAGAGGTTCAGTTTTGAAGGTGAACGACCGGTGAGGGCCTTTTTTTGCAGAATAGTCAAGGGAATGATCTGAAACAGACACTGCCACTGACAGCCAGGTTGTGTGTGTGTAGAGGATATGTCTGTGAGACATAGCGAGTTTGAGGAGAGAGAGTGACTATGCCTGTAAGACATGACATTTTATTAAGGGTTTTACGCTAGAAAAACATTTAAGTTTTCAGACCCTGTTCAGAGAAAATAAAACTGAGTATTACTTGTTTTTTCTTCTATCCTCTTTTAAATATCAAGTTATCATCAGATAGCCAGGCATTTTAATTCATCATGATGATTTGGGGGGGAATCCTCGGCTAGAGCTCCGAGGTTTACCAATGGTGATATTGCTTGTGCATATGCAACCGTTTTTTCCCCCATTTATTTATTCTTTTATATTGAGGATAATGGAATAAGCACCCACGTTCTTTTTACATCCAGTCCCCATGTGCACGCAGTTTTATAAATCTTGTCATCTGTTCCCACCAACACACAATGGCCTACTCTTAAGAAAAGTGGAACAGGATAAAACGAGTGCGCAAGATATTCTGCGTGCGTTTGCACACGGGGCCTCGGTTCATAGTCTCATCGGAAGGACTTTTGGAGAGAGTGGAGTCGGCACTGATGTTAACTCCAGGGTAAAATCCCCTCGAACGGGAATCGAACCCGAGTCGTCAAATTGCGGGGGCAATGTTCTGACCACTATGGTCGCCGCATTCCGAATTCGGGGATATCATGATGAATATAAAAATGATCTCACATCATTACAGCCCAGTATAGATATCATGATTGATATGTTGTATATAGTTAGTGCTAATAATTCTTGACATAAGAAGACAATTTGCATCGTTTTCAAATTTGTGACAGCCAAATTCTCAGGATCAGGAATAAACGTCTGTTTAGAGGAATAAAGCAAGCAAGGCAGATGTGTAGTCCCTACAAAATTCCTGACAGATTTGAAGAATTATTGTAAACATTGATATTAAATTTAATTCACAAAATTGGATAAAGGAGGGGGGGGGGGAGAGAGAGAGGAGAGACAAAACCATGTCAACGGAATTCGTGTGTGTGTGTGTGTGTGTGTGTGTGTGTGTGTGTGTGTGTGTGTGTGTGTGTGTGTGTGTGTGTGTGTGTGTGTGTGTGTGTGTGGTGCGTGCGTGCGTGCGTGCGTGTATGTGTGTGTGTGGAAGAGAGAGAGAGAGAGAGAGAGAGAGAGAGAGAGAGAGAGAGAGAGAGAGAGAGAGAGAGAGAGAGACAAGAAGGAAAGGAACCCGACAAAAACGCACACACACCGCACACACAGCACATACACATACACCACACACACAGCACCACACCACACGCACACGCACACCACACACGCACACGCCATACACACACACACACACACACAACACGACAAGACAGCAACACAGCACGACAACGCACGGTGCATACAACCACAACCACAACCAGACACGCACGGTCTAACACACTCAAACCACAACACACAGACTAACGACGACACGACACACACACACAACACAACACACACTCAACTGACAATGACAGAGACAGACAAAAGGGAGACAGTACAGACAGAAGCAACAACGGATATGCATACACCTGACGGAACCATGTCAAATTCGTCCAAGAAGGTCAAGGTCACTTTCCGCACGTATGATGTCTAAATTCACACGATGTTGCCTTGGTAACCAACTAGGCTGTGGGCACTAAAGACAAAGTGGCCACAGGTACTTAATGTACGGATAGCGACAACAATAAGCATAACAATACTTTATACTTGACGTAATGCAAAAGGTGAGCGTTACAGAATGTGGTTATCAGGTAGAGAAAATGGCGTATCAAAGTTTACAAAGATGCTCTCTCTGTCTTTGTCTGTCATTCTCTGTTCTGTCTCTGTCTCTCGTGTCCTCCATTGTCTCTATCTCTGTCTTCGTCTTTGTCTCTGTATGCCTCTGTGTGTGTGTGTGTGTGTGTGTGTGTGTGTGTGTGTGTGTGTGTGTGTGTGTGTGTGTGTGTGTGTGTGTGTGTGTGTGTGTGCGTAAGTGCCTGTGTACCTGTATGTCTGTGTGGTCGTCTGTCTGTCTTTGACTCTGTCTTTCTATCTGTCTCTGTCTCTTCGCTGCCTACCCCCGCCCCTCTCTGTCTCTGTCTGTCTTTCTGTCTGTCTGTCGGTCTCTGTCTGTCTGTCTGTCTGTCTGTCTGTCTCTCTCTGTCTCTCTGTCTCTCTGTCTCTCTCTCTCTCTCTCTCTCTCTCTCTCTCTCTCTCTCTCTCTCTCTCTCTCTCTCTCTCTCTAAGCATGTGTATGTGGGTTGTTACAAATCCCACAGCAACACAACTGACCTTTGGAGTCGTCACTCAGTTGACGCACCATCTCTGATGTGTAGGGGGCTGCAAGGGTGACGTCACTGTTGCATGTGACGTCATCAGATGATGATGACGATACTGGATAGACGTCGCAAGGAGCTATAGCTGACAGGGGATCTGTACCGGCGACGAATTGTGAAGGAAAGCAGCGGGGAGGAAGATAGACAGTCACGCGGAAGCAATTTCGGACTTTCACCACGCAGTTTGTGATGTGCGATACAGTGTTGCCATCTTAAGGAATCCAATGGAAACAAAGAAAGAAAGAAAGAAAGAAAAGCACACTCTCATCTGAAGCTTCTTCAGACTGAATTAACTGTGGGGTTTTATCAAGACAATGACATATATATGTATATATTTACATATCATTACATATATACATACATATATAATACTATAATAAACAATAAATAATGTTCAGATTTTTGCGTAGACAACTGTTTTTGCCCACCATTAAGGTAGCAGTACTGCGACTTCGGAGATGATATCAAAACACAGTACCAGAGTGCAGCAGTTTTTAAATTTTGGAACACATTCCTTTCGGCACGCAATGGCCTACTCTTCCAAAATGCAAAAAGAGATTTAACGTGTGTGAAAGATGTTCTGCCTGCGTTCACACTCCGGAACTTGAGTTATGGTCTCATCCAAAGGACCTTTGGGAGTAGTGGAGTTGGTGAACTCCGGGGAAAATATCTCATGGAACGGGAGTCTCGGCTGTGGTTCGAACCTGGGCCGTCAGATCACGAGCTCAGTGCTCTAACCACTAAGCCATGCCATGCCCCAGATATGCAAATAGGAAACAAGAGAATGGTCAGGTCCCAAACAACCTGACAGGTGAAGAAACAGCACACCAGCTATGTTGTAACATAAGATAATCATGTAAAAACAGACACAAGAGCTCGAAATAAACAGCACAAGCCTTGTTAAGGTTATAAATAACACGAGAGATATAAATAAACGATTCGAACGTTTTCTGGACAATAACCGAGTAAAACGAGAGACATAGACACCAGTATGAGAGATGTCCATGTTGTGAATGAAGCAAAAAATAAGCAACACAAACATTGTCTTGGCTAGCTATAAACAAC
>CM060318.1:71815956-71830616 GCA_030674155.1 Stramonita haemastoma
ATGAATGATCTTTTCTGAATCCACTTTGATTTGCATGAAACAAGTTATAATTAGTAAAATGGGATAAGAGGTGGTGTTTAAGATGTTTTTCGAGTGGCTTAGATAACGTTGACAGGATTGAGATTGGTCTGTAGTTTGTGGGATCATTTGGATCACCAGATTTATAAAGTGGTAGTACTTTAGCGTCTTTAAATGCTTGAGGAAAGATTGATTTTTCAATACAAAGGTTATAAATATAAGCAATGTGTTCAGAAATTATGGGTGCAGAAATTTTCAAAATTTTGCTGTCAATGTCATCCAAGCCCCGCGATTTTGACTGTTTTGATGAACACAGCTCCTTGTACACCTCATGAACACCAATGAATCCAAATTTCAGCTTTGATTGACAATGTTTGGAATTGCAAAAATCCTGCAACAGAAATAAATTGTTATAATTAGTATAATCAACCGGAACAACTTTTTCTCCTACAGTAGAGAAATGTTTATTCATTTCTTCAACTGATAGGTTATTTGATAATGGGGCTATAGATATTGAAGGTTTACCAGATAACTGGTTTATGGCTTTCCAAAGGGATTTTGCATCTTTTTTAGATGAAATGAGCTCACTGAAATATTTCTTTTTTGCTGCTCTTTTTAATACTGTTACCTTATTCCGTTGTTTTTTGAAGGTGTCATCCTTACCTGTTGATTTCAATAGGAAATCACGTTTAGCTATGGCTGTAATAATTTCATCAGAAAGCCATGGAGGCTTTTCTTTGAATTTGACACGTTTTGTTTTGAGTGGTGCATGTTTGTTATAAACTGAGAGAAAGGTTTGGTACCACACATCAAGAGCCTCTTTAGGGTCATTATACTGGTAAACTTCTGAAAAATTGGCCATACATAAATCAAAAATAAATTTGTCTGTATCAAATGATTTGTAGCTTCGGAAAGAAATGCATTTGTGCCTACAAATGGGAATTTTAGAACCCTTTTTGGACCAAGTTAAGCAAATCGGAAAATGATCACTGAGCCCAAATATAGGTACAGATGTTTCTATTATATTAGATGAATTAGTTGCATAAATGTGATCAATCAATGTTTCAGAGGATGACGCTTTTCTTGTTGAGGTGTTAATTAATTGTGATAGACTATATGATTCATAGAGGCTTTTCCATTTGTCATGGGGTTTATGTAAATCAATATTAAAGTCACCAAGTAATATTAGTTCTGTTGAATGGCTTGATACATCATCCATCAGGAGTTCAAAACGATGAAACCATTCAACTCGTTCGTCTGGGTTTCTGTAAAAGAAACCAATTAACATCGGTTTAGTCCCTTTTAAATTAATTTGTATCCATATACACTCAATACCATATTTATCAAAATGGCTAATCTGTTTATAATTAACTGATTGGTGTACATATACTATTTGTCCTGTTTGAAGAGTGGCTTTAGCATCTCTTCTGATGATATTGTATCCAGGAATTGATACAATATTATTTGATACTTTATCTGACAATCTAGTTTCAGAAAAACCAAAAACATGAAAGCAATCATTTTTGTTAGTAATAATGGGGTGTATGTCAGACAGTTTTGTTTAAGAGGTGGCATATATTTAGGTATCCTACTTTGAAACCAAATTTTGACAACCACTTCTCCACTTTGAAATTATTTGCCATTATACTGCAAATAACCCGTTATAGGTCAAAATAGCAAATAGTTGGAAACTTACATATAATTAATAACCTTATCTATTTAATTATACTAACACGACAACTACACACTTTAACTTTAAACATTTACACACAAGAAAAACAACTGGCAAAATATATGCTGAAGAAAAAGTAATCCAACTAACTGGATGAACAATATTATAGTCAAGAAATAAGAAATGCAATGGTAAATGATATGAACAAGCAAAAATCCAATGTAAACCAATGTGGTTACAGGAAGAAATGAAACACCAAAATCCGATATACCACCTCAAATGAACAAGCAGACCCAGTATACCACCTCACAATGAACGTAGTGGTAGGGAAAAACAAAAATGCAATTCATAATCTTCAGTCCCCTTGTCCACTTGGTCATGTGTCCTGCATAACAACAATAGCCACACACACACACACACACACACACACACACACACACCTCCACACGCCTGCATACTGATTTAATAGGTGAATAAGAAAATGTTCTAAAGCATCATAAAATTCTCAACTGGATCACCAAATCACCATGCCCACTGCCTTTGGTCATGCTGAGCTACTAGCTGTGAGGCCAGCTGTATTAGCTGTTGTGCACACTGACCAGCAGGGATGGTTGGGGTCCAGCTTTGTGAAGGCGGGTTGTGCATGTTTGGGGGATTTAACCCAAGGGAAGCAGAGCCCATGGGAAAGTTGGACTGTCTCTGACTGAAGTCTGCATTTTGTGCATCATGACGAGGGTAGTGATATGAGAAGGGTAATCTGGGATGAGGGGCACTGGGAATCCTGTAGTCTGGGTAGGGGAATGGCTGTGGACAAGAAAGAGATGGCTGCAGTCCACTATTCTGAAATTGATTATTTCCATCCAGAAATGATACATTTCTGGTGGATTCTTGATGCCGGGATCCACGGAGAAAATCACCAGGATGATCAGTATTGTTCTGAACCACCCGGCGACTCTCTACCGATGGTAATGGTGGAAATTCATTGAGAGATAGGAGTGGCTTCCCCTGTATTTTTCCATCCTTTACGTGATTGTATAAAGACTTGGGGACTGGACCAAAATTTTGTTTGGTGATCCAGGAGTTATCATTTGTAATAGGTAGATTGCGTGAATCATATCTCTTGCCAATAGCTTGGCCTATATTGTCTGAGGGTTTTGAAAAATGTAAATGGGAAGTCTGGGGGAGAAATTGTTTAAAATTAATTGCTAGGCGGGCTGTTCCCTTTGGACTGGGGTGGATGGCATCTTTGAGAGAGAGAGAGAGAGAGAGAGAGAGAGAGAGAGAGAGAGAGAGAGAGAGAGAGAGAGAGAGAGAGAGAGAGAGAGAGAGAGGAGAGAGAGAATGAATGAATGAATGAATGAATGAATGAATGAATGAACATTTTCATTGAGGGAAAAGATTATGCACAATGGTGGCTTGTTTTCATCCAGAGAGAGAGAGAGAGAGGAGAGAGAGAGAGAGAGAGAGAGAGAGAGAGAGAGAGAGAGAGAGGAGAGAGAGAGAGAGAGAGAGAGCAAATTTTTTTTTTTTTTTTTGCAAGGCAAATTCTTTTTTGCCTTGCAAGAGAGGGGAGAGAGAGAGAGAGAGAGAGAGAGAGAGAGAGAGAGAGAGAGGAGAGAGAGAGAGAGAGAGAGAGAGAGAGAACACCAATAATGTCCCTTCATCTTAGGGCAACAACTTACAGAGTCTCCACTTGTGGAGAGTGACCACAACTCTCAGAGCTACGCCACGTCGAGGGGTATATGGAATGACAAACGTTTGTTTCTCTGCTTGTTTGTTTGGTATGTGTATGCACGGCTTGTTTGTTTTTGCATCGTTCGTTGTTGGTCTTGTTAATTCGTTTGTTCGAATTTGAAATTTTATTCAACAGGCCAAAATGCCTCAATTTTGAAGTGCTTTTTTCAATTGGTACATCTTTCATCATTGTTTACAGAATTCCATGAACAGCACAAGCAAAACCAAAATCAATGAATAGTAATTGACTATTTGTATACTTCGATGATTCACATATCTGTCATCAATCATTCAGCTCATTATCCATACTGTTCAAAGAAATCCTGTTATTCATTTTTAGTTAGACTTATGTATGGGAACTGTCTTTTGTCCATGCCCAATTTGAATGGATGTGAACAGACAGTCTACAAAATACATGAAATATGGATTAGCATATCCTATTTCTTACAAACCATCTTAATGAACGTAACATTCATTTTAAAAACAACAGGCTTGCACAAATATCATCATTAAAACAAAACTTAAAGACTTTTTGTGTCTTCACCCAAATACTGCGTACCACTTCATCAAAGCCGGTAATTTCGTTTGTTTTGGGCTGTGTGTCTGTGGATGGTTTGAAAGTCTTCATGGTAAACATCACTGACAGCCGCTCTTCATGCCAAAGCACTTAAACACGCTGTTGTTTTGAATCAGAGAAAAACCTCCCCTGCTGGGTCTCATAGGCATTCTCAGGACCTGTCGGGTTTGTCTCCGTCCTCTTCACAGCCAACTTGCTAGAGAAAGTGAAACCCAACATCACTCCCTCAGCTAATAACGTGGATGCTTATTTCTACATGACCTTGAAGCTCATGTAGTTTTAATTGGTACTTAGTTCTAGTCTAGTTGTACCTTTCGGGAAGTTTTAGAAAAAACAAACAGTTGTTTTTGTTCGGTTGGTGTATGACTGTGAGACATGAGCAATAATAATCGATTGTAATGATTAAAGTGCTTGATATCACAGAAACCTTACCACGGTTATCAACTCTTTAAAATGAAAGCTCAAATGAAGAGTCATTAAACGAATTAGAATCCCAACATAAAAAGTATTCATTCATATATTTTTTCATACAATTTCAAGTGATAAATGAAGGGCCATTCACGAATCAAAACCATAGCAGAAAAATCATCCATTCGTATTTTTTATCAACAGCTCAGGTAATTACAAAAGTGTGCATCTGGAACTACCTTACCGAAGAACCATACTTATTATTCCATCTGCTTCACGCATTTGCTCTTTTTCTGTCTTGTGTATTTATCTTTTTCGTTATCTTTAATCAATTTAGGTTCTTGTTTACTTTTTGTATCTTTTGTCCATTTTGTGTTTGATTGTTCGTTTTTGTTCCAATATCTTTGACTTAGACAAGTTTTAAACAGACTTTTTGGAAATGCACATACTATACTGGATGTTCTTGCTCACAGCATATGCTACTTTACACAAAAGTGGACATTTTTTCTGTTGCAGATTGATCTGGTCTGCATATTCAAGGATGTGGTCTCCTGCAAGTGTTCAAAGAGACTGTCGGGCAGCGGGAAACACGGCATGTCCCTGAGAGACCTAGGCAGCAGTACTCGTCTGCGGACGATCAAATCAACGGCCTATGGCGCCAACGGTTCCGGAGATACCGGGCAGAGTGGTGGATCGGCTCCCAGAAGGCTGCACGACAGGAACCGGATGTACATTAAGCTGAACAAAGACAGCTCTGCAGTCAATAAGACCGTGTCCCCCGTGGCTCAGTGTAGTGATCAAAGTCTGTGTTCCGACAGAAGTCCTCTCAAAACAACTGATCTGACCTTTGTTTGAATAAGGGACATAAAAATGCGTGATGGTGGAAGGCAAACTCTAAGTGGACGTAATGGTGAATGATTCCTGTGCTGTTGTTTTTGTTCAATAATGAAGTGACTTGGTGGCTGAATGACTGGTTTTCTTCTGCTTGATTCTGTCAATTGTTCGTTTATTTGGCTTGCTTATGTTTTCATTCCTTTCTAACTAAGGGAATGGCTACTTTTTTCTATGGCTGTGTATCATTCTTCAACTTTTTCATTGAATTAGATATTCATTTCTGTATTGAGTCATTTCATTTACAATGTAAATGATGCATCATACAGGAAAGTGTGTGTTTACTGTTTTGCTGGATCTTATCTCTGGCAGGCTGTCAGTATTGCCAGTCAATAATCGGCGATTTTGCAGCCACCCTGTGGTAATAAATAGGTACAAAGAGAAAATAAAATACAACCAATAATCAACACTGAGTTGACAGCAGACTTTTTGTTTCTTTCCTTTTGTGATTGGGGTCTGTCTGATAGATGTATCACTCACACCATGCGTGCATACAGTCATTTCTTCTTCTTCTTCTTCTTCTTCTTCTTCTTCTTCTTCTTCTTCTTCTTCTTCTTCTTCTTCTTCTTCTTTGTTTGAGTCAAATTTTTTTTAATACATCATTAATATGCATGCATACATGAATACTAGCCCATACACATGCTCACTCGCACATATACAAAGGCACTTCTCTTACATAGACACAGACGGTACAAAGCACACATAGATGTGCACACATATTGCATTCGCTGACTAGCACATGCGCGCGCGCGCACCCACACACACACATACAGACACAGACAGACACACACACACACACATGCACGCACGCACGCACGCACACACACATGTGAAAACTGCAGAGCTAAGGAGAAAGATGGGGGGAGGGGGAAGGGGGTACTCCAGAATCTTGACCAACTGCAAGTGCAGACCTGCCAGTGTCTTCATTCCCTTCGTGTATATACACATGCATAAGATCAAATATGCACGTTAAAGATACCAAAATCCATGTCAGTGTTCAGTGGGTTACAGAAACAAGAACATATCCAGCTCGGAATACGGCTACCATCATAGAGGGCAAAAACTGTCGCCTATGCAAAATCTCGCTATTGGTGAACCTCTGAGGTTTAACCGAGGAAGAAAACAAACAACCCTAAAGAAGAAACCCCGAAACAGGTAGCCTATTTACTTGTGTGTTTTTTTTCTTTCCGCTTCTTTTAAAAAAAAAAAAATGGTTGTCTTTCATTTCTTCTGCTTTCTTTCCTTCCTCCCATCATTCCTTCGTTCCTTCCTCCCCTCCTTCTGTCTTTTCTTTCTTTCTTTATTCCTTTCTTTTTTTCTTTCTCTCTGTTCGTCTGCCTGTTTGCCTTTCTTTCTTTCTTTCTTTCTTTCTTTCTTTCTTTCTTTCTTTCTTTCTTTCTTTCTTTCAATAACCCTCTTCTTTGGGAGTAGTACTTACATGAATATGAAAAGCACCACAGGCCCAAAGATATACGTTCACGATACAAGTACAGTTGTTTTTGCTTAAAGTGACATTTCGTATCTCCGCTTCGTTTCTCCGTTATATCATTACATTTTTCTTTCGGATTTCTTTCCACACGCACCGAGAATGCACTGTCTGGGCCCAAGCAGCTTCGTTTACCGTAATCATTTTATCACTTTATCATTTGGTTTCTTTGAAAACGACGTTTATGTAGAAAATGATGTCTGTTGTGCATAGTCGTAACACTGTAGGATTGTTTTTGAAAACGACGTTAGCTTGGAAATTGGTGTCTAGGGGAAAATAGCTTGTGATGTGCTGGGGATGGTTTCTTTGTGTTTTGTTTTGTTTTGTTTTGTTTTGTTTGCTGACAACAGAAGTCTGTAAACATTCTTGAATTATTTACAGTATGAGAGAGAGAGAGAGAGAGAGAGAGAGAGAGAGAGAGAGAGAGAGAGAGAGAGAGAGAGAGAGAGACAGACAGACAGACAGACAGACAGACAGACAGACAGACAGACAGACAGACAGACAGACAGACAGACAGACAGAGACGTTTAAAGCGTTGCACAACATATGTAAATTACAATGGCAAAAACAAGACACATTTTCACTCATATTGACCTGTCAAACACCACGAGTTGTTGAATGCTGCCGCCATGAATGAAATGCAATGCTTTTTATTGATCTTTCCAAGTCAGCTGATACAGAGACCTGCCAGTGCCTTACTCTCATTTATTGCACACACGAGGAGAAGATCATGAAAGCGCATTAAAGGTATACTGTGATTCGTGTCAACATTCGGTGGATTACGAACACACCAAGCACTCACCAAAAGATTCTCCAGTACAATAAGATACACTGTGGATTTCTCCGTAGTCTGAATGCGGCTACCTCCATGGTGGGTAAAAACGGTCACATACACAAAATTTCAGCGTTGGTGAATCTAAAAACTTTATCTGAGGCACAGGAATATATATATATATATATATATATATATATATATATATATATATATATATATATATATATATATATATATATATATATAGTGTGTGTGTGTGTGTGTGTGTGTGTGTGTGTGTGTGTGTGTGTGTGTGTGTGTGTGTGTGTGTGTTGGTTATAGGTTTAGCAGAGAAAATGTCTCGACAAATAAGACGTAGCGAAAATGAAGTGTCTGGCTGTATATGACACCTCTTTAAGAAACTCAGTTTACAAGTCATTAACCTAAATAAAAAATAAAAAAAACACTACAGAACAGGCAAAGTCACCATAATTATGAAGCTTTCAGTCTTGAAAAAAAGATGCTGACACAAATTATCCCCGGTGGAAACTTTATCATAAAGCCAAAAACAACAAGAACACCCCCCAAAAAACAACAACAACAACAACAACAACAAAAGAAAACAACAACAAACAACAAAAAAACACCATCCCCCCAAAAAAAACCCAAACAACACCCCCCAAAAACAAAAACAAAACAAAACACACACACACACAAACAAACCCCCCACCAAAAACAAAACAAAACAACCCCTCCAAAGAAACCCCAACCAACAAAACCCGAGTGAGTGTTGCAGTAGAAGCAAGGTGGTGTTGCAACCCCCTAACGTCATTACACCACACACGGGAAAGCTCTCATTGACTGCTTGGAGTCGTGCGTTACTCAGCGTCCGGGAGAAATGTGGTCTGCGTTATCTCTGCTTAGTTCTGTGATGAACACAACGGTGCTATCCATCACTTTTGGCAGGTCCTGCCGCGTGAAACCTCAGGGGTCAAAGACTGCCAGCTTTCTGCCCCGAAAGAACTAAGTAAAAAGTGTAGCAGCAAATCAAAGTCTTTGTGGGTAAAAGAGGCGAGTCATTAAGTCAGAGAAAAGTACTGTGATCATGGCTGACAAGTCGAACCACATGAAAAGTGAGGGTCTGTAGATTTTTGGAAGATCTATTAAATCGTGAAAAGTTGAATCAAAATATAGGGAATGTTCCTGAGAGGGAAGGGATCTAAGTACTGTTATTTATTGCTGACAAGTCGAACCACACGAAAAGTTATGTAGCTTTTTGAAAGATAAGCCTTTGTAAAATCGTGAAAAGTTGAATCAAAGCATAGGGAATGTTCTGGAGAGGGAAGGGGTCTAAGTACTGTTATTCAAGGCTGACATGTCGAACCAAAGGAAAAGTGAATGTATATAGGCTATGCAGCTTTTTGAAAGATAGGCCTATGTTAAATCGTGAAAAGTTGAATCAAAATAATATAGGGACTGTTCTGGAGAGGGAAGGGATCTAAGTACTGTTATTCATGGCTGACAAGTCGAACCACACGAAAAGTGAATGTATATAGGCTATGCAGCTTTTTGAAAGATATGTTAAATCGTGAAAAGTTGAATCAAAATAATTATAGGAACTGTTGTGAGAGGGAAGGGATCTTAGTACTGTTATTCAAGGTTGACATGTCGAACCACAGGAACAGTGGATGTCTGTAGTTTTTCGGAATATTCCAAGTTGAATGGGAATAAAGGGGTTGTGGAGTGGTCATCATCATCATCATCCTTTACGCCCAGTGGTGTATAGGGCAGCAACAAAGACTTTCCACCCCTGCCTATCCTGGGCCAGCCTGGTCAATGAACTTTGTGGAGTGGTACATGATCTTAAAACAAGCCTGTTGAATTGAGTGCAGTACCCCAACGACTCGTCAAGGAAATACGGGAAAAGAGAGGAGAACGACAGAGAATGAAGTGATGAAGAATAGCACGGTAGTTCTGATAAACCCAACTCAATGTTTGGAAATGTGCCATCTGTATGGTTACGTTCACTATCACAAAGTATTTCCAGCTGCCATAGTTTATTTCGTAAACAGCAGTAATTTTTCATGTAGATAACACTTTCTGTTGCCAGCCATTGTATCAAAAAGAAAGAAAGAAAGAAAGAAAAATAAAGAGAAACGGAATCAAGTCTGCTTTGGATTATGTAGATTCGAGCTGCCAATATTACAGCGCTAGGCCCAAGCCAGCAGCCAGACCTTTGATCTTGAATCCATTTTTTCCCCATTCCCTTGATCGGTTTGAAATAAAAGGAATTTTCTCCTAAGTGAATAAAAATTAAGAAGAATGACGCAAGCATTGCTGACGTCAGTGCTGACGTCAATGTTATCGAAATTTGAAAGAGTGTAAATGTCTTGATGTGTCGGGGAAGCAAGAGTTAATGGAAGAAGGCATTAGCTAAGAGGTAGTTTGTGCAACTTTGATAAGGCTTTTCCTTGTTGTTGCTTTATGCAAGAAAAGAAATGACACAATGATGATGTCGGTATCATAATTTTATTCAGAACAGACTTAAAGCAGATTGTCTCTTTCTGTGTCTTCTCTTTAGAGACTGTTTACAGTGGAATAATTTAAGGCCTAATACACACGATAGTATCTAATCACCTTAAGGGACTATTGCAGATCCTTGACATACGTTGTACAAAGCCTGTGATGCAAGTGAAAGGGTTCTCCCCCTCCCCCCCCCCCCCCCCCCCCCCCCGCACACGCACATCACAAGGAGAAAATTGTCGATTGATATAGGCTATCCTTGCTGATGTACCAGGTAAAAGGTAAAGGTGTCCCTTAACCTGTGCAGTCATTGGGGAGCGAGATGTCGAGAGACCTCAGCTTCTCTAGGGGCCAGCATGTTGAGGGCGGTGCCCACCTCCTCTCTCCCGCTGCTTTACCCTCCCTGACTTACTGAGGGAGGGTACCCATTTACAGCTGAGTAAACTGGGGGACTGTACTGAAGCCAGGGTGCGTAAACCGTCATCCATGCACTTGAATCAATGCTGCCACCTTGGCTTGGGGAAAGCCAGTGCTCTGACCACTGAGCTGTCCCTTCTACCATGATGTACTGCTATGTTTCAAATCTGGCTAAAAGTCGAGTCCCAAACATAAAAACCAACTAGATCTATAAAAATGACGACATCCATATCAAAGATTCTGTAAACACACACACCACACGGACGCACGTACGCACGCACGCACGCACGCACACACACACACACACACACACACACACACACACACACACACACACACCACACACACACACACACGAACGAAGAGAGAGAGAGAGAGAGAGAGAGAGAGAGAGAGAGAGAGAGAGAGAGAGAGAGAGAGAGAGAGAGAGAGAGAAGAATCCTGAACTTGCCACCCACACGATTGTTTATCCAGCTTCGGGCTTTGACATTATGTGTTGAAATGCAATCCGATTATCCGGCGATATGAGAAAACTGTGCATAAGTCTTTCTTAGGGTTATCCCGTGCAGTGGCTTGACATACATGACATCTGACTGGCAGTTTCTGTTTAGGACAAGATAAGCTACTGCAAAGCACCACACAGTTTCCCTTCTTTGCTCTAAAAATGCACCATGTCACCTTTTTGGGGGCAGGAAAACCTTGTATAGTGGCAACAGGTAACAAAACGTGAACGTACGTACATACTTCTTGAGGTCAGGTTGTGTATGACGTCACTAACAATATCCACAAGTGTTTTTTTTTGTTCGCTTATATTATTATTTTTTAACTGGAAAAATAGGTGCCTTCATCTTCCCCTTCAAAAGTTTTCATAGATCATTTCTACATCTTACTTAAGCTGTCATCATATATTTTTGTGGATGGAGAAAAATGGAGATATTTCGGGTGACGTCACACCTGACTTGACCTCAAGGGGGATTGAACATACGTCACAAAACATGGCGGTGATTCGTACAGAAAAAAACAAGCACATTCATCATGCTGCCAGTATGTCATAGCCTGTAAATCCTGTGCGTAACAGTTATTCACCTTTGCTCTGCCAACTACAGGGAACTCTCTGCCCCTTAATCCAGGACATCCCTCAACCCCCAACTGTTTTCAAAAGTCGGCAGAACCTACTACATCTGTGTCTGAATGTGTTCTATACATACGTCTCTGCATTTTTTTTGCCAATCACTGCAGGTGAAGGACAGAAAGGGGAAAATGTCTTGGTCATGCTGGGAGATACTGAGGATTTTCGCTTCTCTGTATTCCTTGTAATGATGACGTTAATTACAGTATCTTCCTCATGGATACTTGATCTTTCAAACATTCAAAAACACAAAGTAAAATTTTTTAATAGCACGTGTGTGTGTGTGTGTGTGTGTGTGTGTGTGTGTGTGTGTGTGTGTGTGTGTGTGTGTGTTTTGTGTGTGTGTGTGTGTGTGTGTGTGTGTGTGCGCGCGCACACACACACACACACACATTTTGGGCATTCATATGTTTGGGTATAAGCCGAAAATTATTATCATTAATATTATGTGTAATACAATGTATTGTTGCGTAAACTTTACCAGCTTTCGTTCCCACAAGATTTGCTATATTCAAGCCAGGCTGCACTTTTGGGGCTGTGGTGTCCCCACAAAAACACCGCCACCCTTATCAAAGGTGCTAGTAAAGTGTATATGCACACATTGGAGGCATTCTTATGGTGCCGTGGGCTCTGTTACTGCGCAAAAGTAGGGGTAGGGCGGGATTCAAACCAGCACTTTGTCACATGGTCTGTATATGCCCCTTATTCCTGGGAGTATGTATAGCGCCCATAAGCTGCTCCCGTTTGTGTTTGTGTGTGGTTTGTTTTATGTGTATGTGCATCGGCGACGACCTTGCACTGTGCTGTGGTGCATTGTATTGTATATCATCATTAATATTATGTGTAATACCATGTATGTTGCGTAGGCATTACCAGCTTTGTTCCGACAAGACTTGCTCTTTCAAGCCAGGCTGTCTTTTTTTGAGATGTGGTGTTGCCACAAGAAACAGCGACACCCAGATAAAAAATGCTAGTTAGGTGTGTATGCATACAGTAGAGCACTCTCCTGGTTCCGTGGACTCTGTTACTGCGCAAAAGTCAGGATAGGACGGGACTCAAACTGGCACTACTATGTCACATCTTATAGATATACGCCTTATTCTGAGGGTGTGTATCAAGCGACGTATGCTTGCTTGCATTTGGTATTTGTGGTGTGAGTTGTTTTGTGTGTGTGTGCTGTGGTGGACGACGACCCTGCACTGTGCTGTGGTGCATCGTGTTGTATTATTATCATTAATATTATATGTAATATAAATATTGTTGCGTACACTGTGTCAGCTTTTGTTCCGACAAGACTTGCTTTATTGAAGCAGGCTCCTCCTTTTCGGGGCTTGTGGTGTCACCATAAGAAAGTGCCACCCATATCAAAGATACTAATAAAGCGCATATGCTTACAGTAGAGCCTCTCTTGGTTCCGTGGGCTGTGTTATCGCGCACAATGTCGGGATAGGACGGGATTCAAACTAACCCTTTGTTACATCTTCTCGCCTTATTCTTCAGGGTGGGTATGCGCGCGCGTATGCGTGTGTGGCCGATCTTGCCCCAAACACACACACACACACACACACACACACACACACACACACACACACACACACACACACACACACACACACACACACACACACACACACACACACACACACACGAAAGAGGCTGGAGATAAAATGCGACTTAAAAAAAAAAATCTTGAAAATAGCTATGTCACTTTGTCAATTACAAATCGTGATTTAGGAAAAAAATAAATGAAAGGTTAGAACAAGTCCCCCTCCCCCCCCCCCCCCCCCCCCCCCCACCCCGAAAGAATAACATTTCACAAGACGGATTATCTGCTGTTGCAAAACACACGTGTGTGTACCAACATTTGCCCAGGAGAGTGCGTGGCTCGTGGTCAATATTTGCCCAGCTCTCACTCATGTTCTTTATAACTTAATGGGAGGGGATGTCAGACTCGCTCTACATCTGCATCAGCAATCAGTACCCGGGCCAAGCAGCAGACAGACTGACAGACAGACAGACAGACAGACAGACAGACAGAGAGAGAGAGAGAGAGAGAGAGAGAGAGAGAGAGAGAGAGAGAGAGAGAGAGAGACAGACAGACAGACAGACAGACAGACAGACAGACAGACAGACAGACAGGCAGCCTGACAGACAGACAGACAGGTGGGCAGGCAGACAGACAAAGACAGACAAAGAGACAGGCAGAAAGGCAGGCAGGCAGGCAGACAAACAGACAGACACAGACAAACACAGACAGACACAGACAGGCAGACAGACAGTGTCAACATCACAGATGGATGGATTGTGCAGCAGCTAAAATAGCTGAAGGGCTTAAAACCCTGCTGTTGTCATGGAAAATTGGAACTCTGCAGAATTGTGCACTCCCTGTTTTTTTTGTGTCCATGGAGAAAAAAAAAAGATAACTTGCAGTTTTTTTTTCTTCTGTTAATTGTGTGTGTGTTGGTGTGTGTGGTGTGGTTGGTGTGTGTGTGTGTGTACTTAAGTTTCAATCAGTTGTCTACATTTCAGATCTGATACAGATTTATTTCTTATTTTCTTTAGAAAATGAGCCAGGAAGACATTTACTTTTGCATCATCAATGATATCAGCAACACTTGTCATTGCCTCTCAGATTCAGAAATAGCCAGTGCACCATCGTTCCCTTTTCTATCACACAGATATAGGAGCATCATTAAGTACTTCAAAGAAAATGGGAGTTAAGAAAAGCAAGACTTGCAGATGAAAAAAGAAATGCAAGAAAATTGCATTCACCAGATATCAGTCTTTTCCAAACACAAAAGACAAAAACTGCAAATAAAAATAAAACAAAAGGGAAAACGTCACACTTTTAAAAAATATATTTTTGTATTTTCACGGAATGGGAAATGAGCACTGCATAATTGGTGCTGTGTTTGATGCTGGAATTTGAGAAATAATCATGACAGAAACTGAAAGGGAAACGAAAAAGTGAAACAAAAAGGTTTGATATTGAAACTGGTACCAAACACGTTTTAAAAGACACAGTTACAGAACACAGAATCGCATAGTTTT
>CM060318.1:71830716-71835716 GCA_030674155.1 Stramonita haemastoma
AAAAAGCATTGCATTTCATTCATGGCGGCAGCATTCAACAACTCGTGGTGTTTGACAGGTCAATATGAGTGAAAATGTGTCTTGTTTTTGCCATTGTAATTTACATATGTTGCGCAAACGCTTTAAACGTCTCTGTCTGTCTGTCTGTCTGTCTGTCTGTCTGTCTGTCTGTCTGTCTGTCTGTCTGTCTGTCTGTCTGTCTGTCTGTCTGTCTCTCTCTCTCTCTCTCTCTCTCTCTCTCTCTCTCTCTCTCTCTCTCTCTCTCTCTCTCTTCTCTCTCTCTCTCTCTCTCTCTCTCTCTCTCTCTCTCATACTGTAAACTATTCAAGAATGTTTACAGACTTCTGTTGTCAGCAAACAAAACAAAACAAAACAAAACAAAACACAAAGAAACCATCCCCAGCACATCACAAGCTATTTTCCCCCAGACACCAATTTCCAAACTAACGTCGTTTTCAAAAAACAATCCTACAGTGTTACGACTATGCACAACAGACATCATTTTCTACATAAACGTCGTTTTCAAAGAAACCAAATGATAAAGTGATAAAATGATTACGGTAAACGAAGCTGCTTGGGCCCAGACAGTGCATTCTCGGTGCGTGTGGAAAGAAATCAGAAAGAAAAATGTAATGATATAACGGAGAAACGAAGCGGAGATACGAAATGTCAGTTTAAGCAAAAAACAACTGTACTTGTATCGTGAACGTATATCTTTGGGCCTGTGGTGCTTTTCATATTCATGTAAGTACTACTCCCAAAGAAGGGGTTATTGAAAGAAAGAAAGAAAGAAAGAAAGAAAGGCAAACAGGCAGACGAACAGAGAGAAAGAAAAAAGACAGGAATAAAGAAAGAAAGAAAAGACAGAAGGAGGGGAGGAAGGAAGGAATGATGGGAGGAAGGAAAGAAAGCAGAAGAAATGAAAGACAACCATAATTTTTTTTTTAAAAAGAAGCGGAAAGAAAAAAAAAAAAACACAAGTAAATACCTGTTTCGGGGTTTCTTCTTTAGGGTTGTTATATCCTCGGTTAAACCTCAGAGGTTCACCAATAGCGAGATTTTGCATATGCGACAGTTTTTACCCTCTATGATGGTAGCCGTATTCCGAGCTGGATATGTTCTTGTTTCCGTAACCCACTGAACGCTGACATGGATTTTGGTATCTTTAACGCGCATATTTGATCTTATGCATGTGTATATACACGAAGGGAATGAAGACACTAGCAGGTCTGCGCTTGAAGTTGACCTGGGAGATAATAAAAATCCCCACCCTTTTAATTCACCAGACACCGCCAAGATTTGAACCCACGACTTCGTGGACCCATGGGATTGAAGTCGAACGGTCTTAACCACTCGGCTATAGCGTCCGCCATGTTTGGGTTTCCCTTCCCCAAGGAGACGTCACAGGAAACGTGGAATATTCCATGGACGCTTCACCATATGGACCACTGGGCAGAGTCTTCACCAACCTTCTACCTAACTCAAAGCCCTAGGTGTATGCTGGCTGTATTCCTGCCACCCATACCACTGCACATAATTATCTGAGCTACTCTTCCGTTGAAATATGGATGGCTTTAAACATATCAGAATTATATGCTCTCTCTCTCTCTCTCTCTCTCTCTCTCTCTCTCTCTCTCTCTCTCTCTCTCTCTCTCTCTCTCTCTCTGTTCAGTTGTTGGATTTTTCCCCCTTACATAATATATGGTACGAGACGTCTTGAAAAATGTTAAGCTTGGGCGTTACGTCATAATATTGTTGATTTTTTTACGTGTTTGTTTGATTTTTGTATGATGATTTTCTTCTTCACTACACACGTTTTTGTTAACATCGTTTTTGTTACAGTTACACGGGTTATATTCCTTCTTTTGATTGTTTATTACGAGACCATTTTCATCTCAATTATATGTTGTCTGTAAAGATAGTTTTTGTCTCGATTACACATTTTTATAGAACTGATTTTCGTCTTCCTTACACGTTATTATAGAGACGGGGTTTTTTGTTCTTTTATATGCTGTTATTCAGGTCTCAGCGGAGTGTTGCCAATATAGGGACTGCTACTCAAAGACAATGAAATGTTATAACCATCAGTTCTGACTATGCAGAGGGAGGTCTCTACATGACAGTTTTCGTCTGCATTACACGTTTCAACGGAGACAGATGTTTTTTAGTCTTCACTACATAGCCTACCCTCAGGACTCCAGTCGTACACAGTCAGAACGATAGAACAGAACAGAACAGAACGAGCAGAATAGAATGAAGTAGGACAGCACAGGATAGAAATTTCAAAAAGAGACGAGTCTGCTTTAAGATGACATCTAATATTCATTTTACCAGAATTATCATTTGTAAGGTTTTTTTCGGCATTGTGTCCTTGCTCAAAAATCAGAATAAGATTTTTTCCCCAGAATGATTTCCTGTCGATTGATTGCGGTTAAATTTACCGGAGAATTTTCCTTTGTCCTGTATGTTACTTGCTCTTGTCTTTTAGTAAGCATTAACGTTATCATCAGATCATCATCATCATCACATTCATCATCATCACCTTAATCATCATCATTAATATCATTATTGTGCTCATCATCATTATCATCATCACCACCACCACCACCATCATCACTGTCGTCATCGTCGTCGTCGATTTTGCTGTAGTAGTTGTTTCCTTACTGCTGCTGCTGATGTTGTCGCTGCTGCTGCTGCTGCTACTGTTTTTGGTCTTACTGTTGCTACTGTTGTGATTCCTACAATATTCTGGTGTGTGTCTTTTTTTAATTGCGCTCTCTCTTGCTTGTCACTGTTCACGTAATGCCTACATTGGTGGTGTCAATGACAATCAGACACTTACTGAGCCCTGCTCTGCCATCACCCAAGGACTAACAGAGTGAGGAAAGTCCTTAGTGTCAGGCCGCTTGGAGGCCACCACTCAGATGAGACCTGCCCTGCTGGTGACCACTGCTGGTCAAGATTCGGGAGTACCTCCTTCCCCCTCCCCCCATCTTTCCCCTGAGCTCTGCAGTTTTCACATATATGTGTGTGTGTGCGTGCGTGCGTGCGTGCGTGCATGTGTGTGTGTGTCTCTCTGTCTGTCTGTGTCTGTATGTGTGTGTGTGTGCGTCGCGCGCGCGCATGTGCTGGTCAGCGAATGCAATATGTGTGCACATCTATGTGTGCTTTGTACCGTCTGTGTCTATGTAAGAGAAGAAGTGCCTTTGTATATGTGCGAGTGGGCATGTGTATGGGCTAGTATTCATGCATGCATGCATATTAATGATGTATTAAAAAAAAAAAACATTGACTCAAACAAAGAAGAAGAAGAAGTAGAAGAAGAAGAAGAAGAAGAAGAGAAGAAGAAGAAGAAGAAGAAGAAGAAGAAGAAATGACTGTATGCACGCATGGTGTGAGTGATACATCTATCAGACAGACCCCAATCACAAAAGGAAAGAAACAAAAAGTCTGCAGTCAACTCAGTGTTGATTATTGGTTGTATTTTATTTTCTCTTTGTACCTATTTATTACCACAGGGTGGCTGCAAAATCGCCGATTATTGACTGGCAATACTGACAGCCTGCCAGAGATATGGTCCAGCAAAACAGTAAACACACACTTTCCTGTATGATGCATCATTTACTTTGTAAATGAAATGACTCAATACAGAAATGAATATCTAATTCAATGAAAAAGTTGAAGAATGATACACAGCCATAGAAAAAAAGTAGCCATTCCGTTAGTTAGAAAGGAATGAAAACATAAGCAAGCCAAATAAACGAACAATTGACAGAATCAAGCAGAAGAAAACCAGTCATTCAGCCACCAAGTCACTTCATTATTGAACAAAAACAACAGCGCAGGAATCATTCACCATTACGTCCACTTAGAGTTTGCCTTCCACCATCACGCATTTTTATGTCCCTTATTCAAACAAAGGTCAGATCAGTTGTTTTGAGAGGACTTCTGTCGGAACACAGACTTTGATCACTACACTGAGCCACCGGGGACACGGTCTTATTGACCGCAGAGCTGTCTTTGTTCAGCTTAATGTACATCCGGTTCCTGTCGTGCAGCCTTCTGGGAGCCGATCCACCACTCTGCCCGGTATCTCCGGAACCGTTGGCGCCATAGGCCGTTGATTTGATCGTCCGCAGACGAGTACTGCTGCCTAGGTCTCTCAGGGACATGCCGTGTTTCCCGCTGCCCGACAGTCTCTTTGAACACTTGCAGGAGACCACATCCTTGAATATGCAGACCAGATCAATCTGCAACAGAAAAAATGTCCACTTTTGTGTAAAGTAGCATATGCTGTGAGCAAGAACATCCAGTATAGTATGTGCATTTCCAAAAAGTCTGTTTAAAACTTGTCTAAGTCAAAGATATTGGAACAAAACGAACAATCAAACACAAAATGGACAAAAGATACAAAAAGTAAACAAAAAACAACAAGAACCTAAATTGATTAAAGATAACGAAAAAGATAAATACACAAGACAGAAAAAGAGCAAATGCGTGAAGCAGATGGAAAAATAAGTATGGTTCTTCGGTAAGGTAGTTCCAGATGCACACTTTTGTAATTAGCTGAGCTGTTGATAAAAAATACGAATGGATGATTTTTCTGCTATGGTTTTGATTCGTGAATGGCCCTTCATTTATCACTTGAAATTGTATGAAAAAATATATGAATGAATACTTTTTATGTTGGGATTCTAATTCGTTTAATGACTCTTCATTTGAGCTTTCATTTTAAAGAGTTGATAACCGTGGTAAGGTTTCTGTGATATCAAGAACTTTAATCATTACAATCGATTATTATTGCTCATGTCTCACAGTCATACACCAACCGAACAAAAACAACTGTTTGTTTTTTCTAAAACTTCCCGAAAGGTACGACTAGACCAGAACTAAGTACCAATTAAAACTACAAGAGTTTCAAGGTCATGTAGAAATAAGCATCCACGTTATTAGCTAAGGGAGTGATGTTGGGTTTCACTTTCTCTAGCAAGTTGGCAGTA
>CM060318.1:71845716-71873216 GCA_030674155.1 Stramonita haemastoma
TTCGAATTTCATGAGAATATTTTTTACTCTGGCCGGCTTCGACCAAGAGTGAGTTTTCTGTGGGCTTATAGGGAAGGCTGGGACCACTCAGTCGAACTTCATCTACTTAGCGAATACGTTTTTGAGAGTGTTGTTCCAATTACCTGACCAATGTCTGTATCTCTCGGGGGCCCAGTTGACCACGGGATATGATGGAAAGCGTAGAGTACAGCCCTGTCACGTAGTCTCAAAGCACATGTTTTTGCACAGCAGCATCATTACATCATCCTCATCGCCAGTGATCATCATGCAATGAGAGAGAATTGTCTCTGACTCGGTGGTACGTCCGTCCCTTTTCTGTGGTCTCTCCTTTTCTGTGGTCTCTCCCTTTTCTGTGGTCTCTCTTTTCTCGGGTCTCTCCTTTTCTTGGTCTCTCCCTTTTCTGTGGTCTCTCTCTTTTCTCGGGTCTCTCCCTTTTCTCTGGTCTCTCCCTTTTCTCGGGTCTCTCCCTTTTCTCTGGTCTCTCCCTTTTCTCGGTCTCTCTCTTTTCTCGGGTCTCTCTCTTTTCTCGGGTCTCTCTCTTTTCTCGGGTCTCTCTCTTTTCTCGGGTCTCTCCCTTTTCTCGGGTCTCTCTCTTTTCTGTGGTCTCTCTCTTTTCTCTGGTCTCTCTCTTTTCTCTGGTCTCTCCCTTTCTGTGGTCTCTCTTTTTCTGTGGTCTCTCTCTTTTCTGTGGTCTCTCCCTTTTCTCTGGTCTCTCCCTTTTCTCTGGTCTCTCCCTTTTCTCTGGTCTCTCCCTTTTCTCTGGCTCTCTCTTTTCTCTGGTCTCTCTTTTCTCTGGTCTCTCCCTTTTCTCTGGTCTCTCCCTTTTCTCGGGTCTGTATGATCACAGTGTCGGTTTCCCCATACATTTCTGTGCCTGTGGTGAGTTTGTGTCAAAGCCTTCAAGGCTGGAAGTTCGTTGGAAGAACTTGGCAATGATCGCCACCTCGAATGAGTGTCTGACTCTGTCTGGCTCCGCGACTAAGATACCACTGTCCTCAATAGAGGGCTTAGTAGGTGGTGTCCTGCGTATCTTAGCTCAGAACAGGCACACTGACGAACTCTACTAAAGTGATCCGGCAACAATGCAGGGCCCCTCTAGCTGGTGGCACGACGACAGCCTGACTTTGACAGGCTGTCTGTGGAGTTCCGACCTGACGATGCAACATACCGACTCTGGGTAGGTTAGGGCAGACAGAGTGATGGGAGCGGCATGGAAACAGCAGTACAAGAGACGTAGTGAAAGATGAGACATCACAAAAAAGACAGAGAAGTAAACCAACCCTGTGGCTATCATTGTAGAAAATGGGGCTGACCAAACTGTTGGCTATGATGAACCATGTACAGACACATACAGAGACTGCCGAACAGACACATAGACACACAGACAGACATACAGACAGACTCAGATAGCCAGACACGAGCAGAAAGACAACAACAAGAGAGACGAAGAAAGAGATTTTTTAAAGACAGAAAACAGGCAAACATAGATACCCAAACACACAGACAAACAAACACAAGAAAACAAAACAAACAAACACACACACACACACCCACCCACACCCACCCACCCACCCACACACACACAACACACAACACACACACACACACACACACACACACACACACACCACCCACTCCCACCCACCCCACCCACAACCCCCACCCCACCCCAACCCCCACCCCACAACCCCACAACACCCACCCCCATACCCCCCACAACCCCCCCACAACCCCCCCACACGCACCCTCCCCCAACCCACCACCACCCCACCCCCACCCACAACCCCCCCACCCACCCCAAAACCCCCACCCCACCCCTCCAACCCCACAACCCCCCCCACCCCTCCAACCCCACAACCCCCACCCCACCCCTCCAACCCCAAAACCCCCACCCCACCCCTCCAACCCCACAACCCCCACCCAACCCTCCAACCCCACAACCCCCACCCAACCCCTCCAACCCCACAACCCCCACCCAACCCCTCCAACCCCAAAACCCCCACACCCTCCAACCCCACAACCCCCACCCCCCCAACCCACCACCCCACCCCACCCACACCACCCAACCCCCCCTCACCCCCCCAACCCCCCACAACCCCCACCCCACAACCCCACCCAAACCCACCCAACCACCCACCCCACCCAAAACCAACCCCAAAACTCACCCTAAAGCTCTCGTTAGTGAAGCTGTAGATGATGGGGTTGACGAAGCTGTTGGCCATGGCCAGCCAGTGCACGCTGTAGAAGAGCCCCACGTAGAAGCGCTCCTCCTGCACAGTGCTGTACGTCATCAGCTCCGGATGGAAGTCCAGCAGCAGGGTGAAGACGTGCAGCGGTAGCCAGCACAGTCCGAACATCGCCACCACCACCACCAGCATCTTCACCACCTGTTTGGGTTTTTTGGGGTTGAGGGTGGGGGGTTGGGGGGTGGGGGGGGGGGGCAGAGAGAGGAGAGAGAGAAGGGAGTTAGATGAGTGTCTAAAATAAAATAATAAAATATACATCGCCACCAGCAGCACCAGCAGCAGCAGCAGCATCTTCACCACCTGCTTGTTTGGTTGTTTGTGTGTGGGGGGGCAGAGAGAGAGAGAGGGGGAGAGAGAGAGAGAGAGAGAGAGAGAGAGAGAGAGAGAGAGAGAGAGAGAGAGAGAGAGAGAGAGAGAGAGAGAGAGAGAGAGAGAGAGGAGAGAGAAGAGAGAGAGAGAGAGAAGTTAGGTGAGTGTGTGGTTTTTTAAGAATAAAGAGAGGAGGCGGGTGGGGTGTGGTGGGGGGGGAGAAAAAATGAAGGAAGAAAGAGAGAGGAGAGAGAGGGGGGGGGGGAGGAGAAGGAGAAGAAGAAGAAGAAGAGGAAGAAGAGGAAGAAGAGAAGAAGAAGAAGAAGAAGAAGAAGAAGAAGAAAAGAAGAAGAAGAAGAAGAAGAAGAAAGAAGAAGAAGAAGAAGAAGAAGAAGAAGAAGAAGAAGAAACAACAACAACAACAACAACAACAACAATGACAACGACAACGACAACAGCAAGAAGAAAAGACACACAACAAATGGCAAGTATGAAAAAGAAAACAGACAGAAAACGAAACAAAAAGAAAGCAAGCAAGGAAGCAAGACAACAACATCAAAACTCAGACAGTCAAAAGACAGACAGAACGATCAGTTAAAAAAAAAAATGACAGACAGACAGACAGGCAAAGAATGATTGGTGCACAATCTCAAAGGCATATCTTCTTTCCGGCAGCAGTTTATGTCAGTCTGTGGCATTAGCACTTTCCTCGCAGTCTCTCTGTTTTTCCAATCTAAATCAGTGACAGGGACACGAAGCAAGATCCTGCAATAATTCATCGGGAATGTCGCCAGCTATGCTGTGACTCGCCAGACTAAAGGTTTCTTAGTATTAGAGCGTTGGATGACAGAACACAGTTCTTTTTCTGCGAATCTCAGGTTTGCTTTATGCTGTTGATTTTTGTGTATAAGGCACTGGTGTGATTTTCGAAGAAAAGCGGTTGCGCCTAATCTCCTCAATCCTGCATACCATACCCCCTCTCCCAACCCCTACCTTTTCTCACTTGCATAGAGCATAGAGACATAGGTCACAACTCATTTCATACCACAAACGAGACATTCTCGATTCAATTTTCTTTGGGAGGGGGGGGGTATAAACAACACACTCTCTGGTACAAAATTTCTCAAATTTCAACACAGACAAAAAAGCTGGGTTTCTCAAAAACTTTTTTTTTCATTGAATCAACTACTTTTCAAGTCAGAATACGACTTTAGCTGGAAAGGCTGCTCTCTCGTTAAAAAGAAAGAAAGAAAGAAAGAATGATGATGAATGAATGGAATGAATGAATGAATGAATGATTATAAAAGAACGAAACAAAGAAAGAAAAAAAAAAAAAAAAAGAAAGAAAAGAAAAAAGAAAAAAAAAAAAGAAAAGAAAGAAAGAAAGAAAAAAAGAAGAAAAACAAAGAACAAAACAGAAAAAAGAATAGAAACTGTTATCTAATAGTTTCAGTCCATAAACTTCCTTAATCAAAACTTCACTGGTTGCAAACAATGACCGCTTTGCGGCGTAGCAGTTATGTGTGTGGGAGAGAGAGAGAGAGAGAGGAGAGAGAGAGAGAGAGAGAGAGAGAGAGAGAGAGAGAGAGAGAGAGAGAGAGAGACAGACAGACAGACAGACAGAAGACAGAGACAGAAACAGACAGAGACAGACAGAGACAGAGACAGACAGAGACAGACAGAGAGACAGAGACAGACAGACAGACAGACAGACGACAGACAGACAGACAGACAGACAGATAGAGACAGAGACAGAGAGAAGAACTAAAAATGCTCAAAGTCTTTATAGCCCAAGAGCCACAAAGATTGTATCAGGACTGGCGCTGTGTTGCCATGTCTCGGACCAACGACTGTTGACATATTGAAATGACTGCATTCCACAAAGGCATTCACTTCACAGTGACAGTAGCCCATGCCATCAGGAGCCAATAACCTTAGACAACGGGGGAAAACTGAAGAAATGAGAGAGAGAGAGACAGAGACAGAGACAGAAGACAGACAGACAGACAGACAGAGACAGAGACACAGAGACTAGAGAGAGAAGAGAGAGAGAGAGAGAGAAGACAGAGAAGGAGACAGACAGAGAGAGACAGGGCAGAGAAGACGAGAAGAAGAGAGAGAGAGAGAGAGAGAGAGAGAGAGAGAGAGAGAGGAGAGAGAGAGAGAGAATTGTATTGGAGACAAAATCAACATATAGTGTGTGATGGAAATTCTGTGCATCAAAATTTTTTCTTCACTCTTGAGAGAGAGAGAGAGAGAGAGAGAGAGAGAGAGAGAGAAGAGACAGAGAAGAGAACAGAGACATAGTAGAGAGAGAAGAGAGAGAGAGAGCACATTGTCATTTGGAGACAAAATCACAACCACAGTAGTGTGCTGATGGACATATTCTGTGAAACAATATTTTTTCTACACCTCTCTGAAGAGAGAGAAAGAGGGGGGGAGGGAGAGAGAGAGAGAGAGAAACCAAGCCAGAGCAGAGAAATGCTTTGTTCAAAACCACATTGTCACCGGAGACAAAGGACAACCATAGTAGAGGAACTGATGGGCAGATTCTGTGAGACAATATTTCATCTTCACCTCTCTGGGGGGAACAACTCAATAATGGAGGTAAACGTGTCAAATAAACGCGGACAATCTAGACAGGAGGAGCGTTTTATTGCTGGGGATTTGACAGTCGTCAACGAATGGCGAATAGCGCTAGCTGTTGTTAGTCCAGGTTAATACTTGGAGCATAAAACGACGACGTTATATTAAGATGTAGTTTTTTTTATGTAAGGCTATATCAATAGCATCAGTAGTTTCAAGTAATGGGTATATCAATAGCATCTGCGAGGTTTGTTTGTTTATACATTATTATCAAAGGCTACATGAATTACCGCGTGTAGAACAAAAAATGTCAACAAAATAGAACGAACGCAATTATTGGTATAAGAACTGACACAAGTGTAGCCTACACGCCTACACTTGCGCGCTGTATGCACGCACGCACGACATCACATACACACACATGCATGCACACAACAAGCACGCACGCACGAACACACACACACACACACACACACACACAACACACACACACACACACACACACACACACAAAACACACACACACACACACACACACACACACAACACACACAACACACACACAAACGAACAAACGAACGACGAGACAACTGACAAGAGACAAACAATGGACAGCAGACAGACAAACAGAGACAGGCTGACAGAACAGAACTCTGAACTCTGAAAAGATTGATTCATACAGAGGCCATTGCCCCATACCTGAAGGTGGTTTCTAATCAAATCGATAGTCTAATAATAGCAATACCGGTATAGTACAGCTGTGACAAGCACATGCAAAACCAATCCACAGCGGAAAAACTTACAACTACTAGCGGGCAGGGGGGGGGGGGGGGGGGGGGAGGCAGGTACCAGCCTTTCTACATCATGATTATTTTTATCTATTATCTTTTATTCTAAAAGTTTTGCGTAAGTGTCAAGCTAAATTGCTCGTGATATTAGAATTACTGCATCCAAGGAGTTTCCAGATTCTAAATGCATTAGGCTGGCTACTGTTATATTGCTGGGCTACTTTTTGGGGGCCCATTGGGCAGAGATAGAGAGACACGCAAACTAAAGCGGTAGGAGCACGTCACATGAATATCTGGACTGGCCAAGACTATTCTACAGGGAACAGTACAAGGAGGGAGACGATAAACAAGGAAAATGATGGGAAGACAACATCAGGGAGTGGACTGGTCTTGGGTGATTTGCTACAGAAAGCAGAGGACCGCAGGGCGTGGAGGAAGCTGGTTGCAAAATCTTCACTGGTGCCCCTGCTGGCCAAGGGACTACGGGATAGGTGAAGGTGAAAATGAAGAGAAACACAGAGAGGATAGAAAAACAGAGAGAGAGAGAGGAGGGGGGGAGAGACAGAGATAGAGACAGAGAGACAGAGACAGAGAGACAGAGAGACAGAGACAGAGACAGAGAGAGAGAGAGACAGACAGACAGACAGACAGACAGACAGACAGACAGAGAAAGAGAGAGAGGAAACCTAAACGCAAATAAAAACCCACACGGCATACAGATGTGTGCCACATGCGCAAGAGCAAGCTAATGGCTTATAGTTACTGCAGAACGAAGGAATTTCCTACACAATATTCCGAAGACAAAAGGGGGAAACATGACAGCTACAAAACAGCGTGTAGGCAATCTGCAGGAATGAACCTTAAAGGAGGGAGGGAGGGGGGGCTCCAGACGTGTGATTCATTTATGTGTCTCTCCTGCCCCCCTCCCCCCCCCCCCCTCCTAAAAAACAAACCAACAACAAACAAAACAATAGAGGAGAGAACAAAACTAACACCACTGCCACATCCATCATCACCGCTAAGCGAAAAACAAACATCATCAACAGCGACAACAACAACAACAACAAAACAACAACAACAATGGCAATATCAGTATCAACATCATTAACAACAACAGCAGTATCAGCGACAACTCATCATCATCATCAACAGCAACAACGTCATCGTCAATGACAGGAAAAAGAAAGGTGGCAGGATGGTTAAGATTTCACCTGCTTAACCAGTGAACAGTGAGGTTCTGGGTTTCATTCTGAGCATTGCTTTTTCCAAGTTTGACAAGAAAATCGAACTGAATGTCAAGTTCTTGGATAAGACTACAAACTGACGCTCGGTGTGTGAATGCACGCAGAACGACTTTCAAACACGTTAAAGACCCGTTCCGCCTTTCGAAAGAGTAGGTCATTTCGTGCCGGTAGGAAGGGATCACATTTCAAAAACGCATGCATACATGTGTCGTGTTTAGACTCCATCCCACAAGTCGGAATGCAGATGCCTAATGGTTGGGGGGGGGGGGGGGGGCGGCGCGGGGACGTGACAGTTGCATACGCAAAAATCTCACCATTGGTGAACCTCGGAGTTCTAGTCAAGGATCAGGAAAACAAATCAACGACAGCAGAAACAAGAGTAACATCATCATCAATAACAGCAGCAGTATCAGCAACGACAATAGCAGAAACATCATCAACAAACATATCAGTAAAAACAACAATATCAACAACAACACCAAACACCAACAATACACTCAGATATCAGATGTTAAAGAGCAAAGTTGCTCCACTGTCGGAACATTACCCATGGTCTGCAGGGCGCTGTCTGATATAGCGCACTTTCAAGTCGCCACAGAACTGACCCACTGAAAGCACCACACTTCCTCTGCTTAGAGCTCTGAGCTTCACCAATGGTTAGACTTTGCCTCTGCAGCCGTTTTCACCCACCATTAAGGTAGCCGCATTCCGGCTTCGGGAATAGTGTCTAAACACTGCACTGTGCACATTCAGGGTTTTTTTTTAATGATTTTGTCATCCGTCTTACCAGCACGAAATGGCCTACTCTTGCGAAAGACGGAACAGGTTTTTAACGTGTGCGCAAGATGTTTTGCGAGCGTTCGCACACGGGGCCTCGGTCTATAGTCTCATCCGAAGGACTTTGAGGGCTAGTAAGGCAGTACTAATCTCAACTCCTGGGTGAAATTCCCTAAAACGGGCACCCCCCGGTGGCTCAATCCCTCAATCACTCTAACCACTGGGCTATCCCGCCTACCCCCTTTCTACTGTGGATACTGATTCCAACTCCTCTCCCTACAAGTCCTTCACATGGGGCAATAAACGAGGTCCTGTGTGCAAGGGTATGCATAATACTCTGTACACACGTTAAACGCGTATTCATCTTTTCTGACAGGCTGGAGGCTGGCCAGTTATAGCATGGACTTATGTCTGGATGACACAAACAGGGCTGTCATGGAATTTACCGTCACTATATTGTAGGATCCTGCCAGGATGATATTGCCCAGGATACTGCAGGGTAGTCTAATGACCTCTCCAAATGTGAAGAATGTGGAGAGGATTGCAAATGGTGTTGGATAAGAAGACTGAAATGGAGTTTTGTCCGTTTATGCTGTAGACATGTAGCCTTCTATTCATTGTCGTGTTTAATAACCAGGATGGGAAAAGACTGATACAAGGAACTGTAAATTGTAAACGTCTGTATATTCTTCTAAAGGTATGAGAATTACGCACGAGTTTTAAAGGAGGATGCAAACTTGATTGAGGCTGGTTTTCAAAGAAAATGTCGAAACGTAAGGACTTTGGAAAGCAGCTTAGTAAGCATAAATGATTCTTCGAACAGAGTTCATGTATGTGTGTATACCAAGTCATACCAAATGAAATTGCAGTTATTGACTATGTGTAACAGTAAAACTGACGGAGCAGATGTAGATGTGGACAGAGCAATGGCATTTCTGTTTTAGGGACAATAAATGCAAAGCGTTATAGTAAATTACGCTACCTCCTCGAATACCTGTACTGTGACAATAAATACAAAATGTTACATAGGTTACAGTACTTCTTGAAATACCCATGGTGTTTGATAATAAATAAAAAGTGTTACAGCAATTACAATGCCTCTTAAAATACCTGTACCGTGAAAATTAATGCAAAGTGCTATATAGAGAGAGTACACTACCTCTTGAAATACCTGCTCTGGGTAATTACATGCAATGTATTCTATAAAGATTACAACACCTCTTAAAATAACTGTGATAAAAAGCCAGAAAACTTTCAGCGCTGTGTGTAAAACCTTCGAAGGTCTTACATTTAACAGCACTGTCTTTTTATGGGCACAGTCAAAACTCTGTGTACCACCCCACAACACCCCTTCTTTCAATACTGCCACATTTCTTTTGTTTCTACTGCTGCTGCTATCCCTACCACGACTACACCAGACTATGAGCCACACAAAGCCTTTGATCCCACAGACATCAAAGGCGGTCTTCATTTAACTTTCCTGAAATTGTGATTGAATAACAAAGTACGTTAAGTGCGAAGTAATTTCAGATAATACCAAGATCTAAGGGAATGCTCCCTTGGAAAAAAGAACTGTGTCTGTAACGGAGGAAATATTGCCGAGGAGAAGAGCGAGAAACAATCACTTTATACTAGAAGACATTGATTGACTGTAAAATGGGAAAAGATAACAAAAACTAGATTAAACTTTTTTTTTAAAGCCAGATAAAGAAAATCAATGAAATTCTTCGTCAGAAGTTGTTGACTAGCTTGTGTTGGACAACGAGAAATAGAAACGTTAGTGTGTTAGAATAAAGATAGGGACAATAATGAAACTAGTAATGCATTTATAGAAAGTGAGTCTTTAACTGTGTTATCAGGAGTTATGTGGATACACATCAACACCCAAAGTTCACCCACCTTTCTCTTGGTCTGCAGCTGCTGCGTGTCCCGGACATGATGTGCATTTCCCGGAGGGGCCCGCGTCCACAACACCTTGCCCACCACGCCATAGGCCAGCGCCACAATGCACAGCGGCACGATGTAAGTCACCACCAGCATCAGCAGCGTGAAAATCCGCCTGGCTCTCTCTGACCCCCACACCTCGTCACACGTGACCGCCCCGTCCGGCCACTCATTAGCCCTGCCCACCACCCACTGCACAGAGGACAGGGCCACGGCGCAGGTCCAGATGGCCGACAGGACGTACTTGGCGCGTGCCGTCATGACCCGCGAATGGAGGGGAAAGACGACAACCAGAAAGCGGTCTGTGCTGATGGCCATGTTGGTGAAGACGCTGGCGCAGACGGACAGGTGCTGCATGACCAGCACGAAGGGGCACATGGGCTTGGAGAACACCCAGGTGCTGAGCATGACGAAGGTGAAGGTGAAGGGCATGCAGAAGAGCGCCATGATCAGGTCCGCCACCGCCAGGTTGATGAGGAAGGGGCGGATGTCGGTGCGGCACTGGCGGCCCCGCGTGAAGACCACGATGACCAGCAGGTTGCCCACGATGGACAGCAGCGTGGTGACGGAGTACAGCACGATCAGCCCCGCCTGGCCCCCCGCCGTCATCACCCCGCCATCCACCCACTCGCTGTCGCTGACGTTGTCGTTGACGTTGTCACTGACGTTGTCGCTGACGTTGTTGTCGCTGTACAGGCTGTGGTTAGGGGGGAGGGTGAGGACCATGCTGAGGTCCTGGCTGGGGGCTGGATCCTGCCTTCCTTCTTCAAGAAGTGTAGTCTGTCCACGTCGAGCATTCCCCCAGGAAGCCTCCTGAAGATGGTCTGCTCCTCCTAAAGAGCTATCCCGACATCCTGATAAAACTATGGCTGACATGAGAGAAGAGAGCACCAGACAGGGGAACCTAGGCACACCACTCAGATATTCAACTTTATTTTGCAGAACGGCCTCGGAGCCAACACCTGACATAGTCTCAGGCATCACGGACGTGGTCCAGGTGATGATGCTTGAAAAAGGGATTCCCCACGAAGCAGTAACTGCTTTTGTCCATCCGTGCCGTCGTTGCTATGTGTTGTGATCTCTGTGTAGCTGAATGAATGATGCCTGTTTCTGTGGACAGAAGTATCCTCTCCGTTCTGTGTCCGATGCTGGAAGCATAGGGACCAGAGTGACCAGAGTGACCAGAAGCCTCTCACTGACCGGTCAGCAGCCCACAGACATCTGTGTCCGATGTTGCTGATTCCTTCCAGGTCTTTTCGTGATGTATGACTTTTCTGCCTGGATAAAAGAGAAAAGTTGTTATTGAAAAACTCGGTGTTTTTTTTTTCCAAATAACTCATTTCAGCCATTTACATCAGCTGATATATTCAATGTCATTCTTGGAATGTTTGTTTTGGAACATAATTTAAGAGGGAGAGAGAGAGAGAGAGAGAGAGGGGGGGGGGAGAGAGAGGGGGGGGAGAGAGAGAGAGAGAGAGAGAGAGAGAGAGAGAGAGAGAGAGGAGAGAGAGAGAGAGAGAGAGAGAGGGGAGAGAGAGAGAGAGAGAGAGGAGAGAGAGAGAGAGAGAGAGAGAGAGAGGAGTCGTTTCTTAATACTCAAAATTATAAATGTTTTGGATAATTTGTGTGTGTTTTTTTTTAAAAATCAATATACAAGAAAGAATAATACAACAAAGAATATAGGAAATATAGGTATGTGAGGGGGGAGAAGGTTATTTCCATATCATGCTATCGGGCATTTCAAATGGTTATATAACGTTAAGCTTGTTTTAGATAAGCGTACGGCTGTGTTTTCATGTTTAGGGCATATCTTGATTCCCAGTGTGGATTTCATGCGTCCATCATTTGCAGGTAAAACGTTGCAATGACCAGAAGTGAGAGAAGAGAGAGAGGAGAGAGGAGAGAGGAGAGAGAGGAGAGAGAGAGAGAGAGGAGAGAGAGAGGAGAGAGAGAGAGAGGAGAGGAGAGAGGAGAGAGGAGGAGAGAGGAGAGAGAGAGAGAGAGAGAGAGAGAGAGAGAGAGAGAGAGAGAGAGAGAGAGAGAGAGAGAGGAGAGAGAGAGAGAGAGAGAGAGAGAGAGAGAGAGAGAGAGAGAGAGAGAGAGAGAGAGAGAGAGAGAGAGAGAGAGAGAGAGAGAGAGAGGAGAGAGAGAGAGAGGAGAGAGAGAGAGAGAGAGATGAGAGGGGAGAGAGAGAGAGAGATAAGACAGACAGACAGCAGAATCGTCAATTTAATCAGTCCCATGCTGTTTACGGAACGAATCGAAAATGGTGTAATGACCGCACGTAAAGGGAAATCTCACCTCGACGTCGGAATCATGATGATGGAAGGAAGGAAGGAGGGGAGAGTGGGACTGACAGAGGAGGGGAGGTGTGTCATTAAGGGGACATCATGTCACACCAGCCCCAAGCCGAAACGAACAACAACCTCTATAGAAATTGCACTCGAGTGAGACTCATCAAACCTAGAGAGTTAGTTAGTTTTGTCCAGTAACGAGGCTCAATCAATGACAGACGAGGTGGTATTATTCTGCTTTGTCTACAAATGTAGAACGGGTAAATAACTGACATGGGATGTTTTTCCGGTTGGTAAACTTTTTTTTATACAAAATGTAGAATACGTTAATAACAGACTACGTGATATTATTCTACTTGTTACACATTATGTCTACAAATGTAAAATAAGTAAACAGCAGACTCTGTGATGTTATTCTGCTTTTTAAACATTTTGTCTACAAGTGTAGAACAAGTATATAACAAGTCTTTTATATATATATATATTATATATATATATATATATATATATATATATATTTATATATATATATATATATATATATATATATATTAAGCTGTGTGAATTAAAAGAAATTGTTGAAAGGTTGAGAAGTACACGATTTGTTTGGAAATAAATATGCTGAAATTTACACCCCAAAAAATGGCGTCCCTATTATCAGCTGGTTCCTGAGGTGTGATGTATATGACAATTCCCCCAACAATGGAGATGGATGGTATTTCTGACAGGTTGACACGTAGTTTTTTCCCGTTCCTCTGCTAGAGCTATGAGGTTAATTCATCAATGGTGAGAATTTGCATGAGTCACCGGTTGTTTTTTTCCCCTACGATTCAGGTAGCTGCATTCTGATTTCGGAGACGTTGACAGGTTATGATCAATTTTGTTCACACATGGGACTTCAGTTTTTAGTCTCATCCGAAGGATTTTTCGGAGGAGTGGAGTCAGCCCTGTTAACTCCAGGGAGGAAATCCCTTGAACGAGCGTCTCTGTGGTGGCTCGAACCCGGATTGTCACATCATGAGAGCGGCACAATAATCTAACCACCAGGCTACGGCCCCCTCCCCCAGCGTTAAGCTCATGATCTGATGGGTTGGGTCCGTGCCACCACCCAGGCACCCGACCCGTTTAATAGGATATCCCCTGGAATTAGCATCAGTCAAAAGAGACTATGAACCGAGCCCCCGTGTGCGAACGCACGCAGAATATCAGTTATTATAATATTCTAAAAACGTGTCATGTTGCTGTTCTCAACCTCTTTCAATCCACCACTTATTGTTTGATTGTCCAATTCTTATTGACCTTTTTAAAAGGAGAGGATTAGATATTAAAAAAGATTATGCCACTGTTCAAGAAGTTTTGTATGACTCTCAGCAGTTCATAACATCAGTTGCCGAGGTTATATATTCTTCCCCAGTAAGATCTCTTCTGTAGTTATATATATATATTATATATTATATATATATATATATATATATATATATATATATATATATATATATATATATATATCTGAGAGAGAGAAAGAGAAAGAGAAGAGAGAGAGAGAGAGAGAGAGAGAGAGAGAGAGAGAGAGAGAGAGGAGGAGAGAGAGAGAGAGAGAGAGAGAGAGAGAGAGAGAGAGAGAGAGAGAGAGAGAGAGAGAATGCGGGTGTGTCTATATCACCAAGTAGTGAAGGACATTAAACAAAACAAAACAAAACGCAGAATATCTAACACACACGTCAAAACCTTTTCTGTCTTTATTTATTTATTCTTTTATTTATTCATTTATTTATTTGGTGAATAATGGAATAAGCACTCGCGTGCTTTTTCACATCCAGTCCCATGTGTATGCAGTTTTTGTCAATGTAGACATCTGTTCCCAACGGCACGCAATGGCCTTCTCTTTCGAAAAGCGGTGTTGTGGGGGGGGGGGGGTGCGCTTTTCAAATGAGTAGGTCATTTGTGCCTGTAAGAAAGGCATACACATGTCTTTTTAAACGCTTGCATATTAGTGTCATGTTTAGACATCGTCTCCAATATTGAAAGCAGCTACTATACCATAATTGCGGGCAAAAACAAAAAACAAAAACAAAAAAACGGTTGCACACGCAACAATCCCCAAATTGGTGAACATTAGAGCTCTAGCCAGGACATTAAAATAAACCCGTTTTTATAAAGGAAAATATCAATTATAAGAACAGAACAGAAATGATAAAAAGGTTCACACCGCTTGCAAGTTAAATGGAAAGAGACACGGAATCGGGCATGAAGGGAGAATTGAAAATATAGCGCTAATTGCTAGATGGCTACCCTGACTGGAAAAAAATAATAAAAACAGTGCTAAGTTTCATTCGTCCAGATTCATGATTAACTTTTTTTGTAGGTGCGTGTGTGTTGTGCTTATTGAGAGAGAGAGAGAGAGAGAGAGAGAGAGAGAGGAGAGAGAGAGAGAGAGAGAGAGAGAGAGAGAGAGAGAGAGAGTGTATTGTGTGTGTGTGTGCGTGTGTATGTGTGTGTGTGTGTGTGCGCGCGCGCGCACGCCTGTGTGTGTATATGCGCGTGTGCGCGCAAGCGCGTTTAACACAGAGACAGACAGGCAAACAGGCAGGCAGACACACAGAAAGAAGGGAGCAAACAAAATAGTGTATTCAATCAGGGCACAGGATTATGACTCTCGGCAATAACATAACCGCACGCTCGTGTGGTCGTTAACGGAATGCCTTCAAATATTACGAGATGGGGGGTCACCAGGGAGCCTCCCTATCCCGGCATTTGTTATTCTTTGCAGCATAAATTCTGACCACAAGGATGAGGAACAATAAAAACAAGAAAGAAATATAGAGGAACATTAAAATGACGACATATTTCTGCATGAGCATGCAGTTTTGCAGTTTGCGGACGGCACACAACAGCCAATGATGAAGAGAACTGGTCTTTTTTGGAGGTACATAGTGAAAATGTCACAGCGTTTTGGAAGATATGTCTGGTTTGTTTGTTTTTTTACATTTGTTTAAACTATACAAAAAAGCAGTCTATAATGGTGAACAGCTAAAATCACCACGAAATTTCGAAGTCGAATTTAAAAGCCATTTTAAGCGATGATAATATTATGGCATTCAGTTAAAGATCATCCCTTTTAGCCAGTCTACCAGCATCATCCATCCACTCCCTTCATCACATACAAAACTCTGCAACTCGACTTGCCCTCAGAAAGAAAAAAAATCTGAGTACACGACTCTTTTCATGCGGTCTTTGATGGCTGCCTGTCCCACAGAGAGTAAAGTTTAAGATCAGTACTCTGTTGTAAACCCCTCCGTAACACAGCACACTCCTGTCTCTGTGAATGTCTTTACCCGCATACTCCATCTCATTTCTTCCGTTCTGATGCAGATAGCCTGGGCTTACGAGCACTCTAGATTCAAACAATTCACCGTTGACCGTCGTTCTCTCTCTATTTCTGGTCCATCGATCTGGAATGACTTCCCTCTCTTCCTTCGCCAAAAGCCTTCCTATGATCGATTAAATCCAGCTTCAAGACATTCTTATGTCCAGCCTAAGATCTTCTGCTGATTCAACTCAATAATATGTCCCTGCCTTCAACAGCCGAAACCCCCATCACCCGGCCAAAATGTATATAACCTCTCTCTCTCTCTCTCTCTCTCTCTCTCTCTCTCTCTCTCTCTCTTCTCTCTCTCTCTCTCTCTCTCTCTCTCTCTCTCTCTCTCTCTCTCTCTCTCTCTCTCTCTCTCTCTCTCTCTGTGTGTGTGTGTGTGTGTGTGTGTGTGTGTGTGTGTGTGTGTGTGTGTGTGTGTTGTTGTGTGTGGTGTGTTGTGTGTGTGTGTGTGTGTGTGTGTGTGTGTGTTGAATGCAAGCGATTTGATTTTTCTTTCACATGATATAGCATGTAGCCTAACACTAACGATGATGATGATGATCATCATCATCATCATCACCATTATAATTAACATTGTTGCTACTATTTGAAAGAAAAATCCTTTTTTTATCAAAACGTCCATTGTATCAGTAACAACACAAGTCACTGTCAAAAGAGTGCTTCATTTCCTATTGGACAAAAGTGAGCAGTGCAGTAAATCTGATGCTAAGAGGAGTTGACAGGCATAGGTGAACAGTCAAGAAGAATAGTGCTTTCTGCAATAAACCATGTCCTATTTACTGCTTTTATGTAGGGTTTGTTTCCACGTAAATTTACTGCTGTTGTTCTTCTTGTCGTTGTTGTTGTTGTTGGCGGTGGTGGTGGTGGTGGTGATGGTGGTGGTGGTGGTGGTGGTGGTGGTGGTGGTGGTGGTGGTGGTGGTGGTGGTGGTCGTTATCGTATTGAAATAATAAAGTATTTGTCTTCATAACGAGTCATAATACCGCGAAAACATGTCTATGCCCATACCTAAGCAACATGATTGATGAGTATGATTGCACATAGTTTTCCAAAACAAAAAGGACAAAAAGACAAAAAAAGACATTAGTGTTTCCCCCAAATCGTTCCATCCCTTTGTGACGCCAAAGAACAAATTTATTAAAGATGTTAAGATCTTTCGCCTTTGAACCCTCGTATCTGGTAATATGATGTATATCATGTATGTTTAGACAATATGAACAATGTGTTTCTTGGCAACGGTTCTGCAAGAGATGACACGAATCTTTTCTCCCCCCAGAAAAACAGAAAATTAATAACTAGATAACTGCAGTTATTGAGATTGTGCCGATGAAATGTCAGTTATAAATTGCTTCCAAAACTCAGAATTGGAATGGAACTTTTAATAAACGTATAACTTTATTTTTGTTGTTTTTTTTTAACTTGCTTATGAAGACACGAGCAGATGTAATCAAGAGAGTAAGAACATGATAGCAACACCGCAGATCAGATCTGAGCCTTCACTAGGGATGTTTTGCTTGTGTTTGAATGTGGTCATGAAAAACATCAGGAAAGCATTCAGGCAGTAGAATTAGTAACAGCAGCAACAACAGTAGCAAAGAACAGCAACAATACGTAACAAGCAGACAATTTGTCACAAATAAATGACTGTACGCTACAACACAGATGACATAGTACAAGTAAACCTGCTAATGACATCGAACTTTATTGATTAAATTATACAAGAAAGTTCACTTTTAAGCAATAGCTTAAAAGATAGCCATCAACATTAGACTCGAACTTTCTTCAATATCGTGTTTGATTTTCGTTTTTGTTTGTTTTCATTCATCGGCTAGAGCTCTAAGGTTCGCCAATGGTGTTGTTTTCGCGTATGCGACCGTTCACCCCTCTCACCCACCCTTTAGGTAGCCACTCTTAGACTTCGGAGATGTTGAGTTTTTAAAGCGAAAGCTGAAACTTAAATTTTTATAAGCCCTTCTTCCATCTTCGTTTTCAAAGCAGCCTATTTTAGCAAAACGATGACTCCGGATTAAAAAAAAAAAAAAAAAAAAGGTTAAAAGCACGAAAGAAACCCCAGAGTTTATCGTTGGTAGACTATTTGCGAGTTTCTGTCGTGTGGCAAGGCAGGATTCCTGATCTGGGTGACACCCGGGGTGGTTAAGTTGGAGAATGCCCAACACTACCAGTAACCTCGGCGCCTTTATCAAAATGATGAGAACGGAGCCAAAATAGATTTTCGGTGGGCTTTTTTTTTTTTTTTTTTTGTAAATAATGTCTTTTCGTTCATGTGTTTGCTTGCAGAGAATGTAAGGAAAAGATAACATTGAAAAGTATGAAAAAATGTCTTTTTTTCAGTTTTCTTTCTTCCTCCACTTCCTGAATTATTGAAGTGATTGTGGATAGCATTTCATGATCATCTAATACTTCTGTTTCTAAGATAATCTTGAAAAACAACTACATTAATAATGTTAAAAAGTAGGCCAGAATACATTACTGTCAAGACAACAGATTTTTCGGAACAAGATCTTCCACTAAAATAAAGGTCAAATATACAATGGAAACCAACGAGTACAGTTTTGCTTTGGAGCCAGTCAAAAGTATAAGTGCTTTTGCAAAGCTTGCTACATATACAGTGTTAACGTTGGGACTGGATAACAACAAAAAGTGATATGAATTTAACTTCATAAATGGTATACCACACACACACACACACACACACACACACACCCCACACACACACACACACACACACACACACACACACAACACACACACACACACCACACACACAGCCACACACACACACGCTTGCCCACGTATGCATATATGTATACCCCAGTAACAGCCATAGTACACAGATTTATCCCTGATGTAAATCGACATTGGCCACAATTATTTAGAAACTCACCCTTTCTCTATTTTGGTAAAGCAATTGCTATAGGGTTTCTGTGATTCTTTTCCTGTCATAAGAATTCAGAACTATACCAGAACACACACCAATACACCAACACACCACACACACACACACACACACACACACACACACACACACACACACACACACACACACACACACACGAGTAACACACACACACACACGAGTAACACACACACACACACACACACACACACACACACACACACACACACACACACACACACACACACACACACACACACACACGAGTAACACACACACACACAACCACACACACACACACACAACACACACACACACACACACAACACACACACACACACACACACACACACACACACACACACACACACAACCACACACACACCACACAACCAACACACACACACCACACACACACACACACCACACACAACACACACACACACACACACAAAACACCAAACACACACATACAACACACACCCACACACACACACACACACCACACACACACAACCACACACAACACACACACACACAACAGAATAACCTTAACCTTGGCCAAATTCTTTTTGTGTTCCTATAAAGTTGGGAGGGGATGAGCAGATGAGACAAGGGGGCAGCAGCAGAGGGAGAGAGGGAAGGAGAGTAGAGGATCCAGGCTGAAAGGGGGGGGGGGGGGGGAGGCAGCATGATGGCAGAGACAGTTTCTCCCAGGTCACAAAATATGTTGTGCCGTGTGACATTTTATTTGTCTCTGTAATGTTGGAGAAATATGGAAGTGTTCCATGAATTGTATTAGTAACACTTCTTCTTTTCCATTCAATTCTGCAATGATGTCAGATAAATATGTAGCCTTCTACTTTTGTCGAGTATCAGTGTGTGTGGTTTTTGTGTTTTTTGTTTGTTTGTTTTTTTGTTGGTGGTGGTGTTCTTGTTGATATGTCAATAACTAGTGCTTTCTTTTTCTTGTGTTCCTTTGAGAGAGAGAAGGAGAGAGGAGGAGAGAGAGAGGAGAGAGAGGAGAGAGAGAGAGAGAGAGAGAGAGAGAGAAGAGAGAGAGAGAGAGAGAGAGAGAGAGAGAGAGGAGGAACAAAATTTATCGCTGCCAAAGCTTTTCAAGCCATTCAGCAACCCCACACGCAAAACGCCAATACATATAGGGGGTTGCTTTTGTTGTTGGGTTTTGTTTTTTTTTAAGGGGTTTTAAGTTGACGTCACGTATAAAACCAATTGTGACGCAAAAAAATTGACATGGAATTCACATCTGTGCCGTGGTGTTTAAAACTCACTTGTCAGGACAATGGGGAAAACAAAAGGCATTAGCCATGCCTTCAACCACTGGGAATGAAAGACTTCACCCAGATAAAAGTGAAGAAGACTAAGAGAGGTTTCTGTAGGATTCAAAGCCAAGTCTCTGGTGTCTGGGTACCTGTGTACCCTGTATTGAGCTTCTGAGTTCCATTCCCACGTTGGCCAGCTTAGTTTGACAAATTCTTCAGTTGGTATGGGTTTTGTTGTTTTTCTGGTCCTGGTTTCTGTACCAATAAACATAGGTATTGTTTGTAATGGAGCGCAGGGAATGCTCCTGTGCAACGTCATCTGATTGACAGTTTTAGATCAGCGTCACCAGGGTGAGGAAACTCAACTCTTCTGAATCATTTTTTCTGCTCTTATTTCGCAAACGTCTTTGTAACGATAGATTAGGCAAGGGGGCTACATAATCTTTCACAATGGCTGTATAAAATACCTGTACTGAATTATCTACATCTACACATCTACATTCCTTTTTAGAGGAGTGACACAAACAACACTGTCAGAATCACGCAAACCAGGGTAGCCTATTAGGCTGCGTTGATATTTATCTTAAGTTACAGAGAAACTTTTGCATATACCTCAACATCACCGTGTTTATTACGTTACAGCTGTGTTGTATTCTGCAGTCAAGTCTGTACCTGTCTGTTGGTATTTTCCACCAGGTATAAACCGTTAGTTATCACGATGGTTGTCAGCTTTTCTGTGTTGTATCTATCTGTTAGGGATGGGATAGCTCAGTGGTCAGAGCTCTCGCTTTCCCCAAACTGAGGTTAAGCAGCATCGAACATGGTTACCAAATGGATGGGTGACCGTTTGTGCGCCTTCACTTCAGTACAATCCCCCAGTCCCCCCAGATGTAAATAGGTACCTGCCCTCTTTAGGGTCAGGGAAGGTAAAGCAGCGAGGGAGAGGAGATGGGCGCCACCCTCAATATGCTGGCCACTAGAGAAGCCGAGGTCTCTGATGCCCGGCTCCCCTACGACAACACAGGTTATGGGATACCATCACCATCTGTCTTGGCGTTGCTTTGCTGCTCTCTTCTGGTATCAACATACCTGGCTTGGCGGTTTTCTTCTGTAGTGAACCTGTGTGCGTTAAGTCAATACAGGACCCGACATGCTTTGTGTTGGCATTGCTGTATCTGGCCACAGTCAAAGATTAAAAACAGTTCGATCTTGTCAGTCAGCAGGGCAGTCAGGGGTTTTCTCTACAGTCGCTGGAAGATCAATCACTGCCTCTATGAGGTAGATAACGAGAATTTTAACACAACACAATAAAACAGGTGTGTCCCTGCTTCGTCTCAAAAGTTGTGCGACTTCCAGAGAGAGACATACACACACAGACAGGCAGGCAGGCAGACATACATAAAGATAGACAGACAGACAGACAGACAGACAGATAGGGAGGCAGAGTCAGACAGAGACAGAGAATAATGATCACGGTGACAATAATAGGCCAAAGAAGAGGAAGAGTTTGAAAGACAGACACACCGAAATTAGGAGGTCTTAGGACCGCGCGCGCGCATGTGTGTGCCTGCGTGCGTGCGTGCGTGCGTGTGTGTGTGTGTGTGGGCGTGTGTGTGTGTGTGTGTGCGCGCGTGTGTGTGTGTGTGGTGCGTGCGTGCGTGCGTGTCTGTCTGTCTGTCTGTCTGTCTGTCTGTGTCTTGGAAAGAAAGAGAATTACAGCAGACGAAAGCAGTGTGATAGTCAATTGATCTTTGTCACCCAAGTCTGGCCAATAACCATGACGATGAAGATCAAGTCAAGCAGGCCACGTTTTTTGTTTTTTTTTTAAGCAGACCATGTTGCACAATCCACTGTAGGCCTCAAACCATCTGTTACATCACCAGCCTATATCACTTTCTTGGGATTTTCCAGTGCTGCACACACACGCACACACACCACACACACATACACACACATAATCTAGTCTAATATCACCAAGTGTTAATAGACTTTAAATTAAACTACAACAACAACTACAACACACATAACCAGCTTACAGGCACGCGAGCGCGCACGCACGCACGCACACGCACACACACACATAAACGCAGAGAGAGAGAGAACAACAACACACACACCACACACACACACACACACACACACACACACACACACACACACACACACACACACACACACACACACACACACAAGCCCTTAGCCTCTCTTTTTCGGTCGGTCTGTCTGTCTCAAAACTCTTCCTCTTCTGTGGCCTATTATTGTCATCTGATCATTATTCTTTGGTCATTGTGTGCCGGTGGGAACAGATGACAACATTCACATATCTGCATACACATGGGGACTGGATGCAAAAAAAGCACGAGTGCTTATTCCATAATCCTCGATATAGAAGAATAAAATAAATAAAAGAATACAATAAAATCAAATTCCACACAAAACACACACACACACACACACACACACACACACACACACACACACACACACTCTCTCTCTCTCTCTCTCTCTCTCTCCTCTCTCTCTCTCTCTCTCTCTCTCTCTCCTCTCTCTCTCTCTCTCTTCTCTTCTCGCACAAAAACAAAAACCAACAAGAGCACCAAACAAAACGACGTCTGTTCTATAATTTCAATTCAATATCTATTCACAGTAAATTACATTAATAATAAATCATAATAATACATGGAATTTATATAGCGCTATATCTTGATAAAAAAAAAAAAAATCAAAGCGCTTTACAGATTAAATAATGGGTGGCGGTAGGAGTAGGATGGAAAGATGTCTGGTATTGTACTGATTTGTATTGTATTGTAATGTAATGTATTATTGTGTGCTGTAATGGGTTGTATTCATTGCAGTATGTTATGTTGTGTTGTGTAGTGAGTGTAGTGTAGTGTAGTGTAGTGTATGTAGTGCAGTGCTAGTGCAGTGCGGTGTAGTGCAGTGCAGTGTAGTGCAGTGCAGTGGTAGTGTAGTGTAGTGTAGTGTAGTGTAGTGTAGTGTAGTGTAGTGTAGTGTAGTGTGCAAGTGCAATGCCGTGTAGTGTAATGCAGTGTAGTGTAGTGTAATGTAGTGCAGTGTAGTATAGTCTAGTGTAGTGTAATGCAGTGTAGTGTAGTGTAATGTAGTGCAGTGTAATGTAATGCAGTGTAGTGTAATGCAGTGTAGTGTAATGCTGAGCATTTGTAGTGTAGTGTAGTGTAGTGTAGTGGTAGTGTTATGTTGGCAATGCTGAGCAGTGTAGTGTAGTGTAATGCAGTGTAGTGTAGTGTAATGCAGTGTAGTGTAGTGTAATGCAGTGTAGTGTAGTGTAATGCAGTGTAGTGTAGTGCAATGCAGAGTAATCTAATGCAGTGTAGTCTTATGCAGAGTAGTGTAGTGTAGTGTAGTGTAGTGTAGTGTAGTGTAGTGTAGTGTAGTGTAATGCAGTGTAGTGTAATGCAATGTAATGCAGTGTAGTGTAGTCTAATGCAATGTAGTATAATTCAGTGTAGAGTATACCACAGTTAGTCACGACAGTTCTATCTCAGTGAAATTGGAGCTACTCTCCCCGGGGTCTTTGCCGATAATGTCTCTGCCCATACCACTGCAGCATTGTCCATCCATCACCTTCTGTTTCACTGTCTGCGCCTTTGTCTCCTTCATTGACAGGTCCCTAAAGAAGAGAGTCACTGAGGCCTTGGGATCTCGTTACATGGCCCTGACTACACAAATCCATCGTTTTTTCCTTACTCAGGCCGGGGGCGGGATGGCCTAGTGGTTTGAGCAGTGAGCTCGAGATCTGATGGCCTGGGTTTAAGCCACCACCGAGACACACCTTCGAAAGGATTTTTCCCTTGGAGTTAACATCAGGACCAACTCCATTGCCCCGAAAGTCCATCTGATTAGACAATAAACCAAGGTCCTGTGTGTGTGTGTGTGTGTGTGTGTGTGTGTGTGTGTGTGTGTGTGTGTGTGTGTGTGTGTGGTGTGTGTGTGTGTGTGTGTGTGTGTGTGTGAACGCACGCAGAGCGTCTTGTGCAGAAGATGTATTATGTCCAAGTTTTTAATTCAAAAATTTAAAAGATGATGTGAATTTTGCTATCCCATAATTGTATGCTGCCCATAGAGTATGTACGTAAGTACGTACTTTCACACCCATGCTCCCACACATTTATATTACTAGCACACAGGCGCGCGCGCGCGCGCACACCAACACCACACACACACACACCACACACACACACACACACACACACACACACACACCTGATCAATTGTAATGAGAAACTAGACAAACAAACCCAAAACTAAAAACAAAACAACAACAACAACAAAAAACTTATTTAGCAGCTGTTTAAATGTTTTCCAACCCTGGTAAAATCACAAAGCCACAGAGCGATCATGTGAATCCAGTCTTTTCCAATTTAGCAGCTTGTGTGCTCAGGAGGGAGGAAGGGGGTGGGGGGGGGGGGGGGGGGGTAACAAAATACTAGAACAAAGCAAAACAAGCAAGAAAAAAAACACCACCACCACCAACCACCACCACCACCCACACCCCCAAAAGCAAAAACAAAAACCACAAACAAAATTAATAAAAGTTGTTTTTTTGAATATTATTGCGCAGTTGTATTGGTTACAAGCAAACAAAGCTGACCCTCCCCCCCCCCCCCCCCCCCTTTGTTGTCACGAGACCAACTGTATGACTGGCTAGCTGGCTGCATAGGGAGGGTGTCCAGTTGACCACCTGGGTGGTTGGCCAGGTTATATTATTGAAAGCCTGCCTTATCTGTCAGACAAAGAATTAAGGCGTTGATAAAAACATCAGGAAAAGGCTGGCAACACTGTAAAGCAACGCTGTTTACAAGAGTTCTCCTTGAAGAAAAATTCTGTTATGAAAGACATAATTAAAGTGCTTTGTAAACGTGTAGCTAGGACATTTGTTAATAAATAAAAAAATTGTTGTTCCTCTGACAGAGCTGGGAGGTTCACCGATGGTGGGATTTCTGCGTATATTACCCTTCACCCGCCATTATGGAAAGATGAATTCCCACTTCGGGGATGATGTCTACACACGACACCAGTGTGTATGCTTTCCTTACACATTGTCATTGGTTCTCACCGGCACAAATGGCCTACTTTTCCGAAAGGCAGAACAGGGTTTAACGTGTGCCCAAGGTGTTCTGTGTGCGTTGCACACAGTCTCGGTTTATAGTATATAGTCCCATCCGAAGGACTTTCGGGGGAGTGGAGTCAGTAGGCTACTGACGTTAATTCAAGGGGGGGGGGGGGGGGGGGCTGAAGGGGGGGGGGGGGGGGGGGGGGGGGGATTGAACGGACGTCGGTCTCGGTGGCGACTCGAACCCGAGCCGTCACATCCCGAGTGCATGCTCTGACCACAAGGCAGGCTATCACTACCCCTTTAAAAAAAAAAAAAAAACAAAAAAAACTTGTCTTAACCAGCAACAATCCAATGTCATCTTTTAAAAAGTTTATTCTGTCCACGAAAAATCATGTTGTAAAAGACAAAGTCAAGTGCTTTACAAGCGCTCAATTAGAGCTTTGTAGATTTTCTCTCTCTCTCTCTTCTTTTTTTTTTTTTTTTTTTTTTTTTTTTTTGTGAGAGAGAGAGAGAGAGAGAGAGAGAGAGAGAGAGAGAGAGAGAGAGAGAGAGAGAGAGAGAGAGAGAGAGAGAGAGAGAGAGAGCAAAAATCTAAACCCCTGAAGCAAAATGCTATTGTGAAAGACAAATTCGGGCTCTCTCTTTGCGTGTATCTATGGCCTTGTAACATTTTTATGTATTAAAAAAAAAAAGGGGGGGGGGGGGGGGGTCTAGATCTGATCTCAAAGAGTTCCCTCTGAAACAAAACTCTAATTTGCCGACGAATTTCAGTGATTTGTTAGCGAGCAGCTATAACGGGAAACTGTTTGATCTGGCCCGACATGAGACAAAAACACAATCAGAGGGATAAATCTGGCCATTATTCCTATCATTTGACACAAAATCAGCCTTTTGTTGTTGTTTTTTTCTGGTTGCTTCGATGAGCCAAAAAGTGTTAATACAGAAAAAGCATCCCAGTATCTTGCCAGTCTGCACATTCTGTGTTGTGTTGTAGTGTGTTTGTTGTGTTGTGTTGTAGTGTGTTGTGTTGTGTTGTGTTTTTATATTGTGTTCTGTTGTATTTTACTGTGTTGTGTTGTTTTGTAATGTATTCTATTGCGTTCCATTGTATTGAATTGCACTGTATTGAAGTGTGCCGTAACGCATTTTGTTGTATTGCATTGTAATGTATTAGATTGTGTTGCATTGTATTGTATTGCATTGTATTGTATTGCATTCTGCTGTACTGTGTTGCTTTGTATTGTATTGTGTGTGTTATGTGTACTGCATTTATTGTGTTGCATTATAGTGTATTGTGTTTATATTGTGCATCATTTACAGTCACGGCAGATTTCTGCGTGAAATTCGGGATGCTCTCCCTGGGAAGAGAGCATTGCAACAAAGCAGGGCCACCCCTCTCTCCCCAAAAACACACACCACGCACACCACGCGCGCGCGCGCGCGCACACACACACACACACACACACACACACACACACACACACACACACACACACACACACACACACTTCTGTCCCTGTGAATTTGTTTCCCTGTGAGGGTGGCTTAAAAAAAAAATTTCAACAGGAACAACTCTCTTGCTGCCGTGAGTTCTTTTACACGTGCTAAATGTAGGCTACACACAGGACCTCGGTTTATTCTCTCACCCGAAAGACTTGCACCCTGGCCACCACTCAAAGTCTAGTGGATAGGGTAAGGGAGGGGAGAAGCTTAAGCTTAGGTTTATACGGAGATCGAACGTGCGATTTTTCGCTTTCTAGATGGATGCATTACCTCTAGATCACCGATCTCTTCATGGTGAATTGTCTGCAGCTTTGCTACTGCCAGAGGGTGAGGAATAAAATACCCCAGAGTCATCATTCTGGCTTATCTCTGGCGCCCTGTCTGGGAGAGAAACGTGTTATCCAGGGCAGTAGGTCAATGTGGAGATGAGCCCCGAGTTGTCTGTCAAGTTTGACACCGCCTGCTGTTTCCAACAGATGGTGTGTGTCAGTATGGATATGTGCCCCAAGTTGAGCATCAGTTTGACATTGCCTGCTGCTTTGAACATCATGTTGTTCCGTGTGGATGCCTGGGCTTTATTCAGTGTTAAAGTTAATATAGCATCTTCTCTTCTTTTTCGTCGTCGTCGTCGAATACTCAAGACAGCAACTATTGTTGTCTGTTGTATGAGCGAAGAAGAAGAAGAAGAAAGAGAAGAAGAAGAAAAGAAGAAACAGAAAGGAAAACAAGAACAAGAGCAAGAACAAAGAAGACGAAACAACAAGAATAAGAAGGAGAGCAAGAGCACGGACAAGAAAAAAGTTCTGTTGAAAAAATCATCATGTGTTCATTCTGCATGTGGTAAAACATTTTGCTGGATCTTTAAGGTGGAGGGGGTAGATACTGGGAGTGTATAAATATCAGCATTAGTTACATTTGGTTATTGACTGTGAACTTGTTCCGGTTACCCGAGTCAGATCTGTATGTCACTGAGTGGACCTTATAGCACTTGCTTTGGCTCGCCAAGGAGACTGTTTTGCTCAAAAATAATTCACTTAGCCAGGTGAAGCAGGAAATAAGGAGCCAGCCTCAAGTGTAATGCAAAAAAAGACAAAACTGATGCATGTTTTCAGAA
>CM060318.1:71878216-71900716 GCA_030674155.1 Stramonita haemastoma
GCAGCTTTTTCTGGGTTATTTTTAAAATGGACGGGTTATGCAGGCCTAGCTTGCCAGCTAAATGCTATCACGAGCAGGGCAGCCCTGGCAGAGGCAGTATTTTTTCCCCGGGGTAGATTCCAGAGTATGCATCTTCCACAGAGTGATCAACTATGGATGTGCAGGAAAACATAGGCAAGTCTTGTTTGAAGAGGGGAAGGAGACTGAACAAGAAATTGAGGCAGAAACTAGGCAGTAAAGAGAGATGAATGCTACAGGACGAAAGAAAAAACACACACACCAGATAATGGTGATTGTCCTGCATATCCACAGACCTGGATATTCATAAACTCATCAGTGTTTCTCAGAGGTGGCTCCGCATCCCCAGTCTGATGGCGTAGAGTGTGTAGCAGTGGGACGTCTGTTGTGACTACTGTCGGGGTTTGGGTTTGTGGCATTGTTTTCTTGTGGTGAGGAGTGTGTCACGGTGACTTCAAAGTGGGCAGAGGCCTGGAGGACACTAGTCTGCCAGTACAATTGATACACAGTGTGCTCCTCCAGATAACAGAGAAAAAGAAAATCACTGTCTCTCTGCAAGGTTTGATACCAGATCAAAGAAAGAAGGGGGCAGGACGTGAGGCTCCAGGATCAATTCCCAGACTTGCCCTTTCTTCCCAGTTTGACGAGAGACTCGAACTGAATGTCCAAGTCTGTCAGATGAGACTATAAACCTGTGAGTGAATGCACGCAGAATATCTTGTGCACACTTAAAAACCTGTTCTGCCTTTTGGAAGAGTAGGTCAATTGTGCTGGAAGGAACCGATGATAAAGCCTCAAAACATATGCATATAGGTGTTAGTTTAGACACTACCCCCAAACACGGAAAGGGTCTACCTAAATGGTGGAGAAAATAAAAACTGTCGCATTTGCAGAAATCTCACTGTTGGTGAACTTCAGAGCTCTAGCCTAGGAACACACACAAAAAACAAACAAAACAGATCAGCTTTGGCCATTGTCTTCATCCTTCTCTCTCAAGGTGACATACCTATAAAGCCTGGTTGGGTTCAAGATTTTTGAGAAAAGGTATTACAACCTGGTGCTTTAAAGTTTGGACCCTGACATTTCGACGTTATCCTGATCCCTTTTAGTGTTGTCAAAGTCTTTAAAACTGTTACACAGGGAAGTATGCTTTCGAGAAGGTACCCCAACTGTTCATCTCATAACCTCTCGTCTTCTCATTCTTGACTCTCATCTTCTTCATGCTCCTCCCCACACACCATCTCTCTCTCTCTCTCTCTCTCTCTGCTGTCCTCAACACATACCACCCCACCCCCCAAACACAAACCTGGGTTCGAATCCCTTTCAAGAAGCTATTTTCCACTGGAGTTAAGTGTAGAGCCTTGATGTTTAATCAAGCAGCTTTCACTAGGCGACTTGTTTTGCGACCACAACACAAGATTGACAGCAATGCTAGGAGATGGGTGTGGAGAAGGTTTGTTTTTGTGAGAATGTAAGTGTGAACTGCAATGCGCAACACACACACACATACACACACAACCATACTCTCTCTCTGTCCTTCACACATACCCTCCTCCTCCCTACCCCCCTATACAAACCTGGGTTTGAATCCCCTTTAAGTGGATATATTCCCCTCAAGTTAACATCAGTGTTGACTAAACTCCCCCCTAAAAATCCTTCAGATGAGACTATAAACTAAGGTCCCATGTGTGAATGCATGCAGAACATCTTGCGCACATGTTAAAACCAGTTCCACTTTTCAGAAGAGTAAGCAATTGTGTGCCAGTGGTATGAATGACAAAATTTTTAAAACTACATACACATGTGTTTTGTACTTTGTATTTTGTACCACTTTATGTCACAGCAGATTTCTCTGCGTGAAATTTGGGTCGGGCTGCTCTCCCCGGGGAGAGCGCTGTTGCCACAAGTGCAGCGCCTACCCTTTTTTTTTTCCTTTTTCCTGCATGCAATTGTATTTGTGTCCCTACCAGAGTGGCTTTTTTCTACAGAATTTTGCCAGGGTCAACCCCTTTGTCGCCGTGGGTTCTTTTACATGCGCTAAATAGCTATGTGTAACACACGGGACCTTGGTTTATCGTCTCATCCAAAAGACCAGCGCCCAGACCACCACACAGGGTCTAATGGATGGGGAAAAAGTTTTGGGTCCAAACGGGGTACGAACCACCGCACACTCCAACCTAGACTTTTTGCTTTCTAGGCAAGGCACGTTACCACCTAAACCACCGATCCACCGATGGGGACTGGGTGTAAAAAAAGTACATGAATGCTTATTCCAATACCTTTGAAATAATAAATAGAATAAAATTAAACACACATACATTAAAAATATGAAACGCATCACTGCAAAAAGGATGAAAGCTAGAACACACAACCCAAACACCTGAACTTTTCCGTCAGTTGCTTTATTACATACACTGACAGCACAAATCTTCCTCCAAAATTTTTCTTTTTTAAAAATGATCTATAAAAATTGTATAAGAATGATACAAAACAACTAATAAGAACTTGTAAAACTTGTCCTGTAAAATTTATCATACAACCAAATACAGTAATCAGCAAACCCTTCAAACCACACCAATGACATTGAGCACCATGTAAAAATTTAGATGGACCTTGGAGATATTAGACAATTGGTAAAAATTTAGATTGACCTGGGAGATACAAGACAATCAAAAAAAGTTGCCTGAGCATAGCACACCCATCAGTACTCAATGAACACCATTTTGTTCATCACGTTCAGTCTACACGTTCAGTCATAAAGCATTGTAGTCCATACTGATGTTTGCCATTGAAACCATTATTTTTTTAATTTCGAAACAATACTGAATAATGCGCACACACACACACACACACACACAGTGTGCCTCTTGCTCACATGCATTCCCATGCATGCCAAAACACACACACACACACATACACACACACTGTGTGCCTACTGCTCACATGCATGCCTGCATACTTGAACACACACAGACACACCACACCCACACACTGTGTGCCTGCTGCTCACTTGCATTCCTGCATGCATCAACACACCACACACACTGTGTGCCTACTGCTCACATGCATTCCTGCATGCATGAACACACACACACCCCACACACACAGAGTAAAAATTATTAGATACAGGACAAGGAACAACTTCAAAAACATTGTGAGATCATATCACATACATGTCAATGATTAGAAGAAAAAAGCATGAATAAAATGCTCGCCCAAAGCATATTCACATTACTGTGTTCATGACCAGATTATTGAGGAAATACGTTTCTTCCAATGCACAAAAAATGGAAATAGACGCAGAAGACATCAATCCCATCCCCTCGCCACATTCTCCTTCAAAAACAAGCAAACATCATCCCCTCTCTCATAAAAACAAAAATTACCCTCCCCCCCAAAAAAAAGGAAAAAAAAAAAAAGTGGTGTGTTCAGTGTATTGTTTATCTTTTTTTTTTCTATCTAAATGATTCTGTTTTGAGGATAATGAGTAAACACTCATGTGTTTCTTTTTACATCCTGTCCCTGAGTGCATGCAGTTTTCTCAATATTGTCATCTGTTCCCACCAGCACAAAATGGCATACTCTTCTGGAAGATGGAACAGGTTTGAACAAGCGAGCAAGATGGGTTTTTTTTATTTAAAATGTTCACTCTGTGTGTGTGTGTGTGTGTGTGTGCGTGCGTGTGTGTGCGCATGCGCACGCGCAAATGCATGTATGTGTGTGTAAACAAACTTTAATTTATTTCATTCTTAAATCTTAGGTGGAAGAGGAGTGTTTTTGCTTTCTTTGTTTATATTTTTTTGTTGTTACCTTTTTTTGTAAACTGTTGAAAAAAAACCTCAAGATACTGTATCTTAGATTCTCGTTTCTCAAGCCTTTCCAAGTCACACACACTCACACATACACCTAGTATAAGACTATAAAAATTGAAATAAAAAATAATGTTCAAATCAAATTTCATGTAAGTTGAAATTAATTCATAAACAGCTTCATTTTAGAGAATTTTTGTTTGAAAAAAAAGGAAAATCAGTACAATTCACAAAGTGGGACAGACAGGAACATAGCATTACACTTTGGGGCTGTATGAATGGAATGTAAATTTCTTCCCTGAAAAACGGAAGACAGTTTGAAACTGACCATTGCAATTTGGAATACTGCTGAGTAGTCAAGTTTTACGCTCTCTCTCTCTCTCTCTCTCTCTCTCTCTCTCTCTCTCTCTCTCTCTCTCTCTATATATATATATATATATATATATATATATATATGTTTGTGTATACCATTCTGAATTCAAATGTGCTTCAAGCAGATCATATGAACCAAACAACAACAAAAACTGGCAAGCTCCTGCCTTGTTACAGTTGAGTTCATATGCCATTATGTAGAGATATCTATTGATCCAGACAACAGAAAGACAGTATACACGGATAAATGCATTAATGTGGACAGAGTGGTGTAGGTAGACAAGGGCAGATAACCACTTACAACTTCTCCAGCATTTTAAAAATGATTTCTCAAAGATTCAATTTTTAAAAGAAAAGGATAGAAAAAAGCAGTAGAAATTAAAATCCTTCAATGAAAACAATTCAGGCATTGAGTAAGAACCATGCCTTTGGCCTGGCCTGACCACCGGCTCCTGGATGAGCCTTCATCAGAGGTCCTGGAGATAATTGAAGCTCCACCTGCTGTGGTACCTTACAGCAAGACACTTTTCAGAATTTGGAACTGTCGATTGCATTCACAAGAATATTTGATATTCCTGTGGTCTTTTTAAGCCACCATCAAAAGATGATAAAAAAAGAAAGATGATATTCTTAAAACATATGTTGCACAAAAAAACATTGACAAGAGAGAATTAAACACCTAGTGAATCTTTGTGCCTTATGTTTGGGGATCCCATTGCAAAAGGAAAAATGCAATGAATAATAAACGCGTATTTCATAAACATACTTGCGAATGCAAATGAAAACATGGTTTGTTTGTTTGTCTTTTTTAAAACCATAACTAATACAATACACATACATAAAAAAACTTTCTAATAATCTATAATATCATGCTTCATGAAATAAACAACTGAACACTAAATCCCACCAGATCAATAAAAAAAGAAAAGAAAAAAAAAGCCAAAACATCATTAACAATACTGTATGCAGACTGCCAGAGGCTTTTCAAAGATACAAAAATATCAGAAGGGAAGAAAGAGGTAAAATGATCATGGTAGGAAGAGTCCTAGTCCAGCTTTAAAAATAATGGTGTTCACCTACACAACTTGGCAAAACAACAGTCTCTCATGACGATAGTGTCACAGTCCTGCAATGATAATGACTGCCATCATGTTTTTCATAACAATAGTGGCAAAATCTTGTGACAATGATTGCCATCCTGTCTTTCATAACAATAGTGGCAAAATCTTGTGACAATGATTGCCATCCTATCTTTCATATCAATAGTGTCCAAAATCTGGTAAGGGTGATTGAAAACATAATATGTCAGTGCTCGTTCACATGGTTATGAATGCACTCCCTAAAAATTTGCACACAACAGGAAGCACAAATGACATTTACTGTTAAAAATTTTTTTTTACTGTTTATGTTTGAGGTGGTGTGTGTGCATGATTGTGTGAGCATGACAATGTGTGTGCATGCGTGTGCATTCAAGTGTGCATATGCGTGCGTGTGTGTGTATGTGCGTGTTAACATGAAAGTGTGTGTGTGTGTGTGTGTGTGTGTGTGTGTGTTGTGTGTGTGTGTGTGTGTGTGAGCAAATATGTTGTTTGCACATCTAACTGCGCAAAATGCACATCTCAAATGTTTCCTGAGGCCAAAGGAGGCAAGCAATATCAAAAGTCAGCATCAGTATCAATTCCTTACATAAAAAGACTCATCACAGTCTGGACTATAGTAAAAACTTTAAAAATACACACTGGTATTTCTAAAAACCAAGCTCTCCCCTTTAAAAACTTTCTTCCTTACAACACTTACGCCAGAATTAAAACAGTCAAAACTCTCAACAGATAGAAGATGTTCTCAATTCTAATAAAGAGTTACACATGTACCCTGATCTAGTATCAAACCTCTGAAAGTTTGGTGTCAAAAAAGAACTATAAGCTACACGCTTGCCACAAGTTTGTTACAATTTCTTTAGGAGCATCATGTAAATCCACAGTTGATTAAAACCAACAAGATATCAGCATGACAAGGGCACAGAACTTGGTGTTATGTTTGAGGAACAGAATGTAACAAGCTTTTGGGCCTTAAGAACACCTCTTGACCACTGTGAGGAGACAAAAACTGAAGTCCTGCAGGAACATCTCACAGCCAAAAGGGCTTGCCAAGATAGTTCTGCAAGGCACAGTGCAAGGAAGGAGGGAGGAGAATCAGAGGAGGAAGACAAAAAAGATGGGGGGAGGACAACGTCTCAGACTGGACAGGCCTTGAGTGAAGGAAGCACTGTGAGAGGGACAAAATTGAGAAAGACGGAGAGGGTTTGTCAGCAGATCATTCACAGCACCCCTAGAACACAGCAGAGGAGACCACTGGATATGTATGGTAACATAACAACCCTGCTTTGTCACAATTTGGGAAAAATGTAAGCTATCATACTGATCTATGAATAACAACATTAAAAAAAAAACCAACAACACCAAAACTTTGAGATTCCTCTGCGTAACTTTTCATGTTACTTTTTTTTTTTTTTTTTTTTTTTTAAATATATGTCATTTACAAAGTAAGGCAAAAAAGTTGAAAATTAACCAACTTCTTTTTCATTGTATACAAATTCATTGTAATACTTAGGCATATAATCACATGTATGGAATGCACCTGCACACACATACATGTATACACCCTCACACACACTGTCACACGTATTGCATGCGCCTGCACACACATACATGTATACACCCTCACACACACTGTCACATGTATTGCATGCGCCTGCACATGCATACACCATCACATTGTCACATGTATTGCATGCGCCTGCACACACATACATGTATACTCCCTCACACACACTGTCACATGTATTGCATGCGCCTGTACATGCATACCCCCCCTGAGGCTCGTGGGGTATACTTGCTTAACGAGTATTGTAAGAATAAAGCCTCTGCCCTCCATCCAGGCATGTCGTAAGAGGCGACTAAGGTGGAAACCTCACCTAGAGATAAAATAGGTTATGATGGGGCTAACAACTCCATCATGTAAAACAAGCCTGTTACAGAAACCTATACTAGAGTATCCGACATTGGTGGCGACGGTAATCAAGCGCACCAGGCGACTGGACTAATGATGGATGACAGCCAAACCCGAGAGGGAGCTGGCGCCCCGATGGTGGATTTACTGAAGCCGAAACAGAAGATGAAGGTGGGGTGCTGGAACGTCCAGACCTTGTACCAGACTGGCAGGTTGCCCCAGTTAGTCAAAGAGTTTGACAACTACAATCTGGACATCTTGGGGGTCAGCGAGGTCAGATGGACCGGCACGAGAAAGAGGAGACTGGCGTCAGGACATATCATTGTCTTCTCGGGAAGATCAGATGACCAGCACTCTGAGGGAGTAGCACTACTCCTCAACAGAAGGACTAAAAAGACACTGCTAGAGTGGAAACCATTCGGACCAAGACTTTTGAAAGCAAGATTCCACTCCAAGTACACCAAGCTGACAGTGCTAGTCTGCTATGCACCAACTGAAAATGCAGATGCAGAGGTCAAGGACGATTTTTACGATCAGCTCCAAACAGCCGTGGAGAGCGTCCGCGCTCATGACATGTTGCTCATCCTTGGCAATTTGAATGCCAAGGTGGGCAGTGACAACAGCGGGAGGGAGCATGTTATGGGCAAACATGGAATTGGTATCATTAACGAAAATGGAGAGAAACTAGTGGACTTCTGTGAAGAGAACAACCTGCTTATCGGAGGCACCCTTTTCCCGCACAAACATATCCATAAAACAACATGGATGTTGCCAGACGGGACCACCAAAAACCAGATAGACCATGTCATCATCAACCGAGGATGGAGAAGCTCTCTTCAGGATGTCAGGGCCTACAGAGGAGCGGATGTTGTCAGTGACCACACCCTTGTGTTGGCCGTCATTGCCTTGAAACTGCGTCGATCACGAGGAAGACAGGCACGTCAGCAAAGATTAGACTCTGGCAGGCTGAATGAGACGCTCACCAAATATGCTTTTGCAGTGGAAGTGAGGAACAGATTTCAGGCACTGGGGGAACAGCAGGAGATAACAATAGACAGCTTCAATCAGGTACTTCGGGAAACAGGAGAAAAAGTACTAGGCTTCCGACGAAAGAAGAAAGAAGAGTGGATCAAACAAGAAACCTGGAAAAAGATAGATGAGAGGAAGTTCACTAAGCAGAAGATCAACGACACCAGATCAGAACGCTTGAAAGAGCAGCTCAGAAGAAGATATGCAGAACAAGACAAGGAGGTGAAGAAGATGACAAGAGCCGACAAGAAAGACTACATAGAGAAACTGGCAGATGAGGCAGAGGAGGCAGCAGGTAGAAATGATCTAAAGACGCTGTACAAGATCAACAAGCAGCTGAACAATGGGTTTAAAACTGTGATGTGCCAGTGAAGGACAAAAATGGAAAGGTTGTTGAGGGTGAGGCAGGAAAACTACAGCGTTGGAGGGAACACTTCGAGTCGGTTCTAAACAGACCGGACCCCCCTCAGCTAGCAGACATCCAGCCGGCAGATATAGACCTTGACATCTGCACCGATCCACCAAGCCTGGAAGAAGTGACAGCAGCAATCAAGGCAATGAAGAGCGGCAAGGCACCAGGGGCAGATGGTGTGACGGCAGAGATGCTAAAGGCAGATATGGATGTGATGGCTCCCATTCTGACTGAGATCTTCAGGAAGATTTGGGTAGAAGGTCAGATCCCTGAAGCATGGAAAACTGGTCTCATCTTCAAGTTGCCCAAAAAGGGAGATCTTGGAGATTGCAACAACTGGAGGGGCGTAACACTTCTTTCCCTCACCAGTAAGGCCTTCAGCAGGATTGTGCTGTCCAGATTGATGGCAGCCCTTGAGAAAGACCTCCGACCACAGCAAGCAGGTTTCCGCCCTGGGCGATCCTGCTCAGATCACATCTTCACTCTGCGCCAGATTCTGGAGCAGAGCAATGAGTGGAATACACCGCTGTACGTCAATTTCATTGACCTGGAGAAGGCATTTGACAGCATCCACCGAGAGTCCTTATGGAAGATCCTAAGGCACTATGGAGTCCCTGCAAAACTCGTGCGGGTCATTGCAATGTTGTACGGCGACTTCAAATCCCAGGTGATCTGCGACACAGAGCTCACGGAAGCCTTCAGCGTCAGCACAGGAGTGAAGCAGGCTGCATCCTATCGCCGTTCCTCTTCATCCTGGCCATGGACTGGATTATGAAGAATTCCATGGATGGAGAGAGGAGAGGGATCAGATGGATCATGACAATGACAGCAACAAAAACGCTGGAAGATCTGGATTTTGCCAATGATATCGCCCTGCTGTCACACCGCCACCAAGACATGCAGGAAAAGACAGATGTCATGGCAAGAACTGCTGGAAGCCTTGGCTTGAAAATCAGCACCAAGAAGACAAAGAACATGAGAATGAACGCCAGAGTCCAAGAGAACATCAGACTGAATGGGGACCAGATCGAGGAAGTAAATGACTTCACCTATCTTGGATCCACAATGTCAAACACAGGAGATCGGGAGGTGGAGATCCGGGCTCGACTTGTAAAAGCCAGCCAGGCCTTCGCCTCACTCAGGAGCACATGGAAGGCAGGGAATTATGCCTGAAGACCAAATTAAGAATTTTCAAATCAAACGTGATTAGCACCCTCCTTTATGGATCAGAGTCATGGAAGATGACCAAAACCATCAGCAACAAACTTGATGTCTTCCAAAACAGATGCCTCAGACGCATTCTACGCATCTTTTGGCCGAATACCATCACCAATGAAGAACTCCACCGAAGAACAGAAACTGAACCCATCTCCATACAAGTCAAACGGAGGCGTTGGCGATGGATAGGACATGTGCTCTGCCAGCAGACTACAGCCATATCCAGAATCGCCCTACGATGGACTCCAGACGGTCGAAGAAAGAGAGGCCGCCCCAAGGAAACTTGGAGGAGAACAGTAGAGAGGGAGATGAAGGAAAAGGGTTGGACATGGGGCCGTCTGGAGCATATTTCAGCCGACTGACATCAGTGGCGGGCTCTAATTGAGGCCTTATGTGCTACCTGAGCACAAAGAGGACTAGATAGATAGATAGATAGAGCACATGCATACATGTATCTCCCTCACACACACTGTCACATGTATTGCATGCGCCTGCACATGCATACATGTATACTCCCTCACACACACTGTCACATGTATTGCATGCGCCTGCACACACATACATGTATACACCCTCACACACACTGTCACATGTATTGCATGCGCCTGCACATGCATACACCCTCACACTGTCACATGTATTGCATGCGCCTGCACATGCATACACCATCACACACCCTGTACCTTTATCACAGATACAGTCACAATTGAGTAAGATCACAAAGCAGCTGTTATCTGTTTCTGTTGCAATGATACCAAAATTGGTAAAGTCACACACTGCAACAAGCACCTTTGTTCACGATACACTTCCTATCACGCATACTCATATCACATAATCACCTTGCAAGAGTGACTTCACTGACAAAACGATATGCCTGTCATAAACCATAACACCGGTAATGTTCCATGAATTAAACGAACACCTTCACTTAATCATACACATCATGTCAATCATAACGCAGATCATACCTTGCAAGAATGACTCGGCAACAAAACTACACGTAAAATGCAGTGCACCATCAACCACGACGCCAAAATGTCACAAAACACAAAATCCCTGATTGACTAGTGACTGTGCTTGTTGTGGTCACAAAACAGAAAACTCCTGAGGGACTAGTGACTGTGCTTGTGGTCACAATACACAAAACCCATGATGGACTAGTGACTGTGCTTGTGGTCACAATACACAAAGCCCATGATGGACTAGTGACTGTGCTTGTTGTGGTCACAATACACAAAACCCATGATGGACTAGTGACTGTGCTTGTGGTCACAATACACAAACCCATGGACTAGTGACTGTGCTTGTGGTCACAATACACAAAGCCCATGATGGACTAGTGACTGTGCTTGTGGTCACAATACACAAACCCATGATGGACTAGTGACTGTGCTTGTGGTCACAATACACAAAACCCTGATGGACTAGTGACTGTGCTTGTGGTCACAATACACAAAACCCATGATGGACTAGTGACTGCTTGTTGGTCCCACCATGTGCTTGTTGTGGTCACAAAACACAAAACCCACTGATGGCACATAGTGACTGACTTGCTTGTGGTCACATTGTTGTGGTCACAATACACAAAGCCTGATGGACTAGACGTGCTTGTGGTCACAACAAAAGCCCCATGATGGACTAGTGACTGCTTGCTTGTGGTCTGAGACGTGACTGTGTTGTGGTCACAAAATCACAAAACCCCTGATGACAACTGGTGACCGTGCTATGCTGCTGTGTGGTCACAAAACACAAACCCCTTGATAGTGACTGTACCGAGCACTGTGACTTTGTGGTCAAAACACCTGGACAAGATGCACAAAGCCCCTGATGGACTAGTGACTGCCTTCTGGGTTGAGTGGTCCATGACGATCATGACGGAGGTGATGTACCCGGCCATGTCCACCTCGGCTGACAGGCCTGCTGCAGAAAGGGTGATCCAGCAGCTCCTTATAGTCTGCCCGGCATTGGGTCCTCTGAAGGCTGCAACACCAACAAGTCAAGTCAAGTCATGTCAAGTCAAAGTCAAGCCCAAAACCACTTTAATCATCCCATGAAGGGCAATTGCAATACTGACTCGCACATTGATATGCATCATGCTATCAAGGCATCATTTTACTGCAGTTTACAGGGTTATTTATAAGGTACTTCTGATTTTATAAAGTGGTATATATATTCTAAATTGAAGAACAAACTATACAAGACTGTTCTATAGTGAAGAGCAAACACTACACAACTGGTGTTTTGAGTTTGCTGTTTGTTTTTTAAAAATTAATGTGAATCTATTCAGTGATGATACAAGGGAAGTAACTCCAAAGCCCTGTATCATTCTTTAAAAAAAAAATTTAATTACTGAAATCTATGCAGTCAAAGATTTTTCAAGGTCTTTTTGTCCTTTTAAAAAGAATGTTTCAAATCAGGTTTTCAATTTCTTGAAGCTAAAGTGTAGCTACCTTCAGGGTAGGCAAAAAAGTCGCAAATGCAAAATGTCACTAACCTCAATGCTCTAACCAAGGAATAAAAACAAAAACAAACAAAAATTCAGGTTTAAATGACTCAAAAGATACTGTTTTTAACATCTGAAGAAACTCTAATGTCAATGCTGATTTTTTAACCTGTTTAATTTTAGCTACTGGAATGTCTGACACTGGCACATCAATTCACTTCTTCAGCACACACTGATCTGAACGACTGCCTTGGCTCTGAAAAAAGAATCAAAAGCCACAGTGGAGCAGTCCTCCACTGCTGTAACAAATCCATTCATTTCTTCAGCAGACAACTGGTCTGAATAACTACTTGGACTCCAAACATAAAATGTTTTTTTCATTCATCAGCTAGAACTCCCAAGGTTCACCAATGGTTAGATTTTGCATATATATGCAACCGTTTTTACCCACCAAGAGGGCAGCCACATTCCGACTTCAGGGATGTATGCTGGGTATGTAAGTGTTTCAGTAACCAACCTAATGCTGACATGAATAACGGGATCTTTAACATGCATATATGATCTTCTGCACGTGTATATACATTGAAGGGAATCAAAGCACTGGCAGGTTTGCTCTCTTAAGCTGACCTAGGAAATTGCAGAAATCCCCACCCCTAATTCACCAGACACCCCCGAAATTTGAACCACACCTTAATGAACCCATGGGATTGAAGTCAAACGATCTAGACTACTTGGCAGATAGCATTCATTAAAACAAGACTTTTTTAAAAAAACACCTTGGCAGCCATGACTGTGACCACTTTCCACTCACCATCGAACAATAAACTCCTCAAACTGGGAGGAAAACTGTGATGCAGGAAGACGAGGAGGCTCCTCCTCCACCACCTGTTTGATGTGCTCGAAGGGTGTCGGCCAACTGGAGTATGGGAACTTTGTTGCCAGTTCAATCTGAAAAATGACAAAACCCCACACTTAAAGACTGTTGGTAACAAGACCACTGACATAAGACTGTCCCTAAACTAACAAGAATGCACCATCCTGTTTTATTTGCCTCATCTTCAGTAACGTCCCTGTCCTGCTGTTCCCTCACCACTCACCTAAATCTCCCCGCCACAACAATACCCAAATTTATGTCTCATTCTCAGGGTTGAGAGTCCACAGCGAGATCCCCTCACCCTTAATCACAAGGCCCCATGGAGATTTCAACATGACAACCTGTAATCTAATGTGGGAGAGAGGGGGGGGAGAACAGCCTAGTTCTTAAGAGCTGTTATTGTGATCTGACAGCAAGTGACAGCTCAAGGTGGAAACTCTGCAAAAGTGTCCATTTGACCTGGGGGTGGGGGTGGGTTCCCAAAGACTTAACAGTGGTACTGACTTCACTTGCCTGAAAGTCCTTCGGAAGAGACTATAAACTAACTTCCCACTTGCAAATGCATGCAGAACACCTTGCACATACATCAAAGCCCTCTCTGACTCTAGTGATAGAGTACTCCATATGCATCACCAGTCAGAAGGGTGACACCAGCATACTCAGCATGCATCCTGCTACCTAGAGAGGATTGGGCTTCGCCAGGTTCAACTTGCCCCACAATATTCTGAAAGATTCATTGCAGTGCATCAATTACTCCACAAGGAGTTAAATCCTGTTCCGCTTTTTGTAAGAGTGGGCCATTGTGTGCCGGTGGGAACAGATGACAAGATTTACAATACTGCATACACAGGGGAACTGGATGTAAAAAAAGCACGTGAGTGCTTACTCCATTATAAAAAAAAGGGAGAAATCAAGACTAAGTCAAGTCAATACCTTAGGACAGCTGTGATAGCCAAGAAGTTTAGGCATTGGACTTGATAATCATTGCACAGAACCAGATCCTGTTTATCTTTATACTATACAGACACCAACAAGACACAAGAACTTAGAAAGTTGAGTAAAATTACATTCTTGAATACAGCTTTTCACAACTCAAACATTCACCAGTTATACCAAAAATTTCAAAATATGCAGGAACTAATTTTTTTTTTAAACAGCCACCAAAAGAAGGGGTATAAATACCTAGAACGGTAAAAAAAAAAAAAAAAAAAGAGAGAGAGATCAGAAAGAAGAATGGGTATTGTTTGTTTATCAAACAGTAGTTGATAAAGTTTTTTTGTAGATAAACCTATGTTCAACACACACACACACACACACACATAGTCACACACACACAAACACATATGCACACACAAACGCATATGCACACACAAACACATATGCACACACACACACACACACACACACACACACACACACACACCAGGGTTCATACAGATCTTTGGGAAGAAAATTCAAGGACTTTCAAGGACCTCACTCTCAATTTTCAAGGACCTCCACAGACAAATAGTGAGCACTTGCATTTTAACAATGTCTACACACTTTACAGCTGAAAAGAAAATATCTATAGCCATTTGGTGCAAATTTTCTTCATAACAAGAATCAATATTTCTACTGCAGTTAACTGGGCTAAATAAAAAACAATCGTTGGCCTAAAGTGTGCACTTAGCATAAAAAAATTTCAATCTAAGTGATCACCCCATCTGTTCATTCATAATTCTCTGCATACTGTTCTAAAATAACTGGTCTGAAAGCTCCCTAAAGTGGAGCTCCTTAGAGGAATGTTGTTGTGTGGTGTTTTGTTGTGGTGGAGTTGGTGTGATGTGTGTGTGAGTTGTCTTCTTTAACGTCATCATAAAAGTGATTTATGACAACATAATGTAAATGGAGATGTGTGGTGTGGTGTGTGTGGTGTGTGTGTGTGTGGGTGTGGTGGTGTGTGTGTGTTGTGTGTTGTGTGTGTGGTGTGACAGGTGAGAGGAGGTATGAGAGAGAGGTAGAGAAGAGGTATGAAGACAGACAGACAGAGATAGACAGACAGACAGACAGACAACAGACAACAGACAGACAGAGAGGTGAGGTGAGAGAGAGAGAGAGAGAGAGAGAGAGAGGGGGGGACTCTCATGAAAAAGGGGAGCTGTGGCCTGCTGACTGCTGTATAAATTAATATAACAATGCTCCTGACCCCAGTAGAACAGCCAGTGAAGCCCCCCCCTCCCTTTCTGCCTATATAAATTGCTATCCATCCCCATCTGAAACTTGACACCCTTTGTGTGGTATACATGGTCTTCAACGAAAGTTCCGCTGCGTGCATGGCCTAGTGTAGATGCATTGCGCTGGCAATTTGACGACCCGGGTTCGAGTACGGTCGAGGAAATTTTTCTCCTCAGTGCCGACTCCACTCTCCCCAAAAGTCCTTCAGATGAGACTTTAAACCGAGGCCCCGTGTGCGAACGCACGCAGAACATCTTGCGCACACATTAAATCCTGTTCCGCTTTTCGTAAGAGTAGGCCATCGTGTGCCGATGGGAACAGATGACAATATTTACAAAAACTGCATACACACGGGGACCGGATGAAAAAAAGCACATGATTGCTTATTCTGTTATCCTCGATATAAAAGAATAAAATAAATAAATAAATACCTAGGCTTGGATTGCCTTGTGACATAAAGCAGAGAAGGGAAGTAATTACTAACCGGCATGGAAGAGTTAGTTCCTTTGACCTGCTTTCATAGATTTCTTTTTTCTCTTATTTTTTCTTCTACTTTTATAACATTTCCACGAATTTGCAGTGAGTACCATGCTAACCTCACACTCTTTCTCTTTATCCTTCTTAGTCTTTGGTAAAAGTTAAATTCAAGGACTTTTCAAGCACCTGGAGGCATACATCTGATTTTCAAGGACTTTCAAGGCCTTGAAAAGGGGAGTCCAAACTTCAAGGACTCTCAAGGACTTTCAAGGATCCTACGAACCCTACACACACACACACACACACACACACACACACACACACACACACACACACACACACACACCACTCACCAAGGTAATACCCAGGCTCCACACGTCAGATTTGACACTGTGGCCCATGTTCTGGTCTGCCAGTGGGTTGATTTTTTCCGGCTGAAGGGAAAAAAAAAAAGAAACATGAAGAGAAAAAAAATGATTATGGACTGAACAGTTTCATGCATGGATTGAATTATTATGTCACCTCCAAACAGCTATGTAATATAATTTTGGATACATAGAAACTTTTCAGACATCAATCATCACACAAAATATCAAACTTTATTCATTCAAGTGTTTGTTTTTTGGCCTGTCTGATATCACTTTTAACAGAGATTATTAAAGTATATTAGTTTGAATTAGCGCTTGCCTTGTAAATAGTCAGTGAACTATTTTTTGGTAGACAATGCACAATGTCAAATGATTTTGATTCAAAATATAACTTTAAAAATAGCAACTTAGTGACCTCGAAAAGTACTAAATTTGAAGGTGAATATCCTTCAAAATACCCAGTTTTTAAGGCATTTCTGAAACAAATAAACTTGCAGTTTCATTTCCTGATTCTTCTACACACCAGAAATCTTTGTCAGTATATTGATACAAGCTAAATGCCAATGTCTACATTACCATGTTGTTACGCTTAAAATGTAATCTTGAGATTGTCTTAAGCCATGACATTCTCTTAGCATAACAACCTGCACTCTCCTTTAGAGGAAAAATAGATTTCTCTGAAGTTGGAGTATGGCCGTTGACATGGCAAGGCACTTGACAACAGTCACATATACAAAGTTCACTTTACAGTCTCAATGATTCCCAGGTGGGAAGAGTAAGACAGAGTACATATTTAGGGTGGTAAGCTGGGGAACATGCTATAACATTTCCCCGATTCAAACTAGTTGACAAGGTATAGAACAGATCACTTGGAAAAATATCTGATCACAGACGAAAATATCATAGACATAATATGATCATATACAAAAAAAAGATAGCATATATCATTAATGTCTCAGTGAAAATCATAACAGCATCTGAAGAAATATATTTCGATGCTCTACCATTTAAACTGTGCTGGATTTTTTTTTTTATCTGTCAAAACATCCTGTCAAAAAAATCATATAAACCGAAATAAAACAGAAAGTATCCCCCCCCTCCCCCCCCTCCAATTTCAATTCTTTAACCAAACTTTTGACGAGACTGAGTCAGGGTTGACAGCCGGTAAAAGTTATGCAGACACTGCAAAAACGCATTTCAGTGTTTCATCATTGATAGAACTGAAGATGACTACAGACACCATAATCTCTAGAAAATTGTTTACAGTCATGATCGATCACAAACAAACACTGCCTATGAAGAAAAATATTTTACTGATGAATAATAGGTAAAAGTAAAAAAAAAGATAAATAAACAAATAATAATTTAAAAAAAAAAAATTTTTTAAAAGACCACCGACCATTGAAAACATTATTTCATGATTATCAATAAAATATAACATCAATAATCATTACAGACATTATCAAACTGATTAACATTTGAGATCATCCATCAAAGTAACAACCACCACAGACAGGGTTCCCAGGTGCAGGGCATGAAGCAAAAAAGGACCTTTAAAGGACTTAAAAGGACCCCAGGTCTGATTAAAAGGACCTAGACCGTTGCAATTTTATAGAATCTTTCAAGATCATAACATGCAAATACAGTGAAACTGTTCAGAAGATCTACAGCTGTAATGGCAGTCAACAACTTTTGAAGCCCACATGACTTCAGCCATTAGACGATCACTGTCAGCATCACTTTTTCCTGAAACAGTTTGGGGCTCCAGGGGGCAGTGCCCCCTTGCGGGGTCAAGGGGCAGATCCCCTTGTGGGGGTCAGGAGGCAGTGCCCTCTGAAGCTGGAGGTTTTTCAGCAATTCTAGCTTGTAAAAATGCCTCCCTTTGAACTTACTTCAGTTCTTCATACTAAGCAATTTCTGCCCAGAAATAAGCTCTCCTAGAATGACTTTTCCAGTCATTTCTTCAACCCCAAATGAGGTTTTATACCCAAGTAATTGAAGTATTCACAAATCTAAACAAATATGCACTTAGGCAGATAGAGGAAGAAAAAGAAGGAAAGAGAGAAGAACAGACACACACCGACAGAGACATGAAGAGGAGAGAAAGAGAGGGGAGGTTGTGGTGGTGGAATAAAAATTAAAAAAATAATAATAATAAAAAAAACGTGTGTGTGTGTGTGTGAGAGAGAGAGAGAGAGAGAGAGAGAGAGAGAGAGAGAGAGAGAGAGAGAGAGAGAGAGAGAGAGAGAGAGAGAGAGAGAGAGAGAGAGAGACAGACAGACAGACAGACAAACAGACAGACATAGCGAAAGAGAGAGAACCACAGACAGGCAGAAAGAGAGAGGCTGGTAGGCCTGCTGGTTGTTGTGTAAACATTGCTCTCTGACAGCACACACAGCTGAAGTACCTAAGCCTAGAGATGACTCAAGATGTAAAGCAGTGAAGGGAAGTAATCAGCATGGAAGAGTTAATTCCTTTGATTGACTAGTTTTCTGGGTTTCATTTTTTTTTCTCATCATTTTTTTAGATTTTTTTTTCCCACAGATTTCTGCAAATTCAAAGAGATGTACCATGTCAATGTGTCATGCTCTTCTGCTTGATTCAACAGGACTTAAAAGGATTTTTCAGCAATTAAAAAGACCTGGTGATATTTTAAAAGGGCCTACTTGCTGAATCAAAGGACTTAAAAGGCCTTTTAACTCATATCACATTTATAAGGACTTAAAACGTCTTAAAAGGCCCCTACAAACCCCGACAGATTTAAGGTGAAAGCACAGATTTGTGATGATATGACACAAAATCTTCCTTACCGCCATGTAAAGGCGAGACCCAATGCGTGTGGACGCCTTGGAGTCTGTAAGACGTCCACTGACGCCAAAGTCGCACATCTTGACCTCCCCTTTTAGGTCGATCAAGATGTTGGCCGGCTTGACGTCCTGGTGTATTACCTGCAGCTCAGAGTGCAGGTAATGCAGAGCCAGAACCACCTGTGTGTTCAACACAACAAACACCGTTAATGCAGAGCCACAATCACCTGTGTGTTCAACACAACAAACAGGTAATGCAGAGCCAGAACCACCTGTGTGTTCAACACAACAAACAGGTAATGCAGAGCCAGAACCACCTGTGTGTTCAACACAACAAACAGGTAATGCAGAGCCAGAACCACCTGTGTGTTCAACACAACAAACATCGTTAATGCAGAGCAAGAACCACCTGTATGTAACTTTTTTTGCTTTTTTTTTTTACCACCATTTAGGTAGCCGCATTCTGACATAATAATAATAATAAAATGGAGGCTTATATAGCACGAATTCCCAAAAACATGGGCTCACCGCGCTGTACAATCAAATCAATTTAAATAGGTTACATATGAACGTGAAAAATTTAGCTAGCACAAAAAAATAAGGAAAAAATGCATGCACATACAATACACAGCATATTACATGGCTAGAGAATAAAAGTAAAATAAGAGCAATATCATCAAGAAAATGTGCAGTGCAGTACAATGCATGCATACACACACACACACACACACACACACACACACACACACACACACACACACATGTAAAAATTACACGCATACACAAAACACACAACAAAGAAAATGGCACATTCACGGGTTTACCCTACATTTACTCACATTAACCAAAAAAATATGAAGTAAAATAGAAATGAAAAACCTTATCATATCCCAAAACAGCAAAAGACCAGCACTAGGGTCAGAGATGAGTCAATCAAATGGGAAATCAATTTTGATCAGTGGTCAGGGGCAAGAATCGGATAAAAAGGTGTGTTTTGAGCAACCTTTTAAAGGAGGAAGTAGAGTCAGTGTGTCTTATTTCAGATGGAAGTGCGTTCCAGAGAGTGGGACCTACATGAGAAAATGAGCGCTCGCCATGCTGTTTTTTTACTCAAGATTCTAGTGTCAGAGGATGAGCGGAGTGGTCTGTTTGGGTGGTACACTGAAAGAGTATCGGAGAAGTATGCTGGAACTTTGTTCAAGAAGAAATTATGACAATGCATCATAACTTTGTACTGGATATGAGCTTGGATTGGAAGCCAGTGCAGATTTCGTAATACAGGTGTGATGTGATTACGCTTCTTTGTTTTGAGTACCAGTCGGGCAGCTGAGTTTTGTACCTTTTGTAGTTTCTCTATTAAAAACTTGGGACAGCCTGCAAGCAGGGAGTTTGCATAGTCAAGCCTAGATAGAACAAGGGCACAGACGAGTTTCTTGGCTGTATCTACATCGATATACATTCTGATGTTACTGATCTGATGAAGCGCAGCATAAGCTGAGCGGCAAGTCTGTGAAACATGCTTCTCAATTGACATGGTATTTGTCATGATGAATCCTTGATTGCAAGCTGATGGTGAGAAAGAAATATCTGATTTTCCAACACGGATGGTAGATGCTAGATCAACTGATAGAGAAGAATGAGTGGAGTGAATCAGCAGGGCTTCTGTTTTATCATCATTTAATTTCAATTTGTGTCTAGTCATCCAGGATTTGATGTCGGATATGCAATTTTGCATGATTTTAATAGTGTTGTCGACATTATCAGGACGGCATTTAGAGTAAAGTTGGGAGTCATCCGCGAAAGACCGATTTTGGATAGAGTGACTACTAATGAGGGTGTTCAGTGACTTGGTGTACATGATGAAAAGAATGGGTCCCAAGACTGATCCTTGTGGTACGCCAAACAAGAGGTTTGCTGGTGAGGACTTGAACTCATCTACGATAACGGTTTGCATTCGATCAGTTAGATAGTTCTGAAACCACTTCAGTGCTGTTCCACAGACACCAAAGTGTTGTTGGAGAGCTGGTAGAGAATTGTGCGATCGATTGTATCAAATACAGCCGACAGATCCAAAAGAGTGAGAACAGAGATATTTCCATCATCTAGAGCAAGTAACATATCATTTGCAACTCTCAGAAGTGCTGTTTCAGTGCTGTGTGAGGGCCTGTATGCTGACTGGTTTGGAGGTAGAAGAGAATGTGAGACAAGATGTTTAAAGAGCTGATCCAGTACAAGTTTTTCAAGGATTTTTGACAGGAAGGGCAAGTTGGAAACAGGTATGTAATTCTTGAGGATGTTTGGGTCAAGAGATGACTTTTTGAGCAGAGGTTTTACAACTGCATATTTGAAATTAGAAGGGAAAACACCTGTGGATAGACTCTGATTCATTATCTGTGTAATAACAGGTAAAATATCATTTAAGCATTCAGTCAGAAGGGGTGTTGGAATGGGGTCAAGTGCGCAGGTAGTGGGTTTAGATTTAAGGCTAATCTTACAGACTTCATCTGCGGTAACTAAGCCAAAGGAAGACAATGGAGTAATATCTGATACTGGAGAGGGCTGAGGGTCTTGAGCTGAGAGGGTTGTAGAGAGATGGTCAAGCTCACGTCTAATGTCAGCAACTTTCGTCACAAAAAAGTTGGAGAAAATCTGTGGTAGGATACTGACTGGGTGGGTGGTGGGGAGGGGAGTGTTTTTGGTTATTCCACAGAATTGGCCATAAATATCAAACAGTTGTCTGCTAGAATCACATGCAGAGATCTTTGCGCTGAAAACATGGCAACTGTATACATGCTGGGCTTTATTTCTGTCATTCGTTCCTACCACCACACAATGGCCTACTCTTCCAAAAGATGTTCTGCATGTATTCGCACATGGGACCTTGGTTTTTCATCTCATCCAAAAGAACTTTGACATTCAGTTCGATTTTTTCATTTAACTGGGAAGAAAGAGCGAAGCTGGAAATCAAACCCAGAACATCACAGTTTACTTGTTGGCAAGCAAAGGTCTTAACCAACCTGCCATCCTCCTCCTCAGAAATATTACAATATTCATCATGTCTTTTGTTCGTATTGTAGGGGATAAGGAAGAGGGCAGAGTAAGAAGGGGGAAGGGAGGGCATTAACTCAAAGATGAATGTCTATGTCACAAAATATCTCACATAATAATGTACAAACATGCAAACATGATCCATACAATTTCATTCATAAAATTATTTGTTTTCGCAAGATATAGCGCTACATAAGTTCCATGTATCATTATTATCATATTGTTGTTGTTGTTGTTGTTAATATTATTACTAAATGATTACAGAAGGCGCAACTGAGACCATAAGATCTGAGAATAAACACTTTCATCTTACAGATTGCTACTCCTGTCCAATCCCATCTGAAGATTTGTTTGTGATCAAGCATTCATTAATTTCAACTCTGTAAAAGTAGAGAACTGCAG
>CM060318.1:71905716-71943216 GCA_030674155.1 Stramonita haemastoma
TCATGATTATGTTCATCATTTATAGCAAGCAACATGCTCCCAAGGCTCCCATGGGGGGGGGGGGGGGGGGGATAGCCAGGCGAATAGAGCATTAACTGCCAATAGGCTTGCATTCTCTGATTCTGACAGGCCAGGTTTGAGCCCAGGTAGAACCACCATCAAGATGCCTGTTCAATGGGATTTTTCTTCTGGAGTTAACATCATCTCTGACTCAACTCCTTTGAAAGTCCTTCAGAATGGGACTATAAACCAAGGTCCCATGTGCAAATGACTTGCTGCCAAAAGGTCGTCACGAAAAGAGGACAAAGGGGGTTGAAAATAAAGTAGCTGGAAAACTTAAGCTTAGTTCTTTTTTGAAAAGGAACACTTATGTGTAATCATTCTGTGAGAGGAAAAGATTGTTTGACTTTTAGTTTTTGAGAAATTAGCATTTGAAATCCAATTTGATGGGTTTGTCGCAGCTCAGTGATTACACCAAACTACCTAAATAAGTCTGTTTATTAGATGTTTGTATTTTTAAAAATGAATAGATTTGATCAGATTAAATGACTATCAATGTGTAAGACCATAAAATGGTCATGGTCAACAGCATGAGTAATGACAGCACGGAAATAAAGATGAATGGAGAAATATTGGAAGAGGTGAGCCAATTCAAATACTTAGGCTCCATCCTAACAAAAGATGGCACATCAAACAATGAGGTGAAAGCTCGCATTGCAACAGCAACATCTGCTCTAGTCAGACTCCAGAGGATCATCAGAAGCAACAACATCAGCTTCTGCACCAAATACCACCTCTACAAATCCCTCGTGATATCTATCCTCCTATATATATGGCTGTGAATCATGGACTCTGATACTATAGCAGAGTTAGAGAGAAGAATCCAAGCATTCGAGAACAAGTGCCACAGAAGACTCCTCAAAATATCATACAAAGAACACAAGACCAATAACTATGTGAAAGAAGAAATCAAAAAGCGTGTGGGCCCCCAAGAGCCTTTGCTCTCCACCATAAAGAGGAGAAAGCTGATGTGGTTTGGTCACACCACAAGACACAACACCCTAGCAAAAACCATCTTGCAAGGAACAGTCGAGGGCAAGGCAAGGCAAGGCAAGGCAAAGTCTTTTATTCGAGGATAATAGATAAGCACTCATGTGCTTTTTTACATCCAGTCCCCGCCCTTTTCAGGGATACATCAAGTTGAAAAGATACTAAACAATAAAGCTTTATGCAGTACCAAACAACACACAAGAATAAGGACACTATATATGATAAGGTAATAAAAAATGCACTCAATCAGAAGACAAAAATCTGAAGTCACGATAAAAATATTTTGATTATGGAAGAATAGAAAAGTGTTAATAGGTAAGGAGCAAACAAGAAAACTAGATAAATAAACAACTGAAAACATCAATCCACCACCACCTGTCAAAAGTTATACATGTGACATAAGTCATACAACTGGATAAAAGGGGGAAAAATTTAACTAATATCCTTATAGGAGGGGAGGGGGGGTAGAGATACTATCAATAAAAATGTAAATAAAATAAAATTTAAATTTAAAAAAAAAAAAAAAAGTTGCATAAAACATCCTAGATGTTTCAAGAGAATAGAGAGAGAGAGAGAGAGAGAGAGAGAGGAGAGAGAGAGAGAGAGAGAGAGAGAGAGAGAGAGAGAGAGAGAGAGAGAGAGAGGCAAGGCAAGGCAAGGCAAGGCAAGGCAAGGCAAGGCAAAATTCCTCCACTCGAGGACACAAAGAGGACAACAAAGAAGGACAACAAAGAAGCACTCGTGTGCCTCTTTCACATCCAGACCCTGCTCCCCCCAGGGGCAACATCATGATAAAAAGACAGCCCCAACCAAAACAACAACTACAAAGGTTCAAACACCAAGAGCAAAAAAGCCATACCAAGCATCAAACAACAGGCGAGAAACAATACAGAGATACAGTATTAAAGCAATGTTATAAAAAGGCACTCACCCAGAAACGAAAACAAGAAGCTAGACTCAATGACGATTTCGATTTGTATATAAAAAACAACAACAACAACAAAAACAAACAAAAACAAAAAACAAAAAAAGCACAAACAAACAAACAAAGCAAACAAACGACAGCGCAACAACTAAGGATCAAACATGAGAAAATGATGAGGACAGGTGGCTGAAAACATCAATCGACCACCATCCACCCACCGTCAAACAAGTCCCACAAAACGTAAGACCTTGATATAAGGGGAGAAAGAACAACAACAGGTAAGAAATAATACAGAGATACACTACCGAGGCAACGTTACAAAAAGCACCCATTCAAGAGAAGAAGAGGCCGCCAAAAGAAATCATGGGTTGACAACATCAAAGACTGGACTGCCCAACCCCTGCAACGCCTCCTACTAGCCACACAGGATCGTGAAGCATGGAAAAAGATCTCCGTTGCGTCGTCTCTCATGTCCCCCCTACGTCCTTTGGGACATGGGACTGAGTGAGTGAGTGAGTGAGTTTAACTATTACTGGATTAGGTACACATTGTAAGTGTAACTAAAACCTGCTGAAGTTTACACAAGTGGCTTTATAAATCAATAGGCCTACAATAAAATAAAAGTAAAACGCAAAATCCATAAAGGATCAAATCTCAAAGTTGGGACATCGACACTTGCCCTGACCACGTGGACTTGGGTACATGAAGTAAACTCGTTATTAAGTTATTCATTGAATTGGGTAAGAAAAAAAGAGAGAAAAAAGCAAACAAAAATTGAGGCAGATGAAAGATGGAGGAGTTAGTGCATTTTCCTTGTGGACCCCAGTCATAATTACTGCATAGCTACATAATTTTTTGAAGTCATCAACCCTTTGCCTACTTCGTTTCATGGCGACTACAGTGGTGAAGGTGTCGCCTTTGATTCAAGAAAATGAAGCCCCTTTCGTTCAGGAAAAATCGGCAATCCGCGTAACTAGTAAAACTGAAAAATCCTGGCAATGCAGTTGATAGATAAACTGATAGATCTCTAAGCCTAATCTTGTAGTCAGGAGAAAAAAGGACGTGATCGACCGAAAAAAAATTAACCTACCTTTCATATTTCCTTCCATCCAGGTTACTAGCTTGCCGTGGCTTTTGATTGGCTAACTCGGTCACGTGCTAGCCTAGCCACTTTTCTTCGCTAGCCTCTTCTTGGAATAAACACAAGGGTATTCCCCTGCTGTTCAAGCTGCAGAAAGCTTGGCAAAGAGTTCGTAGGCCTAGATCAGATGATAATGGGTTGTCATGTCATTTTTGAGAAAACGGGAAATGTTCATTTGGTTGTGAACAAATGCATGATTGACTTTCCCTGAATGTCCCCAAAATAATGGTCACCAACCGGGGCCGACGCTGCTGTACTTTCGTTATCGGACGAGAACTAGGCTAGCCTAGGCGTACAGCGGATGTGTTTATTTATTTATTCTTTTATATCGAGGATAACAGAATAAGCAATCATGTGCTTTTTTTCATCCGGTCCCCGTGTGTATGCAGTTTTTGTAAAATATTGTCATCTGTTCCCACCGGCACACGATGGCCTACTCTTACGAAAAGCGGAACAGGATTTAACGTGTGCGCAAGATGTTCTGCGTGCGTTCGCACACGGGGCCTCGGTTTAAAGTCTCATCCGTAGGACTTTTGGGGAGAGTGGAGTCGGCACTGATGTTAACTCCAGGAGAAAAATTTCCTCGACCGGACTCGAACCCGGGTCGTCAAATTGCCAGCGAAATGTCCTGACCACTAGGCTATCCGTCCCCCTTGTGTTAGGTTATTAGCCTATTCCTTAGGCTATTCCTTAGGCCTAATCCTCCTCGCTCCGGGTGGAGCAAAAGGCGCCAACGTCTCCTCCAGCCATCTCTGTCTTGGGCAAGCCAGCCGATCTCATTCCATGTTTTGCCCATTATTGCCCATTATTGCCCATTATAGTTTTGTAAATATGTTCCCACCGGCACACAATGGCCTACTCAGATCTTGCAAAAAGTGGTACAGGATTTAACGTGTGTGCAAGATGTTCTGCGTGCGTTCGCACACGGGGCCTCGGTTTATAGTCTTATCCAAACGATTTTTGGGGAGAGTGGAGTCAGCACTGTTTTAACTCCAGGGGAAAAAATCCTTGATTGGGTCGTCAAATTGCCACCACAATGTTCTGACCACCAGGCTATCCTGCCTCCTTACATGTAGCCTAACTAGGCTATGAAAAAATGCACACACACACACACACACACACACACACACACACACACACACACAGATATATATATATATATATATATATATATATATATATATATATATATATATATATATATATATATATGAATTTTCCTAAATATATGTTTAAACACACACACACACAATTTATGTACTTATCTCTTTTTGTCATTTAGTTATTATTTCACACACACACACACACACCACACACACACACACACACACACACACAATTTATGTACTTATCTCTTTTTGTCATTTAGTTATTATTTCACACACACACACAATTTATGTACTTATCTCTTTTTGTCATTTAGTTATTATTTCACACACACACACACACACACACACACACACACACACACACACACACACACACACAACTACATCTTAAGTCTGTTTTTATACATATATACTCAAAGCACTAAACCTCTAGAAGTCGAAGGTCAAGTAACATGATTATTTTAATCTAAAAAAAAAAAAAAATCTTTTTATCATTTTTTTAAAAAATCCACATCTTGGAGAAATTTCACTTATTGCAATTTGATTGTGTACAGGTTTCTTAGTTTTCCAAAATTACACCTGTCAAGAAGTTGAGCATATGTTTTGTTTTTATTTGAAATGACAGCTCTCTCTTTCCCTCCCAACAGATTTTTTGTTCATGGTGTGTGTGTGTGTGTGTGTGTGTGTGTGTGTGTGTGTGTGTGTGTGTGTGTGTGTGTGTGTGTGTGTGTGTATCTTTTTAAGAATATAAGCATTTTTTTCTATATCTATATGTGGTTAGGGCCGTTACTGTTTTTTTGTGTTTTTCAAAAATAAATTTTGCGGTGATAAATATTGGTGTAGACTAATTCTCCCATTTGCTGAAATCATTACTTTTATGTAGTTTAGTTGGGAAGGGAAGGGGTTGGTTGGTTGTCTGTCTGCATGTGCATGTGTCTGTTGTTTGTGCTTTTTTCTTTTTTTGCTCTGGGGTTTTTTGTTTTGTTTTTTTGTTTTTTTGTTTTTACTTTGCTTTAAAAAAAAAATTATGTTGCAATCCCTGATAAGGTGGGATTGCATGCTTAATTTTTTTTTAAATGACTAACCCGTTAAGGCCTCTGTGGTTGGCAGGGCTTTAAACAAGATTGGATTGAATTGGTATGCATAAAAAACCCCACTAATATTCATTATGCTGAAAAAAAGATGATTTATGATTTGAATGCACCTTAAGGCAAGTGTGAGTAGGTGAGTGTGCTAAAGCAGAAGTAGAATAGACTAAAATTATTCAGAAATGTTAAGTCCTGCTGTCAATCACCCTCCCCCCTTGAAACAAAACAAAAATACATTATTATTGCTTTTGATCAGTATCATAGATCTATATGTTTGATTGTTTCTATCTTTTGCTTATTTTTGGTTCATTTTATTTTTCCCTCAACTTTTTTCTGTTTGTATAGGTTTGGTATTTTTACCTTGATGAAACAAACAAATGCATTACCTAATCAATGTACCATCTGAAATAAGAGTTTTGCTTTGATCAAGAGGGGCAGAAATGGGGATAGACACTCACTAGCATGCCTGTAAAAAAGAGACAGACAGACAGTCAACAGACAAAGACAGAAAGAGAATGTGTGTGTATATGTGTGTGTGATTTATGATTTACTTTTTACCTCTCAGATGCAATCACATTATTATTTCAGTACACTGACAGTCTATACAAAAGCAAAAAGTAGTAAACATCTGTACTGCCCCCCCCACCCCCCCAAACACACACAGTACCATGGGTTGCACAGGCAGTATACACCCAAATAATAGCTCTGTCTCCATCTCTCTCTCTCTCTTAAACACACACCACACACACACGCACACACACACACACACACACACACACACACACACACACACACACACCACACACACACACACACACACACAGATGTATTGGGAGATCCAATCCAATCCAATTGTGTTGTTTATAGCCCCGCCAACCACATAAGGCCATATCGGGGCCGTCACCTGGTAAAACTTTAAAATCTCTGAGTAAAGCTGTACAACTATAAACAGATAAAAATGGGCATAAACCAACTCTATTATCTTCAGAAACATACCAAGTTTGGTTAGTTTTTTTGTTGTTGCTTTTATTTTTAAAATGAAGTAACTACTACAGTGAGCTCCAAAATTATGTACATATTCATATTATATTTCATATGCATTTGTGTGTTAAAAACGTGGAGTATTCAATGTTTACTTGTATTTATATGCAAAACTTGAATAAAAATGTTTAAAACAAAAACAAAAAAACCCTCTATATCCTTCCTTTTATCAACGGCCTGGCCAACCATAAGGGTCAACCAGGCAGGCACCGCACTGTGGAAAAACCTCATCAACCACACATAAAATGAAGTAAAACCAAACCAGATTCCTTAAAACTACCCCGTTCTTAGCTACCAACTATAACACTTTCACTCATATCAGACATAAAAAGCCAGATTCTCTCAGGAAGTTAAAAATGGTGTCTGGTGGAACATCCTGAAAAAGGATCTTTAGGGTTGCAGTAAAATGCTTGTGCCTAATATCCTGGACATTTCGATTCTCCAGAAGCAGATGCTTGGTGGTTACCCGCACATCACAAGTCACACACCATAGGGTTCCCTCGCCTTTCAGCAAATCAACACAAGTGATATGAGAATGACCCGTGTCTATCCTGGTGAAAACTGTTGGTTCTTTTTTTGACAGAGGAAAAACTTCATTCAGGTTACAGCGAATCTGGAAAAATATATTGTCCAAGTGTTCCATTCCTCTTGCCAAAAATGTGTAGTAGGAGACATTTTGCTTATTTAGTTGCTTATTTTTTTTAATACAAACACTTTCAGTGGATGTCTAGGATACAATTTTATTGACAGTCATGAAATTTTGAGGAAGAAGCCTAAAAAATGTTTGCGTTACAGAGCAAAATATGTTATTTTGCATCACATTCTATAGATTTAAACCAATGGTCTGGGGAACTTAAGATTTACATTGGGCCAGGTGGGCTTGAATTCACGAAAGGGTACATATTTTGTGTATACACGTTTATTTCTGACAGGCATTTGAATGGGTCAGAGAGTTTGTGTATATTTGATAGACTGATTATATTTGAGTGTAATGAGAGAGAGAGAGAGAGAGAGAGGAGAGAGAGAGAGAGAGAGAGAGAAGACGAGAGAGAGAGACAAGCAAGGCAAGGCAAATTATCGAGGAGAGAGAGGAGAGAGAGAGAGAGAGAGAGAGAGAGAGAGAGAGAGAGAAGGAGAGAGGAGAGCAGAGAGAGAGAGAGAGGGAGGAGGGGAGAGGAGAGGAGAGGAGGAGGGGAGAGAGGAGGAGAGAGAGAGAAGAGAGGACAGTGAGACAGAGAGAGACAGAGAGAGTGAATTGATAATCTTTATTTTTCAAGGGTAACAGAGTAAGCATTTACATACTTTTTTTCATCCGGCCCTTGCCCTGACTAGGGGATATATTAAGACCCTACCAAAACAGGAGAAAATTCAAAAAGCAACGATAAAACAGAAAGCAACAACAAGAAAAGACAACATCGCCATCACCAAGAATAAAAGTTCAACCTATGGTTGCAAAAAGGAGATACATTCAACAATACATTCAACAAATGCATAATCCACACTGGGTACATGAATACTATTTAAGACAAAAGAGATAGATAGGTATATATTCAACAAACACATAATCCTTAACCGACCAGATATTCATATCAGGAGATACGCTGGTTATATTAAATCAAATAATATTAAATTTGAGAAGAGACAGCAGAGAAGAGAGCAGTCCAAACAAAAAAGATACATATTAAAATATGACGAACCTTTCTTACTTTAAAACAATATTATCACACACACACACACACACACACACACACACACACACACACACACACACACACACACACACACAACCAAACCCAGAACACCGCAGTACAAAACAAAAACAAAAAAAACCCATAAAACAAAAAACAAATGACATTTTTCAAGTCAAGCTCTAGAACATGAGTTAAAAGTATTAAAAAATGCGTAACATTTCATAACCAAAAACTTTCCTGTCTAATGATAGGTTTAGGATTTATTATATAAAAATGGAAAATAGGCACAGAGAGAGAGAGAGAGAGAGAGAGAGAGAGAGAGAGAGGAGAGAGAGAGGAGAGAGAGAGAGAGGAGAGAGAGGAAGAGAGAGAGAGAGAGAGAGAGAGAACATCTTATGTGTTACATCATCAGCAAAATTACCGATCAACAAAGTATGACAAAACACTCATACAAAACTCTTCTTTAAAACGATATTATCAATGAAAATATATCAAGTCAATATCTGTCAAAAGAATTCATTTCAGGCAAAACTCGATCATATACATTCCAACTTACAGAGTATTGTATAAAAATAGGAGAGAGAGAGAGAGAGAGGAGAGAGAGGAGAGAGAGAGAGAGAGAGAGAGAGAGAGAGAGAGAGAGAGAGAGAGAGAGAGAGAGAGCATCTTCAGGTTAAATCCTTATTTAAACAGACCAGTTAACATAGTATGACAAAACACAACACACAACCCTTTTTAAGACAAATTATCAATTAAATATATCAAGTCAGTGTTTGTCAAAAGAATTCTTTCAGGCAAAACATGATCTCATACATTCCATCTTAATTAGAGACAGTAAAAATTCATGTCAGGCAAAACACAACCTCATACATTCAACCTACTTAGCAAACACATATAAACATACATTCACGCGTGCACGCTGCACCTCTCTCTCACCACACACACACAACACACACACACACACACACACACACACACACACACACACACACACACACACATTGCTCAAGAATTTCATTGATATATGCAAGTTTATCCTTTAAGAATAACACACATTGAAAAATAAAAGCCAAAACAGTAGCAACAACAAAAAGAAATATATATCAGAAAAGACAAGAACAACATATTTAAAGGTGATATATAGATATAAAACCAACTAATTCTATCATATTCAATTTAGATTAGATCATAAACAGATATCAATAATCGTCATCAACAATGATGGAATAAAAGCAGAATACACAAAAATGGAGTAAGAACACGCATCATATTAACTACATTTAGTATGGAAACCATATATATAGGGATTCATACTGAAGTCGATGGATGGGCCCAATCCTTGGGGGTTCAACAGCAGTGTCACACAACCTCACAAGGTATAAGTAAACTGAAACTGTTGCCAATGATATAATCACATTGCACAGTAGTTTTGGTACAATGAAAAGGAAAATAGGTAGTCTGAGGGATGGAAAGACAGAGAGACAGACAGATACATAAATCAATATATTGAATTTGAATATCATAGTGTTACATAATGCAAGACTGAAAAAAGGTCAACTAGCAAGGTGTAAATATATACAAAACTGTTTATGAGGATATGCATATATTGCAACATTCATTTTGATACAATGCATAACATTGATATTGTAAAAGATACAAGAGATATTACCAAATAGTTCAATCAAAACAAATTTTAAAACAATTTTTAAATAGAACTTTCTTTGCCCCTTGGTTATTCTGATGGATGAATCCAAATGAATACCTAAGTAGTCATCCAGGCACTCAGTGAAGGTTGGAGATATGTCAATATGCTTAATACAAGATTATTTAAAATCATGCAGAACTGAGCTTCCATATCGGCTACAGTTAATGTTTCAGATTAATAAGAATGTTGAACGTAAGAATGGCAATGGATTAAGGGGTATTGACTTAAGATGTTTATGGGGGGGGGGGGTTTTGTGTGTGTGTCTGTTGTTTTTGTGTGTTTGTTTTTGGGGGGGGTTGGGTAGGTTAGAGTTTTGGATTTCGTTGTTGTGTGACTTGGCTGGTGGCAGCAGTTGTGGTCTGTAGGTCATGAGCGCTTTGATGTTTTACAAGGAAGCGCTTAAATTCCATGTTTATTATTATTTATAAGTGGATATGAATATGTCTTTTGAAGACCTCTCTACTTTGGGAGCACTTCAAGTTCAATGGTAGTATGTTCCAGAGCATACTACCAGAGTAGGAGAGGCTGATTATAGATCAATCTGGTATGGGTTGCTGAAGTTTTGTTGAATCTCGAGCATTCAAGTGGAATGTTGATTTCAATGTTGTAGGAGCTTGCCCATAGAGAATTTTGTTTATAAACATTGCTTTATTTATAGCAAGCATTTCTCGTAATGAAAGACTCCCAATTTTGTGTTGTCAGGTTCAAATAAACTTGAGGACTTTAAGAGTACTACCTTGTGATCCGCTATCTCCATATGTGTTTGTTTTAAGTGTAGAAATATTAGCAATAATGACTCGTGAAAATCAAGAAATACATGGTGTGACAGTCAATAATATTGAATGCAAACTTTCCCAGTATGCAGATGATACGGAATTCCTTTAAGCAGGAGACAAAAAATCATTTGAATCTTGCATTAAGACTATCAATTTATTTGGTTCTAAATCTGGTTTACGAATGAATCCTGAAAAAACAAGTGTAATTTGGTTAGGAAGCAATAAAAATTCAGAAATCCGTTACTTGGAAAATCTAAATATGGAATGGAATCCACCAAAATTCAAAATCTTAGGAATTTGGTTCACAAAGATTTGCAAAACTGATCACATATCAATTATTCTGCAAAATTAGATGATGTGAAACAATTATTCAAAGTCTGGGTTAAAAGACAGTTAACACCTCTAGGGAGAGTGGCAATACTAAAATCACTGATTCTGTCGAAATTATTTATCTATGGCTCTTATTACCAAATCCACCAGATGCAGTTTTTGAAACTTTGCAAAAATGCTGTTATAAATTTGTATGGAATAATAAACAAGACAAAATAAGTAGAAAAACATCACACAAGAGTGTCAAAAATGGTGGGCTTGGGTTACCAGAACTGCAAACATTTGCAAATTTACTTAAATTGACATGGCTAAGAAAAATAGAGACAACAAGTCATAAATGGAAGACCATTGCAATGTTCAACTTTCCAATTCTTGAAAACCTCACAAAATATGAGCTGCCGCTGTAGTCTAGTGGTTAGGGCGTTGGACTCGTAATCTAAAGGTTGCAGGTTTGATCCCAGCTTTCAGCTATGGCGTTGTGCCCTTGGAAAAGGCACTTTACAGCTATTTTCTCACCCCACCCAGGTGTAAAAGGGGTACCAACCTTGAGTTGGGGGTTAACCCTGCAATAGACTGGTGTCCTATCCAGGGGGGAGTCTATGACTCTGTCGTTAACGCCACAGAAACCGGGATAAGCACCGCCTGATGAGCCTTAGGCTCAGGACAGACTTAACTTTTAACTCACAAAATATGGGCCTGAAATAGTTTCTCAATTTTCAAAGGCAAATGCCTTTTGGACAGAAGTTTTTACAATATATAAGACTTTTTCTACAAAACTAGTTGCAGTAGCTCCCATGAACTGTTAGCAGAACCGATTTTTTTCAATAATAGAATACAGGTAGGAAATAAGTATATTAAGAAAAAGACATTGATCAATAAAGGCATACATTGCATAGCACATTTTCTATTAGAAAATGGAAAATTTATGGCATATGAACAGTTCAAAATAAAACATAATGTTGATATTGACTTTGTTACTTTTTATGGATACAAAATAGCATTAGCTGAGTATATACAGAAAACAAGTATAACAGTCAATGATAACGAATGCTTAAGTATGCCACTTTGTCAAGGAAGGATAAGGTCAGTACCAAAGGGATCAAAACTATTTTATGATATTTTTATTTCTGATGAAGTTTTACCAAAATGTTGTACGAAGTGGAATGAAAAGCTGAATATTGAGAATGACTGGAAAAAATTGTTTTTTGAATGTTCATAAGATCTCCGATATCAAAATGAAATGGTTTCAACTGAGGATTATTCATAGATGTCTTGGTACCAATGTTATATTAAAAGAGATGGGAGTAACAGATAGCAATCTTTGTAATTTTTGCAACTTAGAAATAGACAGTATTCGATACATGTTTTGGCAATGTACAGTTATTCAAAGGTTTTGGCAAACACTAACAGAAGCAGTGAGTGAAAGATGTATGAATGTGTATAATTAGTCACATAACAGAGCCTTTAGCAATACTTGGATTTGACAAAAATATATGCATTGATCGTATCTTTTATTTTATTATCCTGTTTGCTAAACAATATATACACCATTGTAAATTAAATGGAAGTAGACCTGTACTGCAGGTGTTCATCAAAAAGTTGAAAGGAAGATATTTGATGGAAGAGTACATAGCACGAAAAAAATTTTTCCCATAACACTTTTGCTCCTGAATGGACTCCATGTAAGGCCTTGGTTAGTGATGAAAATTATTTCTTTGAACATCTGTTGAATGCTTTTATTTACTATAATCATGGTTTACCTTAAATGACAGACCTTCATAGAAAAAAATTATACTAACCCATGTAAAGCATACCATCTATATTGCAACCTCTGTAGATATGTTTGTCTTTGTCTTCTATCTATCTGTTTGTTTCTCTGTCTAGCTATCTCATCTTTCTTCTCGCTATAACTTTCACATATTTGTGTGAGTATGAGTGTGTATGTTTTTTTGTTTTTTTCTCTCTTCTTCTGATTTTCCTAATTTCTCTTATACTTTAATATATTTCATTATGCTTTGTGTGAATATTTTGCTTGCTTTTTTTTTACATATTTATGAAAAATCACATTTCATGATATACAACAATGTACAACATGATAAAACTGATTAAAAACGGTAAAAAAAAAAAAAAAAAAGAGTACTGCCTTGAGAGCTCGTTTATAGTTACTAATAAGAGGTTTTAACGTATTTGCACTGGCAGTGTCAAAAAGTGTAGAGCAATAATTGATCACAAAATATAAGCCTGTAAAAATAGTTTTCTAGCATGTAAGTTTAAGAAGTGTTTTATTCTACAAAGCTGATAGACTTGTGTGGACACAGTGTTGCTCAATTTGGTTACATGTGCTGTCCAAGAGAGATTATTGTCTTTGTAATACCTAAGACTTTGTGATTGTCCACTTCTTCAATCAGGGTTTTGTTTATGAAACAGGAGAGAGAGAGAGAGAGAGAAGAGAGAGAGAGAGAGGAGAGAGAGAAGAGAGAGAGAGAGAGAGAGAGAGAGAGAGAGAGAGGACAGAGACAGAGACAGAGAGAGACAGAGAGAGACAGAGGAGAGAGAGAGAGGAGAGGAGAGAGACAGACAGAGACAGACAGACAGACAGACAGACAGACAGAGACAGAAGAGACAGACAGAAGGAGCAAAAGAGGAGGTAGGGTTCAATAAAGTATCATGATCAAAATCTGCACAAACTTTATACTTAACACAAAGTCAGTCATTCAAGAATGAAACTGAACAATAACCTTAGTCAAGAGTTTTATTCATCGTCTTCTGATGTTTGCACTTATTTTCTATTACTTTTCATCAAGCTCTGACAATGTTTTTAAGTCATTCTGAAGTTTCCTTTTCAATTTTTGTATTATTACAGCTGCCCCAACTCCTGCATTTTTTTTCTGAAGGGGGAGGTAGGCTTTTCCCAAAGCTCTGACCAGCAGTAACAGTGACTGCCTGACCAACTGACTTTTGTTCCATTTTAAATTCTCATGCCATCATTTGAAATATCTTATACCACAATGATGTGTTCCTTCCAATATGCTTTTCAAACACAAAGTGACAAAAAAGCTGAATTCCAGCCATGTAATCTTTACAGCTAGAGAGCACAGACACCCTGAATAAGTCAAGTGCAAAACATCAGCTTCTTTTAAGGCAGAGGGAGTTGTCCATCGCCTGTAATTTTTATCAGGAAAGAGTCAGTTGGGGAATCAAGTGCCTGTGGTGTGTGCTCACCACTTCATTTTCTTAAAAAAAAATATTTTCTTAATTCTTTAAGGCATAAATTTATCAATTTTGTACATATACAGGGATGTTACAATACAGGAAAAATGGCAGGACTACTGGTTACAGGAAACTCATCTGTTTTGTTGATCCTGTGAGGGAAAATGCCACATTTTCTGCACTCATTCAGATGGACATGCTTGGGTTATGATTCAGGTAATAAATCGGTTTTAAACATTTATACACACCTTTGTACATTTCCAGCTGGGATTCAAGAATGAGCTTAACTGGGTTTGAGGGCAAACAGAGGCCTTTCTAATGAAAAGTACTCACAGAACAAAGCAACAACTAATACTTTCAGCCCAAAGCAAAAAGTTAATATTCTACTGGCGAATTGTTTTCTATTTGTCGCTCCGTGGGGGTAAAATTAATGGGAAAACTTCAAATGCAATACATTTTAAAACAATACAAGTGAAACTAATTTTTAACCTGGTACAACAGGACATGAAGGGAGAGCATTAACTTCAGTCCTCCAGATACCATGCAAAACTATTGCCTGAGAATTTCACATGAAGAGAATAGGATAAACACATGATGTCAGCCATGTCCTTCAGGCTGCTATGATCAAGAAATGATGCAGGCAACAAGATGCACATGTATAACGTCCATCTGAAGGTGAAAAATATGGGCATTGGTTGGAATGGTTACATGTCGCTAAAACAATTACAGAACTGCCCAGATTGAGCAGACAAATTTGTAGCCTCCAAAATAAATACTGAAACACGAAATATAACAACATAAACATGTAAATCTAAAAGTATCATGTCATTAATTCAAGAAAGGGCAATGTTATGTTTAGAAGACAATTATGAAAAAGTGGTATTGGATCACACTTAGCAGCATTAATATCCTTGTTGCTCATGTTGAAGAAGAAAAAAAGTGAAATTGAGCAACTCAACGGTGGGAGACAAACCACATAACAAAGGCATATATCAAGCTGAGAAATAGATAAGCCCAAGACATAAGACAGGCAAATGCTTCATGAACAAATCCATAAACCTGCCTCAAACTTTAACAATGTCAGGCTATGCTAGAATAATGATCTATAGGAATAGAGGTAACACAGCAGTTAAATCCCAAACTACCATCTATAATGAAAAGAACGAGAGCATTAGTAATAAAACTGCTTTGCTTTGCACACAGTACTCAAATTTGAGTACATTTTTTTTAAATGATAAAAGGAAAATCAGCTTGCGATAAATATGTCAGAAAAAAACCTATGCAAACTGTTTAAAAAAATGTCCAAGATGTAATTGATAAGAGATAAATGGCAAAGGCAAGCACTACCCTAGACTACCCCACCCCAAAAAATTTCCATGGTAAAATGTGCACTCTACACGCCTATACCCCGAAAAATTTCAATGGTTGTGACTCCATGTGAAAAAGCTAGTTTTTGTTTGTTTTAGTCGCCTATACCCCGAAAAATTTCGATGACTCCATGTGAAAAAGCTAGTTTTTATTTGTTTTAGTCAAATTATAGTCCTTTCCAGATTTCTCTGATATCAGGACTGTGGTCAGAAGCCAGAAAGTCAGAGGCCCCACGCTTTGGCGAGTTCTCCCACTTCAGCACCTCGGGCCACCCCAAAAATGTCACAATTCTTAAAGCAACTTCATCATCATGATGATATATGATGATGCAATGTGAAAAAGCTAGCTTCTCTGACTACAATTAAAGGGCAACCACTCCAAAACTAATGGAGATCACTCTTCTGTTGCTTGGCAACATCTAGCTGCAGAAACATGGTGAAAATCCTTTTTTAGCTCATATTTTGCATGATTGCTTGGACTGTACTTGTTCAAAATGACGAACTATTCTCGAACGCATAAGTGACTTGACACATCTGGAGAAGTGGCAAATGCAGTTTTAGATGAGCCTGACAGTGATGAAAACGATCTTGTATGATTCAAGAGATGAAAAAAACAAGACTAAGATTTTGCCTCGACTTGTGTGATGCTATTGAGATGGGGGTGGGGGTGGGGGGGGTTACTCAGAATGATAATGGGGATAAAGAAAATGCATTTTCATCTAAAAAAAAAAAAAAATTTTTAATAAGTTTTGACATGTTTTTGTAGTGAAATATCATGCTAACTACGTCGAGCTTGCCAGAAAGCAATCTACGATATATATATATACTGTCATTTGGCAGAATATCAGGATTATATATATAGTAATTTCTGAATACTAGGGACATGAACATAGCAAGTGAAACATAAGAATTTTATTTTCCCTGGCATATAGGGTGCCACTTGCACTGGGCAGTTAAGAGGTTAAATAATACACAACTAGCTGTCCACCAGCATTCCTTGCTGAAATGCATGTTTTTCTGGAACTTGAATCAAGCGATCACCAAAAAACTCTGACTTACACAGCTAAATGTTTTGTACAACCGCCTGTAAATGGTCCAAGACCATTCACTTAAAAAGAAAAACAAACCCCCAAAACCCTAATCAACCAACAACAAAAAAAATGCACACACATGCCAAACCATCTTCTAGTTTTACATAACCCAGGCTTCATGAGAGCCCAAGCAAGAAGAAAGACTGAACGAGACAGGACGGTGGTCTGCTGCTAGAATACAGTATTTCACATCATTCCCTACACTGCAGTTTAAGGGTACACACTTTCGACATGAAGTTTAGTCTTGCCAATATTACTGGGGGTTTTTTTTGTGGAACCTCTGACTTCTCATTTATTTCTCCTTCCTTTCTTCTCATTTCTTTTATTCTATTTTTTCATCCCAAAATTTTTGTTGATGGTGTTTCCGTTTTTTTTTGCGTTTGTTTTTAATTACATTTTGGGGCCTCTAACTTTTTTTCTTTTTTCAGAGTATAAAAAACCAAAAACTTAAAAGAAAAACGCTTTGTTATAGTACACTTGAGCTGACAACAAATATTGAAGACTGCTAGGAGAAATGCAGAAAGAGCTGTGAACCAATGGGCTGGGGCACTAGTGATATGACCTGGGTAATGGGCATGTCCCTGACTGACGGGAAAGCAAAAGGCAAGAAGGAAATAAGGGAACAGGACATACGATGCCTGCAATCTCATACACATTACATCACGTGAAACCTTATCATTGGTGAATCTTGGAGCTCAAGCTAAGGAATGAAAAAAACACAAACCAAGATTATAGAATGTATGGTAAAAATGTTTTCTTGGGCCACATTTTATAGACTAAAAGAGAAAAACAATGCCTTTTCAAATGCAAGATTATTCAATATGATATACACTCAGAATTTTTAAAATTCAAATTCTGCATTTGAAAAAAAAATCAATGCTTTTTCTGCCTCCATAATTAAAAAAAATTTTTTTTACAAGGGTCAATTTTGATTACAGCTACAAATCCAGCACTATAATGAGATTTCTTCAAACCGCACACAAACAGAACTCTGATTTTATGGTATTTTAGTAACTGCTATTTTCAAGTTAACAACCCCCAACACACACACATTCACACACAGACATGGGGAAAGGGGATAACTTTTGTGCTGGGTTACACAATATAGCATACACTGGTAATCAAACATAAATTTCCCTGCAGCACAAATCCATCCTTCACACACACACACACACACACACACACACACACACACACACACACACACACACACACACACACACACACACACACGCACTTTCCCACTGACCTGAATATACTTCCTATCCCTCCTTTTTAATAACGTCCTTTGTTATGCATCCTCACAGTCTTCCAATACCTTCTCATAATTATTAATCAGTGCATTTTTAAAACTAGTAAAGTGCCCCTTTTTAAAAATAAATTTTCTAAAATGTGCACCCCTCCTCAAATGATAATTTCTCATGCATTCTTAACCATTACCCTCCATTTTTGTTTTCAGATTAAACTCCTTTTTTTTTAAGATGCTCCCCATCCCCCCACTTGAACCTAATAAAACTTTATCTGCTTTCCCCCTATTCATTACACCTCTCTCCACATTCCTATACACTATAACATTCTAACCCCCCCCCCCCCTCCCAACACCCTAATAAATTCTAGCACCCCTCCTCCCACCTCATAATCCATAATATTGTTTATAGCCCTACCAACCACAAAAGCCATATCAGGGCTGTCACCTCATCCAGTTTCAGTGGCTCTAGCAACTTTCAACTTAAGGTTCAAATTCCTCCCACCTATTCCAAAGAAAAAGGGATTGGCCACTGTCTCAGCAGGGCCAGCGAAGACTGAAGCAAAAGGAGACCAGAGTATCATGTCAATTTCACTGAATGCAGCAGTTATTGTCATACCCGGTGATACCAATACTGAAGACATTGTGTCAGCATACACCACTTATCTGTCTGCTTTTTGTGTCCACATGCGGGGCCAGGGTTAGGGTTGAGGTTAGTGTTAGGGTTAGTATTAAAAGTTAATGGGTAAGGGTTGTCTGTCAGCTGGTCGGTCTGAATGTTAGAATGCATGTGGACACAATAGCACACAGGCAAATGGTGTGTAGCTGTAGACACAATGGCACATTGTCACAATAGCATGGAGCTTTAAATCAGAATCCAGAGCCCTATCAATTAGCTATAAATGGACTAATATAATTTTGGACTTCACACCACTACATGGACTTCTCCACTAAGGTCACATCCACTAAATTTCACTGGAATTCAATCACTAATTTCCACTGACTCCATCAATTCTCCATGGACTTCAGATCTACAAATTTCCAATGGACTTTCAGTGTCTCCAAAGACTTCAGTATCCTACAAATTTCCACTGGACTTATGTGTCCACAATTTATTTTACTTAACCTTTGGTGTCTACAAATTTCACTGAGCTTCTGTGTCTACAATCCCCCACCTTCTGTGTCTACAAATTCCACTGAACTTCAGGGCTCTACAAATATCCACTGAACTTTGGTCTTACAAATATCCACTGAATTCTGGTGTCTACAAATATCCACTGAACTTCGGTTCTATAAATATCCACTGAACTTTGGTTACTATAATATCCACTGAACTTCGGTATCTATAAATATCCACTGAACTTTGGTATCTATAAATATCCACTGAACTTCGGTATCTATAAATATCCACTGAACTTCGGTATCTATAAATATCCACTGAACTTTGGTATCTATAAATATCCACTGAACTTTGGTATCTATAAATATCCACTGAACTTCAGTATCTATAAATATCCACTGAACTTCGTGTCTACATACTCCAGGACTTCAGAGTCATACAAATTTCCATTGGATGTCTTCAAGAGTCTACAAATTTCTGTTTTGCTGTCAAAGTTATTTCAGGCCTAAGAATTTTTTAAGTTGCATCCACTACAGAAAAGAGCCCAAAATAAATCATTTAAGAATAATCTACCGGCAAGCCCTTTTCCCCCCATTTCATCATTGCTCATTGAGCATCAGTGCCCCTCAACACCCCTTTCCCTTCTTTGCCTCTCTTCCAACCCAATGTCTACTCCCCACAACAACTCCCTTTACTTACTACTACCACACACACGACACACCACACACACACACACACACACACACACACACACACCCACACACACACACACACACACACACACACACACACAACAACAAAGACAACAAACACAAACACACACTCTCAGTAATTTTTTTTTTTTTAACTTTTGAGGGAAAAAAAAAACACTTGAGATAAACTGCTCTCTCTCAGATCTTCATTATGCAATGACGTCAAGTGGCCAGAGCTGAGGTCTGCCAAAAACTAATGAACAGTCTTGCTTAAAGTTATCTCGATGACCAGGACATTTTAAAAATAATTCTGAGCACATAATTCTTCTTCAGCCAAAATTCAAGGCTTTTTTTTTGTTTCTTAGCTAGAGCTCCAAGGTTTACCTATGATGAGATTTTGCATATGCAACAGTTTTTCAGCACAAATAAGGTAGCCGCATTCCAAGGATGAACCAAAATAACAAAATACACTGAAAATACCATATGGGCAAATGACATTGCAGAATGGACATCCTGTACCCATCCCAGTATTAACAGTATCACTACTAGTACTTGGGCTGCTAAAGCAAACAATCAATACAGGCAAAATGCCAAACAGCGCCTTAACAAAATCGGACTTTCTTGGAAAATGGCAGAGAATAAATCAAAAATGCAAAAAACAAGAAGTTGGAAAAATAAGCACAAACGGCAGGAGAATGGCTGGGAAGTCAGAAAATAAAAGGTTGGAAAGGTAAGCAAAAAGAAAGAGTGATTGAAGAAAGAAATTTCTCATCATGGCAAACAATGGAGACTTTAAACTCTGTGTGTGTGTGTGTGTGTGTGTGTGTGTGTGTGTGTGTGTGTGTGTGTGTGTGTGTGTGTGTGTGTGTGTGTGTGAATATTCCACACACGGCAGTCATTTACCCCCACTTTCCGCTGCTCTAAGACGACTGGTACTGAGCCCTGATGATCTATTCTTAGTTTATGCACTGACCACACAGAAGGGTCCGCTCAAGATAGCGTGGCGTCCTTTCCACTGTTACAGTGGAGAAAATTGACCACACGGATTTTATTTCCAACTTTTCAGTGCTTTGTGATATGTTTGCGGAATTCTTCAGCACTTTATTCAGGTGTTTTCAATCAGTGTTCTCATGTTGTTGTGAAGAAGTAAATCTGAATCAATATGTTTGATCTGCATAGGAGTTATAACAAAAAATAACAGCTGGATTGGATGCTCACGTCAGGTTGCTCTTCTTTGTTTAGATTGAGAGTGGTAATTTTCACGCCAGTGATGTAAATTGATCGCAATTTACCTTCTGAATTCAGAGAAATTTGCTTTTGCAAAGTCAGGATTGTATCTTATGTTTCATTTTTAAACTTCGAATATTTTTTATATCTAGTCAACATGTTCATCACTTTTGAGGGGTTCAAATCTGGGGAAAATCTCGTCAATTTTGCTATCTCAATCTACGTTAGGTGGCGTGTGTGTGTGTTGAGTCGACAAGCCTGCTGCACACAGCGCATTTGTCTTACATAACGTAAGCTTTGCCATCTCTCTAGATGTCCACCTCTTAGGCCTTCCATGTGAGGGTGCGATGGTTTGAGAACAGTGGTTGGAGGGTTGAAAAGAAAGGGAGGGGTGTGGGGTACAAAGACGGGGCACCTAATTTGTGGCGACTGTGCACATTGTGCAGACATTCAATATGCCTACTATTCCAAAAAGACAGAAAAAGAGGGAAATAGTTATACTGACTTAAGTCACAAAACTACCAAAGATTGCAGTTTTAGAAAGGAAAACTACAGAAAAAAATTTTTTGTTGGGTAGGAAGTTCAACTATGAGCAGAATATTTCTATCAAGGCAACATTGTTTTTGTCACATAAGGGATTTACAAAGTGTTAAAAACAAAAGTAAAGGTGTTCCTATAAACTATACAGTCATTGGGGAGCAAGGCGTCAGAGACTTCGTTTCTTTAGGGGCCAGCATTTTGAAGATGGCACCAATCTCTAACTCACGGTTGTAACTTCCCTGACCCTGAAGAGGGGAGGTATTCATTTGCAGCTTGGTGAACTGGGAGATTGTACTGAAGCCAAGGCACACAAAAGGTTACCCTTGCAAGAGTAACCACACTCCAGGCTGTTTAACCTTGGCTTGGGGAGAGCAAGTGCAGCGAAGCGTAGCATCCTGCAAAAGACATGGACATTTCACTGTCAATTTATTTTGAAAATCCTGAAATAGCATTTGAATATGGTGCTATTTTAAACATTCTTAATCACAAATATACCAATATTAGGTTTAGCTTTGTCAAACATTAATATATGCACATATTCTTCACAGCAAAACCATTTACTTGTATGGTTGTGGTAAAATAAATTTCAAAGGGTATATACACCTCTCTTCTTAAACTAAAATGGAGAAAATTATACATACTTAAAACCAGCAGGGCCCATTACTGTAATCTGTGTGCATGAAATAAACAGGCAAGGGAAGATATATTACCACAGCTATATAAATAAATGAAAAGACAACCCCAAAAAAATTCCAAATATAACAGTCAAGCATACAGAGAAATTTTTGGGTCCAGGTTCACTAGTTTGCAGGTGGGGGTTTTTTGCTTTTTTAATTTTGTCATCCCATCAGCACGCAATGGCTTACTCTTCCAAAAGGTGAAACAGGTGTAAGCATGTTCACAAGATGTTCTGCGTGTTTATTCAATGTGTTTATTCTTACTGCTATTGCCATTACGCTTATCACTTCTTAACTCATTAACACTGTGTCCAGCTTCAGCTACGACTCTTACAACAAACCTTAAAATGCTGTGTCATGGTTATTCATACATCATATAATGTAAAAAAATATAAAAACACTGTGTTCAACCCAAGGGAAACTACACGTTAGCTGAATCAGTCTTTATTTAAATACATTCCTTCCCTTTATAGATCAGTTGTGTGTATGCTTTTGAATTTTTAAAAAAAAATGACATCACCACCAGTCAACAATTTTTCCTGACAAAAATGGTGACAAGGAACACATGCTTGCTGAAAGAGGCAATATTGTCAGATTTTACTTCTGTAATTCTGGAGCCTGAGGAAACATTACTGTGTGTAAAATCAATGTGACTCACTCTGGTGGATTAGCTGAGGGATACTTACACCTTAATGAGGTAAGCCTGTGTGTAGTCAAAAGATTTTGATTTTTTGATTTTTGACTTTAAGGTAAAACACAAATAACAGAGATTTATGAACAAATATCTTTGCAAATTCTAAAAGTACTTAAAAGAAACTTTGATATGTAATCTGTTTGGTTTTATCAATCTGAGAATGATATATATTATTTTATCAGATTTGGCCAAAATAGCGCATTGCAGATTTGTTGAGATGTGAAATAAACTGCAACTCCATTGAGTTAACTTTTCTATTACAACTATAACTGCACAGTACTTGGTCGAGTTTTAAAATGAAATCGGACATTTTTTCTTACCATAAACTTTTCGATGAAAATGTCCTCTCTATTCCACTTTGCACACGTACATCTGTGGTGTGGTAGATGTGGGCTTTGAAGCACAGCAGATATATCATCTGTGGTGTAGTAGATTGGCAGGATTACAGATACATCATCTGTGGTGTAGGTAGATTGGCAGGATTGAAGATACATTATCTGTGGTGTAGGTAGATTGGCAGGATTGAAGATACATCATCTGTGGTGTAGGTAGATTGGCAGGATTGCAGATACATCATCTGTGGTGTAGGTAGATTGGCAGGATTGCAGGTACATCATCTGTGGTGTAGGTAGATTGGCAGGATTGCAGGTACATCATCTGTGGTGTAGGTAGATTGGCAGGATTGCAGGTACATCTGTGGTGTAGGTAGATTGGCAGGATTGCAGGTACATCATCCGTGAAGTAGGTAGATTGGCAGGATTGCAGGTACATCATCTGTGGTGTATGCAGCTGTGTAGGTACATCATCTGTGGTGTAGGGAGCTGTGTAGCACTGTAGGTACATCATCTGTAATGTAGGTGTAGCACTGCAGGTACATCAGTGGTGTAGCACTGCAGGTGTACATCTGTGGTGTAGCATTGCAGGTATATCATCTGTGGTGAAGGTGTAGCATTGCAGGTACATCATCTGTGGTGTAGGTGTAGCACTGCAGGTACATTATATGTGGTGTAAGTGTAGCATTGCAGGTACATCATCTGTGGTGTAGGTGTAGCACTGTAGGCACATCATCTGTGGTGTAGGTGTAGCACTGTAGGCACATCATCTGTGGTGTAAGTGTAGCACTGCAGGTACATTATATGTGGTGTAGGTGTAGCACTGTAGGCACATCATCTGTGGTGTAGGTAGCTGTGTAGCACTGTAGGCACATCATCTGTGGTGTAGGTGTAGCACTGCAGGTACATTATATGTGGTGTAGGTGTAGCACTGTAGGCACATCATCTGTGGTGTAGGTAGCTGTGTAGCACTGTAGGCACATCATCTGTGGTGTAAGTGTAGCACTGCAGGTTCATTATATGTGGTGTAGGTGTAGCACTGTAGGCACATCATCTGTGGTGTAGGTAGCTGTGTAGCACTGTAGGCACATCATCTGTGGTGTAGGTGTAGCACTGCAGGTACATCATCTGTGGTGTAGGTAGCTGTGTAGCACTGTAGGCACATCATCTGTGGTGTAGGTGTAGCACTGTAGGTACATCATCTGTGGTGTAGGTAGCTGTGTAGCACTGCAGGTACATCATCTGTGTGGTAGGTAGCTGTGTAGCACTGCAGGTACATCATCTGTGGTGTAGGTAGGTAGCTGTGTAGCACTGCAGGTACATCATCTGTGGTGTAGGCAGCTGTGTAGCACTGTAGGTACATCATCTGTGGTGTAGGTGTAGCACTGCAGGTTTATCATCTGTGGTGTAGGTGTAGCACTGCAGGTACATCATCTGTGGTGTAGGTGTAGCACTGCAGGTACATCATCTGTGGTGTAGGTAGCTGTGTAGCACTGCAGGTACATCATCTGTGGTGTAGGTGTAGCACTGCAGGTACATCATCTGTGGTGTAGGTGTAGCACTGCAGGTTTATCATCTGTGGTGTAGGTGTAGCACTGCAGGTACATCATCTGTGGTGTAGGTGTAGCACTGCAGGTACATCATCTGTGGTGTAGCACTGCAGGTACATCATCTGTGGTGTAGGTGTAGCACTGCAGGTACATCATCTGTGGTGTAGGTGTAGCACTGCAGGTACATCATCTGTGGTGTAGCACTGCAGGTACATCATCTGTGGTGTAGGTGTAGCACTGCAGGTACATCATCTGTGGTGAAGGTGGAGCACTGCAGGTACATCATCTGTGGTGTAGGTGTAGCATTGCAGGTACATCATCTGTAGTGTAGGTGTAGCATTGCAGGTACATCATCTGTAGTGTAGGTGTAGCATTGCAGGTACATCATCTGTGGTGTAGCACTGCAGGTACATCATCTGTGGTGTAGGTGTAGCATTGCAGGTACATCATCTGTAGTGTAGGTGTAGCATTGCAGGTACATCATCTGTGGTGTAGGTGTAGCATTGCAGGTACATCATCTGTAGTGTAGGTGTAGCACTGCAGGTACATCATCTGTGGTGTAGGTGTAGCATTGCAGGTACATCATCTGTAGTGTAGGTGTAGCACTGCAGGTACATCATCTGTGGTGTAGGTGTAGCACTGCAGGTACATCATCTGTGGTGTAGGTGTAGCACTGCAGGTACATCATCTGTAGTGTAGGTGTAGCACTGCAGGTACATCATCTGTGGTGTAGGTGTAGCACTGCAGGTACATCATCTGTAGTGTAGGTGTAGCACTGCAGGTACATCATCTGTAGTGTAGGTGTAGCACTGCAGGTACATCATCTGTGGTGTAGGTGTAGCACTGCAGGTACATCATCTGTAGTGTAGGTGTAGCACTGCAGGTACATCATCTGTAGTGTAGGTGTAGCACTGCAGGTACATCATCTGTGGTGTAGGTGTAGCATTGCAGGTACATCAGGTTGTGGGCTTGGACACCAGCCCCAGAGTCCCTGAAAGCAGTAAAGTCAAAATAACTCAACACTGAAAACTGTATTGCTACAGTCTTCTTTATTGCATCACAACTGTTTTCACTATATTAAACTGACAATTATTCTTTACAGATAGAGTAGGAATTCTCTGTTTTTAAACTCAACACCCCAGTGATTTGACCTCACACTTAGGAAGACCTTTAACACACAATAACTTTTTTCCACACAATATTACAATTAATCACCAGTTCACAAATTTCAATGCATTCAATTTACACTGATGAACGAATCAGTCTGTGAATGAACCCAAAGACAATCTTCAAACAGAAAGAAAAAAATCTCAATTCCGTGATAAAACTTTTTACCAGCTTTGGGTTTTTTGTTAACCAAAAAGGAATACAATGACAGACATTATGATTTAAAGGTCTGTATCTGTCAATAAACTGGAGGACAGAAAATGCTGTCAGATATGTGACATACACCACACATTTTTATGGGCCCAGTTAAAAATGCAAGATAGGGATTTTCTAACTTGCACATTGTGCAGAAGAACATGATCTGTACGCTCCATTCCTTGCAGACACATGCGACGTCTGCAGTAGCAGTTTTCTATTCTACCACACAGCGCTGTAAAGTGTTAACATGAAATGCAGCACTAAAAAAAAAGGGCAAAATTAGCAAAACCACCTAATCCAGAAATACCAAAAGCACATACAAGAATGAACAGACTAAACAAGGCAGACACGATAAACGACACACAGGGGAATAACTACAGGAATCAAGGGCCATCATATAAATATCAAGCCTGAGCCATGACAAATGCTGGCTGATATTTCAGTATCATGGATGTAGGTAGCCATGCCTGATGGTGCTGTGCTCAACTGGAACTGCGCCAGCTCATAAGGTGTAAGTAAAACCCACGTCCTTTCCCCCTCTCCAGAATGGTGGGGGGAAAAAAGCAAGAAGCAAAAAAAAAAAAAAAATTTGTTTAACATTTACAAAAAAAAACACCAAGAAGCAAACAAGACAAAACTACATGATAAACACTTTGATGGCCGAGTTTTGACAACAATGGTCAACAGCCGCAAAGGACACAGTGAGAAATCATGTCCCCAAACTTCAGGACTTTTAATCAATCTAAGATACGATTATCAGGCTACACAACATCTGGAATAGTTGAGCACTTGGTAAATTCTTACCTGAACTTGTCCAGTAGAGTCTAACATGTCTTCCTGGCTCCATGTCATGCAGGAAGGCATGATGTGAGCGATGCAGGAACCAGAACAGCGTTTACAAGTTGACTGGCTGCTGTGATAGGGCAGTGTTTCATGGAGTTGGACTGTCAACCATTCCAGCTCATATGGTACCTGGTAAAACAAATGACATCACAAAGATGAAAACAGGAAAATTCCAACAAAAAGTAAGACATAAATGTAAGTTATTGAGGAAACGGTAGTGTAGGAAAACAAATGCAGAAAGACGCTTACAACTTTTCAATCATTTTGAAAATGATTTATCTGAATTTTATATGAAAAAAAATTCTAGAAAATATGTAAATGTACAACAGTCCATTAATGTGAGGACCATGTTGACAGATCATGTGCCTGAGATTTTTAAGACCGCTTAGCCTCTGTCAATTCTTCCCTTTGATTTTTGTATCACTAGCCATTGATGGGTATTATTGGAAAATGTTCCACAAGTATTTTTTCTATTAAAAAAGTACATTTTAAAAAAAATTACATTTGGCGTTTTGGGATACACATACATATTACACAAAAACTTTTGGTCCACAAAGGCACATTTTTTATGTACCTCTAAGATCAAAGTATAATTCTTGCAGAAGAATGTGAAAAGGCTTGACTGACTTTTTTTTTTTAAGAGAACCTCTTAATTTTCAGACTGCATTACACTTTAGATAGCTGAACAGCAGATAAATTAAATTCTTACCATGACTTTGTCCTGTAGTGAAGTACATGATGTCTTTGTTCCATATCATGCAGGCAGGCATGACATCATGACTGTGGCAGCATTCCCACATGGACTTGGCAGACAGGAGGTGGCTGTGGCAGCATTCCCACATGGACTTGGCAGACAGGAGGTGGCTGTGGCAGCATTTTCTGGGGACTTGGCAGACAGGAGGTGGCTGTGGCAGCATTCCCACATGGACTTGGCAGACAGGAGGTGGCTGTGGCAGCATTCCCACATGGACTTGACAGACAGGAGGTGACAGTGCCTGATGATGGTCTTGTCACTCTTCTCCATCACTTCATACCTGGCAAAACTGTATACCAAAAATTAGAATTGACAACAAAAAAAACCGCTAACAAACTACAAGAAGAGTAATAGAAACAAATAATGAATGAATGAATGAATGAATGACTTGCACAGACAAAAAAACAACACCACCAACAGTCAGAAAAAACAGTGACAGATCATGTGCCAAAGGCTAGCTAAGTCCTCTTAACTCTGATCAGTTATTTCCCTTGATTGTGATCAATGCATATTTGGGGAAATATTTCAGAAATATCTTAAGTATTACAGTATGAAACTTGGCTTTTTTCTGATACAATTTACAGTAGACATGGGGCATGGGACAGCCTCATGCTTAGCATGCGCTCGTTATCCGATGCCCTGAGATTGAGCCCTGGGACTGAGTGTTGTGGATAAATGTGTTGTTTTTTTTTTTAAGTTTTAAGTTGATGCATCTTTCATTAATTCGAAGAAAATTAATTTTCAGACTGCATAACACTTACACAGCTGAAAAGCAGGTAAGTTGAGAAAAAGTGAAATCCTTACCTCAACTTTGTCCAGTGGTGAATTACATGCTTTCATTCAACGTCACGCAGGTAGGCACGACATCATGGCTTTGGCAGCATTTCTAAGTGGACTTGGCAAACAGGAGGTGACAGTGACTGATGGTGATGGTCTTGACTGCAACTGTTCCCCACCAAATGGCACCTGGTATAACAGATTACATACCAAAGATTAGACCTAAAAAAAAACAAACCCAAACAACAAGAGTAATAAAAACAAAAACAAATGATGAATGAACAAATGACTTGCAAAGACAAAAAACAATGGTGAAAAAACAATGACAGATTATATGCCAAGGGATATTTAAGACTTCACTCCTATCAGTTATTTCCCTTAACTGTGACCGCTGCATATTTGGGGGAAATATTCGGCAAATATCTTTTAAAATATTACCGTATGAAACTTGGCTTTATCTGATACACCTATAGTAGACATGGGGGGCAGGAGAGTCTAGTGGTTAGAGCATTGCACTGTGATGTGACTGCCCCAGAGCGAGCCATCATGGAGGTGCCGTTTTAGAGAAGTTTTCCCTGCAGTTACCATCAGTGCTGACACCATTTCCCCTGTAAAGTCCTCTGGATGAGACTAGAAACTGAGGTCCCATATGCAAACACATGCAGAACATCTTGCACATGTGAAATACCTGTTCTGCTTCAAAAGAGTACCCATTTCATGCTGGCAAAAAACAGATAATTTTTTTTAAATACATGCACAGAGATATTGAGTTTAAACACCATTCTATGTACTCAGTCTGAATGCATTGCCTTAATTGGGTAAAAACAGTAGCATACGCAAAACCTCACCATTGCTGAACCTCCAAGCTCTAGGCGATGAATTTTTTAAAAATTGTAGATATGAACTGTCGATTGATGATGGGACATTTTTATATGCCTCTAATATCAATGCATCATTGTGATAAAAAATGTAGATTTTTTTAGCAAAAAAATTATAAGAGTTAATGCATCTTCTATTGATTTGAAGAAAATCTCTTCAGACTGTATGTCACTTTAAATAGCTTAACAGCAGATAAGTGAAATTTTTACCTTGACTTTGTCCTGTGGTGAAGTACATGTCTTTGTTCCGTGTCAGGCAGGCAGGCATGACATCATGGCTGTGGCAGCATTTCCGAGTTCACTTGGCAGACAGGGGATAGTAATTGGTGATGATGGTCTTGACTGCGAACTCTTCTCCACCACATAGTACCTGGTTAAACAGATTACACACCAAAGATTAAATTTGGCAGGGGATGACAAAAAAGTAACAAACAATTAATTATAAAGAAATGAACAAGCAAAGACGAAATCTACAGTGAGGAGCACAGTGACTGACCCTGTGCCCAAGACATTTCAGAGCTGTTAACTCATTAGTTATTCCCACTGATTTTAGAGCACCAGTTATCAATGATTTTTGTAAAAAAAAAAAAAAAATCAAGTATTTCAGTATGATTTTTTTTTCTGAATAAACAGAGTTTTTACACATTTCATAAAGCCTTACCAGGTTTTACTAACACTGTCAGTTCAGACATGAATTATGACAAATTGAACAGTATTCAAGAGGACAAAATTTACTTTTTCAAAACAGGAAAAATTGATATAAAAATGTAGATTTTGGGGGGTTAAATTTGTAAAAAAAAAAAAAAAAAAAAAAGATACTACTTCTACAACATGATACTCCTCATTCTAGAAATTGCTACTGCCATGTTTGCAGCTGCCAGAAACTAATACTACACATGTGTAAAAAGCTAACAAACATTATCTCTCAAACTGCTTATGCCCCCACAGAACATTTCAATACTGTTCAAGTTCAGATGCAACAGATTCTAGTCCTCTCATTTTCTTCCCGGCTGTTAGATCCCCACCAACCATGAGAGGGCCCCATCAGGGCTATCACCTTGTAATGAAATGCCAACTTTAAAAAAGGTTTATATTGCCTTAATTGTTTTTATGGCTTCCTCCCCCCCCCCCTTCACATTTCAAGAGAAAGCCAGTAACTTAGATGTATACCTACAGCTAACCATCAAAATTTGTTACCTTGTATGACAGTGACCCAACTTTAAATCTATGTACTTACGTATGCAGGATGTTGATAACAGCTCTCCTGACGACAGCGACAATGCCAAGGCAGATGTACACATGCAGCTTTTGGGTTTTTAAAGAACAAGTTCCCCAGAGGACGCCAACAATGCTAAGGGTATCATTCCACCAAACGTCAGTAAGATCCACATGATGACTTTATCGCCCCATTAAGACTCCCATGGAATAAAGACATGAAGGAGGGATTACGAACCAAAGTGTGAGGGGTGACGGAGTGCAATCCCTCGTGAAAAATGTGTCAATGCCTTTTAAGGTGGCGTCTTCTCAACACCATCATCACTGTGCCATTCAAGGTGGAGTTTACACCACCATCACTCCGTCTTTGAAAGTGGAGTTTACACCACATCACTATGTCTTTGAAAGTGAGTTACACACTATCACTATGCCATTTAAGGTGGAGTTTACACCACCATCACTATGCCCTTTAAGGGGATTACCACCATCACTATGCCCTTTAAGGTGGAGTTTACACCACCATCACTGTGCCATTCAAGGTGGAGTTTTCTCAACACCAAGATTGCTCAGCTTTGGGGGGCAACAGTGAATCGGAACGGACGCGAATAGAAATATACAGGGTGACTGAGTCACTTTCCTGTATGAGCAGTGCAAACAGGAGCTACACAGGTTGTTTTTTTCAACATGCCTGTGCTCTTTGCGAGGCTGCGCAGCTGGTGGCTTTGCATCTCTCTCTCCGTATGTATTCAACTTGAGGTTGAACAGCAGTTTTCTGCAATTGTTCACTGCTCTTATAAGTTTTAGGCCCACATGAAGTGTCACAAATGCAAACTGAAGTGATACGGCGCAGTCGCACAAACAGTTGGGCTGGCCAAGACTGTCCTACATAGAGCAATACAATGGGGGAGACGTAGAGGCAGATGGAGAAAATGATTGGAAGATGAAATCAGAGTGTAGACTGGCCTCAAGTGGAATGACTTAGAACGTAAAGTCATGAGCCACGAGGAATGAAGCAAGCTGGTTGCAAAATCTCAAGTGGTGCCCCAACTGTCTACTATAGATGATGGGACAAGTGAAGGTGAAGGTTTCAAGCATACGTGGCAAGTTTGATTCTACTCCATTGCAAAGTTTCAAATGTTTCCTCAGTTTTGCAGTTAAGTCTTGGAAGACCAGGAAACCTGTAACTGACTTCATCAGTCAAGACGACTGGCACTGGGACATTATAACATCCCCATTCTAAAGGCCACAGCACATACTGGCCTGTGCTCCAGATCTCAAGTGCTAAAGCCTTCAGGGCTTTGTTTCAGTGAGTTCTTTGTCCTCCCCCATTCCCTACCCTTTACCCAGGGGCCTAACAGAGCAATAACGCCACATGTGGATCAATACATACGGTTCAGAGGTCTGGTACCCTAGCAGTGGCATCCACCTGGAGTCCTTGCTGACCAGTTCTACTAGGAGTGCTGGGCATTTGCTGAAGATGGTGGCTGGTTCCTGGCGTGTGAAGATCATGGGAAGAAGGAAATGGTTTGATTCTTCAAGCCCTCTGGTGACTGAAGAGGCCGATGCATGAGGAGCAGTTCTGTTTCATCCTGGAAAGATAAAGGAAAGAACTGGACTATTGCTGGTGGTCCTTTGGTTCCGTTTCCACTTCTTATGCTTCTCTTTCTTTCTACACTGAGCATTTACTTATCTGAAGACAAAGGACATAAATAGTGTAAGAAGTAACACGGAAAGGGGGGGGGGGGGACTACGAGAAAAGTGCGCAAGTTGATTTTGCATGGATTTGGAGTGTGTGATGTGTGTTGTGGTGTGAGGTGGAGTGGGGGGGATAGAGAGAGCAGCAGGAGAGCTTTTTTACATCCAGTCCCTGTGATTAGCCTTTGCAAATTCACTGTTCGCACCGGACATGATGAGCACTCAACGAAAAGATGGAACAGAATTTCAACATTAGATAGTCAAAGTGATGATTGTTGTGTGCAATTTATTACTTAATCTTTTTTTTCTTGTGTGTGTGTGTGTGTGTGTGTGTGTGCACGCAAGTTGTGTGTGTGTGTGTGCACGCAAGTTGTGTGTGTGTGTGCGCAAGTGTGTGTGTGTGTGTGTGTGTGTGTGTGTGTGTGTGTGTGTTGTGTGTGTGTGTGTGTGTGTGTGTGTGTGTGTGTGTGTGCGTGCGTGCGTGCGTGCGTGCATGCATGTGTGTATGAGAGAGAGAGAGAGGGGGGGGGGCGGGGGGGGCAGAGAGAGAGAGAGAGAGAGAGAGAGAGGGGGCACAGAGAGAGAGAGAGACAAGACAAGACAAGACAAGACAAATTCTTTTATTCGAGGATAATAGATAAGCACACATGTGCTTTTTTTACATCCAGTCCCCGCCCTTTTCAGGGATAACATCAAAATAAAAGATATTAAACAGAGAGAGAGAGAGAGAGAGAGAGAGAGGGGGGGGGCACAGAGAGAGAGAGAGAGAGAGAGAGAGAGAGAGAGAGAGAGAGAGAGAGAGAGAGAGAGAGAGAGAGCTCAATGACCACCATAAAGATTCAAGATTGTGGCTGGCAACCCTATCAGGCACAGAGGATAAAATGAAGCAACGTCAACAACAACGATTACTGTGACAAAACATTTCCAACATTAGATCAGTCAGAAATATTGCATTCAATATTCTAAAGCAATTTTAATGAACTTAATTTTTTTTCTCTTTCAAATAATGCACAATTTTTAATTTTCCAGTAACTGCAATAAAAATATTCTTTTTTGCTCTGTTCCGAACATAAATTTTCATACATATCCTTTAATTCCTCAAGATTTGATAATTTTTAGACTGCTGTGGCATCTGTCCTAACATCCTCAGCTTCATTGATCTGATCATGTCCATTCCTGCACATTATGCTGATACCGACAGGGTTATAGGAATAAATTTAACAGAACTTAACTGGAATCCAACAAAAAAAATTATTAAGCACATCCACTGAAGTTTCATTTTGATCATCAACTTCAGACCGCACACATCCCAGTTAATAAATGGCAGTCTTTACTTCACTTTGATAGAAAAAACTGACACATAATATTCTGAGGGACCTATGTGAGCTATTCACTAATAGGCTGACTGACTAATTTATCTCAAACAATTGAACCTTATCTCCTGATTTTCCTGTCTAAACAATATACCATGTCTGCAGTTTCACTTGTACATTGTGAATTTTACGACATTAATGGTAGCACTTTGCAATATAACAGAGTAAACACGAATCTCTGGGATTCTTCCACATTAACACTAACTATAAATTTCACAATACTAATAGATCTGTTTACTACTCCAACATGTTCCTGCAAGTCAGAAGGTCAGGCAGTGCAGTGGACTTTGCAGGCAGAGTTGTGGGAAAGAACCAAGTTGAATCCACCCCTCTCCAGCTTGCAAGGACACTTTGGTTTCCTGTCACATAATGAAAACTATATTAGCTATGTGTGGGAGAGTTTTGGTGTCTTTAATGAACAAACCATGATAACATATTGCCCGAATCAATACAATAAAATGATAGGCCAAAATAAGCTCTTATTACAGAATGCGAGCATAAATTATCTTGGAAACAGATACTTAAAGTACATTTTAGATGCAGACAGCTCTGATATTTTCTTTCAGTGTTCATTTTACAGTGTTTACAAAAAATGTTTTCATGTACACCGCCATTCATGGATGATGGACCCGTTTTGACTGGCAAATCAACTTGACTATTACATTTGAATCTAAATAATGAAATATGTGTATTTTGGAACGTACTAATCTGCTTTTTTTTAATTGGGGGGGGGGGGGGGGGGGGAACTCTTCAGTAACTGCAATAAAAAATATTCATTTATTGCTCTGTTCTGAACATGAATTTTCAAACATATCCTTTAATTCCTCAAGATGAAGACATTTCTAGACCTGTTGTGGCCCCTATCCTAACATCCTCAGCTTCATTTGTAACTTGATCTGGCATTAAGTGGTATAAATACATAAAAAAATATTAAATTTTTTTTAATCTAATCGTGTGCATTCCTGCACATTATGGCAATTTATGCTGATGCTGACAAGGTTATAGAAATTTAAAAAGAGCTTCACAAGACAATCCAAAAAACTGTTTTAACTCATTCGGGACAGCCAGTTCTCTCCCTTGCTTTTTCCCATAGACAGCCCATTTTTAATGGTTAGTTAAAAAAATCATAAAAAATACAAAACACATAATAAGATAATGAAATCTTCTGAACTCATGCATAACATGCTGGGTTACTACATATCGACAGATTGAAACTCACTTTAATATTTCAGCTTTGACTAGTATGAAGAAAATATTCTGAATTTTGTACTCCATGTCACTACTCCGTGTTGGCTACTCTCTGCAACCGTAAGCAAAGAGTTCAGAACACACAGAATCACCCCATCACACTCTGCATTTGACCCTGGATAGGCCCATGAAGCTATGTTACGCTGCACTAGTCATAGTATCAATCGGCTGATGTGTGAAAAATCTGCAAACAGCAAATCCGCTATAGTGGACAGCCATCCAAAACCGTTCGCTTTACACTGATCCGCTATAGCGGACAACTGTCCTCTGACAGTTAAAAAGCACATCCACTTAAGTTTCAATCTGATCATCAACTTCAGACTGCACACATCCTAGATCTTAGATGGCAGTCCCTATTTCATTTTGATAAAATAAACTGACACACAATATTCTGATGGGCCTATGTGAGCTATTCAGGCTCATTAGTCTCGAACAAGCGTACCTTATCTCCTGATTTTCCTGTCTAAACAATAAACCATGTCTGCAGTCTTGTCATTGCTGCACCACTGATTACTCTAAAATAACCAGAGTAAACACAATCTTGATTTCACTTAACTCGCAATAAATCACTCAGAGTCTTTACCTCAACTGTCAGGAAGTCATCAACGCAGTACAGTGGACTTTGCAGGCAGTGTTGTGGGAAAGAACTGGGTTGCATCCACCCCTCTCCAGCTTGCAAAGACACAAGTTTCAGTTCTTGGTTTCCTGTCACATAATGAAAACTATATTAGCGATGTTGTGGAGAGTTTTGGTGTCTTTAACCCTTTCGCTGCTATCATATTTTGCTCAGGCACATGCTGGACCAAACAGAGAGAGCGTTGAATCATGATGAACAGCCATTGTCAACTGAGCATTGCTGGTGGTGGTTTCTATGACGAACGCTGTTCATCAACAGTGCTGTATAGAGGTTAATAACAAACCATGACAACACACTGCCTGAACAATACAATGAAAGGCCAAAATGATAAATTACTTATTAAAAAATAGACTACCAGGTTTTTTTGTTTTAAAGAAATATATATAATTCACAGCTTTCACTTTTCTCCATTCCACTGTAACGCACTGATCAGGATACTAATAATGACAATGCGTACATTCTTCGGATGAGACTATAATTCGAGGCCCCATTTGCAAATGCACGCAGAACATCTTGCGCACATGTTAAATCCTGTTCCGCTTTTCATAAGTGTAGGCCATCATGTGGGAACAAATGACATTTACAAAACTGCATCCACACGGGGACTGGATGTAAAAAAAGCACATGAGTGCTTATTCCATAATCCTCGATATAAAAGAATAAATTAATAAATAAAAATAAATAAATATAAAATAACTGGCCCAGTATTACTGACGAGCCTTTAAAAAATTACCAAAATACATTCCGTCATTTTTTATGGTTTTACTGACAAGATCTCATAACATCCTGAATAATTTTTTTTAAAGAATTTTCATCTTTTGTTAAAAAAAAAAACCCCAAAGCCTGGCCAGTTAGGGCCTGTGGCATAAATGACAGTCAAACCCATCATGTAGCTGGCCATCTTGGAAGACCAGGAGCTGCCAGTTTCAACTTGCCCCAGAAACTTTGTTATAAAGCTTAACATCATCAGCAAAACTTTGCAGGTAGGCCTACTCTCTGTTACCACAATCTGGTACATGGCATTTATAAAAATATACATGGTAAATACAAATGCAACTACCAATACTTTTATCATCTCAACAGAAAGAGAAATTCATGTGAGTGATAACCATATAAGTAGTATATTAACAGAAAACATTTAACACAGTAATAAAATTAAATCTTAAAAATTCCACACATGAACACACACATGAACACACACAGTGACACAGTGACACACACAGTGACACACAGTGACACACACACCACACACACGACACAGTGACACACACACACACACACACACACACACACACAGAGGCGCACGCACGCGCACACACACACACACACACACACACACACACACACACACACACACACCACACAGGCACATATGCGCACATGCACGCATGCGCGCACACACACACAGAGCACAGCAGACAGGCACACATACTGATGCACAAAATGTTTTTAACATGCCCTGGGATTCCACTGACCACTGAGAACATTGGGGTCAGTAGAATGATCAGAACAGGAACCCTCTCTTTCTAATAGAAAATGTTTAGGCTCTCCATTTGGTTACACTCACTGTAACAGTGCGTTCCTAATGAGATGTGAATTTTACAAATTGTAAAGCATTCAAAAGCAATGCACAGGTGCAAAGCCTGCATAACTCAAAAGGTCCAAGCAAATGGGGACGGGATAACTCAGTGGTCTCCCTTCCCCCAAGCCAATGTTAAGCAGCCTGGAGTGTGGTTACCAATTGGATGGGTGAGGTTTGGGCGCCTTGGCTTCAGTACAGTTCCCCCAGCTGTAAATTGGTGCCTGCCCTCTTCAGGGTAAGGGAAGGTAAAGCAGCGAGGGAGAGGAGATGGGCGCTGCCCTCAACATGCTGGCCCCTAAAAAAGCGAGGTCTCTGAAGCCTCGCTCACCTACTACCACACAGGTTATGGACACCTTTACCTTTTTTAAGTTGGTCAATGCTCAATAAAATTAACGCACCTCTTCCTTTTGCCATCATGCCCCTGCCTTTTATCCACCTTCCCATTTTTTACTGGTCAGTTATTGCTGGACATAAGACTATAAAAGTATAGCCTAATTAGCACGCTGGCCCCAGCTGGGATGGGATGGATGG
>CM060318.1:71948216-71955716 GCA_030674155.1 Stramonita haemastoma
ATTAATTCTTGTGATCATATCATTTGTGTTCCGTAAGTATTGATTTAGTAAAGGCCTGATCTAGAGCAGGCTTTTACTCACAGGGAATTGACAGAGTTAAGCGAAAGATTAGATTCTCCAGAACACTTATGCAGTCAACAGCATAGCAGCATTCTTATTTTAATCATTTTTTCATAGATGTGTGTGTGTGTGTGTGTGTGTGTGTGTGTGTGTGTGTGTGTGTGTGTGTGTATAGGAGGGAGGAGGGAACTTTCCTATGTGAATGTACAAAATCATATCACTAGCAGACTTATGTGCGCAAGCTATGAAATGGTATGCTTTTTAAACAGGAACTGACAGTTACATTATTGAAAGCAAGATTTAACTTTTAAGTTATAAAGTTGTTTTTTTATTAGCTTCATGCATCATTCTTCACTTAAGTTACAGATCAACCTTCTCCATTTTGATGACTGACTGATTGTAGTTTGCTTGTTTAAAAGGAAAAATGGAATGGAATAAAAGAAAACTCTTTGTGACAGTTATTATTGGAAAACTAAAGCGGAGGAAAATAATTTATTTTGACTGCCAGTACTGTCTGGCAGTTTATCAGATTATTAAACAGGAAGGAAGGTGGCAGGATGGTTTAGATGTTAACCCGCCTAACCAGTAAACTGTGAGGTTCTGGGTTCAGTTCCTAGCCTTGTGGCCCTTTCTTTCCAATCAGATGGGAAAATTGAACTTAATGTCAAGTCTTTTGGAGGAGACTCTAAACCAGTAAGTCACATACTTATGGACTTTTGCATATTAAAATAACCTACACCAGTTGAAAATCAGAAAGAGCAGGGAGGTACCTCCTGACTGGCCTGGCAAAATTGGTAGATTCAGTTCCCAACTGTATAGATCGCAAAATCAGAATAAAGCTACCTTTATGCTGGGGAGGAGGGGGGGGGGGGGGGGCGGATGGTTGTGTTAATAAAAAATATCAACATTGGTGAACCCCAGAACTCTAGCCGAGGAACCAAAAACAAACCAAAAAAAGTATGATGAAAAACTACTCTTTTGTGTGTGGTCATGATATCATCAATATTGCCTATGTATTATAAATTGTTTTGATTCAAGATTACATGTAACAAAAATATTATGACTTTGTAATTTTGACTGGTTTATGCTTTATGCCGGTTCTAATGAATAATGATAATCACAGTAACAAAGTTATGGAGACACATGTTTGTGTCAGATCCTTCTTTATTATTCAGTCTGGTGTTTTAATATCTTAATATCTTATTCATGTTTTCAAGACTTTTTTCAGGTGGGGGAGGGGGGGTTAAGGACTGTAGGAGAGGGGTGTTAAATAAGAAAATGGTATCAGGAGAAAGAGATAGGTGAAGAAAGACACAGGACTCACTGTAGTGTTAGAGGAAAGGATTAAGGTAACTTAGTTTTTTCTTTGTAACTTTTTTCAGGGGTGGGGGTGTGGGTGTATTTTCAAACAAAGATATGCAAACTTGACCATTATTCAAACTACCCTGTTGATTTTGTGTTGTCATGATTAAGCTTGCCGTACTATTTAAGGAATAAGTATGTACAGTGAGCTACACTGTAACTGAATGAAATACCACAAGTCATGAGTGAATCTTTGTGAAGCTGAATACAGCATAGATTCAGGGTGAGGATTTTCACAGTCTCTCAGATTGAACATGGCTGTTCTTCTCTCTTCTCTGTATTATATATACAGGCTTGCAGAATATCAAGTTTACAATAGGTGTGCAATACTATGGTTCCTTGTGAGGCTTTCTAGAAACATTTAATTCCAAATAACCAGGTGACTGTATTCCATATATATGTGACGCTCCACCACACAAGGAGTTGCATTGCACGAGGTCAATTTTAAAATTGTTAACATGTTGTTAATCTGCAATAAAAAGGCTATTCAATACAGAAAACAGATTGAAAATTGGACAGTTCTGTGAAAAGTCATTACAGATTGAAACGAAAGACAGCGGGAAGTGACAAAATGAGAAATTGACAAGTTTTGCATTGTAAAAGATGGTCAGAATGAGGGCTTGATAGTTTTTAAACACATTTTTAAAGCAAAACAAAACAAATTTATGCCTTGATACTTCAGTGCAACACAGGAGATTGGATATAGTTTTATAATTAACTAAGTCCTTTGGATGAGACCATAAACTGAGGCCCTATGAGTGAAAGCACGCAGAACTTCTTACACAAAATAATGTTAAACCCTCTTCTGCTTTTGGAAAGAGTAGGCCATTTTATGCTGGTGGGAACAGATGACAAAATTTACAAAAGTGCATACACACGGGGACTGGATTAAAAAAGTACATAAGTGCTTATTCCATTATCCTTGATATAAAAGAATAAATAAATAAATAAATAAATAAATAAATAAATGAAAATAAGTAAGTAATCAATCAAAATTTCAAAATAGGCAACTTGACCCCCACCTACCTAAAATGGCTCCAAGCAGAAAAATGGGTGAGGTGCAAAGCAACTCATTTCATAAAGGAGTGTCACATATACATGTATATATATACATTCAAAGGTTTCACCAGCCTTGTTGGGTATGCAGTTTGTCATGTTGGTTCATTTCTTGAATGAATTTCTTGGCAGTTATGGTGTGTAGTTTGTATGGAAAATGTTCTGCATGTGTTATCTGTCTTTGGAAAAACAAAACACCCAGAAAAACCCTAGAACTTAAGAATTAGCATATCTCTCTGTAGATTTAGAATTACACACAACACACACACACACACACACACACAACACACACACACACACACACACACACACACACAACATACTTTTCATTAATCTCCAGGATCTTGCACTAATCTCTTTTCCTGAATATTTTCAGATACCAAAGGTGTTGCAGTAAGGACTCCAACTTGAGGCTATGGCACCTTGGACAAAACCAGACTGAAACAGAAATGAACGATTGAAGAATTCAAAACAAAACTAAAACACAAAAAAGACAGAAACGCATTAAAAATAAAATGTGAAGACTCCATTCAAATTCATCATACCAGATATTGATTCACACCCATTTTGTAAGATGTGTATCAAAATACACGAGACATTTGCAGAACATTTGAAAAAAGTGTGTGTCCTTTTTTTTAGATGGTCAAAACTGACACCAAAGGATTATTAGAGTAGAGAAGGCAAAGCGTGACAAGAACTGGGCTGTAACTAAGTGTACAGCAGTGAGGCGCTGGGGGAGGCAGTCAACTTGATGGCTCCAGCATTGTGCCTGCGTGCACTTCTTCTTCTTCAGCTACTGCAGTTGTGTTCTGGGCAGTACAACTACTACTATTATGGGGACTACGGGAACTACGGGGACTACGACAACAGCTGGTGCCCATTTGGCATCAACGGTTTGTGCGTGTGCGAAAATGACGTCGTGGACTGCACGGGTCAGGGCTTGTCATCAGTGCCCATGGATTTGCCGTCCACAACCAAACAGCTGTGAGTAAAATCGTGCTTGTTTGAAATGATTGCTTTCCAGAGACAAATAGTGGAAAGAAACACCCTAGAAATCAGGGGTTGGTCTTATAACCACATAGAGATTACATCTGGATGCATGCTTTGACCGAGACGCAGTTTACACAAAATCTTATGCAGACATGCATACTCAAGCAATCATATGGGTGCATGCACACATACTTGCATGCATGTACGCATGCACAATTGCCTCCCATGCCAAGTTGGATGTGCTGGGCCTGACCTGTCAGGCATTAACGGCAGTGCAGCACAGTTTTGCTCCTATGACAGACACTGATTGTTGCTGTCTGAGGTACTGACAAAGAGGTTAAGTTTTGTTTGTTAATGTGTTTTTTGCTTCTTTTGCATGGTAAAAAAATGAAAGCAAAGATGTTTAACAATTGTGCATGAATGAATTATTTTCATACATATTTAAGAGATCTAAGGTAGAAAAAAAGGTATATTTTTTTCATCAATAAAAATCTCAAAATCGGCAACTTGACCCCCACCTGCCTAAAATGCTCCTAGCGGAAAAGTGGGTGAGGTGCAAAGTGACTCATTTCGTGGTGGAGTGGCACATATGAAAAATGTTGCTGTGTTTATAATGCTACAGTCAGTGAGCAGATATCTTTTCTTGTTTTATGTTAAATACATTCTAAGCTGGAAAGGAATCTACCATTAGTCCAGAAGTGTGTTGCTGTGATAATTTTTGCAAAAATAATTTGTTACAAAAAAAGTAGTTACAATTATGTTTTTTACAAGTCAATGCCAAAACTGCCACTTGAAATATGTGGCATGTCATGGTATACAGCTTTTGCCATTTGCACTGTTTAAGATGAGATTAAGAACAAGGGGGAAAAAGTCATAACAGCAACGCTCATCTTCTATGGTAGGGCGAAAAGTGGTTTTTTTTCACCTTCATCTCCTCCGTAGCCTAGTAGATCATTGGGGCACCACTGAAAATTTTTAATGAAATTTTAGACCACTGAAGCTGTTTAATTAACTCTTTAAGTTTAAGTTGTTCCAGGCCTCTTGTACTGATATTGTAATAATCTCTGTTTTCAGCATTCTCAAGAATAACCAGATTACCACCATAGGCTACGAACCACTGGTTAACTATAATTCACTAGAAGTTCTGTAAGTATTTTTTTTTTTTAACATTGTTGATCACATTGTGTTGTGACATTATGTGTGTGTGTGTGTGTGTGTGTGTGTGTGTGTGTGTGTGTGTGTGTGTGTGTGTGTGTGTGTGTTGTGTGTGTGTGTGTGTGTGTTGTGTGTATGTGTATGTGTGTGTGTATGTGTGTGTGTGTGTATGTTGTGTTTGTGTGTGTGCTTGTGTGTGTGTGTGCATGCATGAGTGCATGTGTACATGCACATATGTAATCATAGTTATGTGTAGACAGACGTCTGTCTGTGTCTGTGTATGCATGTGTGCAGACATGTGCGCAGATGTGTGTGTGTCTGTGTGTATGTGTGTGTTTTTTTAAGTTAATTAAAAAATATATTATTTTATTCTTTTATTTTTATAACGAGGATAATAGAATAAGCACTCATGTGCTTTTTTTCATCCAGTCCCCGTGTGTACGCAGTTTTGTTGATATTGTCATCTGTTCCCACCGGCACACAATGGCCTACTCTTATGAAAAGTGGAACAGGATTTAACGTGTGCACAAGTTGTTCTGTATGCGTTCGCATATGGGGCCTCGGTTTACAATCTCATCCGTAATACTTTTGGGGAGAGTGGAGTCAGCACTAATGTAAACTCCAGGAGAAAAATCTCGACTGGGAATCGAACTCGGGTCGTCAAATTGTGAGCGCAATGTTCTGACCATTAGGATATTCCGTCCCCCTGTGTGTGTGTGTGTGTGTGTGTGTGGTGTGTGTGTGTGTGTGTGTGTGTGTGTGTGTGGTGTGTGTGTGTGTGCCTGTCTGCCTGCCTGCCTGCCTGCCTGCCTGTCTGTCTGCCTGTCTGTCTGTCTGTCTGTGCATATTCCTGAATCTTGCATGCGCACAAACTGTTAAGTTTCTGTAGCTAATATCATTCACAGCTGACTAAGTAATTTGAACAGTCAGTTCCATATTTCTTTGACATTGGTAATGCTGAAGACACTGTGGGTTGCAGGGATCTCAGCTCCAACAGCATTTCCTCTCTTCCACTTGGGATACTGGAGTACCTGCCCTCTCTGACAACAGTGTGAGTAAAGTTCTGTTTGTTGATTGTGATGGCATGAACAATTGTTCTTCCCTTTTTTTTTTTTAATGACTGATCTACAGCCAACTTTATTTCCTTATCTGCAATTGTCTTTTTTTGTCTTTTTTCCTTCCCTATATTGTCTGTCTGTCTGTTTGACTGTCTTTGTCTTCTTCCCATACTGTCTGTCTGTTTGTCTTTGTCTTCTTCCCATATTGTCTGTCTGTTTTCATTTGTCTTCTTCCCATAGTGTCTGTCTGTCAGTTTGTCTTTGTCTTCTTCCCATATTGTCTTTCGTTTGTCTGTCTTTGTCCTCTTCCCATATTGTCTGTTTGTCTTTGTCTTCTTCCCATAGTGTCTGTCTGTCTGTCTTCTGTCTGTCTGTCTGTTGTCTGTCTGTTTCTGTCTGTCTTGCTTCTTCCCATATTGTCTGTCTGTTGTCTGTCTTTGTCTTCTTCCCATATTGTCTGTCTGTTTGTCTGTCTTTGTCTTCTTCCCATATTGTCTGTCTGTTTGTCTGTCTTTGTCTTCTTCCCATATTGTCTGTCTGTTTGTCTGTCTTTGTCTTCTTCCATATTGTCTGTCTTTGTCTTCTTCCCATATTGTCTGTCTGTTTGTCTGTCTTTGTCTTCTTCCCATATTGTCTGTCTGTCTTGGTCTTCTTCCCTATTTTGTCTGTTTCTGTCTTGTCTCTCCGTTTGTCTGTCTGTTTGTCTGTCTTTGTTCTTCCCATATTGTCTGTCTGTTGTCTGTCTTTGTCTTCTTCCCATATTGTCTGTCTGTCTTGGTCTTCCCATATTGTCTGTCTGTCTGTTTGTCTTTTTGTCTTCTTCCCATATTGTCTGTCTGTCTGTTTGTCTTGGTCTTCTTCCCATATTGTCTGTCTGTCTGTCTGTCTGTCTGTCTGTCTGTCTGTCTGTCTTTGTCTTCTTCCCATATTGTCTGTCTGTCTGTTGTCTTGGTCTTCTTCATTGTCTTCTGTCTATCTGTCTGTCTGTCTGTCTTTGTCTTGTCTTCTTCCCATATTGTCTGTCTGTCTGTCTGTTTGTCTGTCTTTGTCTTCTTCCCATATTGTCTGTCTGTCTGTTTGTCTTGGTCTTCTTCCCATATTGTCTGTCTGTCTGTCTGTGTCTGTCTTCTGTCTTTGTCTTCTTCCCATATTTCTGTCTGTCTGTTTGTCTTGGTCTTCTTCCCATATTGTCTGTCTGTCTGTCTGTCTTTGTCTTTGTCTTTTCCCATATTGTCTGTCTGTCTGTGTCTTGGTCTTCTTCCCATATTGTCTGTCTGTCTGTCTGTCTGTCTTTGTCTTCTTCCCGTATTGTCTGTCGTCTGTCTGTCTTCCCTTGTCTGTCTGTCTGTCTGTCTGTCTTTGTCTTCTTCCCATATTGTCTGTCTGTCTGTTGTTTGTCTTTGTCTTCTTCCCATATTGTCTGTCTGTCTGTTTGTTGTCTTTGTCTTCTTCCCATATTTGTCTGTCTGTTTGTCTGGTCTTCTTGTCTGTCTGTCTGTCTGTCTGTCTGTCTGTCTTGTCTTCTTCCCATATTGTCTGTCTGTCTGTTTGTCTGTCTTTGTCTTCTTCCCATATTGTCTGTCTGTCTGTTTGTTTGTCTTTGTCTTCTTCCCATATTGTCTGTCTGTCTGTTTGTCTTGGTCTTCTTCCCATATTGTCTGTCTGTCTGTCTGTCTGTCTATCTGTCTTTGTCTTCTTCCCATATTGTCTGTCTGTCTGTTTGTTTGTCTTTGTCTTCTTCCCATATTGTCTGTCTGTCTGTTTGTCTTGGTCTTCTTCCCATATTGTCTGTCTGTCTGTCTGTCTGTCTTGTCTGTCT
>CM060318.1:71958216-71980716 GCA_030674155.1 Stramonita haemastoma
GGTATTGAACTCATGATCTGATGGCAACTGAAGGCCTAGGTTCAAAGATTGAAGGGACATGTCTATAGATTTCAAGGGGATTTTTCCTTTGATTTAACATTAGTACCAACTCCATTTCTACCTGAAATTTCTTTGAAAGAGACTATAGTATAGCTTGTCTGTGAAGAGGTGAAGGAGAGATTAAGTCTGTGGTTTTATACAGAAATGATATTTTTTGTAGGTGTTTGTGTGTGTGTGTGTGTGCACATGCGCTTGCGTGCTGAGTGGCACATCGCACTCATGTGTACACTGTATGTATGTGTGCATGAGTATGCACACATGCTTTTTGAATAATTCTGACAGACATTTTTTCAAAGCTAGTAACTCCAGTTTTAATTTGTTTGTTTTTTTTCTCCTCTTTCTTCATTTCTTTCTGAATTTTACTTTATTTTTTAAAACTATTTTTACCCTCTGTGTATCTAATCCACTTTTGATACCATTTTTTTCCCTGAAAATAGATATTTCAGTGTATGGATGATTAAGAACGCACATTACATTTACACTACAGTCATAAATCTTCACACTATTCATTTCTCACGGGAGGTCAGTATAAAACTATAATCATTTACGTAGACATTGAAACAGAGCTTATCAGTACTGTCTTCTTACAACCCCGGAGGTTGAAGAGACCAAGAATAATACTTTGGAGAACAAGAACATAAGATACTGAGAGGCAAGTTAAAAAAAAAAGATTTTTCCCTCCTGGAATGAATGAACATGTGTCAGGCAACAAAGAAAGCAGGAGGACCCCTCCACCCCTCCCCCCTGTCCCCTCCCCCCTGTTTTATATATAATATATACACACATATATATTTGTACGCTGTCATACAGTCTCAGTATGTTTCCAGTCCCCCTTCATTACTCGTGCAAACAAGGTACAGTGGCTACCTTCATAAGAAAAAAAAAAAAAAGAAAACCGTTGCAAGGGTCCCCAGTCTTAGTAATCTCCGTTCTCTTATCATGTTGGCACAGCCACTGCTGGGCACGTCTCCAGAACCAAAAGAAACGGAAAACAAGTCTGTCTGAAAGTGCCACAGCTGTGGGGCATATCTACACAAGGTTGATTTTCGCCTCCCCTCACACCCGCCCTCACCCCCCACAGCCGCCACCACCACTAGAGCCTCCCACCCGCCTCTCACCACCTCTCACCTACCTTGACACCACTCTTTTCCACTGCATGTGCGTCACAGAACCGACCACCTTGCTCCAGAGTAGCCATTGTTGGGGTGGAGCCACAGAGCTATTATGGGTACCACTCTGCTTAGAGAGCAAGGCATGCTTAGTTGTGCCTTGTGGTGCATGTCTTCTAGCTCTGTGGCTTTCCTTTTTTTTTTTCTTTTTTTTTGGATTTTTTTTTTTAACCTGAGGCTTTTTGAGTCTAGGTAGAGCAGAGTGGGTGGGTGGGTGGGGTGGGTCGGGTGGGTGCTGTAATCTTATCAAGGTCTGACCCCTGAGAGATGAATGGTGGTTCAATCGCCCTTTATCTGGCTAGTGCCATTTGCACATATGCAATGCATGCAGTTGAGGTTGCCTGCCTGCCTGCCTGCCTGCCTGCCTGTCTGCCCTGATTAGTGCCTTTCTTTTCTTTTCTTTCTTCCCCTCTCAAAGCAAGATTGTGGAAGTCTGCGTTTTGTCGTTTTGTCGTGTGAGCCCTGACTGACTTATGTAAAAATGAGGTTTGTTAGATTGTTGTAGTTGTTGGTGTGTGGTTGGTGGGGGGTTAGGGGAGGTTGTGTATGTGATGTGTGTTTGGTGTGTGTGTGTGTGTGTGTGTGTGGTGTGTGTGTGTGTGTGTGTGTTGTGTGTGTGTGTGTGTGTGTGTGTGTGTGTGTATTTGTGTGTGTATGTGTGTGTTGTTGTGTGTGTTTTATTATTTTTATTTTATTCTTTTATACCTAGGATAATGGAACAAGCACTCATATGCATTTTGACATACAGTCCCCATGTGTATGCAGTTTTGTGAATCTTGTCATCTGTTTCCACCGCACACAATGGCCTACTCTTACAAAAAAGCAGAACAGGATTTAATGTGTGTGCAAGATGTTCTGTGTGCATTCGCACATGGGACCTTGGGTTTATAGTCTCATCCAAAGGACTTTTTTTGTGTGTGTATGTGTGTGTGTGTGTGTGTGTGTTTTTTATTTCATTTATTCTTTTATATCGAGGATAATGGAATAAGCATTCATGTGCTTCTTTTTACATCCAGTCCCCATGTGCATGCAGTTTTGTAAATCTTGTCATCTGTTCCCACCGGCACACAATGGCCTACTCTTACAAAAAACAGAACAGGATTTAACGTGTGTGTGTGTGTGTGTGTGTGTGTGTGTGTGTGTGTGTGTGGTGTGTGTTGTGTGTGTGTGTTGTTTAGTGTATGTATGTGTGTGTGTTTGTGTGTATAGTATATGTCTGCGTGTGCGTGTGCGTGTGGTGTGTGTGTGTGTGTGTGTCGTGTGTGTTGTGTGTGTGTGTGTGTGTGTGTGTGTGTGTGTGTGTGTGTGTGTGTGTGTGTGGCATGTCTGTTGTCTGTCGTCTGTCTGTGTGTCGTCTGTGTTTCTGTGTGTTTGTGTGTGTCTGTGTGTAAAGTATATATGTGCATGTGTTGTGTGTATAGTATGTATGTATGTATGCATGCATGTGTGTGTGTGTGTGTGTGTGTGTGTGTGTGTGTGTGTGTGTGTGTGTGTGTGTGTAAGTTATCATTGTCATTATTATCATTCTTTTATTTTGAGGATAATGGAATAAGCGCTCATGCACTTTTTTTTTACATCCAGTCCCTGTGTGCACGCAGTTGAGTAAATTCTGTTATTCCGTTCCCACCAGCACACAATGACCTAGTCTTCCAAAAGGCGGAACAGGTTTTAACATGCACAAGATATTCTCTGTGTGTTCAAACATGGGACCTCGGTTTATAGTCTCATCTGAAGGACTTTCAGGGGAGTGGAGTTGGTACTGATGTTAACTCCAGGGAAAAATCCCCCTTGAACGGCATCTCAGTGGTGGCTCAAACCTCAATTAGGGGGATGGGAAAGCTGAGTGATCAGAACATTGCGCTCGCAATTTGACATCCTGGGGTTCGATTCCTGTACTTCAAGGGGATTTTTCTCTTGGAGTTAACATCAGTGCTGACTCCACTTTCCCCCAAAAGTCTTTCGGATGAGATTGTAAACGGAGGCCCCGTGTGCGAACACACGCAGAACATCTTGTGCACATGTTAAATCATGTTCTGTTTTTTGTAAGAGTAGGCCATTGTGTACCAGTGGGAACAGATGACATTTACAAAACTGCATACACATGGGGACTAGATGTAAAAAAAACACCTGAGTACTTACTGCATTTTCCTTGATACAAAAGAATAACTAATAACTAACTAACTAACTAACTAAACTAACTAATAACTAACTAACTAACTAAACTAACTAACACTAACTAACTAACTAGAACCCTGTCCATCAGGTTGCAAGTGCAATGCGCAACACTCTAACCACCAAGCTAGCTCACCCTTAAGTCTCAGATTGGCACTTCAGGATGTCTTAACTGCATTAAAGCATATGAAGGGGTCATCTGTATGTGAAGTCCGTCATGACTCCAATTTATCTTCCAATTTTGTTTTGAATTTTTGTGAGGCTATTTTGGCTTGAAAAGTAGGTGACCCATTTAAAAAAGATGAAAAGGAAAAAAAAACCTGCCTGGATCTCTGCTTGTTTGTTTGTTTTTGAAATGTTGAACACGTGTGGCAGAGAGTGTGTGAAACAAGAGTGTGTGATTTTTGTAAAGAAATTCAAGCTATGATCTAAATTACGAAGATCATGGGTTAGGCAAGGCAAAAAGGCCAGAAGAAAAGGGGAAAATGTGTGTGGTGTTATACTGTCACAGCATGTTTCCTGTCCCTTTCATTACAGCCAGAGAGAATTTCTGTGAGTCAACTTTTGTCCAAATTGCAAGCACCTTCAGATGACGCTTTACTCCAAGATTTTGCATAAATGCATTCATGCATAAACAATTTGTACTCTTATGAATCCCACCATGGCACCTTTTGATAAAGAGTATGTCACAATGCACTGGTTAGACTGAATAGTGGATGACATAAAATAAAAGTGCAAGCACACTGGTGTCAAGGTTAGACATCATCATCAAAAATGGAACATGGATTTCTTAAAAGTGGGATAATTAATGCACACAAAAATCTTACATGTAGGGTGGTGAGTTACTGAGTTCTGGTTGAAGAATGAAGAAGAAGAAGAAGAAGAAAGAAGAAGAAGAAGAAGAAGAAGAAGAAGAAGAAGAAGAAGAGAGGAGGAGGAGGAGGAGGAGGAGGAGGAGGAGGAGAGGAGGAAGAAAAGTAAGAGAAGAAGTAGATGAAGAAAATAGGATGAAGTAAGTGTTGATTTCAAAGATTTTATTTTTTTACTTACTGTGTTACCAAAAAGATATGGTAGAACATGTGTGGAAAATTCTCTGTACTGATTGACATGCATGCTTTAATCGGTGAACCAGCACCATATCTTGATTACTGTTGGCAATTAAAGGGATGCAGGCATGGTATTGTAAGTTAAAAAACTACTTTCTTGAGAAGAAAAATAAAGTCACCATGTTGGACATTTTCCTGATTTCAAAGTGGAAAACAATAACTGTAGGAAAACAATCAAAGGCACGCATGCCTCATTTGAGCTGTCCAGGTCACACTGGTGGTCAACACAAGCTGGGAACTGCCAGAAGTTCATGAGTTGACAACAAACAATGGCTAGAACTGCATAAAGGAGTAAGACATTGAATAACAGAAAAGGAAATATACTTTGAAGTCTCTCTCTTCTACCACCATTAGCTGTTGGCTGTTTTTGGTCGATTCATTGGAGCTGGTTGGAAAGTCATGAGCTAGGGTTGATTGGTTAGGTTAAGCAAGAGTTGCTGTAACAGTCTCCATTCAAGCCATATTTGTTTCTCTTTTTATGAGAAGATGATTTTTTTTTTTAATCAACCTATTTATAGGTGAATAAAGTGTAGTTTTTTTTCCTTTTGAACTACTTTCAATGGAGCAGAAGTAGTTATCAATAAAATTTATTTCTGTAGTTTGACTGGGGTGAAGCCTCTTTTATTTGTTTGTTTGTTTGTTTTTTAAAAAATTTGACTGAGTCCAATTTTATATCTCTGTGATGAATCGGTTTTAAAAAAATTATTTGAAAGTATGAATTTTAACATCATCATCATTGTCATCGTCATCATCATCATCACAGTGTTTAGATCTAAATGGCCATTGTAGGGAGGGGAGGGAGGAAAGGAGGGATTCATTGGTCAAAAGTCTTTTCCAGGATGGTGTGTCTTCAGCTTTTCACAGTAATTAACAGAATGCATATCTAAAGAAATTTTTATATTACTTAGAATTAGACAAAGTCCGGAAAATGTTAATAACCTTTTCCTTAGAGTAAAGTGAATGATAATTACTGTTCTCTTGAACTTCTATTCTTTTTCTTTTTTCACCCATTATTTTTTAATTAGTTGTTTAAGGGCATGACCAACTTAGCTTTAATTGGGATACATAGTGACAATGTTGTGAAGGTGTTTTTTAAGAAAAAAATCAACTTTTTTCCCTTCACCTCACCCTTCTCTCTTCTTCATCTTCTGCTTCTGCTACATTATGATCATGATCATGATCATGATCATGATCATAATCTTCTTCTTCTTCTTCTTCTTCTTCTTCTTCTTCTTCTTCTTCTTCTCTTCTCTTCTCCTTCTTGCAGTTGCTATCATTGACATTGTTTTGTTGTTGTTTTTCTTGTTCTTGTTGTTTTAATTACTTTCTGTGTTTGTCAAAAAGCCTCTCTTTCATTTTTACTTCAAAATGAAATTTGAAAATATATCACTACATGCAGTTTGTGTGTGTGTGTGTGTGTGTGTGTGTGTGGTGTGTGTGTGTGGTGTGTGTGTGTGTGTGTGGTGTGTGTGTGTGTGTGTGTGCATTGTGCATGTCTGTCAAGTAGGTTGTATACATGTGCAGTTATGCTCAGGTGCAATGGGCTGTTCTGTGTAATAGCATTGAGTTGTGAGTGTGTGGTACATTCTTTGTCTTTGTAAAGTACTTTTTGTTGTTGGAAAACACTTGTGTCATACCTTGATAGCCGCTCTCTCCTCCTCCTCCTCCTCCTCCTCCTCATCTCCTTTCTCACTCTCTCTCTTCTCTCTCCTTCTCATCTCATCCTTCTCCTCCTCCTCCTCCCTCCTCCTCATCTCCCCTTCTCCTCCTCCCTCCCCTCCCCCTCCTCCCATCCTCCTCCTTGTTGTTATGTCACATCGTCATCACCCATCTCATCTACCACACCACCACCACCACCACCACCACACACCACCACCACCACACCACCACACCACCACCCCACCACCCACCACCACCACACCACCGCCACCACCACCACCACCACATCATCTCATCATCATCATCACCATTGCATATTTAGAGCATTGTTATTATCATTACCATGTTTACTGTTATTGTTCCAGAAATCTGTCCAACAACCCTGGGTGTGTGACTGCAATCTGAAATGGCTCAGTCTATGGATTCATACTGGTAGCAGCCAGCAACAACATCCAGATTGTGGATGCCTCGGCCACACACTGCACAGAGTGGCCCTCTGTTTCCATGGTCAACCTTCTGCCTGCCAACTTCTGTGAGTCACCTCCCTTGTCTGTCCACCATCTGACATAGGATGTAGATCTGTATAAAAAAAAAACAACTATTGGTAGATTCAAATCTTAAGTAGTGTGTGATGTGTGTGTACAGACTTGACTTGTAGAGTAGATGTTCTTTTAATGTTTTTTTATCTGAAGATTAAAAGTTAATTTTCTCTGTGCTGAAAAGACGGTGATGAATTAATTTTAGTTGTGTATTTCCTGTGTGCTCCCTTTGAAAATAATGTGAAGTTTCTTAACTCCCTGTGTGTCTTCAAAAACAAATTGAAATCTAATGATATTTGTGTGATTTCCTTAATCTTTCATTAGAACCAGCATAAAATAGGAAAGATTTCTGAAGTAACTGTGTATTATGACCATGAAACTGATCTGTGAATAATAGTAGGTAGAAATCTGTTTGATGACAAGTCTTATGTGGATAACATAATACTGTGGCTCCTATTGATTACCAGAGTGTATATGACCATTTGTAAAATTTAATCACTGTGTGTAAGTTGTGTGCATGTGTTTGTCTTCTTTGTCTCTTTCACTGTTGTAAAATTAATCTAGTGTCTGGGACAGTGGAATAGGCTGTGGTTAGAACTGTGCTCATGATTTGATAGCCCAGATTAAACTTGAGTTTGAGCCACCACTGAATCACCCATCCAAGGGGATTTTTTCCTCTGGAATCAACATAGGTACTGACTCCACTCCCCTAAAAGCCCTTTGGATGAGTACTACAAAGTGAGGCCCTGTGTACAAACCCATGCAAACTCATGCACATACATTATAGCTGGTTTTTTGCTTTTTCGGAAGACTTGGCCTTTCATGCCTGTAAGAATAGATAACAAACATATTTCAAAAAAACGCATGCACAATGGTGTTAAGTTTAGACATCATCCCACAATTGGAATGGGGCTACCTTAATAAAGGGGAAAAAATGGTTGCATATGCAAAAATCACCATTAATGAACTTCAGAGGGAACTGAAGAGAAAACAAAAACCCCGCAGAAAACATGCACACTTACATTACTGATATGGAAGAATCAAAGAAGACCAGGCCGCTAGGAGTAGCAGGGTCAACTGTGACATCTTTCATCTATGTGTTTGTATTGTCTCTTCTGATATTCATCAAATACTTTTTTGTGTGTGTGTGTGTGTTTCTTTTTGTTTTGTTTAGTGTTTCTCTTTCAGTGTTGAATTAGTTTCTAGATATTACACATTTTTCTGAACTGAATGTCAAAGTCCTTCAAATAAGACTTTAAACTGAGGCCCTGTCTGCAAACACACACATCTTTGGGAAAAGTAGGCCATATTTGTGTCGGTAGGAACAAATGACAAAAAAACCCAAAAACACATAGCGCACAGGTGTCGTGTTTAGACAACATCCCCAAAGTTGGAATGTGGCTACTTCAAGGTGGGGGAAAAACAGTTGCATGTATACACAAGCATCTCACCATTGTGAACCATGGAGCTGTCCCCAAGGAACCAAAAAAGAAGGAAAAAAAGATAGAACATTTCCGACTAAGATTCTTTTTTTTCCTTCCAATTTGTCCCCCATTTTAATTGCCATATGATTTCTGCCAGCTGGCAATTGTTCTGTATGTCATCTGCTGTTGTTATGTCATTACTATTTGTGTGATGTCTTCTGTCATCCTTTCAAATCTGACCAACATTTCTGACAGCTACATAATGTATTGAGCCTGATACATGTTTGTAATTGTGTACTACTATAACATTGATTCAGAATTTTAACCATGTGTTGTTCTGTAGATTAGTGGGTGTGTACCATTCTGGTAATGATAGTTAGTAGAACTTGGTGTACTAGTTTACCTGAGATCTTTACAAGTTCTTTTTCCCCCTAAAACAGGATTTCTGCTCCAGTTGTGCTGACCTGACTCTCTTCAGTTAAACTTGTGTTTGTGTGTTGTGTGTGTGTCTGTTTCTTGAGTTTGTCACTCCTTTTTCTTTCTTTGTGTGTGGTGTGTGGGTGCATGGTTTGGTGTTGAAGTTTCATCTTTATTTCTGTTCTTCACTTTATGTGTGTGTGTATGGTGATGGGTTTTGGTGGGATATCATGCTGGCAAAGATGTAAATGCTACATCGGAGTTGGGATGTCAATGCAGAAATCATTCACCTCAAAATGGCATTAAGAAGATATTAATTAAAAAACAAAGTAACTAAAATAATGGAAACAACACTATTGCTGTATTGAAAACTGAAAAAAAAAAAAATAAAAATCGGAGAGAGGAAGAAGCCATTACATCTGTTTAAAAAAAAGGTTTATATAAACTATTTTATCATGAAATCATTTTTAGGTGAAGTTTGCAAACAAAAAATGAAATAAGATTTTTTCATGGACTAAACATCACATAATAGAGCTAAACATGACAATCACCATTCCCCATCACCCGGTTTCATTTCAAACACGTTTCACGTTACACCACTCGTGGCAATTTTCCTGCATGCCTACCCATATGAATGTCAGTTGATCGACTCGCTGTGTGGTGGCGACCTTTTAATCTCCCCTATTTGCCGCTTATGCCCCTTCTGCCTGCTTGCATTCTAGGGGATTAGGGCCTCGATCGAGAAGGATGGTGTATAAATATTATGTGGGACGCAGCGAACGAAAGTGGCTTGGTTGGGGCGGGGAAAGAGAGAGGAAAGTAATATGATTGAAACAAGACAGGAACAAGTGGGGATTAGTCACAGGTAAAGGGATAAGGGGATAATGGAGTGCATTAGGTGCAAGCATGTTGATGCACGCGTTGTGGGTGTGTGTGTGTGTGTGTGTGTGTGTGTATGTGTGTGTGTGTGTGTTTGTGTGTGTGTGTGTGTGTGTGTGTATGGTGTGTGTGAAAATGTGTTCATGTTAGCAGTAACACCTAATTAAAACCTATTTTACTCTTTCATTTCAAATTTTACAAGACTATAACTTTTTTTAAAGTGTTATTAAGTGAATAAAAAAGAAAATATATGGGAAATTACGAAAATGAACAAACATCAACAAATCAGGATAAAAACAAAAAAAAGAAGACAAAAAATAAAATTATAAATGAAAAGTAGGAGACGTGACACAAAAAAGGTAAAGAAAGCATTACATTTCTAAAAATTTTAAAAAAACAAAAAAACAACAACAACGTTGAATGAAGAAGGAAACCAAATCTAACCAAAAAAAAATTTAAAGAAGAAAAAGGAATGAAATGAGAGGAAATAAGGTGATTCAAAAAGTAAGTATGATCAGCTGGAAGAAAAGAAGAAAGAAAACAAAGAAAAGAACCAATAAGTTAAAAAGAGGTCAGGATAGGCAGGGACAAGAAACAAAGCAGAGAGAGAGAGAGAGAGAACACTGAACACTGAAATTGTTTAATGTACATCGGCCTTAGGCCACAATACAAAAGAGTGGTGGGCATAAAGTGTGTGCATATGACATAGGTGTTATAAACATATTACCATCAACGTATATGTATATGAAATATTGTATGAGTAATAATAAAGCAAGAAAGTTATATAAGCCATTTCTTAGCCGTTAATCACGGAACAATTCACAGTGATCGTAAACGACACTGTTGTAGATGCATTATTCATCAATACAAATATCAATTTCTAGAAGTTATCCTATTTCTTTATTGGTTGCATGAAAGAGAGAGAGAGAGAGAGAGAGAGAGAGAGAGAGAGGAGGAGAAGAGAGAGAGAGAGAGAGAAGGACATTCCAAAGACTAAGTGGGTGTGAGGGTGTAATTGGATTTAGCTGCTGACGAACGAGAAGTGACAGGAATGACAGGAGGCACAATAAAGAGGGCCTGTATGATCAAGAGAGAGAGAGAGAGAGAGAGAGAGAGAGAGAGAGAGAGAGAGAGAGAGAGAAGAGAGAGAGAGTATGATGTTTTATGATACCAGGTCACTGGCTCTAATCATAGGGGGGAGCAATAAAACAGAAAAATACGAGAAGGGAAAAAAGGTATAATATCAAAACATAGGACCCCCTCCCAAATCAAAACATACATCAAGCATGGTATGATGAATTTTTAGACAATGTGCCAGATATTACAACATATTTAGAGAAAGGGAAAGAGTAGATTGGCAGTGTCCACTCATTAATTCTAGGATCACAAAATCATTAAAAAAAAAAAAAAAAAATTCAACCCAAAAATTAAGCAAAAGAATTTTTTAAAAGAGAAAAAAAGATGGAATTTGAGAGCTGATGAAATCAGGAGAAAGAGAAAGGTACTGGACTTTTATCCTCTATGCAAAAAAAAAGAAAGAAAGACAACAAAGCAAATGCCCCCCCCCCCCCCCCCCCCTTCTCCTCAGTTTTCCTGTTGCATACAATCTTCTAAACTAATTCTTCCTCCTGTTTCTTCCATACTCAGACAGCAACTATGGCTGTCTAGTCATATAAGCTAAATTGCATCACACTGCGGTTAAGCGCCTCACGAGTCAGGCCCAGCGCATCCGACTTTGGCCTGACCTAGTCTTTAACCTCTTTACTGCACTGTTGACGAACAGCATTTATCATAGAAACCGTCGCCAGCAATGCTCAGTTGACAATAGCTGTTCGTCATGATTCAACCCTCTCTCTGTTTTGTCCAGCATGTGTCTGAGCAAAAATAAGTAGCAGCAAAAAGGTTAAAATGCAAGTAGGATGTTTCTATTTCTTTTTCCTTTTCCAGTGACATGAATGAAAAGAACTAGATATCATCCCTATATTTATCGTCGCCACTCATGACAGAATCATAGCAGAGTCATTGTCTGCATGAATGCAAACAACCAATGCCAGAAAGTGTTGGGTTGGTTGAGGGGGGGGGGGGGGGGGGGGGTTGTTGCAAGTAGCTAGCCTTCAGTCTAGCCCAATCTAAAGAATGAGGGAAGGATTTTTTGTGTAAAATAGAGAACTCAGAGGGGGTAAAGAAGGTGTTTTATGTTTGTTTGTTTGTGTGTTTGTTTGTTTGTTTGTTTGCAGGTTGTTTTTATCCTGGGGGTGGGGGTGGGGTGGGGCTGAGGGAGTGAAGGGGGGGGGGGGTAGTGCAGGAAGAGGGGAGGGTGTTTAAAATGAAACAGCAAGGGAAAGTTAGGGATTGAGTTGGCATGTCTTCGAGTAGTCTATTCACGATCAAAATAATTTCATTTTATGTATCAACAAAGTGCCTCTGTGTGTGATGTGTGTGTGTTGTGTGTGTGTGTGTGTGTGTGTGTGTGTGATGTGTTGTGTGTGTGTGTGTGTGTGTGTGTGTGTGTGTGTGCGCGCGCATGGTGCGCGGCACATGTGTGTGCATGCATGCATGTATGCATGCATTCTTACTTTTCACTTTTCTTTCATGCTTTCTTCCCCCCCCTCCCCCAACCCCTTTTTCTTTCCTTCTCTTCATAACATATCTACCTTCTTTCAAAATCATCTTCTCCCTTGTTGTAGTATTCTTTTTATTTCTTCTTTAAACCTCTATCCCCCTAGATACACTAACGAAACATTTCAGAGTGCTGGAACCTTACCTGCAGACGACGTTTTCAAGAACGTAGTGTTTCCGCGCCTGGAAACGTGTTTGTCCCCTGGTAGCAGTCTAACATGTCTAATGTGTGCGCCTCTTTCCCTCTGTTACTGCCTTCTCTCCCCTCGGGCTGGCTCCCTGCTGGCTCCGTGCTGGCTCTGTGCTGGCTCCGGCTCCCTGTAGTGCCGTGTGCGGCTCCGGGGCGTGCTGTGCGCTCGGTGTCTGCCTCCTCCGCCATCCTCACCTTCTCTAACTGGAGCAGCGTCTGTAGCTATTGGTTTTCTCAGGCCAACTGTAGCCAGGGTGAGTGCCCTCCCTGTTTCTCCTCTTTTTTTGTTTTTTTTTATTCTTTTTTTTTGGTTTTCTTTTCTTAACACGCACCACCCTTGTGTTGATTTTCCAATATCAGTTTTTTTTGTTTTTTTTTTTTGTTTTTTGCTTTTTTTTCTATGCTTTTGTAGTATGTTGTAGAATGACTTGCATACAGAATGATCTTTTTTTTTTTTTTAAAGAAGGTGAAAGGTAGGTTATTGGCGGTTTTTTTGCTTTTGGTTGGTTTGGTTTTTTGTGTTTGTTTTTGTTGTTGCTTTTTTTTTTTTTAATGGTAGCAACTGTTTGATGATGTAGGTGCTTTAAATTTTTTTGATGAATTATAACATTGGCACATTGCAACCCAAACTCAACAGAACTGAAAATAGATTGATCATGTTGCTTTTTGACATTGAATTTTATTGATTGGCACGCATGTTTTCGTTTCTCACTCTCATTCTTACTTTGCATAGATATTTCATTTAGTCTCAGAGTTACTCAGAAAATTGACTAGCGTTGCCAGCTTGCTAGTTAATTTGGGTTCGTTAGTCTGTTAGTTACCTAGCCAGTTTAATTGCCAGTAGTAAGTTAGGTGTCTTTTACGGGAAATCAACTTTTTCCAGTAGAATGTGGCCAAGAGTTAAGGGTAAAATTAACTTGAATAATTATGAACATTTTGTTTGTTTTGTTTTGCTCAACAAATAGTAAAGTCTTTAATAAATTTCAAAAAGTGATCAGTTTTGAAGCTCTCATGAGAGTGTTATACCAAAGAACTTGTGAATTGTGAATCATACTCATAGCATTATGTTTTTCTCAAACATATAATGCAGGTGTGTGTGTGTGTGTGTGTGTGTGTGTTTGTGGGGGTTGTGTGTGTGTGTGTGTGTGTGTGTGTGTGGTGTGGCTGTGTGTGTGGTCATGTGTGTGTGTATGTGTGTGTGTGTTGTGTGGATGGTGTGTGGTGTGTGTGTTGCTCATGTGGTGTATGTGTGTCTTTGATACAGGGAGAACATTGGAAACTGTTATGCCACAACTGAATGTATCTGTAAAACTAGTAATTTCTCTTGCATACTTATCAGATTGTACTCAGTTTGTTTTTGTCCTTTCAGTATGTTGTTTATATCTGCATCTGTCTTTTGCTTTCTTTTCTAGATTTTGAATGATGCTAGATGCATGTTCTTAAACTGTATAGAATGAAGTGTCTTTTTTTTAAATCACCATTTATCATCATCGTCATTGTCATCATAGTCAACATCATCATCACCATCATCATTATTATTGTCATCAGCAATCATCATATCATCATCGTCATCATCATCACACATCATATCAATATCATTGGTATTGTTATTATCATCGTTGCCATCGTTGTTGGAGATGGAAAGTTTCAACTGTAATGTTTCCACTTCATATGGACTGAATGATTGTCTGAGCTTTTAGAATTTGACTTGAGATTGAAGCTGTAAAATTTACAGTCAGGATTTGGACAGAGAGAAAATACACATGAACTTTTACTAAACATCTAATGATTTGCCTTTTTCTTTTCTTTACTATCTTTCAAGTTTAGCAAGAAATTTTTTATCAGATCTTGCCGTTTTCTTTTTGTAAGCAGGATTTCACAAGAAACTCATGTAAACTAAAAGATTTTGTTTAATTTTGTTGTTTTATCAATTTACGTGTAGACACATTATGTCTTGGGCTTTTTCTGTTTAATTCTTTTTCCTAAAATCTGATATAAAGGTAGCTGATACACCATCTGTTTGTCTGAGGGAAATAGACATCGTGTTTCAAATGAGCTAAAAATTATCATGCTATAAAGGTTTATATTAAGACTATAATAAGTATTTCAGTGCTAACATGCCGATTTTCATTTTTCATTACCCCCCCCCCCCTTTGAAACCTTATCTTCACCAATCTAAGAGACTTGCAGATATCAAAATATTTCCAAAGTTGGAATGCGGCTACCTTCATGGTGGGCAAAAATGGCCACACCTGCAAAATCTCACCATTGGTGAACCTCAGAGTGCGGGAGAATTTGTTGTTTATCCAGAAGTATAGACATACACTTGCATAGAATATGACATCTGATGACATGCATTCTCATGATACTTGGCACTCGTGCCTCACATCAATCACAAAATTGCATAGCATGAGGGAGAAATACTACACCAGTATTGGTGTAATTGTAGACTGAGGCGCAGATCGTTTAACATACTCCCAGCCCAGGGAAGTCTGATGTCTTTGTTTCTAAATAATGCACTTGTCTGGGCCAGGGAAAGGAAGCATTTTGATCAAACTGTTTTCTCCAATAGCTGTTGTCAAGAGTGTGTTTTGTTTTTTGTGTTGGGAGATGTAGATCCTCTGTGTAATCTTGAGGCTTCATGCTGTTTTGGTGTGTAATCGGGCGGGTTTTAAACTTTGGTCTAGATGTAGTGTGTGTGGTATCTGATTGTCATGTTTTGTGTGTGTGTGTGTGTGTGTGTGTGTGTGTGTGTTGTGTGTGTGTGTGTTGTGTGTGTGTGGTGGTGAGTGAGTGAGTGAGTGAGTGAGTGAGTGAGTGAGTGAGTGATGGAGAGAGGAGACTATAAACTGAGGTCCCGTGTGTGAACACACAAAGAACATATTGTGCATACATAAAAACCTGTTTTGCTTTTTGTAAAAGTAGGCCATTGTATGCCAGCGGGAACAGATGACAAAATTTACAAAACTGCTTACACACAGGGGCTGGAAAAGCACATGAGTGCCATTATCCTTAAATTAAAAGACTTAAAATAAAACACCACACACACACACACACACAACACACACACACACACACACACTACACACACACACACACACACACACACACACACACACACACACCACTCACCGCATTCCCTCCCCCCTCCCTCCCTCTTTTACATAAACTCGCACATTTTCCAACCCCCACGTCCATTCTCAGACTGTAAAATGTACAAAGGTCAGTGGAAAGTTCTCTTTCACATATCCCCCTCCCCTCTCCCCCTTCCTTGATCCCCTCTCCCTCAACGTTCCCTCTCCCTGCAGCCCCCTCTCCCCTATCTTCCATGTCCAGTATTCCACCAGCCTCACCTCCCAGGCCTCTCCCCCTTTTTCTTGTCGTTTCTTTTTGTTATAACCCGATCAATTATAGCTCAGAAAACAGGCTGCCAATATCAGGGTCTTAGGACTCTTGTTTGTCCAGGACCAGCAAGGAATTTCTTTTCCTTTTGCTATCTGACCAAGTGGAGTTAGATAAGGTGATTTGGGAGGTAAAGAAAGGGAGGGGGGGGGGAGTTTGGGGGGGGTGGTGGGGGGGGGGGGGGGGCAGCAAGGAGTGGTGGAGGTCTGGATTGAGAGTTGTGGTTCTTTTGTGGTCTTTTTGTTGTGACTTTTTGTCAGGAAGGATAATTAGTAACTGTCGTATGGAGAAAACTGTTCAACCTGTCCACTCACTTACTCACTCATTTTTCTCTTTAAGTCTAAAGGAGTCGCTGGGGGACATAGTTGTGGATTTTTATCAGGTGGCATGGTATATATATAGGCAAGTTGAACCTGGTGGGGGCCCATCCTTGAAATGATTATATATATATATATATATATATATATATATATATATATATATATATATATATATGTATATATGTATATATGTATATATATGTATATATATATATATTTCTCTCTACTCTCTCTCTTATCCTTCTTCTATCTTCTGTTTTTATTGTTTTATATATTATTTATATACACAAATATTGTATGCACAGTTATCATCCTAATGGTATTGAACCCAAACAAACACAATATGTTTTTCTATATAAACAAATGAAAAGCACCCTTTAAGAGATATACGTAAGATGATAAATATCTGTGTCATTATTTTTTCCTCCAACAAAATGTGACTAAACAAAGGGATTGTCTCTTGTATGAGTGTCTCTTTCACTCTTTATTCAGAACAAAATATCGATTTAATGATCACTCACTATCTTACACTAAGAAATGGGTATGAAGTAGGTTGTATCCCCTGTATAAAATGGCTGGGACTTTTTGTTTTGTTTTGGTTTCCAGTTTGTTTATTTATGTATTTATTCATTTATGTAGTAATTATTTCATTTAGGAGGTGGGATAGCCTAGTGGTTAGAGTGTTGGGCTTGTGATCTGACAGCCGGGATTGAGCCACCATGGAGGCACTGTTTCGAGAATATTACCCTGGAGTTGACATCAGTACAGACTTCACTCCCCCAGAAGTCCTTCAGATGGTATCATAAACTGAGGCCTTGTGTGCAGATGCATGCAGAAGATCTAGCGCACACATTAAAACCTATTCCACTTTTCAGAAGAGTAGGCCACTTCATACTGGTAGGAGCGGATGACATTAAAAAAAAATAATGCATGCACATAGGTGTTGTGTCTTGACACCATTCCCGAAGTCAGATTGCAGCTTCCATAGGAGTGGGTAAAGAAAGGTCACATACACAAAATCTCACCATTGGTGAACCTTGGAGATCTAACCCAGGAACAGAGAAAAAAAAAGAATTCACTTCTCATTGTATGGTTGGTTGATGTTTGCTTCTGTATAGCTGAAATGTGTGAATATTATTAACAATTGTGTGCTTTCTACAGGCATTTTTTCACATCATTCAGTTCATGTGTTTGATTTCAGATCCTTATCTACCTGCCAGATATTTACATAAACGCATAATATTTTTTATGACAAAGATAAATCTTGTTCATCATGATCTCCTTACTTGTATAAGTTGCTTTTATGTTTGCTTATGATCACCTTAAATATTACCATTGATATATTGCTTGAAAATATTTTGTATTTGTAAAGAGGAAACCAAAACTATCTCCGTACATATATTTTTTGTTATGTTTATCACTGTTATATAAAAAAGTCATTTATCATAATGATTCTTATATAAGTTTGTAGAGTATAGGTATTATTTGCAACAGCAAAAAGAATAGAGTCACTGGTGGGGTGTGTGTGTGTGTGTGTGTGTGTGTGTGTGTGTGTGTGTGTGTGTGTGTGTGTGTGTGTGTGTGTGTGTGTGTGCATGAATGAATGAATGAATGAATGGATGAATGTGTATCATAAGCCAATTTAAAAAAAACACTTTAGCAAAAATAAACAGTTTGTGCCTTTGTGATGATTATTATGTATACATCATTCTGCACTTCCTGTTTCCTACTTATGCTGTTTTTGTATGCATGCTTTACAATCACATGAGACACATTAACAAAACTTTTGATGAAAAACCCTGTTAAAAAGACTGCTATAAAATTGATTTAAAAGCCATGTCATTAGACTTATTACTGTGTAGATTATGGGTCATACAAAGACTTCAACTGCTCCACAATATTCCGCAGGTCCGTCGAGGCTGGCTCCTGGTGCTAAGCCCAGACACCTGAACATCGCTCTGGTCCAGTATTCAGCCTTCACCACTCAGACCAATGCAGAGGCTTGCCGAGATTACTGCTTCTTGAATTACAGTTTCTATGCCTTTGAGAACTCCAGCTTCCATTGCCTGTGTGGGGAGGACGTGGGCTCCAATCAGTGCTCTGCTTGCAGCAGCTCCACCCTGTCTTCCAATGATGTCACCTTGTGCCAGTATATGCGGGTCAGTCCTCAACAGTAATTTCCTGTCTTTATCGTGTTTTATGTATATGATATGTAATATTGTTGTCATGAATATTAGGGGGTGGGGGGGTAAGCTTTATTGAGATCTACTTTAAAGACTTACTTAGCAATATTTCTGTCTTCTTTTTAAGATATTCTGTAAATGCTCCCCACCATGTATAGTAATTTTGTTGGGTTAATTGAATGTGTGTTTGACCTGATGTGTGTGTGTGTGTGTGTGTGTGTGTGTGATTTGTCTGTTTGTGTCTGTGTCTGTGTGTGTCTGTGTCAAGTCAAGTCAAGTCAAAGTCAAATTTTTTACAGTGTACATTGAGTAAGTAAACAATGCTTTTTTTATCAAGCATCTCAAAGAAGTATGTAGAATGAAAGAAATTCACAAATGACAACGACATAATACAGTGTGTCTGTGTGTCTGTGTGTGTGTGTGTGTGTGTCTGTGTCTGTGCTGTGTTGTGTGTTGTATATGTGTGCATGCATCATGCATACATGTATGCGTGTGTGTGTGCATGATGTACATGCATTATGTGTGTAACATGCTCTGAGTGTGTCTGCACACACAACTGTGTATGTGTGTGGATCACATACAACACATCTCATTTCCCCTCCTGTCACCCTCCAGATATCGGACGTTTCTCACGTGCTGTCCACGTGGCCAGTCACCTTCCCCTCCCCTGTCCTCACCCACACCCCCGTCACCTTCACCCTGTCGGGAGTCCCCAGTCTGGTCACCTCGACGCTCCTGGACCTTCGGGGACGGTGCCAAGCAGGACAACGCCACAGGGCCACCATCAAACACACCTACTTCTACACCGGTGTGTTTCGCGCCCGTGTGGAGCTGTGTGGTGCGGTGCGTGTCGCACGTGCAGGTGCGTGTCAGGGTGGAGACACAGAATGTTCAGGCGACGCTGTTGCATTCTGCCGTCAGCGACGTCACTGGAAAGGTTGACGTGAATGTGTCGGTGTCAAACGCCTTCTCCTCTACGGTGTCGTGGAAGAGGAGCGGCACCGCTGCTGCTTCCAGTTCCGTTTATGGTCAGTGTGGTTCTGTTGTTGTTTGTTTGTGGAGGTTAGCTTTGTGTGGTGTTTTGTGTGGTGTTGTTGTATTGTTTTTTGTATTTTAGTGTTCCCGTATCTTTTTCTGCCTCGTTGATGTTAATGAGTTCAGAGACCTTAGCTTTTTCTTTTGTGTTTTGTTGTTTTGTTTTGTATTGTATTGTATTGTAGATGTTGTATTTATGTATTGTAATATAGTATACTTTCAGTCACAGCAGATTCCCCAAATGTTATTCAGGTGCTCTCCCTGGGAGAGCACACCACACAAGAGCAGCATACCCCCCACCCTCCTTTAAAAAAAAAATGAAGTTCTTGCCTGAATAATTATTTTCATTTCCCTTAAGAGGAGTTTTTTACTCACATTTTGCCATGGACAATCTCTTTTGATGCCGTAGGTTTTTTGACTTGCGCTTAATTTATGTTGTATACAGACCCTCAAATTGATCGCTTGGTGAAAAGACTAACACCCGATGACCACTTCCAAGGTCTAGTGGATGTGGGAAATATTTGGGGTCAAAGGGGATTGAACTCCTACTTCATGCTTTCTGGGCAAGTAGGTTCACCTTGATGCCACAGGATCCTTGGGTGGTCAGTATGTCGGTCTGTGCAAAGAGTACTGTCAGTGAGCAGTAGGGCAGTGCTTCTTGTCGGCCAGCCATGCAGGCTGGGTAGGAATGAACATGTTGAAAGCTTTGTTTACTCTGTACAGTTTCTTATGAGCAGAGAAAAAGGTTCTGTGCTTGCATGTATTGTTAGAAAATGTGTCGCTAAGCTGGTTTGAGGGTCAAAAGGAAGGAGAAGCTCGGAAGTGGAGACTTGAGAGACTTGCACCATACTGCTGCCTTCATCACAAAGACTGAGCTGCCCATCTGATGAATGCACAACACAAAAAAAAATAATAAAGGGAAAAGAAAGAAAGAATCTTAGATTTAAATTTTTTTCAGTCCTCTTCTGGATCAGGAGAGGAGACTTGTGTGCCCCATCTAAGAATAGAATCTGAACATAAAAACACCACCATTTTCAGTGATTGTTAAAGACACTATCAGTAAAATTTGAAAGCCATTATCAGTGAATTTTAAAGCCATTATCTGTGAAATTTAAAACCATTATCAGTGAATTTTGGAAAGACATTATCAGTAAAATTTCAAACCAATCATCATGTATAGTTGAAGACATTATCCGTGAAATTTAAAGCCTTATCGTGAGTGTTAAGCCATTTCAGTGAAAGTGAAAGAGAAGAATGGCTTGGATAACCAGAATCTGTTATGGCCCATGTGTTAAAACTTAGCCAAAAAAAACACCACCGAAGAATTCAAATCCTAGCATGACAGAAGCTTTCTGAAGATAGGCATGTTATGCTATGCTTGCTGTAGTGATGACTTCCTTCTTCTTCTGTGAATGCACAGAACATCCTACGCACACGTTAATTCCTGTTCGCTTTTCGGAAGAGTAGGCCATCGTGTGCCAGTAGGAGCGGATGACAAGATTTAACAAAACTGCATACACACGGGGAGCTGGATGTAAAAAAGCACATGAGTGCTTATTCCATTATCCTCGATATAAAAGAATTTAAAAAGAAAAAAAGGAAGAAAAAAAAGAGAAATATATGTAAAAAAGCACATAATACTCATCCATTATCCTCGATATAAAAGAATATAAGTAAATAAGTAAATAAATAAATGAATAATAAATAATGAATGATGAATGAATGACTGAATGAATGAATGAATAATGAATAAATAAAATTATCCATGTTCTGTACACAGCTGGGGGTGCCAAGTGGATGGACGGCCTTCAAGAACCGATGTGTCCGTTACCTGTCCCAACCGAAAACGCTACAGCAGGCGGAACCTTCCTGCATCAGATGGGAGGGACTCTGCTGAGACTTCAGCATCTGGGGAGGTGCAGCAGCTGCCTTCTGTGTTGGGGCTGTCCACTTGTGAGTGTGTGTGGTGTGTGTGTGTGTGTGTGTGTTGTGTGTGTGTGTGTGTGTGTGTGTTGTGTGTGTGTGAGAGAGAAGTGTGTCTGTGTGTCAGTGTGCATATGCACTCTTTTTCGATTTTCAACAGTTGTGCGGTTTTTTAACATGTACAAGTCTGTAAAAACATAAGTCCAACGGGTTAAGAATCTCCTCTGAAAACCTTGGACATTTAATTCAATTTTCCCTGTCAAAATCTGAAAAGGAAGGGCAAGGCTGGGAATCAAACCCCGAATCCTCATGGTTTACTTGTCAGGCAGGTGAACATCTAAACCACCCTGGTGCCTTCCTTTCTGTGAGTGATATGCAACATTTCCCCTGTGGAGATGCCAGGGGCTTGTCATTATAAATAGCATCCCCACCTTCTTGAAATTCTCTGCTAGAAATTTCCTCTTTTCTATCACTCGTTTTCTGCCTTGTTCCTTTTCTTCCTGTCACCTCCTTCTTGTCTATTTCATATCTTCTTCAGTTCTTGGTCCATTTTCTGTATATCCCCCAAAAAAAAAACAACTTGAAATATAACAAGTCTCTCTTATGCTGATGCCAGATGTGCTGGACCTGACTTGTCAGGCGCTTAATGGCAGCATGACATATTTTCGTTCTTATAACAGACAACAATACTTGCTGTCTGAGTGTTTGAAGAAGAAGGGAAGAAGAACACAAAGAAGTAAGAAGAAGAAAAGAAGAGGAAGAGAAGAAGAAGAAGAGAAGAAGAAGAAGAAGAAGAAGAAGAAGAGAAGAAGAAGAGGGAGGAGGAGGAGGAGAGGAGGAGGAGGAGGAGGAGAAGAAGCAGAAGAAGAAGAAAAAGAAGAAGAAGTAAGAAAAGAAGAAAGAGAGTAAGAAGAAGAAGAAGAAGAAGAAGAAGAAGTAGACAAAGAAGTTAGAAGATGGAGAAGAAGAAGAAATAAGAAGAAGAAAGAAGAAGAAGAAGTGTATGTCATTGACTGTGACTGTGTGCAGCAACCACGGCATGGATAGGAGCGAGGTACAAGGGGTCTGTGTACGAGTGGGAGGCACCTCAGAGGAGGCTTACTTCTTGCGCGCTCTGTCCATCGATCGCACGTCGGGGGACTGCCTGGTGATGAGTTCCTCAGGCCTGGTGGGTGCCAGCTGCTCCAGTCAGCATCACCTGCTTGTCAGCAAGGTAAATAGGGCACAGGTGTACTGGTGTGAGGGTTCCTCTCTTGGTTTAAGATAAATAGCAACAACAACCACCTGTGTTTGGGACATACCTCAAGTGCCCCAAAACAATGCAAACTAACTTTTAACCAAAAAAATCAATATGGATGCTTGAAGTACATACAATGAATGGATATGTATTTTCTCTCTGTCTC
>CM060318.1:71985716-72005716 GCA_030674155.1 Stramonita haemastoma
AGTAAGAGAATATTTGTCATTTATACATTTTTTACTCTGTGTGTATTGTGTTTCAGGTTTATTGGTTAGAAGTGTGAACACTTGGCACTGTTTGCACTTTGAATCAGTATATTTTAGTGAAGAGGGAAGGAGACAGCGATATTCACTTTTTGTTGTTTTTGTGTTCTCATGTTCAAATGTTCTGATGGTTGTTCTTTATTTTGTGCTTTTATAGGGGTTTTTTTAAGTGAATGTGGAAATGAACTGTAGTAATGCACACATTCGTTTCTTGTTGTGTCATTCATTTTCAAATAAACTGATTAGAGGGTGGGGTTATTCTTGTGGTAAGGGTGTTGAGGGGATTTTCCCCCTGGAGTTAACATCAGTGCTGACTCCACTCCCCCAAAAGTCCCTCAGCTCAGTCTATAAACCAAGGCCCTGTGTGTGAGTGCACGCAGAACATCTTGCGCACACGTTAAATCCTGTTCCGCTTTTTGTAAGAGTAGGCCACCATGTGCCGGTGGGAAAAGATGACAAGATTTACAAAACTGCATACACCCGGGGACTGAATGTAAAAAAGAAGATGAGTGCCTATTCCATTATCCGCAATATAAAAGACTAAATATCAACGAAAAAAAATCAAATCAGATGGTGCTGGTCCAAGCCACTACCAAGATGCCCATCAGAGGGGATTTTCCCCCAGAGATAATGTCAGTACTGACCCCACTCCCCCAAAAGTTTTGGATGAGACTATAAACAGGGGTCCCATGCAAAATGTGCACAGAAATTCTCACACACATGTTAAACCAAGTTCCACTTTTTGGAAGAGTAGGCCATTCCATGCTGGAAGGAATGGAGGTCAACAATTTAAAAATATATGCACACTGGTTTTGAGTCTAGACTTCATTTCCGAAGTCAGCTGTCTTACTGGTGGGCAAACAGTTGCATACACAAAATCTCACCTCAGGTGAACCTGAGGGCTCTAGCCTAAGAGGAAGGGGGGAAAAGGTATACTGACCATTCTTTGTTTTGTGCAGGTTGTCAGCGGAATGTGTTCACTCGCTGTGGGCGTGGCAGTTGTGCCAGTGCTCCTACCTGCAGCAATGAGACTGAGCACCCCTGCTTCCTCACCAGCACCTGCATCCCCTCCTCCACCCCCTGCAGTTGTGCCGCCTCCTCCTCCCCCCTCTCCAACATTGACTGCTCTGTCACTGACCCCGACTCTGATCTGCACTACACGCTGGTTGGGGATGCTGTGTTTGAGATTCCTGCCGCGGGAGGGTCTTTCACAGGGAAAATCAGCGGAGGCATTGAAGTGCAGACCCACGACGTTTTTGCCTTCCAGAGCCGAGAGAGTGACTCTGGCTTCTGCCAGGTGGACCAGACCTCGCCGTGGCGGCAATCTGGCTTCATCCGTGTGGGGGACAAGTGGGCGGAGATGAACAAACCCCAGTCGCTGTCCTCCTACACCGAGCAGCTGGACTACGTCTGTAAAGTCAGCGCCGTGTACGGCAGTCCAAAGACCGTCACGGTGCCTGACAACCTGGCTCACGTGCCTGACTCTGGGACCTACTCCTTTGAGGTGGATGTGCAGGGACTGGCGGGGTCCCCGGTGTCGGGCAGTGTGGAGGTGGCGCAGGAGATCGGGGACCTGGTCTGGCTGTTCCCGGCAGTCAGCCAGGTGTCAGGCAGTGCCGTGGTGTACCTGCAGGGCGGGGTCCAGCAGAGCCTGGTGGCCATGATGCCCAAGGGCTCCCTGCACCGCGCCATCTGGCAGGTGGGCACCAGCACCCTCCAGAAGGGAACGGAAACAGCCACCTGCCCCACCAGTGTTCCCGCCAGCGTGACAGAATGTCAGACCCCGACAAGCCAGCTGGCGCGCCCCTTCCTGGTTTATGCTGACACTTTCTCCATCGCTCCTCCACCTCTCTGACCCTGAACGTGTCCAACAGTCCTGGGCTGGAAGAGCGTCAGTGTGGAGGTGAGGGCGGAGGACGCCATCCAGAACCTGGAGGTGCACCACGCCAGCTGCTCTGCCTTCGCCCTGTGTGCTCCCGTGGTGGAGGTGGGCGTCCCCCAGCAGTTCCTCACCAGCAAGTCCAGCGGCAGTGTGAAGGTGTACGAATTCCAGAAGAACGGCTCAGTTGTTCAGTCAAACCAAACAGCCACTCTCACCTACACCTTTTTGACACCCGCTGTGTACGTGATAAGGGTGAATGCATCCAACGGCTTAAATTCCATGGTTGCCTCTTTGCAGGTGAGCGCCCAGGTGAGGGCCCAGGTGACAAAAGTCAGCTTGGAGCCCCCGAGCCCCATGTCCGTGAGAACAGGGTCTAACCTGACCATCACACTCAGGGCCTCTGTGGCCAAAGGGGCGGAGGTGACCGTCCTCTGTGACTTTGGAGACGGTCAGACACAGTCCAGCGTGGAGCAGACCACCAGCACCTCTCTAGACCTGATCAGGATACATTCCTACAGTACGCACGGGACCTATCTTCTGAGGATCACTCTAACGGATGCATTTGGAGCTCAGGTAAACACCACCTCTCAGGTGAAGGTCCTGTCTGCCATTGGATTTGTGAATGGAAGTATCACTCCCCACACTGTAGCTGTTGGCAACTCCACCTCCCTGACGGTGTATGTCCAGTCCCTGTCTGTCATGCCCAGTTTTGGTTCCATCACCTACACCATTGATTTCCAGGACGGCAGTCCCGTCAGGACCCAGCGCTCTGCCCAAACCAGCAGAACCTTTAACCACACGTATCACACTAGCGGAACCTACATTATCAGCATCTCAGTGAGGAATCAGGTCAGTAGTAGGTCAACAACTACAACGTTATTGTTCAGGAGTGTCCCACCGCTGTCAGTTTGTCTTACAATGGACCCAGCAATGTTTCACAGCAGGTAAACATCACAGCCCAAACCACCAAGGGCTCTGATCTCAAGTATGAATTTAACTTTGGTGATGGATCTCCTGTACAAAGACAAAATCACAAAGTTGCTATGCACACTTACAACACTTCCAAAACCTACAATGCCTCTGTGATTGTCAGCAATGCGGTGTGTTCCGTCTCTGATGCCCTGCCTGTTATTGTGATGGATAACAACACGCTGGTTGTTGGTCCGATCAAGCATCCCTCACACATTGCCCTTTATGAGCCAGCCAACTTCACTGTCGACATTGCCACAATGAACATGCAAATAACCAGTCTCCGCTTCAGTGTCAGGAAAGTAGGGAACAGTCTCAGTTTTACCATGACGCTGCGTGGATCCAGCTCCTTCACTTTTCCATTCCATGCTGTGGGGGTCTACTTTGTGGAGGTCAACGTAACGCTGGACAATGGACCATCCGGGTGGTCAACACCACCATCACTGTCCAGGAAGCAGTCAGCAGTGTCAGTGTGTTCGGACCCAGCCTGGTCAACTTCACACAGAACCAGCCCACTTCAACCACCTTCCGGGCCAACTCCACAAACGGCACTGATGTCGACTTCCGCTGGTATAACAATGGGTCTCTTCTTCCCAGTCACGGTCCAAACATCACCTGCTCATGAGCACGGCCGGCCTGTCCAACATCTCTGTTGAAGCCTTCAATGATGTGAGCCATGTCGGAGCCTGGATACTGGTGGACGTGCAGCATATCATACAGAATGTCGGGATCACTTGTGAGACGTGTATCAACAGTAAGTTTGTTGCCACAAATACCAACTATCTCCTCAACTGCACTTACCTCGGCACATCGGCCACCGTGGTGTGGACTGTGGGGACAGCCACCTTTCTAGGAAACCTGCTGAATTATGCTTTGAACGCTTCAGGAGTGTATACCATCACAGCAACCGTGTCCAATCTGGTCAATTCACAGAGTGCAACGTTTGACATAGTTGTGGAGGAGGCGGTCAGTGCGCTGGTGATCATGGCTGACCAGCCCGTGACGGGTGAGGGGACGTTGGTGCAGCTGTCAGCCAACCACTCTCAGGGCACGGCTGTGGTCTACACCTGGCAGTGTGGATCCCAGCCTCCATCCAGCAGCCCCAACCCCATCCACCACGTCTCCTTCGCGTCCTGGGGCCTGCACACCTGCAACGTCACGGCTGCCAACAACGTGTCGTCCCTGCAGGCCACCGTGGACATCCAGGTGCTGGAGAAGATCACCTCCCTGGGCATCCAGAACCTGACCGCAGGCACCACCCTGTACGTGCCCGTCAACAAGGAGGCCGGAACAGAGGTGGAATGCAACACCTACTTCGGGGTCAACTTCACCTGGGTCATCAGAAAAGTTGGGGGGGTTGTTGCCTTCGTGAGCGGTCCTCGCCTGACCCACTCCTTTGTCACTGTGGGTCGCTTTGACCTGGAGCTGACCGCTGTCAACGCCATCAGCAACAAGTCTGTCAGTGTCACGGTGGAGGCTCTGGAAGAGATCAGCAGTTTGACTGTGATGGCCAATGACACCACACTTGTGGTTGGTGAGGGCGTTCAGCTGTCAGCATCTGTGGCTACAGGGACCAATCCCCAGTTCCAGTGGTCTGTGGACGGCTTGCCCTTGTCTTCAGTCACAAACTCACAGTCTTTTTCCTACTCTTTTAACTCCTTGGGCAGCTTCGTCATTTCTGTTAATGCCACCAACTGGCTCAGCTCTGAATCAGCCAACCTGACCATCTTCGTGCAGTATCCGGTGCAGAATGTTCACTTGAACACCTCTGTGGACCTCAGTCATCCCTATGTCAGTCAGCACGACACCCGCACCTTCAAAGGCCTGATCACTCAGGGCTCAGACCCTGTGTATCAGTGGACTGTCATCTCCCCCTCCTCCACCCAGACCCACATGGGCCACACCCTCCACCAGACCTTTGATGAAGCTGGAGACTACAGCCTCCAGCTCTTGGTGTCCAACGCAGTCAGCCAGGAAAACAAAACATTCGTCATCCACGTGGAAAAGGCCATCACCACTCTCAACCTGACTGTGGCCCCCAGCACCATTGTAGCGACAAACACTCACGTGTCATTTTATGGAGCATCCAATTCTGATGCCCACCCGGTGAGCTACTCCTGGACCATCGGGGGCCAGACTTACTCGGGATCCACCCAGTCCCTGACCCTCAGCACACCTGGCTTCTACCCGGTCAAGTTGGTAGCCCACAACAACATCAGCTCAACTGAAAAGAGGGAAACAGTGGAGGTGCAAGATCCTGTAACAGGACTGCACATGTCAGACTGCAATGTGACCCGGCAGTCTGGCGTCAACTCCAAACTGGTTGCCTCAGCTCAGGGCACCAACTTCTCTTTTTCTTGGATCGTCCAACTGCCAACGAACAATCGAACCTCACTGGGCCCCATCCTCAGTCTGATCTTTCCCACCGTTGGAAGCTACCCTGTGCACCTGTTGGCAGGGAACAAGGTGTCGCAGGAGACCCTGTCCTGCACCATTCTTGTCCAGCACGCCATTGCCAACGTGGCAGTGCACATTGATGACCCCCCTGTCAACTACATCTTCACCAACCAGAACGTGACTTTCAGCATCACAGGGGATACCTCACCAGCGCTGCGTACACCTGGCACTTTGTCGGCCTCTCCACAGACACCACAAACACCTCCTCTTACACCACCACCTTCAGCACGGCACAAGAAGTGACACTGCTCGTGACAGTGGCCAACGACATCAGCCAGATTCAGGTGTCTGTCAACTTCACCGTGCAGGATCTGCAGTGCAACCTGCCTGTTGTCACTCCAGTCAGCAGTGACTCGCGCACTGTCCTTCGCTCTAAGACCACCCAGTTTGATGTCTACATCGACAACAAGGGCTGCAGCCAGTACGTGGTCACCCATACCTGGAAGATCTACGACATCAGCGACTGTACGCAGGTGTCATCAGCAACTGCCCTGACTCTGACATCGGTGAAAACGGATAAGCCCACCCTGATATTACCCATGTCCGTTTTGCCGGCTTCAAAGCAGAATTTCTGCATACACTACACCCTGGGCTATGAGAGGACACCGGTGGCTGAGGAGGTGTTCTACAACCTGACGGTGGTGTCCACACCACTAGTGGCCGTCATCAGTGGAGGGGACTGGCGAAAGGTGGATGGCTCAGGACAGGTGTGTCTGGATGGCAGTCGGTCCTACAACCCTGACCTACCCAACACCGGCTCCTCTGGAATGATCTTTGCTTGGATGTGCCAAATGGTAAGAGTCTGTGGCTGTCAGAACATAAATAACCATTTTAAAAAATACACCTGTAGTTTTAATCTGCCAATTGTTCCTGTTCTCAGAGAAGACAGATTTGTCACTACATTTCTATGTTTGAAATGTCTGTTTTGTTTTCCCTGTCGTCATTCATGTATTTATGGATTACTTAGTCTGATAGAAGGTTCTGGTGGCATAGGTATAATTAAACATCCCACATCAAACTTGGCTGTGTCAGTATGGAATTAGGGCTAACTTCAGTGCTGTAGAGAAGAAACAAGGGATGGGGACTGGTCAAATCTAAATGCATTATCAGCAAATGAATGCAGTAAAGGACCAGAGTCGGTTTTTTTGGTGAACTTGAGGAGTGAATTTAAAGTTAAATCATTTATATTTCCCTGGTGAAAATTTGCTAAGTATAGTCTTCAGGTAGTGCTCCATCAAAATTTGAACATCTGAAGAGATAATTTTTTCCCATGAATCATTGTAGTCTATTTTCCCAAGATTTTCTCATGAAGAATTCTAAGCTATCATACATTTAAAAAAAAAAAAAATTTGTTTATCTTCTTTATCAAGGATAATGGAATAGCAATCGTGTGCTTTTTTTTGTTGCTTTTTACATCCAGTCCTGTGTGTGTGCAGTTTGTAAATCTTGTCATTTGTCATCTGTCATCTGTCATGTGTAGTGTGTGTGTGTGTGTGTGTGTGTGTGTGTGTGTGTGTGTGTGTGTGTGTGTGTGTGTTCATTCATGTGTACATATAATGAATAATACATGAATAAATATTTTTTCTATTTAAATACTTGACTTCATTTCTTCCTCCCCCCCCCCCCCCTCCACTGTTCCTTGTTTAGAACTCCAAGGCTCACCAGTGGTGAGATTTTGCATATATATACATACAACTGTTTTGTCCCAGCTTTAAGACAGCCCTATTCCGAATTCTAGGGATTGACTCAATGTGACTTCTCCCTTCAATCCATGAGGAGTCACTGGGGCACTGCTCCAAAACATTCAGGCTGTGCATTTGAAGCAAAGTGAATGTTGTGGAGCCTTCCCCTCTCCATGTTGCAGATTGACCACTTGGTATGTGTGTGTCGTCCATACCAAAGGTGACCTACTCTTCAATGTGAGATAGATGGGTTTTCAGCTTTGACATCAGTACTGGCTGACTCCACTCCCACAAAAGACTTTTAGAGAGACTGTTAAATCTGAGTCCCATGTACAAACGCACACAGAACATCTAGTGCAACATGTTAAAACCCACTCCACCTTTCAGAAAAGTAGGCCATTGCATGCCAGTGGAAATGGATGACAATCAAAAAAAAAAAAGACTGCATGCACACTGGTGTCATGTTTAGACATCATCCCCAAAGTCAGAAAACAGCTACCTTAATGGTGGGCAAACAGTCCCAGTAGCAAAATCTCAGCCTTATAATCATGTGTGCCTTGGAGCTGTAGCCAAGGAACGAGAAAAACAAAGGAAAACAAAAACAAAAACAAACCCACAAATCTCCACAAAGAGTGTTGATGCTCATTAAAATTAATTAATTTTTCTAAAATTAATTTTTTCTTTAAATTTTTCTTTTTTAAAATGTTGCCTTTTTTTTTTCATTTAAGAAATTTTTTAAATATTTTTTTGAGAGTGTTGATGCTATTTCTCGCTTGCTGTGCAGCTGTCGGGCAGCGGGAAATGCTTCCAGGCAGTGACCAACTCCAGTAGCTCCCTGTGTGTGAGCTCCCTGGCCACAGGCACCTACAACATCACACTGAAAGTCGTGCTGCCCGCTTCCTCACAAACCTCCTCCTTGCAGGCGGCTCAGTCCACCAGTCAGACGGTTCGTTGCTTGGCTCTCAATTTGAGAATTTTTTTTACTCCTGTTTTAAGCCAAACTTGACTTGCTTTTCCTACTTCTTCTACCGGCTTTATTCTGAGCTCCCTGTTGTTGTTGTTGTTGTTATCATGATGATGATGATGATGATTTTTATCATCATCATCATCATCATCATCATCATCATCATCATCATCATCATCATCATTATTATTATTATTATTATTATTATTATTATTATTATTATTATTATTATTATTATTATCATCATCATCAAATAAATAGTAAACACAAGAATTATCATGGCCATGAGCAGTGTTGTTAGTTGCTTTTTGTTTTTATTAGTGTTCACATGGTGCTGTTCAGGACCCTCTTTTTCTGTTCAAAATTTTTGTCTGTAATAAATCAGCCATGGCTGTCACATGGCTGGCTGTTCACACCTGCATGCACAAACTGACCAGTTTTTTTCTTTTTTGCTCCTCGGCTAGAGGTGTGGACTTGACCAATGGTGAGATTTTGTGTATGCAGCCATTTTTACCCACCAGGAAGATAGTCACATTCTGACTTTGAAAAAAAAAACCACGAAAAAAGTCCTAGGTAGATCTGGCAGAAGTTTTGTTTTCACACATGCTTCAAAAGTAACTTTCAGATGTGTGCAATACAGATTCGGCCTACTTTTGTCAAGGTCTTTTTTTCAGATGTTTCTGTGTTTAAGCCATTGAATGCTTTGGTCATTTATGTTTATTTATATTTTTAAAATTTATTTATTTATTTATACCACTTTATGTCACAGCAGATTTCTCTGCATGAAATTTGGGCTGCTCTCCCCAGGTAGAGAGCGTCAACCACAAGTGCAGCGCCTACCCTTTTTTCTTTTTTTTTTCCTGTCTGCAGTTGCATTTGTTTTTCCTATCATGACTTCAGTCATCTGATCTCTACTCTCAGACATAAATTAGGGACTTTTTTTGGTTCTTGTTTGCAGCTGGAAGTGTGGGTGACCCCCTCCCCTATCCTGTCAGTGGGTGTGAGGTGCGTGTCCTGTGAGGCGACAGGAGACTACCGCATCAGTGCCAACCACCATGTGGCACTGGCAGCGCAGTGCGATGGCTGCAGCACCAATCTCACCTACGCCTGGACTGTCACCAAGGATCGCGGCACTGCTGTGGCCCTCAGTTCCACCGACACCTCCACAGGTGTGATACTGGGGTTTTTTTTGTTTTTTGTTTTCTTTTTTGTTTTTGTTCTTTTTTTGTTTTGTTTTGTTGGACATTTCAAATTCAGATTCAAACTCGCATCCTTTAACCTCTCTACTGTGCTGTTGACGAACAGTGTTTGTCATAGAAACCGTCGCCAGCAATGCTTATTTGATGATTGCTGTTTGTCGTGATTCAGCGCTCTCTCTGTTTTGTCCTGTATGTGCCTGAGCAAAATATGACAGCAGCGAAAGGGTTAAGTTATGCTATTCCTGTGAGGGTTTGGAGGAAAATGCAAAATACAAAGAAAAAACATAGGATGTGTTATGTAAAATGTCTCTTTGTTTGGAGAAATGAATGAATGAATGAATGAGTGAGTGATAGGTATTGAATGATTTGTAGAATGCATAAAAATCTGTATCCCAACTGTCATGATACCTGGACCTATTTGCATGTCAATCTGCCTGTTCATCTATCTGTCTGTGTATTTTGTTTGGTGCACATAAGTGAAGTGTGGTTTAGTGTTGTTTAGTTTCTTACTGTTGCACAAACATGCACACATACACATGCGTGTACTCACACACACACACCTGCGCATGTACAAACACACACACACACATGCGCACAACACACACACACACACACACACACACACACACACACACACACACACACACACACACACACACACACACACACACACACACACACATTTTCATACAAAATACACACAGAGAGAAAGTTTGCAGACACACAACCCCTGTCTCTCTTTTCTTCTTTCTCTCTGTCTCTCTTCTCGTCTGTCTTCTCTCTCGTCTCTCTCTTCTCTCTCTCTCTCTCTCCTCCTCCCTCCTCCTCCTCTCTTCTCTTCTCTCTTTCTTTCTTTCCTTGTTTCTTCTTCTTTTTCCCTCTCTCTCTCTATTAAACTACTCTGTTTCCATGTTCGGCTCTGAAACAGGCTCGACCTCAGCCAACCTGGTGATCCTGCGAAATACGTGCTGCAAGACGCTGCATCCTACACCTTCATGGTCACTGTGGATGCGGTGGACGGCAGTCCACACACAGGGCAAGGCCTCCATCACCCTGACCCCTGACCTGCCCCCGAGTGGAGGGCTGTGTACGGCCACGCCCGACAAGATTCTGCCCCTGCAGGAGTCTGTTTCCGTCAGCTGCAGTGGCTGGACAGATGCCGATGATCCGAGTCGCAGCTGTTGTATGAGATTCAAGGTGAGAATGGGAATGTTAACGATCGTTTGCTTTCCTGTTCTCTGTGTTCCTTTACCAGGTGGGATGTGTGTGCTGGTCTTCTTCTCCTGTGCTTGGTAACTCTGTAGGAGGTCTGCCTGCCTGCTGGCTTCAGTTGACACATTTCAACTTCAGAGCTGGTCTTTTTTTCTTTTCTTTTGATAAAGGATGCATGCTAGGCTGGGTATGTCTGTGTTTCTGCTGCCCTTCAGATACCTGCATGAATTGTTAGGATTTTAAACATAAATATTTGACCTTCTCTGTCTGTGCACATAAATATTTAACCTTTTCTGTCTGTGCATATACATATTTGATCTTCTCTGCCTGGGCATATACATATTTAATCTTCTCTTCCTGTATATATACATGATGGGAAGTAACGCACTGACAGGTCTACACTTTAAGCTGAGCTAGGAGATCATAACATTGCGTATACCACAGCCCAGATTTGAACCCACTGCTTCAGTTGAGTTGAGTTTTGATACTAGCCCTCTACTGTCAGCATTGTGTAGGTGGTACTATGTGGCTGTAGAAATAGGACTTCATCTCTCTTATGATGTTGTTGTTATGATTTTGCTGCTAGTGTTGATACTGCTGTTGTTGATACCGCTGTTGTTGATGTCACTGTTGTTGATAATTATTATCACTGTTGTTGATATCGCTATTGTTGATATAGCTGTTGTTGATACAACCGTTGTTGATATCACTGTTGTTGATATCACTATTGTTAATAATTATTATCACTGTTGTTGATATCGCTATTGTTGATGTCACTGTTGTTGATACAACTGTTGTTGATACTGCTGCTCTATTCGCTACTGTGTAATACTGCTGCCTGCAGTAGATCATTATCCTTACAGATGAATACCATCCTCATTATCATATTAACCATCCGCATTATCATATTAATCATCCTCATTATCATATTAACCATCCTCATTATCATATTAACCATTCTCATCATCTTGTTCATGTTCAGGCGGTGCAGAATTCCCAGAGCTACCTGCTGTACTATGGGGTGCGTAGCACGCAGACTGTGTACCTGCTCCCTGGCCGGGCACTGCCAACAGCGGGATAACCCTGGTCATCTCTGTCATGGACGAGTATGGGGCTCGGCCCAGGCCCTCAGCCAGTAATGTATTGTGTTTGTGTGTGTGTGTGTGTGTGTGTGTGTGTGTGTGTGTGTTGTGTGTGTGTGATGTTTGAATTTTCTGCAGCATTCTCTGGTGTAGACAGACTATTTTATAGAAAGCAATGCAAAACTTTTTTTTTTAGGAGGTTGATATTTGAAAGTCATCGTCAAACTTTTATGAAGGCAGTTGAGCAAACTCACAGACTGGTAAAGAAAGCTGAAAACTCAAACTCACAGACTAGTCAAGCTGAAAACTCCATCATTCATTACCAGTAAAGGAATTGTAACACTGATGTGTTCATGGAAAAATGATTGGGGAAAGAGCTGCTTAAGAGAAGAACTAAAAGACAAAATAATGCAGTAACCAGAATAAACTGAACAGTATTTCCCCATTCTTGAAATAGAATTAGGGGCTGGACAGTCTTCCCATCTAAGCTTCAGATTCTCCCTCTGTTGTTATGGTTTTACGTGGCTTGCAAGTTAATCATGAAGTAATGACACTAATATGCTCCAGTGCTGCTTTGTACACTCCCTCTGCTCTGAGGATTCTAGGTGGGCTGCTCACCTCTCTCTCCTCCCTCCCTCCCTCCCTCCTATCCTCCCCCTCTCTCTCTCTCTCTCTCTCTCTCTCTCTCTCTCTCTCTCTCTCTCTCTCTCTCTCTCTCTCTCTCTCTCTCTCTCTCTCTCTCTCTCTCTCCTAGTCCCTTCCCCCCAAAAGAAAAAAAACCCTCCTAACAAAACATTGTAAGCTAGGTTGATAATCTTCTTAGTAGTTTGCCAAAAAAAAAAAAAAACAAAAAAAAAACCAACAAAAAACATGTGTAAACTAATTAACAATCTTCTGAGAGTTTAGCCAAGAAACAAAGTCTGTAAGCTAAGTTGACAATCTTCTGGTAGTTTGCAAGCCCCACCCCCCACCACCCCCAAAAAAGAGCCAAACCACAAAAACTCTCTGTTCTGAACAGCAGATTGTTTAATGTACCATCTGGAAATAAAAAATTGATTTGATTTGATTTGATTTGTGTGTGTGTTCTTGTGTCCTCAGGCTGATATCCTTCAAAGACCCGGGCATCACAGCGGGCAACATGACCCAGGAGCTACTGGTTGCAGCCAACACGACGCTGACCATGCTCCTGCAGCAGGGCGACCCTGTGCCTCTCTTCCAGTACTCCCTGGCCCTCACCTTCATGCTGAACTCCGTGTCTGCCACTGCGCTCACGACCTCTGACCTCGCCACCCAGACCTTGGTGCGAGCGGCCGTCGCCGCGTGTGTGTCCAGCAGTGTGGCAGTAGAGACCAGGCAGCAAGCGCAGCAGATGGCGTTTTTGTTGTTGAAGTTGACCGTGAGTTGGGGTTTTGGGGTTTTTTTTGTTTTTTTTTCATGCTGTCTTTGTTTCTTTGTTTGTTCGTTTGTTTTCTTTTTTTCTGTGTTTGTTTGTTTGTTGTTTTTTTTTCTTTCTTTCTTTCTTTTCTTTTTTTTCTGTTTTTGTTTCTTTCTTTCTATCTGTCTTTCTTTTATTTCTGTCTGTCTTTTTTTTCTCTTTTTCTTTCTTTGTTTTCTTTTTTTCTTTGTTTTCTTTCTTTCTGTCTTTGTTTTCTTTCTTTCTTTTTTCTCTTTCATTTCTTTTTTTCTTTCTTTTCTTTCTTTTCTTTTTTTCTGTCTTCCCTTCTTTCTCTCTTTTCTTTCTTTTCTTTCTTTCGGTGTTTCTTCCTTTCTTTCTTTCTATTGAGGCATTTTTTCTTGCTTTGTTTGTTTTGTTGAGTGATTTCTGATAGTTTTTGTTTTGTGTTTAATTAATGTAGTTTGTTGCATTTTTCATAAAGTTGAAGGTTATTGGTGTGTGTTTGTAATCAATTTTGATACAGCTTGTTGTTAAAGTGTGCACGCATGCGTGCCTATGTGCCTGTGTGCGTGCCTGCGTGCATGCCTGCGTGCATGCCTGCGTGTGTGTGTTGTGTATGTTGTGTGTGTGTGTGTCCAATAGCTTGTATATATGTAAATGTATGTACAATTAGTTTCGAGAGTTAAGTACTTGCTCCTTTGCTTTAAAATTTTATATATTTTTTATTGCACTTGGGGTAAGTGGAAGAGTGTAAGTTTAAAATGCCTCTTTAGCATGAATGCTGAAGATTTTGAAAGAATCATTTAGCAGTCTCTTATCTACCCTTTATTATTCCATCTTACATAGCTAATACGACTTCTGTTCATTGCAGTTTGAAACAACTTTTAATAACAGCAATTAATGCTGTTTCATTTTTGTTCGTCTAGAGAATTATCTACTCTTTGAATTTATAAGTAGAATCATTTCTTCAGGCAAAGTTTTTGTGTGAATAAACTCAACACTACTGCTTGTGAGTAATCACATTAATAAGAGAGCAGGAGGCATACTGTGAAACAGTACATGTGGTGAGACATGATATTCTCCATGAGGGGTAAAATGTGGGCAGGAGTACCCAGCAGAATTCCAGACCAGTGGCAGCCACACACTGGTCCTGCAGTCCTTGCAAGGCATCGCAGGCATCCTGCAGAGCAACGTGCGAACTGGCATGGACCGCAACGACTTTGCCTTCCCGCTTCTCTACTCCACGGTCAACAACCTTATGAATGCTGTCAACTTCGCCTCCTCCTCCTCCTCTTCCTCCTCGTCCTCCTCCTCCTCTTCCTCCTCCTCCTCTTCCTCGCTGACAGACACGTTCCCGCAGTTCAGCGGTCTGTCCACTCCCTCAGGAACCAGCATACAGTCTCTGGATTTCTCCACAGCAGCGCTGAGCACCAGCCACAAGGAGGGAGTGGTGACCGGTGCTTTTGACCTGGCGGAGTCAGTGACCAGCACTGTGCTGCAGGCCGTGGTGCTGGAGGAGGAGGGGGTGCGTTACCAGGTGGGGGGGCTGGAGGTGCAGGGGCAGCGGGTGACTGCGGGGGCGGTGGGCTCTTACCTGGAACAGGGAGGGTCTCGCTTCATCCTGCCCCCGTCCCTGTTTTCTGGGTTAACCGGCACTGATGAGGTTGGTGACACTTTGGGGGTTTTAGAAGTTTTGGGTTTGGTTTTTGTTGTTGTTGTTGTTGTTATAGGTGTTTGGTATTGTTTTATTTTTGTGTATGCTTGGTTTTGTTTATTGTGACATACATTTAGTTTTGTTCATTGTTACATATAATTTTTTTTTCAATGTCGCATATGTTTGGTTTTGTTCATTGTCACATACTCTTGGTTTGTTCATTGTCACATATATGTCTTCAATGTCAGATGTTTTTAGTTTTGTTCATCATCACATGTATTGCTTCATGATATGTAGTAGTAGGCAGGAGTATTGTGAGCTTTCCTAAGTTGTTATAAGCTATTTTCTGAACAGTTTTGCAATGTCTCTTTAACCCTTTTCATCCCACACAAAACTGAGCAGTATCAATTTCTAGACCAAGTGAATTCCAAGCGATGACTGCTGAAAAGGGGGTGAGGTCAGAAAAATGTTTATTAAAATTTTGATTCTGAATAAATTGTTGTAAAGTCGAGTGTGTATGTTGCAAAATAATTTTGAGAGCATGTTGTAAATGCGTGTGTAAAAAATTTGGGGTTACTTTTTTATAGCTGCTAGTGGTTTACAACCCCTACTTTGACTTAATTTCCAACCCCATTACTAAAGCATTTTCCATTCTTTCCCCTGTGTACAGATTCTGAGAATCATGATCATGCTGGACACGAACCCTTTCACCTGGGGCTACATCGACCATCATGCCGTAGACACCCGAGTGCCCACCCTGTCCTTCAAGTATGCTGATGGTACTGACCTGTCCGTCAAAGATTTGACCTCCGCCATTGAAATCCTCATGTTTGACAGTGATGGCAACAACTACACCCTAGGCAATGGCAGTCTGGTTCAGAATCCTCACTACGATCCTTTGGCCAAAACTTCCTTTGACATATGGACCTTGGAAAAAGGCCAGTCCAAGAAATTGCAGATTGATGCCCAGGTAAGGATGGGTTGTTTTTACTCGTTGAGTTTTCTATTTTTCTTGGTGTTTTTTTTTGTTTTATGCTTGGTGGATTTCTTGGACATGGTCCTGTAGCATATTTAATCTATTCTGTATGCAGTAACATTTCTTTAAAAAAAAGAACCAATAAAACTAGCAACAACTAAAAAAAAACAGAAACAAAAACTGAAAGGATTCAAACTACAGACATCTCACTATCAGTATGAGTGCATTCACTTTGTACCACCAAAATGATAATGAAAATCTCTGATAAAATTTCATACTGGATGTTCCCCCCCCCCTTCCCCCCCCTTTTAACACTTTACCTTTCAATATGATTCTGGTTCTTGCGTTATATATGCTGTGTATTTTTTTCCCCTTTTTTCCTTTCTTTTTTAAAGTTTTGTTTTTTCATTTCTTCTCTAGAGCTCTGAGTTTCAGTAATGATAAGATTTTGTTTATTTAGCCTTTTTTGCCCTCCATGAAGCTAGTCATGTTCCAAGGTTGAAGATTTTTTTTTAAAAAGAATTTTGCTTTTCATGAAGTTGGATCCTGGTCATTGCATTAAAAAAAAAATTTTGCATTATTATTATTCTTTAAATTTTTCTTTTCTTTTCTTTTTTTCTGGTCTTTGCATTTACTGCTGCTGTGTGTGCTGCAGATGGGCACATCAGGAGTGTCGGCCCTACACGTGATGGTGAGGGTGGAGGCCCTGCCCAATCAGACCGATCTGCTGAGCGGCATTGTCCCCACAGCCTCCATCAAGGCGTACCTGGGAGCAGGCTTCGAGGCCTCAGAGGACAGCTTCACTGCCCACAAAGAGATCACCACCGCCCATATGGCCGCTAACATGGATCATCGCCTGTACACCTTCTTTGTCTCTTCCAGGTGAGCGTTCTGTGATGGGTTTGTCTGTGTCAGGGTTAGGATAAAAGAGGGTTTCTTTGAGTATGTTGACTACAAACAAAAAATGTTCAAACTTATTATCTTTGGGGACAGGACAGCTCAGTGGTCAGAGCACTCGCTTTTCCCCAAGCTAAGGGTAAGTAGCATTGAGTGTGGTTACTTGGAAGATAGGTAACCATTTGCACACCTTGGCTTCAGTGCAGTCCCTCAGTTCACCCAGCTGTAAATGGGTACCTTCCCTCTTTAGGGTCAGAGTGCATGCACACTGGTGTGTGTTTAGTCATCATACCTGACTTGGGAATGTGATGGGCAAAATGGTCTCATAGCAAAAGTCTCGCCATAGGTAAACCTCGGAGTGGTAGCTGAGGAGCGCGCGCACACACACACACACACACACACACACACACACACACACACACACACACACACACACACACACACACACACAAAATGTTGATCATGAAATCTACTTGAGATCGGATGAGCATTTTCCGAACAGAGCCAAAAATATTTGTTCTCTTACTACAATTGGCACTTTCACAGCAGATCTTTTCGAAAAGTCAAAAGTTAATCCCAGAGTAATGAAACAGTCCTCGCCTCATTTATCTCCTAGTCCTTCATGGGAACTTCAAAAAGCTTCGTTTGACATTGACCATTCTACCTGTAAAAAAGAAAAAGGGAGTCACATTCTCAGTATTCAGGTAAAAGAGCACATAACAGTTAATTACCCTTCACATCTTAAAATCTATACCGATGGTTCTCTTCTAAATAGTACTGATGGAGGTGCAGCCTTCATAATTCCCTCCTTAAAGGTTGAAAAACTATACCATATTGGAAAGAATCACTCTATTTTTACAGCAGAGCTAACTGCCATTCTGATGGCCTTAAATTACTTAATTGACTTTCCTCGGCCTATTTTACAGGTTTTGTTATGTGTTGATTCAAAATCTGTGTTACAATCTCTTAAAAACTCGGGGTCTAATATTAAACAAGATCTTATAACTGAAATAAATAATCTTATACACTTTCTCATTTTAAGAGGCACTAGTGTCACCTTTTGCTGGGTACCATCTCATTGCAATATTTTTTATAATGAAAAGGTTGACAGAGCAGCTAAAACTGCAGCAGCTCATTCAGACTCTGCTGCTATCTTGAATGTACCAATGTCAGTTCATGAGAATTATAACTTGTTGGAAAGTGCTTGCTGGAAACATGTAAGGAAAAAACAAGAAGATGCGGGGTATTCCTATGGTAGCTGTTCTATTTTTGAATTAAATTTCTTTCTCTCTTCTCGTTACGGGTTAGATATATCCCGCCAAAGGCCAGTCATAAGTCTTATTAATAGATTGAAGTTAAATGCGTTCCATACAAAATTTTCCAGAAATGTGCATTGTGTGTGTGGTGGGGCAATCTCAAACTTTCATATTCTTTTGGAATGTCAAGTGTTAAAAAACTACCTTCCCACCATACCTGAGAGATCTTTGCAGAAAGTGTTGAATAATTGTAAATTGCTCTGTGAAATTGCTATGCTGTTGAAAGAGAGTTGTGTTAGTAATTTATTATAATGCAAGTAAATATGTCATTTTATTGATTTTAAGCAAAGGCATTCTGCCTACCATGGCATAGTTCTCGACATTGTTTTTCTCCACTTTTCTTTTCACATGGAATGTATTATGGATTTTTATTTTATATATATATATCTATATATATGCCTTTTATTCTGTTGTAGTTACATTAGTTATACAGTTACTTAATGTGTCAATTCAATTACTTCATTGTATTATGGTTATAGTTGTTAGACAGTTCCTTTTCTCTGAATTGTTTGTCTTTTTGTGTCTAATATCACTTATTGTGAATAGACGTTAAATTGAAGAACAACAACAACACACACACACACACACACACACACACACACACACACACACACACACACACACACACACACACACACACATCTACACACACACACACATATCTACACACACACACACATATCTACACACACACACACACACACACACACACACACACACACACACACACACACACACACACACACACACACACACATACATACATACATACACACATATCTACACACACACACACACACACACACACACACACACACACACACACAACACACACACATGGTTCACACACACGATTAACACACTCACACACACACACTCTCACAACACACACACACACACACACACCACACACACACACACACACATTCACACAAACACACACACACACACACACTCTCACAACCCCCCCCCCCCACACACACACACACACATATATACACACACACACAAACAAACACACACACACACACACAAATCCTATCAAACACGATTTTTTTTCTCCTTCCAGTGAATTCAGCGACAGCACAGACTACAGCATCACACTGGTCAACGGAGACAGTGACCACGACGTCAACATCTCCTCCACCTTCTACCTGTCCAGCTGTCAGTACTACCAGCAAAGCCAGAAGGTGTGGTCAGCGGACGGTTGCTCCGTGTCCGAGGAATCGATCCCCCTGGCCACTGTGTGCCTGTGTAACCACCTGACCGCTTTTGGGGGCAGCAGTCTGGTCCCCATCTCCAGCATCCAGTTTACTGACTTGGCGGTGAGTTTTGGGGGGTGTTTTGGGATTTTGGGGTTTGTTTGGGTTTTTTTTGGTTTTTTTTTAGGTTATTGGGTTTGTTTGTTGTTTTTTTTTAGGTTGTTGGGGATTAAAAAAATTTTTTTTTTAAGGTTGTTTTTTGTTGTTGTCAGTTTGGTGTATCTTTGTTGTTGGGTTGTTTTTTGTTTTTGTTTTTTGTTTTTGTTTTTGTGGGTTTTTTTTTTTTTTGGGGGGGGGGGGGGGTATTTGTGGCGTTGGGGGTATTTAAAAAAAAAAAATTGGGGGGGGGGGGGGGGGGAGAAGAGGGGTGGGGGTGGGTTGGCTGGAGTTTGATTGTGCTTTCTGGCTCAGAAGTTTTAACATACAACTATAAGATAAACTGGGTTCTCCTCTGTGTGTGTGTGTGTGTGTGTGTGTGTGTGTGTGTGTGTGTGTGTGTGTGTGAGTGTGTGTGTGTGTGTGTGTGTGTGTAGTTTGTGTGTGTGTGTGTGTGTGTGTGTGTGTGTGTGTGTGTGTGTGTGTGCGCGCGTGCGTGCGTGCGCTAAAGGGATGGGATAGTGTGATGTTTAGAGCATTGCCCTCGCAATCTGATGGGCTGTGTTTGAGCCACAAAGATGCTGTTCAAGGGGATTTTTCCACACTCCTGAAAGTCCTTTACATGACAATAAACTTAGGTGTCACGTGTGAACACACGCATAACATCATGTACATATATTCAAATCTGCTTCACCTTTGAGAAGAGTAGGCCACTGTGTGCCAGTGGGAGTTAAGTTGTTTTCAGTTATAATCGGATATAAGCAGATAATACACTTTCACATATTGATGTTTTATTCATTTATTTATTTACCTATTTATTCTTTCATATTGAGTATAAAGGAATAAGAACTCATGTGCGTTTTTACATCCAGTCCCCGTGTGTATGCAGTTTTGTAAAA
>CM060318.1:72008216-72013216 GCA_030674155.1 Stramonita haemastoma
TAGGGAGGGTGTTGTCACCTGGCTGCTAGGCAGGTTGGTGATGTGTATATGACAAGTGCTGGCTTTGTCAGGTCTGCAGGTGGTTTGGCACTGCAGAGAATGTTCACAAACATAGAGAAAGAAGCGACTTTTCTTGAAGGGAGAGGGGTTTTCCTTTTGTTAAGAACTTTTATTTAGAAATTTAGAGAAAAAAGACTTCAGATCACTTCAGAATTTTATTTTTAAAAACTGGCATGAGGACATAGAATGCTATTTGTTTATATGCCTTTTCCCTTTTTTTTTTTTTTTTTTTTTAACCATAAATAGCACTCATAGTGACTTTTTAGGTGGGATTCTTAACACATAGACATTCATGCATTGGCAAAGTCAAGTACATCTTACTTTGGCGTATTCAAGTACATCAGCTGGAAAATGGTTTTGAAATATTTACTTTGGCATATTCAAGTACATCAGCTGGAAAATGGTTTTGAAATATTTACTTTGGCATATTCAAGTACATCAGCTGGAAAATGGTTTTGAAATATTTACTTTGGCATATTCAAGTACATCTGCTGGAAAATGGTTTTGAAATATTTACTTTGGCATATTCAAGTACATCAGCTGGAAAATGGTTTTGAAATATTTACTTTGGCATATTCAAGTACATCTGCTGGAAAATGGTTTTGAAATATTTACTTTGGCATATTCAAGTACATCTGCTGGAAAATGGTTTTGAAATATTTACTTTGGCATATTCAAGTACATCTGCTGGAAAATGGTTTTGAAATATTTACTTTGGCATATTCAAGTACATCAGCTGGAAAATGGTTTTGAAATATTTACTTTGGCATATTCAAGTACATCTGCTGGAAAATGGTTTTGAAATATTTACTTTGGCATATTCAAGTAGATCTCTTAGAAAACTGCTTTTTGAAGAAGTCATAATCAGGCAAATCCCCATTCAATCTCTTGTTTGCTAATCACCAGTTGATTTAACACTCTTTTAAAAAAAAAGATTATCTATTTATTTATTTTAATTTAATTTTTTATTTAACCCTCTTAATCCTGAACCAGGATTAGCTGGGATTCAATAACTCCCTCCCCTGAATCCCGAACCAGGATTTTCGGGATTAACTCACAGTAGTTTTCCATCAGACAGTGACCGTCACTAATTGCTACCACATGTCAAAGCTCTATCAGGCCAGAGGTACAAATCCTGCTGAGAGTCTGGAAGTAATCATAGCTGCTAGTATATATTTAGAGGGAGGAAAAAGGCGAGTGAGTGAGCATGTGTGCTTGACCTGATTTCATGATTGAATGCGAAATCTAGGGGCAGTGTGTGTTTCAGAGATTCTGAATGCAAGAGGGTGGGGGGGTTGGGTTCTTTTTTTCTTTTTTTCTTTTTTTTTTTTTTGAATGCAAGAGGGTTAACCCATTCATTGCAGACACAGCGGTCAGTTTCCACCGCTTTCAGGTCCTCTCAGCCGCTAATTAATTAATTAATCCACCTCAGTCCATCCCAGCTGGGGGCCAGCTGGTGCTAATAATAGCAGAAACTGACCACATTATTTTGGACGAGGTAAAAGGAGAGGGGGATGGCTAAATTGAGCATGCACCCTGGTGGACTGACTGATGTTGGCTTTGTGTGCCCATTCATTGCAGAGGAAGAGGAGCTGCACAGCTTTTCCCGCGTCTTCCGCTCGGCCCTGGCCAACAGCATGGCGGAGCGCCACATGTGGCTGTCCGTCTTCAACCGCCCCGACCACAGCCGCTTCACGCGCGTGCAGCGCATCACCTGCTGCGTCACCCTCGTCTACCTGTACATGTTCCTCAACGCCATGTGGTACGGCCTCATCAAGGACCAAGCGGAGGCCAGGGATACCATCTCCTGGAAGGTGATTGGCTGGGAGGAGGTGCTGATCGCGCTGGTGTCAGTGGGCTGCATCTTCCCTGTGGCTCTGCTGCTCATCTGCATCTTCAAGAGGAGCCGCTCCAAGGTACCGGGGTGGGGGTGGGGGGGGGGGGTGGATGGACCGGACTTTCTCTACAGCTTATTTATTTATGTGTTTATTTGTTTGTTTGTTTGTTGGTTTATTTATTCTTTTATATCAAGGATCATGGAATAAGCATTCATGTGCTTTTTTTTCATATCCAGTCCCCATGTGTATGCAGTTTTGTAAATCTTGTCATCTGTTCCAACCGGTACACAATGGCCTACTCTTACGAAAAACGGAACTGGATTTAACGTGTGCACAAGATGTTCTGCATGTGTTTGCACACGGGACTTTGGTTTATAGTCTCATCCAAATGACTTTTGGGGAGAGTGGAGTCAGCACAGGTGTTAACTCCAGGGGAAAAATGCCCTCGAACGGGACCCTAACCCAGGTTGTCAAATTGTGAGTGCAGTGTTCTGACCACTAGGCTATCCCGTCCCCATTTGCTGAATTAGCTGTGTTGTGCTGTATTTGTCTGGAAAACTGTGTTCGTTTTTGAAAAAAAAAAAAACTTTCTGCTTTTTTGAAGAATGTTCCAGCTTTGTCGAAGGCTGCATGTCTGTGTAGCTGGGGTTTTTTTAATGCTGAAAATTTGCCAGTACTGGAATAAAAGGGAAATCAGGTGTTGAAAAAAGGCAATAGCAGTTTGTTTGTTTTTTTAAAAAAAGGGAAGGTTTGGTATGTATTATCTTAGAACAAGTCTGACAGGATTTTTGGTTGTTTGGTAGTTGAGAAAATGCCTGTTTTCTGTGTTCTAAGTAAAAGAGCATTTTTATGTGCATTCAAAAAATGGGGTTTTTATATGAAGATTGACCACAATAATGATGAAAATGATGATGATGTGGAAGTGCACCCTTACTTTGAGGCTGTTTGACAGGACAGCACTTTACACTTTGCATCATGATGTATGCCTGATACCAAGCAGTGAATCAGTGGTCTAGGTGGTAACACACCTGCCTAGAAAGCAAAAAGTACGGGTCGAAGTGTGCGGTGGTTTGAATCCCGTTAGGGCCCAAAACTTTTCCCCCATCCATTAGACCATGAGTAGTAGTGGTCTGGGAGCTAGTCTTTTGGATGAGACAATAAACCGAGGTCCATGTTTCACACATAATTATTTAGCGCATGTAAAAGAACCCATAACAACAAGAGGGTTGTTCCTGGCAAAAATTCTGTGGAAAAAAGCCACTCTGATAGGAAACAAATACAGTTACAGACGGGAAAAAAAAAAAAAAAAAAAAGGGTAGGTGCCGCACTTGTGGCGACGTGTTCTCCCCCGGGAAGAGCAGCCCAATTTCTCGCAGAGAAATCTGCTGTGACATAAAGTGGTATAAAAATGTAATAAAAAATAGATAAATAACTAACTAAAAACCAATAAGCGCTTTGCATGTCAGCACCCTTCCACATCCAACAACGCCCTGTTTCAGGCTGATGTCTTCTCCCAAGCCATGCGGCCTCAGTCGGCCCAGACGCTGGAGATTGACGCCATGTGCGACGTGTCGCAGTCTGGAGGGTCCCTGCGCACCATGACTCCCAACGAGGAGTGGCAAACCATCCTGGACCGAGAGAGCACCACCGAGTCGATCCCGGTAAACCGCTGTGTGGATTATTCTGATGCGTTGTGCCTGACAGCCATAATTTTATCTATTTTTTGTATTCTTTTATATCGACGATAATGGAATAAACACTCATGTGCTTTTTTTTTCATCCAGTCCCTGTGTGTATGCAGTTTTGTAAATATTGTCATCTGTTCCCACCGACATACAATGGCCTACTCTTACGAAAAGCGGAACAGGATTTAACGTGTGCGTAAGATGTTCTGCGTGCATTTGCACATGGGGCCTCGGTTCAGTCTCACCCAAAAGACTTTTGGGGAGAGTGGAGTCAGCACTGATGTTAACTCCAGGGAAAAATCCCTTGAACAGGAATCAAACTCGGGTCGTCAAATCGCAAGCGCAATGTTCTGACCACTAGGCTATCCCATTCCCCCATAGATAGGAATAGTTTTACAGACTTTTTTTTGTATGTGTTTGTGTCCAGGACTTCATAGACATGTTCTATTTTGAGATGTTGAGGTTGACTTTAGCCTTCAGAAGCTCTTAGCATAACAGTCTACCTATAGGAGAAAAATTTTCTCTGAAGTCAGAGTGTGGCTGCCTATGCGGTGATGTACTTGAAAACAATCATACACTCAAACTTACTCTCCAGTGTGTACTTAGATTCATTCCCTGGTGGGGTGAATGAGACCGAGTGCACACTCTGGGTGACCCTAGGTAGAGCAACATCAACAATAGTAAGTATCAGTTTTGGGAAAGGGTTTTGAATGTTTGATTTTTTTAACCAAAAATGTCTTTGATCTTATTGATGTCTTCATTAATGTAAACAGAAGTAGTGTGTTTAAAAACCAAAAGTTTTAGGAAGGGATAAAAAACGGTTTGGTGAGATAAGTACACATGACTTAACACTCTGCAGATAGGAAGTCAAAATGAAGCTGTGATGAGCACCATTTTGTTCCAGCTGGCTTCACGTTTGATTCACAGTTTTTTTCAAGAATGACAACACACATACCTGCAGAGTTTCGTTTCCAGCTTAGAATGATGATAGTGTCATGACATAGTTTGAAGCGACGTCTCTGTCCCCTGAAGACTGTGTAACCGCCAAGCGTGTGTGCAGAACTCCCCTCGCATGCCACGGAGCCCCCGTACTCCCCGCACTCCTCGTACACCACGCTCAGCTTGTAGTCCTCGTAATTCTAACTCCCCTGAAGAGGTAACTGCACACCGTGTGCAAACTAAAAAGATTTCTGCACGGTTGAGGTCTGCTAATGATGTGCGCTGTGTGGAAGCGTTGCTACAAGAGAGGGAACACTAACCGCAAAGATACTGACTTCCACATGTCTGGTTGTCAGAATGTTGTACACCTTTGTCCGTCTTATCAGAAAAATAAATAAACCTGAAGGTATAAATGATCTTATCTCACTCAGCACCCAGAGTTGCATTGGAATATGCAAGTGGTGATTCTAGGTGGCAC
>CM060318.1:72015716-72050716 GCA_030674155.1 Stramonita haemastoma
ACATATTAACATGACTCTTATCATAGAATAAAAAAAATTATTGCAATACGCATTGTTGGTATGCAAATATTGTTGTTGTTGTTGTTGTCATACTACAGCCAATCAGCGGTCTGCTGAGACGCACGAATGCGGTGAACCGTTCCAGCAGGGATGGCTCCGCCTCTCATGGCACCTTGCCTGGTGGCAGCAAGAAGGTGAGCGAGTATTTATTTTTATTTTTTATTTTATTTTATTTTGTACCACTTTATGTCACAGCAGATTTCTCTGCGTGAAATTCGGGCTGCTCTCCCCGGGGAGAGCGTGTCGCCACAAGTGCAGCGCCTACCCATTATTTTTTTCCCCCCCTCAGGGATGGTGTCTAAACACGACACCTGTGTGCATGCTGGGTTTTTTCAAATTTGTTTATTTATTTATTTATCTATTTATTTATTCATTTATTTATTTATTTATTCATCTATTTATTTATATCACTTTATGCCACAGCAGATTTCTCTGCATGAAATTCCCGCTGCTCTCTCTAGGGGAAAGAGCGTCGCCATAAGTGCAGCGCCTACCTATTACTTTATTTTATTTTATTTTTCCTGTATGCAACTGTTTTTTTTTTTTCCATATCAGAGTGGCTTTTTTTCTACAGAATTTTGCCAGGGACAACCCTCTTGTTGCTGTGGGTTCTTTTACGTGCGCTAAATAATGTGTTACACACGGACCTCAGTTTATCGTCTCATCAGAAAGACTAGTACCCAGACCGCCACTCATGATCTGATGGATGGGGGAAAGGTTTGGGGCTTAAACGGAGGCATCCCCACCTCCTAGAAATTCTGTGCTATCAATTCACTGTTTTCTGACCCTCTCTTTGTTTCTGCCTTGTTCCTTTTCTTCCTGTCGCCTTTTTTGGGGGGTTATTTTCTGCCTTCTTGTTCCATTCTGTCTCCTGTCTGGAATGTTTAAGGAAGAAAAAATATTCACTAAGGTGGAGAGAGGGCTCCTACTTTTCAAAATGTTTCTGGATTGGTGGTTTTAAGGTAAGACGTCTGCCTGGAAAATGAGAAGTGAAAGTTCAATCACTGTTTTTGCTTTTTTTAAATATTTTTTTTTCATTTTTTACCTTGAATGGTAGTCTGGGTGCTAGTTTTTCAGATGAAAGTGAGTGAGTGAGTGAGTGAGTGAGTGAGGGGAGGGAGGGAGTGTGTGTGTGTGTGTGGTGTGTGTGTGTGTGTGTGTGTGTGTGTGTGTGTGTGTGTACTCATACCTATGTAATCACCTCTGCAGAAAATGTCTCCAAACTTTCAACACAGACCATCTAGTTCATCACAACCATTTTCTTTCAGACAGAACACTGCATTCTCTTTTTTAGCTTTCTCTCTCACCCTTCTGTACACCTGCTCACTTGCTTGCAGTCCGTTAAAGTCATCCAGCGGACCCAAGGCCTGATGTGGGACCAGGAAAGCATCCTCAAGTCCTGGCCAGAAAAACTCCCATCCTTCGCAGAAGAAGAAAAAGACAAAACCACAACCAACAACGCTACAGCAGCAGCAGCCACCACCACCACCACCACCACCACCGCGACCAGCTCTGGCTCGGATGGGACAGGTGTCGTGGATGAATCCTCAGCCCCTGTACCCTCGACTTCAGGCACTGTGGCCAAAACAGAGTCCTCAAGGTCTGGGTCTTCAGGTGCAGCAGGCATCAGCAAAACTTCCTCGATGACCAGCAAAACAGCACCCCCCTCCTCCTTGAAGAAGACCAGCTCTGGCCCCAGTAAGGGCAGCACAGGAGGGCAGTTTGTCAAGGGGAAGGTGGGGCCCCCACCCCCACCTCCTAAAGGCCCCGTCACCACTCGCAAGACGGCTTCTTCAAGGTGAGGTGTTGTGTTTTGGGTGAATAGGGGGGGGCTTGGTGTGTGATTGTGAGTGGAGATGGTGATGTGTGTGTGTGTGTTGTGTGTGTGTGTGTGTTGGTCGTGCTGGTGATGTGCGTGTGTGGTGGTGGTGCTGTGTGTGTGTGTGTGTGTGTGTGTGTGTTGTGTGTGCTGAGTGTGTGTGGTGTGTGTGAGTCTGTGGTATGTGTGTGCTAGTGTGTGTGTGTGGCGTGCGTGTGTGGTGTGTGTGTGTGTGTGTGTGTGTGTGTGTGTGTGTGTGTGTGTGTGTGTGTGTGTGTTGTGTGTGTGATCTTCCCATTCATCTCCGGCTTAGAAATATAAGAAGTGCAATGATTAAAAGTAGGGTAAGAATGTGATGATCAAATACAGAGACATAACCCTGTGACAGTGAATCAGCAAAAGATTTTCTGGTTTGTTTGGTTTGGTTTCTATTTTGGTGGGAAGGCTGGTTGGTTGTATTTTTAAAGGTATTTCTTACATAACAGTTGTGATGGCAATCTCAAGCGAGTGAGTAAGCATTTCTTCCTTATTTAATAAGACAGTAGCGTTTGCTGAACTCCCAGTCTGCATAAGAAGTTACCAAAAAAATCCTCAGCACGATTATTACCAGCAAACAAAGATCAGAGTACGTCTCTTAAGGGGAGAGTTTTCCAACGACCCAGCTGTTCACAAAACTAAATTTTTGCCTTGCGTTCAGTTCAAATAGCCCCAGAGCCCCACTATCCTGTAAACCTTTGACACAGGTTTCTGCTCATGCTTGGCCCATGTTTGTTGACGGCGCTCAGGTGGACGCAGACAACGTCTGCAATGACGAGTTCATCGACGAACTGGACCAGCTGGACAGGGAGCTGAAGAAGTCCTCCTCCATGCGGAGCAGAGCATCCATGAACAGCGGCAGCGGCGGGAAAGGCCGAGGGCTGGTGAAGAAACACTCCTCCCACTCCTCCCACAGCGCTGCCATCAGCGACCTGTTTGAGTCGGACGACGACTGGGTGTCTGAGGGGCTGGAGGCCAAAGGAAAGGGGTCAGCGGAGGAGGCGACGAGCAGCGGCAGCCTTCAACCCTCGCCAGGCCCCTAGCTTGGGCAGGTAGTAGTGACCTTGACCTTGACTTGATGGGTTGAATGGCTGGTTGGGGGGTTGGTTGGTTGGTTGGTGGGTGGTTGGTGTTGGGTGGGTGTGGTAGGGGTTTGTTGTGGTTGGTGGGTGGTTGGTTGTGGTGGTTGGTTGGTTGGTTGGTGGTTGGTGGGTTGAACTGGTTGGCTGGTTGTGCACTGGTTGGATGGTTGATTGGCTGGGTGAATGGCTGGATTGTTGACTGGTTCTTTGGTAGTTTATGTTTCTATGCTTTCCATCTGTCTGTCTCTATGATGTCTAACTTGTCATTGATTTTTAGTTTGGTTGATTTTTTTAAAGAAATGTGTTTTGTCGATCTCTTACATAACATCTGTACACAGGGTGGCACTAGCACTTGGTATTCATTCTAGGGATTCAGAAGTTTACTTCTTTCTTTCATATTTCTGAATGCAGCTAGAACAGTGGCAATGTAGAGGAGATTTTATTATTTGTCACCGTACGGGCCACAAATACAATCAAATCATCTTATTTTTGGTCTTATCGTCATTCATTTTTATATTGAATTTTTTTAGTCACGCTGTTGCTTTTCACCTTTACCATAACTGCAGTTACATACAACTTTATACCATCTGTTAGCAGCTGTCAGTTTCCCCCACTTTCAGCTCCTCTCAGCTGCTAATCCATTCCATCCAGGTGTGCTAATTATAGCAGAAACTGACCGCACTTGGCTTTGGTAAAGTAGAGAGTGCTCTTATTTTAGCACTGGACCCTTGAGGGGACGGGACAGCTCAGTGGTCAGAGCGCTCGCTTTCCCCCACCAGATGTTAAGCACTGTCAAGCATGGTCACCAGTTGGAATGGGTGACTGTTTAGTGCCTTGGCTACAGTACAGTTCACCCAGCTGTAAATGGGTACCTTCCCTCTTTAAGGTCAGGAAGGTAAAAGCAGCGAAGGAGAGGAGGAGATGGGTACCACCCTCAACAATGCTGCTGGCCCCTAGAGAAGCTTGAGGTCTCTGACGCCTTGCTCCCCAAACACCACACAGGTTTATGATAGGAACCCCTTTACCTTTACCTGATCTTTTTACCCCTTGACTGAGTGATGCTGGAGCTGAGGTCTCTGACGCCTCGCTCCCCAAAAGACCCACAGGTTATGATGGGAACACCTTTTACCTTTACCTGACCTTTTTCCCCTTGACTGAGTGATGCTGGAGGTGCGTGGTGTGGAAATTCAAGATTCAAGATTTAATTCGCCTTTGACCCCTCTTGGGGCATGGAGGATTTTAAACAAAATCAACTGTAACATATATAATTTGCATTAATAGAATACGTTCATACACAGAATTTCACAGAAATAAAAATATAGTCAACCTTTTCATTAATGTCATGCAACTTAACTCTTAAGCATGAATTTGCTAAGTTTTAATCACATATTTTTATCATCAAAAGAGAACAAATTACAAAATGTGAACACGGATCTTGGATACAAATATTCATGAGGTAGGACATTCTTCCGAAGCTCGGAAAACTTTGGACATTCCATTATGAAGTGAAACACATTCTCCGAAGCTCAGAAAACTTTGGACATTCCATTATGAAGTGAAACGCATCTCCTATCGTTTTCATGTGACATTGTTTACAAAGACGATTTTCCACAGGCGTGCCAGCATGAACAGCCTGAGGCGACTGCGCATGGCATCCATGCACCTACCCAGTAGTGCCGAGAGTTCCATGCTCCGCCGTGACAGCAGCTTCATGCCAAGAGACAACACCTTCAACAGCTTCATGTCGGAAAAGTCACGCACCACCCTGTCCACGCTGCTCAAGAGTGAGTGTGTGTGTGTGCAACAAAGTAGATTGGAGGAGGAAAGGAGGGAGGGAGTGGGGGCGAGGGGGTGGAGGAGGGGGATGTTGGGGTGGGGAGGGGGGAGGAGGGGAGGAGAGGAGTCATGCGGAATGTTTATTTTTTATTTATTTATTTTGTGTTGTGTGTATATCGTGATAATGGAATAAGCACTCGTGTGCTTTTTAACATCCAGTCCCCGTGTGCATGCAGTTTTGTAAATCTTGTCATCTGTTCCCACTGGCACATAATGGCCTACTCTTACGAAAGCGGAACAGGTTTAATGCGTGAGCAAGATGTTCTGCGTGCGTTCACACACGGGGCTCGGTTTATAGTCATCTGAATGTGAGGGGGGGAGGAGGGGTAGGTAAGTGTAGTGTGTATGTGTGGGTGTGTGTGGGTGTTGGTGTATGTGTGTGTGTGGTGGGGGGGGTAGGGGATGGGTTTGAGTGTGTGGTGTATGGTGTAGTGTAGTGTAGTGTGTGGTGTGGTGTGTGTGGTGTGTGGGTGTTGTTGTGTGTGTGTGTGTGTGTGTGTGTGTGTGTGTGTGTGTGTGTGTGTGTGTGTGTGTGTGTGTGTGTGTGTGTGTGTATCCATCTCTTTAATAGACATGTAAACATATGCAAGATTGTATAGTCTCATGTATAAGCATGAAATTACGATGCATAATATGCTTGTGCATGCATTCAGACTCACAGTTACGTGTATACATCACACATGTGCACATACAATTTAACGACCCGGGTTCGATTCTTGTTTGAGGAGATTTTTCTCCTGGAGTTAACATCAGTGCTGACTCCACTTTCCACTTTCCCCATAGTCCTTCAGATGAGACTATAAGCGTGTGAATGCACGCAGAATATCTTGCACACATGTTAAATCCTGTTCTGCTTTTCATTAGAGTAGGCCATCGTATGCCAGTGGGAACAGATGACATTTACAAAACTGTATACACAAGGGGACTGGATGTAAAAAAGCACATGAGTGCTTATCCCATTATCCTCGATATAAAAGAATATAATAAATCAAGTTTAAATCAAGAATATGATTATCAAGTCAAGACAAGTCAAAAACACTTTAATCATCCCTGAAGGACAATTACAATACTGACAGGCATATTGATATGAATCATAATCAAAAGACACAAGATAGCTACATTTCATTTCTTTATTCTTTATTCTTTTATTTCAAGGATAATGGAATAAGCACTCATATGCTATATTTTACATCCAGTCCCTGTGTGTGGTCCACCTTCAGCGGATATCTGACACATAGAAGAATTGGCAGGGTGTGCATTTTGCCTTGGCTGTGGAAAGAATCGCTAATCACGTCAAAGTGCAGTGTATGTATTGATGGGCACTTGATAATGAAAATGTTCACTTTTGTAATTGCTGGTAACAAAAAAAAAAAAAAAAAGAAAGAAACAAGCCGTGATGCATTATCACCAGCTTGACACAACCACGCAATTTCTCCGTCCACAGGCCAAAATAAAAAAAATTAATATAAAAAAAAGAATAAATAAAATAAATAAATTTCTTGGTCCACAAGCCAAAAAATAAATAAATAAATATTTTTTTTTAAATTAAAAAAAAAATTTCTGGGTCCCCAGGCCACATGCAGTTGCTAAGCAACCCAGAGGAGGACCGTGGCTGTCGTCTGCCGTGGTTCTGCGTGTACGTGGGTTACGGCATCTGCCTGCTGCTGTGCCTGGTGTCCACGCTGATGGTGATGCTGTACGGCTACAACTTTGGCTCCGCCATCGCCCTGCAGTGGCTCCTGTCCGTCCTCCTCGCCTTCCTCTGCTCCATCCTCCTTCTGGAGCCCCTCAAGGTGGGGGGAGGGGTGGGGGGGTTGTGTGTGTGTGTGTGTGTGTGTGTGTGTGTGTGTGTGTGTTTTGTGTGTGAAGTCAAGTTAAGTCGAGTCAAGTCAAATTTTTATTTCCAGATGGTACATTGAATAATCATTGATTTGCATTTTTTCATCAAGCCATCTATCTAAAGAAAAACAACAACAACAAAAAATAAAAGCAAAGAAAACCCCCTAACAAACAAACAAAAAAAACCCCAAAACATTTCACCAACATTAATTAACTAACATGATTTCAACAGCCTTAAAAATAAAATATGCCTATAGATGATACAAGCAACAACAATAACAACAAAAACAACCAAAAAAAAAAAACCCACTCAAAAGTCACTCACTCACACACACACACACACACACACACACACACACACACACACACACACACACACACACACACATGCACACACACATTCGCCTGCTCGTCCACACAGCACATATGGAAGTACGCGCATGCACACATTTAAAGTTTTAAAATATTATAAAGTGTCAAACAAACAGCTTATATCAGTTACAATGTCACCAATACCATTATTTAAGACTTAAAAAAAACAGAATCCATGAAATGTCAATAAGCAATTCATGTCAGATTACAATATCTCCATGCTTCAGTTCATACTTTATATATAAGAAGGAAGAAAAAGGAAAAAACAACAAACGCAATCAATACCATATGATAATACCCATCACCACTGAGAGGAAATAACATTAACACTAACAAACATACAAACAAACAAAAAACCCCAAACATACAAACAAACAAAAACAACAAAAAACCAACCAAACAAAAACGAGAAACGGGAGGGGGGTTGGAACGGCTGGGGAGGGGGTATCAAGGAGGAAGGGGAAAAACACAAACAGCAAGTACTGAAAGTTGCCAGCAGTGACTGCCAGATGACGTTGGTGTGTAAACCAGGTGGTGATCCTCGCTCTGTACGTTGCTGTGGTGGTGAAAGATGCAGAGAGAGACGTGGAAGCCGACTCCATCGATGTCATGCCCTCCTTTGAAGCCAACGAACAGCTTGAAGGTTGGTGACCGTTTTATCCTCCTTTAAGGTAGCAGCATTCTGACTTTGGGGATATTTGTAACAATAACTCTTGACTGACTGATCCAGCAAGTGAAAGTGTAGACTCCTGTACCCTGCCCCTTTCTCATCCTTGCTTAGCACCGCCACTACCCCCCACTTTTCGGCTTTCTTCTCCCCCTGCACTGTGATCATGCCTGCAGACGTGGAGATTTTCATGTGCTCTGTTCCCCCGTGGGGATGCTCGGGGCCAGGCAGTATACATAGCATCTCCACTTCTGGAAATTCTGTGCTGTGAATCCCCACTTTTCTATCCCTCTTTTTGTTTCTACCTTGTACCTGTTCTTCCTGTCATCCCCTTCTTGCTTTTTTTGTGCTTTCTGCATTCATTCTCTTGCCTTTTTTTTCCAAAAGATTCAAATAGAACAATTCTCTCCCATGCTGAAGTTGGATCGGACCGGGCCTATGTGTCCTTTGCTTATTTGTGCTTAATAGTTTGATCAAGCACATTATTCGCGGGTGATCATACAAAAGGAGAAACAACGTTGCTGTGTGATTATGTCGACAGTAGAGAAGAAAACAATGCTATACCTCTTCACAGAACACTAGTGCCAGCCTTCCCTCATCAGCCAATGATGCTTGGTTTTCAGGGGTGCACTATATTATTAATAGCTATCTAACTATGTGTCTCTAGGGCAAGCTCTAGACTCATCTTCTCTAGGGCATCATTGATATGCCCATCTCCTCTCCTCTCCTGCTTTACCATCTCTCTGCTCCTAACTATCCATCTTCTCTGGGGGACTGTACTGTACCGTCTACACGGTCTATTGGCATCTAGCCCGACTGCTGCTTAATCATGGCCCGGGGGAGCGACCCCTACAGACTGACAACCAGTTCCCTTCCAGTTCCCCTCATTCAGCCAGTGCTGCCTGTGTTTCAGGAGGTGAAGTTCCGACCTCTGGGCGGCTTTGCCTTGCTGCAGGCCCACAAAGAAGGACGCAAGAAGATCCGGCTTGCGCACCATGATCCGTCAGACCATCGCCTACCTGCTGTTGACGGCCACCGTTCTGGCCGTGGCCAACGTGTACTTTGGCCCTGACCTGTTCCAGGTCACGGATCACATGGAGAACAGCTTCCTCCACATGGGCTCTGGCTCAGCTCTGTCAGGTTCCACAGCATCAACATGGTGGGTTGAATGTGTGTGTGTTTTGTGTGTGTGTGGGGGGGGTGTGTTGTGTGGGTGTGTGTAGTGTGTGTGTGGGGGTGTTTTATGTGTGTGTTTTGTGTGTGTGTGGGGTTGTGGTGTGTGGTGTGTGTGTGTGTGTGTGTGTGTGTTTCGTATGTGTGTTGCATGATTTGTTTTGCATCTTGCATCGTGCGTGTGCTCTGTATTGTGGAAAGTCAAAGTCAATTTTTTTAGTGGTGTGTGTTTACGTTTACACCCTTTGTCAGGCAATTTTCTGTAAATGGACTGTCTCATCCCGGGTAGAGTGTTGGAGTGATTATTTGTTTTTCCTTGTGGCAATGTATTGATTTTTTGTTTCCTATAGATGTGGCTTTTTTTTTTTTTCGATTTTGTAGGGACAATTTTTGTTGCTGTGGGTTCTTTTACGTGGGTTAATAATTTTGTGTCACTGGGTTGTTTTGTTGTCTCTCGTGTAACGTGTGTGTGTGTGCTCATACTGTGTGTGCGTGCACGCTCACATGCCGTGTGTGTGGTGTGTGGTGTGTGTGTGTGTGTGTGTGTGCATGTGTCTGTGTGTCACGACACACCATGCATACACATGCATACATTGCTTAAGTGTTTTCAGTGTACTACACTAGCTCTTTCACACTCTAATCACACCATCATCCTTGTACAAAACCTGTCAATGCATTTCCCCAAGCAAAGTAGATAGGAGGACTACACTGAAGCACACACTGAGAACTGACTGACTGACTGATGACAGAGCTATGGTGTGTTGTGTGTGTGCAGCACGGACCAGTTCTGGAGCTGGGCCAGGGAGGTGTGGGTGCCGGCCCTGTACCGCCAGGACCTGGTGCCCAATGAGGAAAACCCCGTGCCCCTGGGGCCTGCCCGCCTCAGACAAGTGCGCAGCACCCTGGGTAAGGGCAGGCTGGCTGGCTGGCTGGATTGGATGCTTGTGTGTTCTATGTTGCAGGAGTTGAGATGATAAGTTTTCTGACACTAAGGATGATGAGGGAAAATAAGAAAATTGTCTGCTTTATGGTGTGTGGGGGTTGGGGGGGGGGGGGGGGGGGGGGGGGGGTTGGGGGGGGAGTTGGGGAGGGGGGGGTGTGTGGGTGTGGGTGTGGTGTTGGTGGGTGGAGTGGGGGGGGTGGGTGGTGTGTGTGTGTGTGTGTGTGTGTGTAGTGTTGTGAGGTGTGGTTGTGTGTGTGTGTGTGGTGTGTGTGGGGCAGTGTGCAATGCATCTTTGCATTCAAATTTGCACAAGCATATACATTCACTCATGCATATTTGTTTATATGTGTTTTCTTCATTGTGCATGCAGTGGACTGTCTGACGGATGAGGTGGAGAAAACTCGGCCCTGTGTGGGTCGCCTGAAATTACCGAGGACACCGACACCTACAGTTCTGGCTGGCTCAACGCTTCCTCTGGCAATGCATCATGGGAGTACTCTTCTGCTCAACAGCTCGACGCGTAAGCATTGTCATTTTTTTTTCATCATTTTGCATGTGGGTGCATGAATGTGATTGTGCATATATACTAAATGTGCCTGAATCCATGTGTGAATGTATTCTTTGATATATTTACATTTAAAAGAATCTACACCTTGGATAATTCTGCTATGTACATATATATACCTGTGCACCTTGGCCTATGTCTATGCGTATAAAAAAAACCCACACCTTGGATAATTCTGCTATGTACATATACCTGTGCATCTTGGCTATGTCTGTGCATATAAAAGAACCACACCTTGGATAATTAATTCTACTATGTACATATATATATACCTGTGCACCTTGGCCTATGTCTATGCATATAAAAGAATCACACCTTGGATAATTCTGCTATGTACATATATATACCTGTGCAACCGGGCCCATGTCTATGCATATAAAAGAACCACACCTTAGATAATTAATTCTTCTATGTACATATATATACCTGTGCAACCGGGCCCATGTCTATGCATATAAAAGAATTATACCTATGTACATATACCTGTGCACCTTGGCCTTGTGTGTGTGTGTGCGCAGGTGGCCCAAGTTTGGGCAGGACCTGCTGTACAGTGGGGGAGGATATGTCCAGGACCTGGGCACCTCCTACAACACCACACTGGACCTGCTGAGTCAACTGGACATCGCCAAGTGGCTGGACCGCAGGTCTGTGTGTGTGTGCGTGCGCATGTGTATGTTGTGTGTGTGTGTGTGTGTGTGTGTGTGTGGTGTGTGTGTGTGTGTGTGTGTGTGTGTGTGTGGTGTTTTGTGTGTGTGTGTATATGTGTGTGTGTTTGTGTGTGTGTGTGTGTGTGTGTATGTGTGTGTGTGTGTGTGTGTGTATGTCTGTGTGTATGTGTGTGTGTGTGTGTGTATGTGTGTGTGTGTGTGTTGTGAGTGTGTGAATGTGTGTGTGTGTGTGTGTGTGTGTGTGTGTGTGCGTTTATGTGTCTGTGTGTGTGTGTTACACACAGTACACCCAAGTAAGCTTTGAAAAATTCACAGCTTTTGCCCTCTTCATCTTTAGCCTAGGATGGAACTGGAGATGTGTAATCACTGTGCTGATATCTATTTTATAGTTTCCTTGCTATGACGTTGACCTGATTTTGTTTACTACATTCCTCATGCTAGAGCTCTGAGGTTGACATTGGTTAGATTTTGCATACATGTACACCTGTTTACCCACCATTATGGTAGATGCATTCAGATGTTGAGGATGTTGTGTAAGCACAACACCCATGTTCATGTGTTTTAAAATTTTGTAATCTGTTCCTATGAGCATGAAATAGCCTACTCTTCCAAAAGGTGGAATGGGTTTAAACAACTGCATAAGATGCTCTCTGTGTGTTAGAAACCTGGGTTTATAATGTCACCCAAAGGACTTTTGGAAGTGTGGAAGTCAGTGCTGATGGTACCTTCAGGGGAAAAGTTTCCCTCAAACAAGCATCTCAGTTGGTAGCTTGAACCTGTGCCTCCAGATTGCGATCTCATCAGTGCTCTAACCACTAGGTTGCTCTGTCCCCTGTCCCCTTTACAGATTGAATTGTTGGCATCTTTCAGATCTCGAGCGTTGTTCATAGAGTGGACGTCATACAGTGCCGGAGAGGACTTGTTCTGTGCAGCCACTCTTTTGCTGGAATTCCCTATCTCAGGTATAACTGTGCTTCTGTGTGTGTGTGTGTGTGTGTGTGTGTGTGTGTGTGTGTGTGTGGTGTGTGGTGTGTGTGTGTGAGTGTGTGTGTGTGCGCGCGTACGTGTGTGTGTTCTCCCCTTGTCCATCCCTCTTTCTGTGACATACTTTAGTGTGAATAAACAAAGGGTATACATTTATGTCCAATGTGGGAGTGGCCTCTCCCGCATTGGACTGACCAGCCACTGCCAGCGCTGTCGCTGAACAAATGACCTTTCCTCTGGTGCGAATTCCATAGTCGACATGGACTGACGGAGGCCTACCTATACACTTATGATAGAGTCAACTTTGAAATTTCTCTCTTTCTCTTCTGTCTGTCTGTCTGTCTGTCTGTCTGTCTGTCTGTCTGTCTGTCTGTCTGCTCTCTCTCTCTCTCTCCCTCTCTCCTCCTCTCCTCCCTCCCTCCCTCCTTCCTCTCTCTCTCCCTCCCGCCCTCTCCCTCTCTCTCTCTCTCTCTCTCTCTCTCTCTCTCCTCTCTCTCTCTCTCTCTCTCTCTCTCTCTCTCTCTCTCTCTCTCTCTCTCTCTCCCTCCCTCCCTTTCCCCCTCCCTCTCTCCCCCCCTCTCTCTCTCAGTGACAACTTTTGTGTCAACAAACTAGATGGTACAAGCAGACAGTGAATATGATGATAATTCATTTCCCCTCAGGTGGGGTGCTGACCAGCCACAACCTGCAGACACTGAATATGATTGTTGTTTTCCCAGGTGGGGTGCTGGCCAGCCACAACCTGCAGACACTGAATATGATTGTTGTTTTCCCAGGATGGGGCTGGCCAGCCACAACCTGCAGACACTGAATATGATTGTTGTTTTCCCAGGTGGGGTGCTGGCCAGCCACAACCTGCAGACACTGAATATGATTGTTGTTTTCCCAGGTGGGGTGCTGGCCAGCCACAACCTGCAGACACTGAATATGATTGTTGTTTTCCCAGGTGGGGTGCTGGCCAGCCACAACCTGCAGACACTGAATATGATTATTGTTTTCCCAGGTGGGGTGTCTGGCCAGCCACAACCTGCAGACCCAGCAGCTGTACATCTTCAACCCCTACAGGTTGGAGCCCCTCTACATCTGCCAGGTAAGTCAAGGCTCAGGTGTTTTTCACCTTTGATCTTCAAAGTAAATAGATAAATAAATGAATAAATGTGAAGAAGAAGAAAAAAGGCAGCAGAAGGACATCAACATAAATGAATAGATAAATAAATGTGAACAAGAAAAAAGGCAGCAGAAGGACATCAATATAAATGAATAGATAAATAAATGTAAACAAGAAAAAAGGCAGCAGAAGTGCATCTGAAAGTCATGACAATCATTGTCACAGCATCATCACCATGTTTCTTTTTAAGCACGATTGTTAGATGTGGTGGAAAAAAGATCGTGATTTGTATAAGGCAAGCAGTGCTTTATATCATCACCACCACCACCAGCCATGTGACCTGTTTGCTGTGTCTCCTAGCAAGCAGGCTGTTCTTTGCAGTTGTTGGCTTGTGTGATGTAAGGTTTTCTTATGTTTAATGTAGGTAAATTGGCAGTAGCAAGTGGAGGATCAGACAAGTGCATGGAATAAGTATATTTCTTGTTTTGGGGGGGATTATTTTATTTTATTTATTTATTTTTTTTTATTATTGATTTTTGGTAAAAAGTAAGTGTTTCTGTTTATGGTCAAAGTCCTGTAATTTCCAAAAAGGACAAGTTGTAATGTTTCTTTGACATTCATTTTATTAGGTTTTTTTGCTGAAAAAGAAATAGTTTCAACCAGGCAAATTCATTTGCTGGAAAAGTTATAACTTTTCATTTTATTTTATTCATTCATTCTTTTATTTATTATATTAACTAGGCAAATGTATTATTTTCATTTTGTTACAGGAAAATTTTAACCAGGCAATTAGTTAGTAAAACAAACCATGCCAGAGATAAACTTGTCGTTCATTTTTGGTTTGAATCAACTACAAACAGCTACAATTACTACAACTTTTTTTTGTTAGATAGAAAATACTAATATAACACACTATGTAGAATTGCATCAAAAACAAAAGAATTGTTTTTTCTGGAGGAGTTTTTTGTTGTTGTTGTTGTTCCATGATGAGAACAACAAAACAGAAACACATGCCGGATCGGTCGAGGCCCGGATCAACAACGACCGCGCTACCCACTGCAAGCCTCCAGGGTGGGAGTGACAAGTGTGCTACTGGGGCAGAACAAACACTAAAGCTTCCAGCTAAAGGGGCAACCATTGGTACATGGAATGTTAGAACTCTGTACCAAACAGGAAAAGTACAGGAACTCACACATGAATTACAGAGGTATAAATGGGACATCATAGGGCTTGCGGAAGTCAGATGGATTGGCTTCGGAGAAACAACCACGCAAGACGGCCACAAAATATGGTACAGCGGAGAAGAGAAACTACATCAACATGGAGTAGGCTTTATTGTCAGGAAAGAGATTGTGTCAAGCATCATCAGCTGCACACCAGTATCCAGCAGACTCATCTCAATCAGAGTTTCTGCAAAACCCCAGAATCTCACCATCATCCAAGTGTATGCTCCAACATCTGACTACGATGATGACCAGATAGAAGAATTCTATGAAGAACTTGAAAACGTCATCTCCAAAACGCCCAAAAAAGACATCCTTATTGTGGAAGGCGACTGGAATGCTAAGGTGGGACCTGATGCCTATGACACCTGGGCAGGAACCACAGGACGATTTGGACTGGGAGAAACAAATGACAGAGGACAGCGGCTGCTGGAATTCGCAAAGAAGCACAAACTGACTTTGGCTAACACACTCCACCCTCACAAGCCATCCAGAACATCAACCTGGCACTCACCAAATGGTCTGATTCATAATCAAATTGATTACATTCTGTCACCCCAAAGATTCAAATCCAGCATAAACAAGGCAAACACAAGAACATTCCCAGGAGCTGACATTGGCAGTGACCACGACCTTGTACTTACCACCATCAGGCTGAAACTGAAAGCAAAACACCAGCCAAAAAGCCCACGCATAAGATTCGACCTGGAAAAACTCAAAGACCCAACAGTGGTTGAGATCTTCCAAGCCAACATTGGAGGAAAGTTCGCGGCACTCACAGCCATCGACAACGATGTGGACACACTGGCCAACAACATCAAAGAAGTGCTAACGACAGCAGCAGAAGAAACATTAGGAAGAAGCAGAACAAAGAAACAACCCTGGGTGACAAATGAGGTTCTTGATCTCTGCGACAAAAGAAGAGAACTTAAGAAACAAAAGTTCACAAGTCAAGAAGCTTACAAGAAATACATGGATAGCCACAGAGAAGTGAGGAAAAAGATGAGAGAAGCCAAAGAAGCGTGGATAGAAGAACAATGCAACAACATTGAAGCTGGAATGGCCAAGGGAAACAGCAAAACAGCTTACGACACTTTGAAAGCACTAACGAAAACCACACAGCCTAAAGCCTCTGTTATAGAAGACAAAGAAGGAAATCTTTTAACGGAAAGCAATGCCATCCTCCAACGCTGGACAGAATACTGTGAGGGATTGTATAACTACCCACTACGCCCAGATACCAACATAGTTTCTGACAAACCCCCTGAACACCAAGATAAAGACCCACCAATACTAAGGTGTGAAGTAGATGCAGCTATTAAACAATTGAAGAAGGGGAAGTCCCCTGGAATCGATAACATCCCAGCTGAACTCATAAAAAATGGAGGGAATGAAACAGCAAGGCGATTCACAGAACTTTGTCAGAAGATCCACGACACCAAAGAATGGCCAAAAGAATGGACACAGTCTCTTGTAATACCCCTGCCAAAGAAAGGAAACCTTAAGCAATGCCAGAACTACAGAACCATCAGTCTCATAAGTCATCCTAGCAAGATCATGCTGCAGGTAGTCCTCAACAGACTGAAAAACCAAGCGGAAAAACTCCTGGCAGAAGAACAAGCGGGCTTTAGACCAAAACGCAGCACAATGGAACAAATTTTCAATCTGAGAATTCTGATAGAGAAGCATCTCCAACACCAAAAAGACTTGTACCATAACTTCATAGATTTCAAAAAGGCCTTTGACAGGGTATGGCATGACGGCCTCTGGCAAGTACTCAGGCACTTCAACATTGACAGCTGCCTAATTGAAGTCATCAAGGCTCTGTACGAGAACGCAAGAAGTGCAGTCTTCATAAACAATCACGTGGGCGAGTTCTTCAAGACCACGGTTGGGGTTCGCCAGGGCTGCCTTCTCTCACCTGTACTTTTCAACCTCTTCCTCGAAAACATCATGACAGAGACACTGCAAAACCACCACACTTCCATCTCCATTGGTGGAAGACCCCTTTGCAACCTCAGATTTGCAGATGACATTGACCTCATGGGCAGCAGCAAACAAGAACTGCAAATCCTCACAGACAATTTAACAGATCGAGCGAGCGCATACGGCATGGAGGTCAGTACAGAGAAATCAAAGATCATGGTCAACAGCGCGAGTAATGACATCACGGAAATAAAGATGAATGGAGAAATACTAGAAGAGGTGAGCCAATTCAAATACTTAGGCTCCATCCTAACAAAAGATGGCACATCAAACAATGAAGTGAAAGCTCGCATTGCAACAGCAACATCTGCTCTAGTCAGACTCCAGAGGATTATCAGAAGCAACAACATCAGCTTCTGCACCAAATACCACCTTTACAAATCCCTCGTGATATCTATCCTCCTATATGGCTGTGAATCATGGACTCTGACAGCAGAGTTAGAGAGGAGAATCCAAGCATTCGAGAACAAGTGCCACAGAAGACTCCTCAAAATATCATACAAAGAACACAAGACCAATAACTATGTGAAAGAAGAAATCAAAAAGCGTGTGGGCCCCCAAGAGCCTTTGCTCTCCACCATAAAGAGGAGAAAGCTGATGTGGTTTGGTCACACCACAAGACACAACACCCTAGCAAAAACCATCCTGCAAGGAACAGTCGAGGGCAAGAGAAGAAGAGGCCGCCAAAAGAAATCGTGGGTTGACAACATCAAAGACTGGACCGCCCAACCCCTGCAGCATCTCCTACTAGCCACACAGGATCGTGAAGCATGGAAAAAGATCGCTGTTGCGTCTTCTCTCATGTCCCCCCTACGTCCTTTGGGACATGGGACTGAGTGAGTGAGTGAGTGAGTTGTTGTTCCACAGTGCACAAATCCAACATCACTCAGTAGGGCCTAGTCAAGAGTGCTAAATTTAGCGCACCCCTTTCCTTTTACCTAGTCCATGTGTGGTCAGCTCCTGCTATAAATAGCACCAACTGGCCACAACTGGGATGGGCTGGGATAATTAGCTCCTGAGAGGAGCTGAAAGTGGGGGGACACTGACAGCTTTGGTTGTACACTGTGGCTGATTTTGTTTGGCAGGTGTTGATGCTGCTGCCAGCGCTGTACCTGCTGATACAGAGCCTGCTGACCCTGAAGGAGCAGAAGTGTCAGTTCACTAAGAGGCCTGGCCACTGGCTGCAGCTGTCTATTGTCGTCCTCACCCTCGCCAGCATCGCCACCTACATCGCCTGCGTGCACAGCGCCACCCACGCCATGCAGAGGTTCAGTAGCGGCACTGGCAGTTCTGCATCGTCATCGTCGTCGTCATTCACCAACTTTGAGCATGCGGTTCACCTGCATGACATTTTACGTTTGTTGCATGCCTGCCTGCTGTTTTTGTTGTTCCTCAAGGTAGACTACTACTTCTGCTACTGCTGCTACACTGTGTGGCTGGCTGGGCTTGGTCCATCTAGTGCTGTCTTCTGTCCTGTCTGGTCTTTGTCTTAACACTTTGTGTGTCGTGTGTTTCGTGTGTGTGTGTTGTTGTTGTGGTTGTTAGTTTGGAAAGAGATGTTTGGGAGTGACAGGGGAAGGGGACACAGGATGGGTGTTGTGAATAAAGTGGGGGGTTTTCCCTGTTATCAGGCAGTGTACAGTTTGATCATAATCTGAAATGATTGAAGAACAAAAGTGTGTTACCATCACATCTTGCTCTGAAGTATATTACCAGAAATCTTGTTTAAAGTAAGTATGTTACCGCAACTAAATCTTGTTTGTAAGGTCTTTGTTTCCATAATTTCCCTTTTGCCAATATGATGAGGGGGGGGGGGGGGGGGGGGAGGGTCTTTTTTCTTTTATAGTGGGTTACATTTATTTCATTTTTTTTTTATATGTCTACCTTAGAATTGTGAGGATGCATGAGTGATAGATACAAATGGGAAAAACTTCAGACTGTTACATAACGCACACAAGTTTGTTATAATGTGGAGTGATGGCCTAGTGGTGTTGGTGCTAGTCTTTTAGGTGAGGTAATTACAAGCCAAGGTCCAATATACAATAATATGCATTTTCAAGCTTGTAAAGGAACTAACAGCATCAAGAGAGCTATACCTTGCTATGTTAGTGGGAGAGTCTGTCCCATAAGAAACAAGTCCACTTATAAACAGGACAAAATCGATGTGTAAAATGGGTGGCACAGCACTGTAACGAATTTCAGTGTGGAGAAATTTGCTGGGATGATGAATACAGTAAAGGGTAAAGATGCTCAATAGGTGCAGACTTCAATAGTCTGTTCACAAACCAAGATAGCTGGGCAAAATGAAAATGAATAAGTTTTGTTACTGATGGTAACAAGGATTACTTATGTTCACTGACATTGTTGATGTTTGTGTTGTACATAACAGTATAAATTGAGTACTTGTGTTTGTTAGTGGATCGTGTACATAACAGTATAAATTGAGTACTTGTGTATGTTAGTGGATCTTACACAACAGTATAGATTGAGTTCTTGTGTTTGTTAGCAGATTGTACATAACAGTAGAAATTGGGTTCTTGTGTCTGTTAATAGATTGTACATAACACTGTTAATTGGGCTCTTGTGTCTGTAAGTAGATCATACATAATTATATAAATTGGGTTCTTATGTTTGTTAGTGGATCGTATATATCAGTATTTATCAGGTACTTGTGTTTGTTAGCAGACAACTCATTTTGTATGGATCCACAGGTAGGTTCGTTTGATGGTGTATATCAAGCTCTTTAGTTTGTTTGTCTGTGCTCCTCACAAATCCTGTCGCCCTGTCTGTCACAGATAGTCTGTGGATCACTCAACACACCGTTATCATTTGCAGCCTTCAGAACTGCAGATCACAGCTTCTGTGTTGCTGAGTTAGGCACTGAACTGAATGAATCTTCAGATTTTGGTTTTGCTTTTCCTTGTTTCGTTTTATGTCATGATTCAACTGCTTGCATAGGTGTGTAAGGCATTTGAGCATGCTGTGGTACATGATTTAGTCTGGCTGTCTCTGTGTGTGTCCAGGCTGTCTGTCTGTATGTCTGTTGGTGTGTCTATTTGTCTGTCTGTGTCCCGGCTGTCTGTTCGTTTGTCTTTTGGTGTGTCTGTTTGCTGTATGTCTGTCTCTGCCTCTGTCTGTCTGTCTGTCTGTCTGTCTGTCTCTCTCTCTCTCTGTCTCTCTCTGTCTTCTCTTTCTCTCTCTCTCTCTCTCTCTCTTCTGTCTCTGTCTCTGTCTGTCTGTCTGTCTGTCTGTCTGTCTGTCTGTCTGTCTGTCTGTCTGTCTGTCTGTCTGTCTGTCTGTCTGTCTGTCTGTCTGTCTGTCTGTCTGTCTGTCTGTCTGTCTGTCTGTCTGTCTGTCTCTCTCTCTCTCTCTCTCTCTCTCTCTCTCTCTCTCTCTCTTCCCTCTCCTCCCTCTCACTCTCTCCCTCCCCCTCCTCCCTCTCCCCTCCCCTCTCCCTCCCTCCCTCCATCTTTCTCTATCTCTGTGTCTCACCCTTTTTCCTCATTATCTTCTAAACATGTTCACTATTTTGCTGGTTTTTTTTTTCTGACAACATCAATCCCTTCATCACCCAAAAAAGCCTCACACACCCACATGTGCTCTTCTCCTCTTCTCACCCTCAGTGTCAGGCACTCAATCCTGGTCATCCTCTCTGCCCATGTTTCAGTCAGACACACAACACAGGTCTGTGTGTTTTTTGTGTGTTCTCAGATTGCGGGCCAGGTACGATTCATCCGCCCGTTGAGCGTGTACCCTCGCACCCTGGCCCGGGCCAGCAGTGGACTGTTGGGGGCCTCCTTCCTCTTCGTCCTCCTCCTCCTCATCTACACCCAGCTGGGTTACCTGGTCAGTGCTGGATGAGGCTCTGTGATCTGTCTGTTGTTTTAGTGTTTTGTTGTTTGTTGATGTTGTTGTTTTGCTGGGTTACCTGGTCAGTTCTGGATGCCGTGTGATCGTCTGTTGTTTTAGTTTTGTTGTTGTTGTTTTTGTTGTTGTTGTTTGTTGATGTTGTTGTTGTTGGGTTACCTGGTCAGTTCTGGATGCCGTGTGATCGTCTGTTGTTTTAGTTTTGTTGTTGTTGTTTTGTTGTTGTTGTTTGTTGATGTTGTTGTTGTTGGTTACCTGGTCAGTGCTGGCTGTCGTGTGATCGTCTGTTGTTTTAGTTTTGTTGTTTTTTGTTTTGTTGTTTGGTGATGTTTTGTTGTTGTTGGGAATCCTGGTCAGTTCTGATGTTGTGCTTGTGACTGTGTTGTTTTAGTTTTGTTGTTGTTTTCAACATTGTTGGTGTTGGTGGTGTTGTTGGTGGTGGTGTGTGTTTCACAGCGTACCTTCCGTGGGGGTCAGTTAGAAAATGCGCTCTGACTCACTCATCTCCCACCTGGGAATCATTGTGGGATTTTTTCCCCTTGGTTAGAGCTTCTAGGGCCTCTAATAGTGAGATTTTTGCATGTCTGACTGTTTTTGCTTACCGTTTAGGGTAGCCACATCCCGACTTTAGGGATGGAATCACTGTGAGATTGAAACTAGACTGTGAATGAGAAGTTTGCATGCTTTATCTTTTTCAAGTTCCTCACCACTTGGACAGCCAGTTCAGAGGAATTGTTTTACTCCTTAAAAGGAGGGTGCAGGTTGTTATGCTAAGAGCTTGTCACAGCAGAAGGCAATCTCAACATACCATTTTTCTTTTAGCCTGACAACATATTGACACAGGTCTCGTCCCCTGTGTCAGAGTGTGGCTACCTGAATGATGGGAAAAAATGGCACATTGGAAACATTTTTACCATTGGTGACCCTCAGAGCTCTTTCTCAGGAACAGGAGGAAAAAAAAAAAATATAATATATATATATATAATATAAAATATATATATAAAATATATATATATAATATATATAAATATATAAAAAATAAAAATGTGTGTGTGTGTGTGTGTTTTTAGTGTGTGTGTGTGTGTGTGTGCGTGCGTGCGTGCGTGCATGCGTGCGTGCGTGCGTGTTCGTGCGTGCGTGGGTGCGTGTGTGCGTGTGTGGTATATGGCTGATGGAGAAATCAGAAGAGACAAAACAGGCTGTTTCAATCCTCCCATATTTTTGTCTTAAATACCCGACACCCTGTACTTAACCCTCTCCCCACCTCCCCTGCTTGTTGCAGTTTTACGGGTCGGCCCTGCACGGGTACCGCAGCGTGCAGAACACGCTGATGAGCATGGTGGGGGTGATGAAGGGCAGCGTGGACCTGAGCTCAGAGCTGGAGCAGCAGCGCATCTTCACCCCCTTCTTCTTCTGCTCCTTCTACCTGCTGGTCTAGGGCTCTTCGTGGCCTTTGCCATCGCCATTCTGCAGGATGCCTACAAGCTGACGCGCTCCCAGATGTTCTACAAATCCTCGCTGGAGCCGCAGGACTACGAGATGATTGAGTTCATGCTGAAGAGGTTCAAGCTGTGGGCTGGCATCACCAAACCCAAGCCAGTCAGTGAGTGTTTTGTTGTTGATTGTTGTTGATTTTGTTTTGGGGGTTTTGGGGGGGGGGGGGGGGGGGTTTGTTGTTTTTTTAAGTGATTTTTTTTCCCTGCTGCCTCTTATTATTGTATTGATTTACTTCTTCTTTGGATTTTTAGGGTTCTAATTTTTTAGGGATAAGGTTTTGATTTGATTATTCAGATACTCGATTCAGTTCTGAAAAGCTTTTTTTTTTGCTTTTTTTTCTATTATAGAAAGCTGTATATTGTTTTGAAAAGAGAGATGCATTTTGCATTATGTGAGTCTCAAATAGCGACATGCACATATGCTGTACTTCACAGACTGCTTAATAACTTAATTGGGTTTTTTTTTGGGGGGAGAGGTTTTTTGTGGGTTTTGTTTTTTTTGCTTTTAATAGAATACCCCAGAATCATCATGTATAACTGGGTAAGAGTTAAGTAGTTTTCTAGAATTTTACATGTTTTGAGCTGAGCAATTTTTTAAAACCTAATTACAACTGCTCTGAAGGGATAAAATATCCCCAAAGTTGGGATGCAGCTACCTTCATGGTGGGCTAAAACGGTTGGATAGACAAAATCTCACCATTGGTGATCGTTGAAGATTTAGCCAAGAAACAAAAAAAAGGGGGGGGGGGGATAAATTATATTAAAAACTGAGTACATTAAGCAATTCTTCACTTTAAAAGTCATGTATAAAGTTGCGCTGCAATGAAACCAGAAACGAATGTAGGGCGCACATTGACACACCGCACACACATATCCCTCCACTGGGTGTGCAGGCATTCCGCGTGTGCAGTTTGAAGGCCAGCCCTCCCTGCCCAGTCGGGGCAGCAGTTCGGCCACGTCGTCCCGACGCTCCCCCAGCCAAAACTCCATGGAGGGCAGCACCCCCTCCCCCGACCTCATCCCCTCCTCCGGCAATGCAGACGCCCTGGACAAGCTCATGCCTGCCTGGGAGAGGATGCTTTCCCTTCTAGGCAACGTGAGTCTTTATTTATTTTTATTATTTTATTATTATTCTTTTATATCGAGGATAATGGGATATGCATTCTTGTGCTTTTTTTTACATCTTGTCCCCTTGTGTTGCAGTTTTGTAAATGTCATCTGTTCCCACCGGCACACGATGGCCTACTCTTACGAAAAGCGGAACAGGATTTAACGTGTGTGCAAGATATTCTGTGTGCGTTCACACATGGGGCCTTGGTTTATTGTCTCATCCGAAGGACTTTCATGATTTGTGGGGCATGTGGAGTCTGAGGTTTGCATTGATGTTGTCATAATGGTAGGGGGTTACCCCGACATTGTCAGTGTTGATTGTTTTTTTAATTTTTTAGTCATCTCAGAATCACAGTTGTATCACTATTACACCTCTTAAGGAATGTAGATATTGTCAGTATAAGGTATGTGCCTCTAACATGTTTCACAGAGAGCTAGAAATGTTGGGGTTATGAGAGTTGTCAGTGTAGAAATTATAGTCTTTATCAAAGTCAGTCATTATCACTATGAAACCTTTTAAGTAGTGTCAACTTTTGGATTTATGCAGGAAGGCTTTCAGGCTGAATTAGTCACAGTTGGTATGATCACTTTCCTCATTTTGTAAGGTACAGTATGGACTTGCAACATAGCAGTATGGCTAATTACTCCAAGGGGCGATAGCCCAGGTCAAAATTGCGCTGGCATTGAACCGTTCATCCGTCAGAAATTTTTTCCGAGTTACATCATGTGACCCCCAAAAGTCCTTCGGATAACTTTAACCGAGCCGTCGAAAGACGCAGAACATCTTGCACACACGTTTAATCCTTTCGCTTTTCGTAAGTAGCCATCGTGCGGTGGACAGATGACTGATTACAAACTACACTAACGGACCGAAAAAAAGCATATTGTATCTGTTACCCGAATAAGATAAAAAAAAAAATAAAACACAGCATACTCTACTTTCTCCATCATTAACACTACAAGCTTTGCACTACACAGAATTCTCTATTCTTGTAACAACAACACAATGCCTGTGGTATAAAAAAAACAATATTTATAACTTTGTCTTGCAGGTGGAGAGCCTGGACAAAGAGGAGCAGAGGCAGGTGGGGTGTGTCCAGATCGCCTGCAACCGCCTGACCAGTGACCAGCAGGACAGAAGCCCCCAGGGAAAGCCTCCCGTCAACCCCAAGAGCAAGCTGTCCCGATTCCGCCTCAACTTCCACAACAGCAGCGGCGGGGACCAGAGCACGGAGCAGGCGGGACACGCCTGACCTTCACCCCCCCTCTCTGCGCGGGGGGAGGGCAGTCAACGGATCATGATGCGGACGCTCAGTGACCAGGGGGGCGGGGGGTCCCTGCGTCTGCCCGACCGCCCGGCCAGCGACAGTCAGAAGGTGCGGCCCTCCTCCAGCATGGGGGGCATGGAAACAGGGGTCAAGGACACCTTCCCCGGCAGCGCTGCACAGCGCAGTCGCCTCAACACCGGCAGTGCCAGGACTCAAGGAAATGCCGGTGCCGGCCCCTCTTCCGGCCAGAGAGGAGGTCCCTCTCTTCTTCTTCCACTCAGTCACCGCGGAAGGGTTGGCTGGATCTCGGCTGACTAAAGTGGCTGCCTCAGAGACTGCTGAAGACAGCAAGAAAAAAGCCTGGGAGGGATAAACTCCAGACACGTGAATCATTTAAATCTCTGCTTTGCTCATTTTGTGACAGTACTGTAAAATCATGGTGATGAAAAAAAACCAACCAACCAAACAAACCCCTAAACCTCTGTGCCCTTGAAAACCAGACTGTAATTTAAATACACAACGAAATAAAAGACTAATGGTGACCTTCACCTGGGTCTCCTCATGTGACGTTGTTGAAGTGGATGTGTTCAGCAAGTGGAAGTGAATACAGAAATGATGAAACAGTATTTTCAGTGTGGAGTAAGATTAGTGTGGTTTAGTGCAGGGCGTGCTATTTTTTTTGGTTAGGTTTTTTTGTTTTTTAGTAGCTAGTGTTGTTTGAGGTGCAGTGGTTATAGTGTGGATCTACAGGGCATAGAATTGAACTTGTGAATTAAATTGTCAGAATGGATTGCTTTTGTTACGTTTCGTCAGTCAGTTTCAGCAAGGTCATCCTCCACTCACCATAGTTGTATTTCCCCTTACAGTTTTGCTGCTCTTAACTTTCCCTGTCCTTTGGACTGCAGAACAAAGCATCAGCAAGTCTGAGATTTGCGTAATATTTACCAGCATTGTACTGCAAACATGGTCAGTTCTTGAGAGCAAAATTTAGAGTTAATTTTCCTTCTACCCTTTTAGTGTTCCCAGAGATCACTTAGGCCATGTTTCTCTTGCATTTTCAGATAGAGGATGCTCTCCCTTTCACTGCTATGTCTGTTATGTTTTCTTCCTGTAGGCCTGGGCATCTTGAAAGTATTCTATCATACAACTTCCAGCCAATCTGAGTTAGAATTTTGTTGTTTTTTGTTGTTTTTAAGACAAATGCATTGCGTTAGTATTTCCTTTCTTCCTTTTTGGCACCAGGCAACTGATTTTCTGTAGAACTTCACAGTCACCTAATTGTTATAATCAGAGAAATGTTTCTGATTCAGGTTGTCAAGTGCTTGGTTACAGCACTGTACTCTGATATTCACAAAAGGGATATGTTCGTCTGCTAGCCTTTCTTTTACAGTGAAGAACTGTGAGAGAGAGAGAGAGAGAGAGAGAGAGAGAGAGAGAGAGAGAGAGAGAGAGAGAGAGAGAGTAAGGTGTGTGTGTGTGTGTGTGTGTGTGTGTGTGTGTGTGTGTGTAGTAGTAATTCTCCCATTGCTTTGCAGTTCCTCTATGAAGCTGTTGATGATGTGATTCTGGTCCAGGCAACTGATCAGTCTGTGATATATTATAGTTGTGAATATTCAGAGGTTGATATAGGGTAACTAAGATAGTGTAAATATTCATATGTCCATTGTGAATATTGTTTAGTAATGAACTGGTTTTTGATTTTCTTTGATTTATCTTTGTGTGAGAGAGCAGATCTGCATCCATGTGTGTATTTGTGTGTGTGTGTGTGTGTGTGTGTGTGTGTGTGTGTGTGTGTGTGTGTGTGTGTGTGTGTGTGTGTGTGTGTGTGGTGTATGTGTGTGTGTTTTCACAATGTCGTTTACATCAGAATCATTTATGCTCCAAGAATAACATACCTGATTTTTTAGTTCTTTTCATAGTCTTCCTTCTGGACAGTGTTACTGTTTAGAACTCTGTTATTGAATTTTACAGTTTTTATAGATTTTGTAAAATTTATTGATGGTTGTGAAGATTGTTGATGTTTCCAATGAATCATGTTGCATTTACACAGTGGAAATATTTGCCCAGATGTGTCATTTGAAGTAAAGTTCTTATTGATATTTGTTTCTTCCCACTTCGGCAAGTAGAGATGCAGCATCTTTAGCTTTCAAAGTGAGTGTGTGTGTGTGTGTATGTGTGCTGTGCGTGCACACGCTGTGTGCTTGTGTGCGCGAAATGTGTGCGTGCTTGTGTGTGTTCCCTTTTGTGCATGCATGTTTTCTTGTGTTAGGCATATGCCACATCAGCTTGATGAAAACAACAACAACAAAAAATCCAGTGCTTCTGTGAGTCAGGCTGGTAATGGCCTCACTCCATGCACAGTATTAAGCATTGCCTAACACACTTTTATATTTTGATAGCTTTTTAAAAAATAAAAAAAAATTCTCCCTGAAACCTTTTTATTTCATGTGCGTTTTACACCAGTTCGTTCCCTGATGTACATGTTTAGTAGTGTTACCTTGTGGCTTCCTTTAAAACCAAAGATGGGGCCTAGATCTTCAGCCTGCTGCTAATGGCTGTAGTAGGTGTACATGAGGTAGTGGCCAGCTACTGGTTCTCTCCTCGTGCTGACCTGCTGCTCCTGTGCTCCCCGCAGTATATCATCCTGGTAGATTATCGGGTTTAGAGTAAGGGTGTATGGCTGATGTGTGATATACTGATAGTTTATGTATTGTAAGGATATACTGATAGTTTCTGTATTGTGAATTGACATGTTTGGCTGTTTAGTTTGAAGATCTTTACGTATACAGTTTTTAAACCAATTTCTGCCTACTCTTACAGTTGATGTTTAACTTGGGGGGGGGGGGGGGGGAGGGGGGATGATATTTGCTTATTTGTAATTTTCAAATTTTTCTTGCTTGTCTTATTTCTCATCATCTTTTTCCTTCTGTAGTTCAAAACAGAATCACAAGATGGTAGAAACATGGCATCATTTCTGTCATTCCTTATGCAACTTTATAAAAATACAAAACCAGTATCAGTGGGGTTTTATTTGGTAGGTCAGGGATTGTTTTTGTTTGTTTGACTTTGTTATTTTGTTTATTGTGGGTTTTGTTGTTGTTGTTTTTTAAGGAATCAAGAAGCAGCTTTTCTGATATACTCCCAATATTGGTATGCAGTGAGATGAAACAAGGCATTTTGACTCACTCCCATATGAAACTATACTTAGTATTTTCATGGGCATTTATTCTATCCTGAATTGCCTGCACAGTCAGGATGTCAGAGATCACCTGAGACAAATATAAAAGTGGTTGGGAGTTGCCCTTGTTATCTTTACAGCTAGTAAGTGTTCCCTGTACAGTTGACAGGCATGTGGTGTAGTCAGGTGAGAGGACAATGACAAAAAAAACCTGGATAAAAACGAAAAGTAAAATAAAGTGCCTAGTCATTTTCCTGTCTTTCGAATCTATCATGTTAGTTGCCTAGCTCTTTTTCTCACCCTAAATCTTACTGTTTAACAGCAAGGTGTCAGACTCTGAGATGGTAGCTCTTGTACAGGTACTTAGCTGTGTATTTTTATTGTGACCCGACATGTAAAAATGCGCAGCACTGAGCACTAACACAGAAGTGGCTTTGTGTGAGTGCTAGTAGAAGTAAATCACAGATAGAAAAATTTCGACATGAGGGAGAAAATGTCAAGCATTGATTGCAGAGTAGTTTCTGTCACTTTCAAAAGATCATGGCTAGTTGATTGATTGCTTGCTTTTGAGTTTGTTTCGTCACAGATGTAGTCCAAGATGCCTATTGTCACATGCGTCCAAATATAGTATTCCCCTGGCATTACAACCATCCTGTCTCACTCCCCAGATGTCACGGGAGAACTGCAAGCTCAGTGTTATTGAAAGGGGTTTTTTGTTTCATGTGTTAATGTGCTGAAGCAGAAAATGTGTTTTTAGTGCTGCTGTCCTGTCTGTATGTTTTATAATTCTTTTGTTTTTTTTCATGTTATGTTCTCCTTCTGTTCCTTTTTCTAGCGTTTTTTTGTTTGTTTTTGCCCATCTATATTTTTAGCAGCTTTTTCTTTTTGCAGGTATTATTCTATTCTGTATTTATATACCGTACTATTTCTTTTTTGAATGTGGAGAAATAACACTACACCATCCTTCACTTTTGGCCTTGGTTTCTGGTCCATGACTCATTCAAGCACAGGTGTGAATTTTTCTTCTCTTGTACTGCTTATTTATTTGTTGAAAAAAAGGTACTGCCTCTCTTAAAAAAAAGATCACTTTAAATTTGTTTTGTTTTCTTAAAAGAAGAAAAGTTACAGTCATTGATTGTGGTGCTGTGTTAGGACATGATCCTGAAACATTCAGAGGTAAAGAGACTACAGCACTTTGCATTGGCTTGCCGCATTGCCATCAGCACGGATATGGAGGATCAATACATGATTAATGATTGATGATTAATTTTGCACCTTGATTTTCCACCTCATACTTTGTATTAAGTTACCATTTATACATTTGTTGTGATTACGCAAGCAGTGGATAGATCTGTCTGTGAGAGAGAGATTCTATGTTTCTCACCTTGCAGCATCTCTGGGTACTTACTATGTTATGCGCTCCACCCAATAACACCAGTATCAATCCTCTTCACTTATTCTGGTCTTGCTTCATGGTGTGCACATGATAACAGAATGCCTCAGTTGCTGAATTTACCACAGATGGATATACCTGCTTCACTTCTAGCAATACTGGTAAAACAATTTTTTTTTTAAGTGTTCATCATCTAGAAACTTAGAAGCAGTTAGAAGGTGGTGGTTGTACATTTTATTTCTTGCATTGAATGTTGTAAAAAAAAAAAAAGGTTTGTTTGTCTGTCACTTTCTTGTCCTTTATGTACAGAATGGTTTGATACATACAAAGCTGGTGATCTGTGATCTGTGAAATCTGAAAGATTTTTTTTTCCGTCCAATGATTGGGTCCAAACTCACAGTTTAGCATCAGAGATATTTTGTGATAGAATTTCGTGGTGTGTGTGTGTGTGTGTGTGTGTGTGGTGTTGTTAGTCATCTGCTGGTTTTTAACATGAATGTATTGCAGGGCTGTCTGTGGCCTGACTAAATCCACATCTTCAGCTCTCTATAATCCCATCTTCAACTTTGTTCATAATCTTCAACACATCAGTCATAGGGTTTATTTACTATACACAAACTGCTTGCATCTTTATAGATTTTTCCCACTAATTCCATATTCTTAGCTTGCCCTTTACAGGTTTTATACTTATAGAAAATCTTTTTCCAGGGTCTCTGTTTATGGCTTAAATATCTGTAACAGTGTTGACACTAGATTATCACCCCTTGTAATGTTTATTCCATCTTTTTTTTTTTTTTTTTGAGAATGCAGATGATTACTATCTTTCTCAAATCTGCATTTGGCAAAGTCAGGAAATGCCTTTTGTTTTTTCTGTGTTCTCGGTGATATTTTGTCTAAATGTTTGTTTTTGTGTAGCATTTGTCCAAATGTTTGTAGTGATTGCCTGTATGTACTGTTTGTTTGGACGTTTGTCATGTTTGTTTCCCTGTAGCCATGTTATTCCTGGACAAAGGCAGCCCATGCCTGACCAACATATCGCTGTGCCAAATTTTCTGTAATATTTAACCATTCTGTTTTTTCTGCTTCCACTCCCCCCCCCCCCCCCCCCCCCCCCCCCCCGATTCTCATTCTTTGCACCAAAATATATTTTTCCAAGTTTGCCTCCTGTATGTTTCTGGTGTATCACAGAATCTTTTCCTGAATGGTTCGATCAGCCGGGAGTTACGTCCGACAGGGAGTTTTTCTGCTGTTTTTCTTACGTGATATTTTCTCTTTTCGTACCATTGATCTCAACGGAGTGATTATTTCGTTTCTTTGCTGATCTATTTTACATTACATATCTTGTTGATTTTAGTTTGACATTTTTTGATGTCGTTTTAACCTCTGTGTGCCCCCCAATATATATTCAACCTCTCTTTGTTTGATATATTGAGGAAAAAAGGGAAAGGAAGGGCAGGAGAGAGTCTTGAATAAAAATGGGTGTCTTTTGAAGTAAAAAATTGTCATATTGATGGATTTGCTTAGGTTTTGTTTGTTTGGGGTGTTTTTGTTTTGTTTTATTTTTGCCGTTGATTTGGGGAGAGTTGGTTGGGTAGGTAATTTTGTGATACTGATGTTTCCAATCGTTAGTTTGAAATGTGATGGGCCTGTTTTTGTTTCATGAACATAATCTTGTCTCAGAGCACACCCAATTCTGTGTGGTTGTTCTTTAGCCTTTTGTATGTGTTCTCTTGTGAAAATGAGAAATGAAAGAAAAATGGCTAACGTGGCTGGTCCATTTGTTACACATTGAAACCTTGATATTTGTTTTCATTGTACAGTCGTTTTGGAGAACCGTAATTAAATATCCTTGTGTGCCTTCTTAAATGATTACTTACTGCCTTTTCAATGATTTGTCTATTTTTTATACCTGTTTAGTCAAATCTTTGGTTCAGCATGCTAGAAATGCTAGTCAGTGTTTTCATGGAAAAAATCCAACAACAGAAACCCAACAGATGATTGAATGAAATTCTTGGAGCAATGATGATTGTTTACCATTTGAAATCCTTGGCCTTAGTTTTGCGGTACTGTTGTGATAATTATGCACCCATGTGTATGGTAGTATGTGTGGTCATGTTCTCCTGTTGACCTGACGACAGTCAAATGCACTCGCGTGTATTAGTCTGACTGATAACAAATAAAAAAGAAATATTAAATGTTGAATGGTTGTGTCTTTTATTTGGTCTTTTTCTAATGTTCTCTCTCTCTCTCTTCTCTTTCTGTCTGTCTGTCTGTCTGAGACTGTCTGTCTGTGTCTCTCTCCCTTTATTTATTTATTTACTCTTTTATTTATTTACTCTTTTATATCGAGGATAACAGAATAAGCAATCATGTGCTTTTTTTCATCCGGTCCCCGTGTGTATGCAGTTTTTGTAAATATTGTCATCTGTTCCCACCGGCACACGATGGCCTACTCTTACGAAAAGCGGAACAGGATTTAACGTGTGCGCAAGATGTTCTGCGTGCGTTCACACACAGGGCCTCGGTTTAAAGTCTCATCCGAAGTGAAAGCAGTATAAGGCAACAGAACAAGACTGCAAATTGAAGACTGAAAGGATTGTAACAGGCGAAAATTGCATTTTTGCATAGTTGACTGGATCATACACTGAAATATACTTATGTATGTAGGTGCACACACACACACCAACACAACACACACTCACAACTCATATATGCACACACTCATACACAGGCAAGCACTACACGCATGCACCACACACACACACACACACACCCCACATGAATGATACAAACACACAGAAAATTCATACCTTTTTTGTTTTATTTTAGCTTTTACAAACATCATCTTGTTCAAAACAAGGCATCAGTCTTTTTTTAAAATCGATTTGATCACAGAGAAGAGTCACAGACACTTTCAAAAATATCATAAAACCATTGTAAGCCAATGTCTTCCTGTACCTGTACTGGGCTAACAAAAAACCCAAACAAACAAACAAAAAAAGAGAAATCTCTTGCTACATGTTCATTTCTTCAAGAAAGGGACTGGAGTATGTAAAAATTCATAAATAATAATACATCGTGAACACCAACCCCCCCCCCCCCCCCCTCCCCACTCTGTAATACTAATGGCAAAAGGAACTAGTTATGAACACAAAAAGTTACTGGAATGCATACACCAGATTTCTGAATGAAATCACAACTAAGCAGTGATGTCTTTTGAATTAATTCTTGAGAGCTCTCTCTCTCTTCAACACCAGCCACACACCTCCCCCTTTCTGCTTCCCCTCCCTCCTGCCCATTCTCTGCACACACATCCCCCCCCTCCCCCCATGTGGTATGCGCAATCCTCCCATAACTCCCCCCCCCCCCCCCCCCCAAAAAAAAAGAAAAGAAAAAAAGAGAATGAAATTTGCCTTTCTAGTTAACAGTTGCCTTTCTAGTTAATATCAAACATGACCATTGCCAAAGTCGGAATGCAGCTACCTTAAAGGTCGGTAAAATCAGTTACATACACAAAATCTCACCATTGATGAGCCTTGGAGCTCCAGCAGAGAAATAATAATATTTTTTTAATACACCCAAAAACCCCAAACAAAACCAACCATGACCATGGCTTTCATAGATGATGAAAAGATAACAACAATAGTATAAAATGCTGTAAGTAGTTATGTTAAGGTAGAACAATATCACATCTTGGAAAGGGGTTTGCAGATACATGAAATGAACAAAACCGTCACCGTCGTAACAAACAGCACCGAAGGCTATGCACCAGGGAAAACACAGTCATGCCACAAAAATGTCCACAGCACAATTCAGACCGATATCAGTATTATAAAAAAAATTTTCTTTCACACACACACACTCTCTCTCTATATATATATTATTATTATTTAGCGCATGTAAAAGAAACCACAGCAAAGGGAGGGTTGTCCCTAGCAAAATTCTGTAGAAAAAAGCCACTTTGATGAGGAAACAAATACAGTTGCAGACAGGAAAAAGAAAAAAAATGGGTAGGCGCTGCACTTGTGGCAACGCACTCTCCCTGGGGAGAGCAGTTCGAATTTCACACAGAGAAATCTGCTGTGACATAAAGTAATATAAAAAAACAAGTAAATAAATAAATAAAATAAAATAAATAGGGGTGGTTCTATTTGTGATGATGTTGATGACGATCGGGTTGTGTGACCAATTGAGGTAAAGTGAACCACATTCCCATTGACGATGATATATTACTGGTGGTTGGGGTGGGGGGGGGGGGGGGAGGGGGTGACCAAGGGAAGTGGACCATATATGCCTTAATGATGATGATAGGGATGTTTGCATTGATGACAATAATGATGACAATGATGATGATAGGGATGTGCGACCAATAGAAGTGGGCCACACATGCATTGATAATAATGATGACAGGGGTGTGTAACCAAAAGAAGTGGGCCACACTTGCACTGATGATGATGATGATGATGATGATATTATGAAAAGGGGCAGTAAACAAGGGAAGTGGACCATTCATACATTGATGATAATGATGATAGGGGTGTTTGTACTATTGATGATGATGATGATGATGATAGGGGTGTTTGCGCTATTGATGATGATGATGACAGGGGTGTTTGCACTATTGATGATGATGATGATGATGATGTGTGGGGAAGTGGGCCACACTTGCACTGATGAGGATGATGATATAACTGGGGGGGGGGGGTTGACAAAGAGAATTAGGCCATACATGGATTGATGGTGATGATGATAATGATGATGATGATGGTTGTGGGAGTGGTTGCATTGATGATGATGATGATGATGATGATGATGATGATGATGATGATGATGATGATAGGGGTGTGGAACCAATAGAAGTGGGCAACACAAGCATTGATTATGATGATGATGATGATGATGATGATGACAGGAGTGTTTGACCAAGTGAAGTGGGCCACACACATTAATGATAGGTTGTTGTTTGTTTTTTTGGGGGGTAGGGGGGGTTTGGGGGGGGGGGGGGAGCAAGCGAAGTGGGCCACACATGCATTCATGATACCAACCAAGACATTACTGGGCGGGTAGAGGGAGGGGGGACGAGTTGGCGATCAAGGGAAGTGGGCCACACATGCATTTAACATAATGATGGGGGTGGTTCCCTTTGTGGTGGTGATGATGTTGAGCCACACTTGCATTGATGATGATGATACGACTTTTTGGGGGGGGGGGGGGGGGGGGGGTAAGTAGTGACAAAGGGAAATGGGCCATACATGGATTGATGATGATGATGATGATGATGATGATGGGGATGTTTGCAATGATGGTGATGATAGATGTGTGCGACCAATAGAAGTAGGCCACACTTGCATTGATTGCGATGATGATGATATGAATGCATGACTAAGTAAAGTGGGCCACACATCCATTGATGATGACGGTGATGATGATATTTGGGGGGAGGGGGGGGAGCAAGGGAAGTGGGCCACACATACATTGATGATGATGATGATGATGGTTGGATTGGTTGCATTGTTGATGATGGGAGTGGTGGCATTGATGATGATGATGATGATGATGATGATGATGATGATAGGGGTATGTGACCAAGAGAAGTGGGCCACACTTGTATCAATGATGATGATGATGATAATGATGATGATAATGATGATAGAGGTATCTGACCAAGAGAAGTGGGCCACACATCCATTTATAATGATGATGATTGGGGTGGTTGCATTGATGATGATGATGATGATGATGATGATGATAGGGTATATGACCATTAGAAGTGGGCCACACTTGCATAGATGAGATTGGTGATGATGAGAGGGGTGTGTGACCAAGGGAAGTGGGCCACACATGCACTGATGGTGATGATGATGATGATGGTGGAAGTGGTTGAATTGATGATGATGATGATGATTATGATATGGATATGTGACCAAGAGAAGTGGGCCACACTTACATTGATGATCATGACCAAGACATTACTGGGTGGGCAGGGGGGGGGGGGGGGGGGGATGTAGGGTGTGTTGGAAATCAAGGGAAGTGGACCTTACATCATAATGATGGGGTGGTCCCATTTGGGAGGGGGGGTGATGACAGGGGTAGGCGACCAAGTGAAGTGGGCCACACATGCGTTTACAATCATGGCCAAGATACTGCTGGGTAGGTGGAGGGGGGGGGGGTGACTAAGGGAAGTGGGCCATACCTGCATTTAAGATGATAGGGGTGGTTCCCTTTGTAGTGATGATGATGACAGGTGTGTGTGACCAAGTGAAGTGAGCCACACTTGCTCTGATGAGGATGATATGACTGAGGGGATGGGGGGGGGGGGGGGGGGTT
>CM060318.1:72053216-72062219 GCA_030674155.1 Stramonita haemastoma
TGATGATGATAGAAGTGTGTGACCAAGAGAAGTGGGTCACACATGCTTTGATGATGATGATGATAGAAGTGTGTGACCAAGAGAAGTGGGTCACACATTCTTTGATGATGATGATGATGATGTTTAGAAGTGTGTGACCAAGAGAAGTGAGCCACACATGCATTGATGAGGATCATGGGCGTGGTTGCATTGATGATAATGATGATAGGGGTATGTGACCAATAGAAGTGGGCCACACTAGCATTGATGAGGATGATGACGACAGGGATGTGACCAAGTGATGTGGGCCACACATCCATTGATGATTTTTGGGGGGGAGTGGGCGATGAGTTAGTGATCAAGGGAAGTGGGCCATACCTGTATTGAAGATGATGATGGGGGTGGTTCCATGTGTGGTGGTGATGAAGATGACAGGGGTGTGTGACCAAGTGAAGTGAGCCACACTTGCATTGATGATGATATGACTTTGGGGGGGGGGGGGGGGGGTGAGTGGTGAAAAAGGGAAATGGGCCACACATGGGTTGATGATTATGATGATGGGGTGTGCAACCAACAAAAAGTGGGCCACACTTGTTCTAATAGTAATGATGATGACATGAGTGTGTGACCAAGTGAAGTGGGCCACACTTGCACTGATGACAATGATGATGGTGGTGATGGTGATGATGATGATTATGATGATGGGAAGTGATTGTATTGATGATGATGTTGATGATTGAAGTACGTGACCAAGAGAAGTGGGCCACACATGCATTGGTGATGGGTGGTGGTGGTGGTGGTGGTGATGTTTGGTGATGATGATGGGAGTGATTGTAGTGATGATGATGATGTTGATGATGAAGTACGTGACCAAGAAAAGTGGGCCACACATGCACTCATAATGATGATGGGGAAGGTTGCATTGATGATGATAATGATAATGATGATGATGATGATGATGATGGACGTGATTGCATTGTTGATGATGATGATAGGGGTGTGCGACCAAGCATTGATGAGGAGGATGGGGGTGGTTGCACTGATGATGATAATGATGATGATGATGATGATGATGATGATGATGATAGGGGTGTATAACCAAGAGAAGTGGGCCGCACAAGCATTCATAATGACCAAATATTACTGGGTAGGCGTTGGTTGGGGTGGGGGTAGGGGGGGTGACAAAGGCAAGTGGGACATACATGGATTGATGATGATGATGATGATGATGATGATGATGATAGGGGTGTGCGACCAATATAAGTGGGCACACTTGCCTTCATTATGATGATGATGATGATGACGACGACTGGAGTGTTTGACCAAGTGAAGTGGGCCACACATCCATTGATGATGATGATGATATTTCTGGAGGGGCAGGGGTGATCAAGAGGAAATGGGCCATATATGCTGATGATGATGATGATGTCATGTTATAAGAGATGTGTGACCTATAGAAGTTGGCTACACTTGGATTGACAATGATGATGATGATGATAAGGATGTTTGACCAATAGAACTTGGGCCACACTTGCATTGATGATGATGGTGATGATGATGATGATGGTGATGTGATGGTGATGATGATGATGATGGAAGTGATTGTATTGATGATGATGATTTTGATGATTGAGATATGTGACCAAGAGAAGTGGGCCACACATGCATTGATGATGTTGATGATGATGGTGATGATGATGATGATGATGATGATGATGATGATGATGATGATGATGATGATGATGATGATAGGGGTGTATGACCAAGTGAAGTGGGCCACACATGCATTGGTGATGACAACAATGATGATAAGGATATGTGACCAAGAGAAGTGGCCACACATGCATTGATGATGATGATGATGATGATGATGATGATGATAATGATGATGATGATGATGGGATATATGACCAAGAAAAGTGGGCACACTAGCGTGATGATGATGATGATGACTGGGGAGTGTGACCAAGTGAAGTTGGCCACACATGAATTCATGATGATGACCAAGATATTACTGGGGGGGTGGGGGGGGGGGGGGGGGGGGGGGGGTGAGTTGGTGATCAAGGGAAGTGGACCGCACATGCATTGATGATGATGATTATGATGGGGGTGTTTCCTTTGTGGTGGTGATCAAGATGACAGGGGTGTGTGACCAATGGAAGTGGGCCACAATTACATTGATGAGGATGTGATGATGATGACAGGGGTGTGTGACCAAGTGAAGTGGACCACACTTGACTTGATGATATTACTGGGGGCTGAGGGGGTGGGGGATGACCAAGGGAAATGGGCCATACATGGATCGAAGATGATGGGGATTTTTGCTTTGATGATGACGAGAATGATAATGATGATGACGATAGGAATGTTTGCATTGATAGTGGTGATGATGATGATGACAGGCGTGTGTAACCAATGGAAATGGGCCACATCTGCATTGTGGTGATCATTATATTAGGGGGTGGGGCAAAGACCAAGAGAGCAGGCCATACATGCATTGATGATGACAACAGTGAGGGGATGGTTCTATCTGTCATTGATGGTGATGATGGGGATGTGTGACCAATAAAAGAGGGCCACACTTGCACTGGTAGTGATGGTGATGATGACAGGGGTGTGTAACCAAAGGAAGTGGGCCACACTTTGCATTGATGATGATGATATTACTGGGGTGGGGGGGGGGGGGTTGACCAAGGAGAGTGGGCCATATATGGATTGATGATGATTGATGATGATGATGATAGGGTATATGACCAATATAAGTGGGCCACACTTGCATCAATAATGATGATGATGATGATGATGACAGGAGTGTGTCAACGAAGGAAAAGGACCACACCTGCATTGATAATGATGATGATATTACGGGATGGGGGCGGTGACCAAGGAAGCGGGCCATACATGCATTGATGATGATGATGATGATGATGATGATGATGATATGATTGTGCGACTAAGGGAATGGGACACACTTGCACTGATGGTGATGGTGATGATGATGATAATGAAGGTGGTAGGGTTGTGTGACCAGGGGAAGTGAGTCACACACTGATGGAGATGATTTAAATAATGACAGAGGTGTCTGACCAAGGGAAATGGGTCACATTTGCAATGATGGTGATGATGATGATATGGGTATGTCACCAAATGAATCAGACCACACTTGCATTGATGATTAGAATGATACTGATGATGATAGGGGTGTATTCATTTTCTATTTATCTTATTCTTTTAGATTGAGGATAATGGAATAAGCACTAATGTGCTTTAAAAAAAAAAAAATCCAGTCCCTAACAGTTGCTAACAACATTTTTGTCCATACCAAAGGCCTAAGAGGCTCTGATCTGTTTTACCTTTCCCTACAGGTAACCCACTACAGGGTAGCCAACCAGCTACTAACCCTTCCCTCTGTATCACCCTACTGGGTTACAGTAGCATACAGATGTGCACAGTGCACATGAACTGGGAAAGGGGTTCTCTCCCTTAACATAGGGATAGTGTTAAAGCCCAATTCATCTCATTACAAAGAAAGCCTGAAAATGTAAATGCTATGGCACATCTGTTCTACTAATTTTTCATCAGATGCATGAGTTGGTGTAAAATAATCTTCCACTAGTACAACTAGTGGAACATTAGTAAACAGGTCTGCCATCAAGAAAAACTCATGGCACTGCTACCCAAATCAAAAGCCATCTAAGGGTATGGGGTCGCACAGTATGTTTTACATTTTTAAAAGAAAAAAAACAACCCCTTCCCTTCACAAAAAAGCACACACCATATCATATACTATTTATAGCCCTACTGACCACGAAAGCCATATCAGGGCTGTCACTCATTCAGTTTTAGTGGCTCTAGTAACTTTCAAATTCTGGTTCAAAACCAACACCACCTAATACTTTCAAATATCTAACACTGTCCATCTGAAAAAAAAACAACCAAAATTAAATGACAATACCTAACTCACTTCATTCCGAAAGGCTAATAAACCAGAGTGTGCTGAGGACACCATTCATTATGCTTCATTTATCATCCCCAGAATTAAAAAAAAAAAATAAATATATAAAAAAGGATAAAAAATATATTAAAGTATAAAAAATATATAAAAAGTACCACTGCAGAATGGACATCATGTGCCCTCCAGTGGCTAAGTATCGCACACAAAATCTCACTAAGAGAACGGAAATAAGAATAGCACTTACTATTTGGTGTGTTTTCTACCTAATCACACACATATTCAAGCAAGTATCCTACTGTTATGCCAACCCAATCCAATGATGGTGCTTATAGCCCCGCCGACCACATAGGCCATATCAGGGCTATTGCCTCGTCACATTTTAAAACTCATATTAAAAGTGTGCAACTATGTACAGTTTAAAACGGAGGTATAAAACCAACTCAACCGTCCTTGCCTGTATCGACATCCCGGTCGACCATAAGGGTCAGCCCAGGACGGCCCTGCGTCGTGGGAAAACCCACATCGATCACACTTAAAACGAGATAAAACCAAAACCGGGTTCCTTAAAACAACCTTGTCCTTAGAGACCAACCATACCACTTTCGCTCATATCAGACGAAAAAGCCGGATTCTCTCAGGAAGTTAAAAATGGTATGCTTCTTTTAAAGCAGAGTGTATTGTTGACAACATGCCATGAAGATATACCACTGCATTTAAATTTTTTTTTTTTCTTTTGTATCAAGGATAATGGAATAAGCACTCATAAGCTTTTTTACATCCAGTCCTATGTGTATGCAGTTTTGTAAATTCATCTGTTCCCACCGGCACACAATGGCTTACTCTTACAAAAAGCGGGACAGGATTTCACATGTGCACAAGATTTCTGCGTGTGTTCGCACACAGGACCTTGGTTTATAATCTGATCCAAAGGACTTTTGGGAGAGTGGAGTCACCATTGATGTTAACTCCACGGGAAAAATCCCCTAAAAAATGAATTCATCCTGGGTCATCAAATTATGGATTTGCCTGTGGGATAGATTATTCCTTTGCCCTTGTGTGCACACACACACGCTCTCTCTCTCTCTCTCTTTTAACCCTGGGGGATGAACTCTGTTCAATAGCATATGGAAGACGTGTTTTGAATTTGCTCTAAGAAAATTTTCCTTTTTTCGTATTATTACACGTATATTGTTTTCAGAGAAATATGCCAATTTGCAGCCAACAGCATAGACTTACATGTGAAACATTTGTGACAGTTTTGTGGCATTTTATGGCAGAAAGGGCCAGAAAATCCGCATTGAAAAGGGTACGTAGCTTAAAATTTCCATTAAAAGTAAAGCCAAGTGATGCTGTTTTGCTATTTTTAGTGTCAGGACTCTTGCTGTGTGCTGGAGTTTCTCTAACATGTGTAATGAGTAAAGTATACACATGCATTTTGAATAAAAGACTTTCTGAATGGGTGGAAATCAATGAAAAAATCATAGAAGAGCAAGCAGGCTTTAGACAGGGATATAGCACAGTTGATCATATTTTTACTCTCTATGGGCTTGTGAAGAAAATATTTACAGAAGCATGCTAAGTTGTATGTTGCATTCATAGATTTCAGAAAAGCATTTGATTCTGTAGATAGGAAACGTACTATGGTTTATACTTCAGAAATCAGGAATTGAGGGGAAAATGTACAGGGCCATAAAGGGTATTTATTCATCTGTTACCGCGTGTGTATGGAATAGATGCTCTTACACAGATTACTTTGACTGTCCCAGAGGTGTTAAACAAGGTTGTTTGTTAAGTCCATTAATGTTTTCAATTTTTATAAACGAGCTAGCCATAGTAGTTGCACACTCGGGAAAACATGGAATACAAATGATCCCAGGTGCAGTCGAATTATTCCTGTTACTTTTCGCAGATGACGTCATTCTTTTGTCCAGCACACCTAAAGGACTGCAAAATCAACTGAACAAATTAAAAGCAGAAGCAGATTGTCTTTGTCTCCGCAGTAAATTCAGAAATAACAATGGTTATGGTATTTAGGATGGGAGGCCACTTGGGGAGTGAGGAGGAAAAATGGACTTATGGGGACCAAAAACAAAGTAACAATAACTACAAGTTCCTAGGAGTAACATTTTCAACAAAATTGTGCATTAATAATTAATAATTAATAAATTGGAATTTATATAGCGCTATATCTTGCAAAAAACAAATCAAAGCGCTTGCATTCAACCAATTCTTGCACATGCAGCCAACAACAATTTAGATTTTTAACAAAGTCAATACACACACACACACACAACACATAGAGGTTAAACACTTTGGCAGGGTGGTGGATAGTTCGGCTGTTGAGAGCAGGGGCAGAAGATGAAACAGGATAGGAAAGTCTTAGCTTTGAAACAAGTGTGTCTTGAGGCTGGATTTAAATGTGTCATTAGCTCTATGTTTGATGTGATGTGCCAAAAAGCCAAAAATGGAGTTATGCAAATTATCAAATCAATGAGACAATTAGCTTCTGCTGATTGTACTCTATTTTGGAAACTGTTTGATGCTCAAATAGAACCTGCCCTGACGTATGCACAGAAGTATGGGGTTTGGAAGATACTACTTAGATTGAAAAAGTGCACACTTTCGCGATGAAAAAGTTTTTTGTATCCCATTATATGCATCAAATACACTTATATATGGCGAAACGGGTAGACATCCATATGCATTAGAACCATAATGAAATGCGCTAAATACTGGTTAAAACTTATCAAGCATGCCTATGTCCAGAATAAACAGACAAGCATACGAGATGTTACTTATACAACACAATAATGATCAAGTAAACTGTGTAACTAAAGTAAAAGATCTTTTGACGATAAATGGATTTGGTATTGTTTGGCTATGCCAGGGGGTGGGTTATGAAGAAATGTTTGTTAGAGAATTGAAAGACTTATTTCATGTTTCCATCAAAACTGGCACGAAAAGTTAATGTTGAGTGAAAAATACCATTGGTATAGCTCATTTAAAGATGCGTTTGGTCCAGAACAATATTTGATATCGTTAACTAATAAGAGGCTTCGAAGCAATTTACTGAAATTTTGGCTGAGATTATGTGGTCTATTGAACTGTAGACAGTGGTATATTACAGAGGAGACAGACAACAATCCATGTCCAGCATGTGAGAGAAGAGAAGACGAATTGCACTTTTTGTTTATATGTCGAACTTATCAAGAAATTCGCCAAAAAGTTACTTTTTTGACAAACCCAACCAACAGGTCCACTCATCGTGTACAAAAAGTGTTAACCTCAGATAATATGTCCGAGATGATATCTTTAGCAATATATGTAACACAGGCTCTAGAAAAAACGCAAGCAGACTATGAACCAAACAGATTCTATAAGTAATAACTAAAAATATGTGTTGACATTTGTCTGGATTTCGAGTTGTTATTCATGTCTTCTTTTCTGTCCATCCATTATCAACATGACATTTATAATTAGCCCCCTTTGGACTGATGGGGCTTGTAGCTTTTGTCAAATAAAATTTGTTTCATTCGTTTGTTCATTTGTTCATTCTCTTTTAACCCTCTTTCTCTATTTCCTACATTGCCTGTTATCAGTCATACTGGCAAAATTCTGATCCTCATCAAATAGAATTAAAATCAAAGTGGAAGAAGAGTTCCCAGACTGCCAGGCAGGTTGAAGAACAAACAGTAGAACAACAGACACGATGTTTGTATGACAAATACTTTTAAAGAAAATCGGGAATGCTGAACTGAAAGCCTACGCTTGTTTCAGATTACAGCAAGGCATTGGACCGTTTCATACACAACCACTTGTTTCACAGGCCTGTCAGTTATGGGCTTCTACAGACATCAGATCTCCCTCTTAGCATCTCTCTACTAACAGCAGCAACATGGGCTTTTCCAGACATCGGATCTCACTCTTATCTCTTTACCAACAGCAGCAACAATGGGCTTTTCCAAACATTGGATCTCACTCTTATCTCTCTACCAAACACCAACATCAATGGGCTTTTCCAGACATTGGATCTCACTCTTTCCATCTCTCTACCAACAGCAACATCAATGGGCTTTTCAAGACATTGGATCTCACTCTTATCTCTCTACCAACACCAACATCAATGGGCTTTTCCAGACATTGGATCTCACTTAGAATCTCTCTACCAACACCAACATCAATGGGCTTTTCCAAACATTGGATCTCACTCTTAGAATCTCTCTACCAACACCAACATCAATGGGCTTTTTCCAGACATCGGATCTCACTCTTAGAATCTCTCTCTCTCTTTTTGTTTTTGTTATTGTTGTGTTATTGCTTGAAGTGGTGGATAGTGATTATATCATATTATTGTAAATTTGATCATTATCATTATAAATGATTTATTAGTTTGAAATTTTGGTTGGTTTGAGTGCAATGGATTGTATATCAAATTTTAGGATGTTTTGTTTCTGTTTTTATTTTATTTTATTTTTGGGGGTGTTTTTTTTAATATAAAGTATGAATGTAAAAGAATGGATGATATTGTAACCCGATATATTTTTTTTTCTCTACGACTTTTAAAAAAACAAAAAAAAACTCAAATGCATGTGCACGCAGGGAAAATATGCTTGTGTATATGTGTGTGTGCGCGCGGGGGGGGATATGAATGTGCTTGTGTATGTGTGTGCGCATGTGTGTGTGAGAGTGTATGCACACGTGTGTGAGAGAGTATAAAGCCGAGCGTATGCATGTGAGACGAGAGAGAGTGTGTGTGTGGGTGTCTGTGTGTGTGTATCTGTGTGTGGGGTAGCCTATGTGAGAGTCTTACATGCATTATTATTATCATTATTATTATTACTATTGTTATTATCATCTATTTCCTTTAGTTCCTTTTTAGATTATTTTGTTGTTATGAGTTGTAACAATGTTGCAGCTAGATATTTTTTTGGGGTGGGGTTTTTCTTGGTTGTACTCTGCTCGTTTGCTTGCTGCTTCATTTTTGTTTATTTTTATTTCTATAAGTGGTTTTGGGGGGGATCTTTTGGCTTTTGGTTTTTTTTTGTTTTTTTTTTTTTTTAACAGATAGA
>CM060318.1:72062319-72073045 GCA_030674155.1 Stramonita haemastoma
CAAGCTCCCCCCCCCCCCCCCCAACCCCCCCACCCCCCCCCCCCCCCCCCCCCCCCCCCCCCCCCCCCCCCCCCCCCCCCCCCGAACCAATTTACCAATGTACATGAGAACTATCTAAAATGCAACCACCCCCCGCCCCCCCCCCCAAAAAAAGTTCCCTGAACATTTTACTTGTTGGTTTTTCTGTAGTCACATTGAAGGACACAGTGAAGCTGTTGTAAGAGCCCATTACATGTCCATGAACTAGTGACCACAAAAATATTTTGGGGCTGAATGGATGAGTTCAGTAATTTTCTCACCTGCAGTTTGTCATAGAAGTTCCCCCTTAATGCTGGCAGGTGTTGACATCAGCGGCAGCAGCTATCTGATGACAGACTGATTCTATCACATAACAGTCAAATATCTTCATGATAAAGTGCACACCATCAGGAAGATAGACAGATAGAATGAAAACAGAAGAAGACAGAAATGCAAATACAAACAATACAGAGACAGGCAGGCAGAATAGATAATACACAAATACATCGCATAAACAAATACTAACATGGACGCACAATGTCACAAAAAATGATAAGACAAAAAGAGGAATGCATCATATAAACAAGTACTAACATACACACACAATGTCACAAAGAATGATAGACAAGAAGACAAATGCATCACATAAACAAATACTGACACACACCTCACAAAGATTATAACTAAAATACCAAATATTACCAAGAGTCCTGATGTTTCTTTAGTGACCGCTGTCTGAGGCAGGAGCTGAACTTGACCACTGCTGGTCAGGCTTCCATGAAACCTGGTAAAAACACATAGACATAATTCAATTAAAAATAACATTTAAAAAAATCATGAACAGTAAGTGACAAAAGATACATGCAGTAAATGTATGAATAACTAACACAGACAGGTCATTTCTCTCACAATACAAACATAACCACAGCTGACTGCACTTACACAGTATTTGGTCAAACATGTGTCTATCACAAAAAAGACAACTAACACAAAACAAGTAACACAACCCAAAATGACAAAGAAAATGCAGAGACAAACGATATTTGTAACAGTGACAACAAAAAATAAAATTGGACAAGAAAATCAACACAGACTGGACATAAGAGACAAAAATAAAAATATAGAAGTATGTAGAACTATACCTTGTTAACAGACTTCAGTTCTTGATCAGTCTTGTTACATGTACTGTCCTTGCCACTCCACTCCAGCCCCAGAGACTCTGAAAACAGTAAGCCATCATCAGTCATACTGAACAATATTCATCATCAGTCATACTGACAATCCTAAACGTTTCATTAAAATATACATTGGATTCAGTTAATTATTCCACATTAAGTAGCCAAATACAAATAAAATCTATAATTTTCTCACCTGAACTGTTGTACTACCATGGGATCTGTTGGCTCCCCTCTATGTAGGCAGCTGTGATGTTGTCGGCCCATACACCTGGACAGGAGCTCTGTTGACAGACTGATTCTATCACATGGCAGCAAAACACTTTCACATGAATTGCAGACCTGCAGAGACTCAGACGGACAGAAAAGGGAAAAAAACAGACAAACTTGGTGCCACAGAAAGACCAACAGGACAGACAGACAGAGAAAGGCAGGTAGAGTGGATGACAGACATAGAAACAATGACTTGATAAAATCAAAGGCATACATTCAGTCACATACAGAGAAGTATTACCAAATATCCTTCACTTTCTTTGGTGACCAAGACAATGGACTTGACAATTTCTGGAGAGTTTTACACGGTACCTGCCCCAACAGATGTCCTCCACAAATATAACAGCCTAACACAAATTATCAGCTATACAAGTCAGCAATAATGCACAAAAAAACACAAATGGCAACTAAAGGCAAAAAAAATTAAATAAGAAAATCAATTAAGACTGAAAATGCAGGTCAAACAGAAAAAGACAAAATGTGAACAAAAAAGCTTACTTATTCAGAAATTTACCTATGTTGAGGCACTGCAAGTTGTGGTGACACTACTGCAACACACTGTCCTCAGCACTGGATTCCAGCTCTGTAAGCAATAAATCATCATGAGGTATACTGTCAATCCTAAAAGTTTTATTTGCATTCACATTACATCCAATAACATATATCACTTAAATTGGCCAAGTCAAAGTCTAACCAGCATCTGCATTATGTTCAAGAACATGCATCACTAATAGGGGCAAAACCAAAGTTTAACTAACATCTACATTACATTCAATAACACACATTCAACACACAAGTGGCAAAGTCAGTTTAACTATCATCCACATCACAGTCAAAGTGGCAAAGTTACAAATGAAATCTATAATTTTCTCACCTGGACTCAGTGGTCCATTCACGAAGCCTGGTTTACCCCATGCAGACAGGTGTGCCATCAGGTCCATGCACTTTGACAGCAGCTCTGTCAACAGTCTGATTCTATTACCTAACAGTGAAGCATTTTCAACATGAAATGCAGGACCTCAGAAAGCCCCAGACTGACATAAGAACACAGACAAGCAAGATATTCACAGACAAAACATAGGGAATGGCCGGCTATACACATGACAGACATGTGGACAAACACATAATGCACACACTGGCATACATTTATATACATCAAGTCTCAATGGCATAACCATTACCCTTGTAACTTATCTGGTGGAGTTGGCATGATTACAGCGAGCCAGCTGGTAGGCCTTTCATGGTACCTGTAAAACAGATGTACTCAAAGTTAGAGACAGCATTAAAAAGTACAACACAACATGCTAATGGAGTAGTACAATTACTGTACTCACAGTTAAAACAAACATGAAACAGAATGTACCAAAATGAGTTAATAAAACAGTGATACACTTGAACTCACAAGTAAAAAATAGCGTATAACAAAATGCATTAAACTTACCAAGAAATATATATCTACATATGTCTAACAAAGGGGAAAAGAAATAACACAGAAAAAAAATCAGTCATTATGAAACAGAATTTTTTAAAACCCAAATGCAAAAAAACACACACACAGTAACAAGGCAGAAGTATACCTCTGTGAAGACAGGCTGCAGCTTGAGATGACTGTTCCTTGGCACTTGTTTCCAGCACTAAAGATCCTGAAAGCAGTAAATCATCAGTCACACTGAAAATGGTAAAAGTTTCATAAGCACAAATTATACATTCACATGGTCACAATACTTTCAGACTGATGAAGTTAATAACACTTTAACCAAAATCTTTCGCCCAAAAAGATAGTGCCATGAACTCATCTGATAAATCACAAAAATACAATGCATACAAAAGCACTCTCTAATATGCAATTTTATTTTATCAATATTAACCATTCAACAAACACTGATGGAGACAGTTGTAGATCATGTGCTCAGGATCTCAAAACCACTAATGAACCTGAAGAAAAAAAAATCCCACTTTTCAGACTGCATAGTTATTTTATTCAAAACATTTAAAGTGACAGAGGACTCCTTTTCTTACCTGTCTTTGGTTCTACTTCATGCTGGTAGGCATGCTGTTAGTGCTGTGTTCTCCTTGATAGTAGTTTTTCTGTTAACAAACAGATTTTTCCACATTGCATTAAACATTTTCTAAATCAAATACATGCCCCCCTCTCCAGAAAAGACAAAAACGGCAAAAAACAAAAATGGAAGATAAAAGACAAATGCCAGGCGAAAGATAGAAATCGCAGACAACAAACAGACATGCCAGATAACAGACAGACAGAAATGGCAGACAATAAACAGAAATGGCAGATAACAGACAGACAGAAATGGCAGATAAAAGACAGGCACAAATGCAAACAATCCTGCAGTGAAAGAAAAACAAAACAGAGAAAGGGGGACAGAATAAAAACAACCTGAAAACAACAGTATTTAAATATCTTACAGATATGATATAAAGATCAGACAAGGCAGAAGGATTAAAAAAAAAAAAAAAGGATTAATGTGTACCTTATAGCTGAAGTGATGAAGAAGGCTTCTGATGGTGGTAGGCCTGTCTGAAACTGTCCAAACCTCATCTTATTCCTGGTAAAAGACATCATCATTAAATAAAAAAAACAAAAAAAACACACCACATATATAAGCTGCTGATCTGGTTTTCAAGCCAGAAATGTCAGCACTTCTGTGAAAGGCTGAATACAGACCAGCCTGGAAAACAATAAAACTGTTGCCTGCTGTATACAATGCTCATGTCCCTCTGGATAACCATCTTGGTCAAGGGACTGATGGTGATGATGGAATGATGATGACCATCTTGGCTAGGGGACTATGATGATGATGATGATGATGATGATGATGATGATGATGATGACCATCTTGGTCATGGGACTATGATGATGATGATGATGATGGCCCCCTTGGCTAAGGGACTATGATGATGATAACCATCCTGGTCAATGGACCGATGATGTCGACGATGATTATGATGACAATGGTGATGTTTTCAATCTCCTGCAAGATTTTCCTCCCCGTTTTTTAAATTTATTTATTCTGTGGTTTGCAGTTGGTTTGATGATTTGGGTTTTGGGTGGAAGTGGAGGGTTGTTCTTTTAGTTGCAAGTTTTCTTCTTTTTTTTATTTATTTTATTTATTTATTTTTTTTTATTTTTTATTATGGAGCGTTTCTTGAAGGGGATTTTTCCTTTATTGGTTTGGAATTTTTGGTGGGTTTGTTGTAGTTTTTAAAATTTTTTTTAGGGTTACTTGTTTCATTTTATTTCAGTTTATTATGTTTAGTTCAGTCTATGTTTGGTTTTCTTTTTTTCTCCATTTCATTTTAATAGGATTTTTTAAATTTGTTTTTTTGTTTAGTTCATCTCACAGGATTATGGTTTCATCATCTGCCGGGCACCAGTCCAGCTGTTCTCACATCACTCATTCCAAACTTACCACACAACAGCTGTCTCCAGGCAAATCCCACTGTCCTCAAAGCCTGAAGTTGACCAGGAGATTCATTTAAATGCTGGACAAGAACACAGCCAACAGCCAGGGGAGTTCTTTTAGTGCCTCTTTCTCCCCCCTTTTTTTCCATGTTAGTTTTTTAGATTTTTTGTTTGTTTCGGTTGTTTTGTTTTTGCTTTTTCATGTTTTAAAGTGGCTTTTGGAGTCTTGCATGAGTGCTCCATTTGTTTAGGTTTTTGTTTTAATTTTCAGTTCTGCTCCCCCTTTTTAATTTATTGTTTGGTTAATTTCCATTTTTAATTAATACAGTTTCATTTTTATTTCGTCTGTCTTTTGCAATGCACTGCCTTGCATTGCACTCCATTCATTTTGTCTTTTACTTAACTTTGTGTAGACCAACTCACAAATATAAAAAAGATTATGTTGTCTCTGCTGTAACTGCCTTGAAAGACCTGAAAATTTGCAATCTTAAACATTAGCTGTACAAGCATTACATTAATAGTATCACAATTCAACAGTCCAAGACCAGCATACCTTCTGGTCCCAGACACCAAGTCAACAAGCCCTTCAAGTCTTTGCCAAAGTATTTTTGTTTTATCATCCCTTCTCCATACCTGAACAGAGATCCTAGGAAAGATGTCCTGAACTCCACAGGACTAGTGCTGACACCTTCATCCATGTGGTGACAAGGTCCACCACAGCCAGCCATTGTCTGTTAACAGATAAACATGTGTGTCACTAACATGGCACTGTGAAAGCAGAGAGGAGAGAGAGAGAGAGAGAGAGAGAGAGAGAGAGAGAGAGAGGAGAGAGAGAGAGAGAGAGAGAGAGTGTGTGTGTGTGTGTGTGTGTGTGTGTGTGTGTGTGTGTGTGTGTGTGTGTGTGTGTGTGTGACTGTGTGTGTGTGACTGTGTGTGTGTGTGTGTGTGTGTGTGTGTGTGTGTGAGTGTGTTCCTGTGCATACTAGTATTTCATGTTAAAATAACATTTTTTGCTGGTTATTAACTTTGCATCTTGAGTAATAAACCCTTTTTTTTGGAAGGGGGGGGGGCTGATGAATTACAATAAAAACTTACATATTAAAAGTATGCACACTGGCTCATAGTTAACACCTTTTTCTCCTATAATGGGTCAAAGAAAACACTGGCTGCTATACTGTGTATGCATTCTGCATCACGCTGAAGTGAACAATGGGTGTGATACTTTGCATACATTTTGTAGTGCAACAATTATGGCTCTGTTGGGACTGAGCTGCTTAACAAGTCAAATGGGCGCTCTTTATTTTCCATCACCAAGTTTTAACACATAAAGAAATATAACTCAACGAAAGTTAAGGGACACGATAAAAAAAAAGCCTGAAATCTGAAACCCAAATCTTGTAAATGCATGTCGGCCAAACTGAAATACAATGCTTACTTCCACTGTCATGTGACCCTGTGAGGAGTGTGAGGTTTTGAAATACTTTACCATGAAAAAAGGCAATTGAAAATAAATACCTTGTGATAGTATGTGTGCAGATCCTTCCATCTGAGAATTTAAAAACTGGAGACTATCGCCTAACCACTAAAATTCACAAATTACTCGTCATCCAGCGTCAAACCAAACATTGAACGCATGCTCACCTGCTAAGAGCGCGCCATGTTGCGTGGGGAAGAAGGATAACTCTGAGTGTTTTCTAATTATTGGGACAAGGCTAATCAACAAGGGGTAGGGCCAAGTTTTATACAAGAGTTTTTGTTTTGTTTTGTTTTTATTTTCGTTTTTTTGTGGGTTTTTTGGTTTTTTTTTGCTTGAATGTTGCAACAGAATGCGAGCCAGCTGTGGTTTTTTGTTGGGTTTGGGTTTACTTTTTTGTTGTTGTTGGGTTTTTTTTGTTTTTGTTTTTGGTTTTTTTTTTGGGGGGGGGCAACACCCTCTCTCACAAAACTAAAGGTAGGGGGGAGGGGAGGGAGTATGGACATGGTAGAGATAGTGAGTGGGAGGGGAGGAGAGGGGCAAGAAACAAGGAGTGAAATAGCTCGGATAGGGGTGGGAGGCAGGAGGGACAGATTAGCTTGGTGTCCTTAGAGTCTGCCAATACAATCTCTGTTGCCAGTTGGTTCCAGTGAGTCATTGTGCGAGGAAGAAGCAGCACCTATACTATTCTGTTGTGCTGTCTGGAATTATGCAGTCATGGGCCTATGTCTACTCATTACTCACTCGTCCCTCAGCACTGACACCGGTAGGCTACTAAAAGGAGAGAAGAGATGATGATGGGGTGGGGGAGGAGGGCGGGCAAGTACATCAGCCATGGGTGACTAGTAGATAAGTGATCCCTGTCCTTTCCCACGACGAGAAATGCACATCTATCTTTCATCAGAAACTGCCTGGAAATATTTCCTACCTAGACTATATCGGTCATACAGTTCAGCCGACCACAATTATTAGCCTATAGCCTTGTTCATTTTGAGTTTACACGTCTACAGTTCGGGAGCTGTTACGGCCCCCCCCCCATCGACTTTTTGCTTAATCTTAACACATCAACATCAACACGAATCAATATGAAAAACTAAAAACAGACTAAAGGAAAAGGTAAACGTGTCCCATAACCTAGGCGGGTCGTAGGGGAGCGAGGCATCACAGACCTCAGCTTCTCTAGAGGCCAGCATATTGAGGGCGGCGCCCATCTCCTCTCCCTCGCTGCTTTACCTTCCCTGACACTAAAGAGGCCAGGTACCCATTTACAGCTGGGTGAACTGGGGGACTGTACTGAAGCCAAGGCGCGCAAACAGACTACTCAGTGTAAATAATAAATTTAATTCTCTACTTTGTTAATTTTTTTTTGGCTTTGTCCACTTGTTCTTTTGCACTTAGTGCAAATGTTGCGTTGTTAGGGTTAGTAGCAGGGATGTCATTTACAAAATTAATGGCCCCCGACAAGTCGCCAAAAAATATGTTGAAATTGTCGAAAAGTCAATACAAGTACAAGTAAAAGATGTTGGCCAGCTGATTAAATATCAATATCCAAACTGGCAGGCGTGTTGTTCTTTGTTGTTGTTGTTTGTTTGGTAGGTTTGTTTTTTTTAAACAGGCACAGGCATTTAACCAGAAGATCTTGTGCACACATTAATATCTGCTCCGCTTTCCGTAACAATAGGCCATTGTGTCCCGTGGAACGGATGACAAAGTTTACAAAACTGCACCCCACACGGGGACTGGATTAAAAAAGCACATGAGTGTTTATTTTAATTATACTCGAAATATAAAAAAATGTTATTGTTGTGCTTCCCCACCCAGCTGAGTACTGAGGGGGAGGGGAGGGAATTACCCAGAATGTGGACTCTGACTCACTCATCCCACCTGAGAATCACTGTGATTGATGGGAGTATGACTGTTTTTGAGTACCGCACCACATGGGCAGCCATACTTTGACTTCAGAGGACATTTTCTCCTTTAAAAGAAGAGCGCATGTTGTTATGTTAAGAGCTTGCCGTGGCTGAAGGCAATCTTAACACAACATTTTACAGCATGGCACCATTGTAGTGTAGACCTTGGCAATTAGCTGACATCAATAACTCATTAACTGGCACAGATTTTGGCCTGGACCAAAAAAATAAATAAGTGAAGTAAATAAACCAGTTGTTTGTGCAAAGGATTTTTTTTTTCTCTTCTTTGCTTTAACCTGTCAGATGTGTCTGAGAAAAATAATGGTATGTCCTTTCCAGCCCCTCTCATGGGCCATACAGCTTGGTTTGCAGGATTATCTCTGTGGGCCACACAGTCTTCCTCAGAGCGCTGTATAGGCTGCAGAGGACACCCACTCTCAACTTAAGGAGAAGACTCAGTTTATCCAAAATCCACCGAAGCATTTTTTTGGAGGGGGGGTGGGGGGGGGATCCGGGAGTAAAGTTCCTGCCGCTGCCTAACCCTGTCCTGCCGCGCAGTAGAAAAACAAAGGAATTAATCTTATCCACAATGAACAATATTGGCATCATTGGCCTGAAGTTATCGACCTGGGTCTTGTTTGGAACAACGACATTATAGTGTATTCGATGCTCATGTACACAACACACACACACACACACACACACACAACACACACAACAACACACACACACACACGCACGCACGCACGGCACGCACGCACGCATGCGTGCACACACATACATGCACACTGATACACGTGCGCGGTGCGCGCATGTACGCTTGCACTCATGTACACACACACACACACAACACACACACACACACACACACACACACACAACACAACACACACACACACTTTTTGGACAGTCATGACCTGAGCACCCAAGTTTTTTCCTCCATACAAATCTGTCTCTTACTTCAGATGACTGCCTACTTCCCTTTCATTTCCTACAGTCTCCAAGAAAGAAAGGGGGGGGGGGGGGAGGGGGAGGAGACAAAAGCTGAGAAAAGTTGAGCAGCACAGCTGTAAACAGCACTGCCTCGAAGAGCAAACCCGAAGGGAGGAGAGCGCTGTTTAGGTCACAAAGTTCATGGTCATAGCAAAAGGTCAGTCAGGTCCCCAAAATGCCGACTTGGAGAGACACACTGCAGGCAGCGCAGCCAAACGCGCGCGCGCGCACAGAGAGAGAGAGGGGAGAGAGAGAGAGGGCAAGGCAAGGCAAGGCAAGGCAAAGTATTTTATTCGAGGATAATAGATAAGCACTCGTGTGCTTTTTTTACATCCAGTCCCCGCCCTTTTCAGGGATACATCAAGTTGAAAAGAAACTAAACAATAAAGAATAAGAAAGGAGAGAATAACGTGCACCCTCTCTCTCTCTCTCTCTCTCTCTCTCTCTCTCTCTCTCTAGTGTTGCACTCTTACTCTCACAGCCACAAGCATGTGCACACACAAAACATGTGAAACCACCACTGAAGATTCAAACATAATTATATTCAACCAAAAACCAACAATTGTTAAACGATCACAATCATGACACACACTCACATTGGTTTATAATGATAAAAATCTATTTATTGTATCTATCTATCTATCCCTTAGTCTGGCGACCGCCGGGGCACCTCCCAAGACTTGACAACCGTTCCCTCTCTTCCTCTGTCTGTTCTGCCTTTCTCAGGGTTTTGTTGAGTTCTAGGCCTGTCCATTCGCTGATGTTGTCCTCCCATCTCTTCCTTGGTCTGCCTCTTTCTATTTTCTCCTTGGACAGTGCCTTGCAGTTTTTGTGTTTGCAAGTCCGTTTGATCTCATGACATCCCCATACTATTTAAGTTTATAATAATTATAATAACAAATGGAATTCATATTGGCTATATTTGCAAAAAACAAACCAAATCGCTTGCATTCAACGAATACTTGAATGTGCAAACCAATGACAACTGAGAGTTTTACAAATCCAAATGTACACACACACACACACACACACACACACCACACAACACACACACACACACACACACACACACGCACCACACACACACACACACACACACACACACACACGCACGCACGCACGCGACGCACGCCGACGCACACACACACCACACACACACACAAAGTACGAATGCAGTAGAGCATTTATGTACATATAAAAACCGGTTGGGCCTTTTGGATGAAAAGGCCCTTCCTTGCCATAGGAACGGATAACAATTAAAAAAAAATATGCACATTGATGCTGTTTTAAAACATCATCCCTGAAGCTGAAATGCCGCTACCTGAATGAAAGCTGAATATCACACACTCAAAGTGTTACCATTGGTGAACCTCGAAGCTTTTGCCCAGGAATGCAAAAAAAACAAAAAAACCCACATGGACACTTTATTACCTCACTGGTAAAATCCCTGTGTGAAACA
>CM060318.1:72073145-72113145 GCA_030674155.1 Stramonita haemastoma
AAATAAAAAAGAAATATTAAATGTTGAATGGTTTGTGTCTTTTATTTGGTCTTTTTTAATGTTTCTCTCTCTCTTTCTGTCTGTCTGTCTGAGACTGTCTGTCTGTGTCTCTCTCCCTTTATTTATTTATTTACTCTTTTATTTATTTACTCTTTTATATCGAGGATAACAGAATAAGCAATCATGTGCTTTTTTTCATCCGGTCCCCGTGTGTATGCAGTTTTTGTAAATATTGTCATCTGTTCCCACCGGCACACGATGGCCTACTCTTACGAAAAGCGGAACAGGATTTAACGTGTGTGCGCAAGATGTTCTGCGTGCGTTCGCACACAGGGCCTCGGTTTTAAAGTCTCATCCGAAGTGAAAGCAGTATAACGCAACAGAACAAGACTGCAACTTGAAGACTGAAAGGATTGTAACAGGCGAAAATTGCATTTTTGCATAGTTAGTTGACTGGATCATACACACTGAAATATATGTATGTATGTAGGTGCACACACACACGCATTACACACACCACTCACACTCATATATGCACACACTCATACACAGGCAAGCACTACACGCATGCACACACACACACACACACACACACACACACACGCACACATGAATGATACATACACACAGAAAATTCATACCTTTTTTGTTTTATTTTAGCTTTTACAAACATCATCTTGTTCAAAACAAGGCATCAGTCTTTTTGTAAAATCAGATTTGATCACAGAGAAGAATCACAGACACTTTCAAAAATATCATAAAACCATTGTAAGCCAGTGTCTTCCTGTATCTGTACTGGGCTAACAAAAAACCCCAAACAAACTAACAAAAAAAGAGAAATCTCTTGCTACATGTTCATTTCTTCAAGAAAGGGACTGGAGTATGTAAAAATTCATAAATAAATAATACATCGTGAACACCAACCCCCCCCCCCCCCCCTCCTCCCCACTCTGTAATACTAATGGCAAAAGGAACTAGTTATGAACACAAAAAGTTACTGGAATGCATACACCAGATTTCTGAATGAAATCACAACTAAGCAGTGATGTCTTTTGAATTAATTCTTGAGAGCTCTCTCTCTCTTCAACACCAGCCACACACCCCCTTTCTGCTTCCCCTCCTCCTGCCCATTCTCTGCACACACATCCCCCCTCCCCCATGCAGGTATGCGCAATCCTCCCATAACTCTCCCCCCCCCCCCCCCCCAAAAAAAGAAAGAAAGAAAAAACAGAACGAAATTTGCCTTTCTAGTTAACAGTTGCCTTTCTAGTTAATATCAAACATGACCATTGCCAAAGTCGGAATGCAGCTACCTTAAAGGTCGGTAAAATCAGTTACATACACAAAATCTCACCATTGATGAGCCTTGGAGCTCCAGCAGAGAAATAATAATATTTTTTTAATACACCCAAAAACCCCCAAACAAAACCAACCATGACCATGGCTTTCATAGATGATGAAAAGATAACAACAATAATATAAAATGCTGTAAGTAGTTAAGGTAGAACAATATCACATCTTGGAAAGGGGTTTGCAGATACATGAAATGAACAAAACCGTCACCGTCGTAACAAACAGCACCGAAGGCTATGCACCATGGAAAACACAGTCATGCCACAAAAATGTCCACACCACAATTCAGACTGATATCAGTATTATAAAAAAAAATTTCTTTCACACACACACACACTCTCTCTCTCTCTATATATATATTATTATTTAGCGCATGTAAAAGAAACCACAGCAAAGGGAGGGTTGTCCTAGCAAAATTCTGTAGAAAAAAGCCACTTTGATGAGGAAACAAATACAGTTGCAGACAGGAAAAAGAAAAAAAATGGGTAGGCGCTGCACTTGTGGCAACGCACTCTTCCTGGGGAGAGCAGCCCAAATTTCACACAGAGAAATCTGTTGTGACATGAAGTAATTATAAAAAAATAAGTAAATAGATAAATAAAATAAAATAAATAAATAGGGGTGGTTCTATTTGTGATGTTGATGACGATCGGGTCGTGTGACCAAGTGAGGTAAAGTGAACCACACTCCCATTGATGATATATTACTGGTGGTTGGGGGGGGGGGGGGGGGGGGGGTGACCAAGGGAAGTGGACCATACATGCATTAATGATGATGATGGGGATGTTTGCATTGATGATGACGATGACGATGATGACGACAATGATGATGATAGGGATGTGCGACCAATAGAAGTCGGCTACACATGCACTGATGACGATGATGATTATGATATTATGTAAACAAGGGAAATGGACCATTCATACATGATGATAATGATGTTGATAGGGGTGTTTGCACTATTGATGAGGAGGAGGAGGAGGCTGTGTGACCAAGGGAAGTGGGCCACACTTGCACTGATGAGGATGATGATATAACTCGGGGGGGGGGGGGGGGGGGGGGGGGGGGGGGGGTCGACAAAGAGAATTAGGCCATACATGGATTAATGATGATGATGATGGTTCAGTGGTTGCATTGATGATGATGCTTGTGGGAGTGGTTGCATTGATGATGATGATGATGATGATGATGATGATGATAGGGGTGTGCAACCAATATAAGTGGGCCACACAAGCATTTATGATAATGATGATGATGATGATAATGATGATGATGATGATGATGATGATGACAGGGAGTGTTTGACCAAGTGAAGTAGGCCACACACATTGATGATAGGTTGTTTTTTTTTTAGGGGGGTGGGGGGTGAGCAAGTGAAGTGGGCCACACATGCATTCATGATACCAACCAAGACATTACTGGGTGGGTGAGGGGAGGGGGGATGAGTTGGCGATCAAGGGAAGTGGGCCACACATGCATTGAAGATAATGATGGGGGTGTTTCCCTTTGTAGTGGTGATGATGATGAGCTACACTTGCATTGATGATGATGATATGACCTGGGGGGGAGGGGGGAGTGGTGACAAAGGGAAATGGGCCATACATGGATTGATGATGATGATGATGATGATGATGGTTGGATTGGTTGCATTATTGATGATGGGAGTGGTTGCATTGATGATGATGATGATGATGATGATGATGATGATGATGATGATGATGATGACGATGATAGGGGTATGTGACCAAGAGAAGTGGGCCACACTTGTAGCAATAATGATGATGATGATGATGATAATGATGATAGAGGTATATGACCAAGAGAAGTGGGCCACACATCCATTTATAATGATGATTGGGGTGGTTGCATTGATGATGATGATGATGATGATGATGATGATGATGATATGGATATGTGACCAAGAGAAGTGGGCCACACTAACATTGATGAGTATGATGATGACAGGGGTGTATGACCAAGTGAAGTGGGCCACACTAGCATTGATGATCATGACCAAGACATTACTGGGTGGGCAGGGGGGGGGGGGATGTAGGGTGTGTTGGAAATCAAGGGAAGTGGACCTTACATCATAATGATGGGGTGGTCCCATTTGGGAGGGGGGGTGGGGGTGATGACAGGGGTAGGCGACCAAGTGAAGTGGGCCACACATGCGTTTACAATCATGGCCAAGATACTGCTGGGGGGGGGGGGGGGGGGGGGGGGGGGGGAGTGGGCCATACCTGCATTTAAGATGATAGGGGTGGTTCCCTTTGTAGTGATGATGATGACAGGTGTGTGTGACCAAGTGAAGTGAGCCACACTTGCTTTGATGAGGATGATATGTCTGGGGGAATGGGGGGTGGGGGTGGGGGGTGACAAAGGGAAGTGGGCCATACATGCATTGATGATGATGATGATGATGATGGGGATGTCTGCATTGATGATGATGATGATGATGATAGGGCTGTGCGACCAACAGAAGTGGGCCACACATCTATTGATGATGATGATGATGATGATGATGATGGGGATGTCTGCATTGATGATGATGATGATGATGATGATATTGGGGGGGGGGGGGGGGGGTAAGCAAATGAAGAGGGCCACACTTGCATTGATGATGAAGATAATGATGATGATGGTGGTGGTGGTGATGGGAGTGGTTGCATTGATGTTGATGATGATGATGATGATGAAAATGTTGATGATTGAGGTATGTGCCAAGAGAAGTGGGCCACACTAACACTGATGATGATGATGATGATGATGATGATGATGATGATGACAGGGGTGTATGACCAAGTGAAGTGAGCCACACTTGCTTTGATGAGGATGGTAATATTACTGGGGGGGGGGGGGGGGGGGAACAAAGGGAAGCGGGCCATACATGGATTGATCATGATGATGATGATGGTGTGATGAAAATGATGATGATAGGGGTGTGCAACCAACAGAAGTGGGCCACACATCCATTGTTGATGATGATGATGATGATGATGATGATGGTGGTAGTGGTGGTGGTGGTGATGGGAGTGGTTGTGTTGATGTTGTTGATGATAATGTTTATGATTGAGGTATGTGACCAAGTGAAGTGGGCCACACAAGCATTGATGAGGATGAGGATGATGACAGGGGAGTGTGACCAAGTGAAGTTAGTCACACTTGGCTTGTTGAGCATGATATGACTTGGGGGGAGGGTAAACAAAAGATATGGGCTATACATGGGCTGATGATGATGATGTCGATGATAATGATGATAATAATGATAAAATGGGTGTGTGACCAAGTGGCCACACCTGCACTGATGATAATGGTGATGGTGATAATGATGATGGGAGTGATTGTATTGATGATGATTATGATGTTGATGATTGAGGTACGTGACCAAGAGAAGTGGGCCACACTAACATTGATGAGGATGATGGGGATGGTTGCATTGAGGATGGTGATGATGATGATGATGATGTTGGGGGTAGTTGCATTGGTGATGATGATGATGATGATGATGATAGTGTGTGACCAAGAGAAGTGGGTCATACATGCTTTGATGGTGATGATGATAGTGTGTGACCAAGAGAAGTGGGTCATACATGCTTTGATGATGATGATGATGATGATGATGATGATGATGATGATGATAGTGTGTGACCAAGAGAAGTGGGTCATACATGCTTTGATGATGATGATGATGATAGTGTGTGACCAAGAGAAGTGGGTCATACATGCTTTGATGATGATGATGATGATGATGATGATGATGATGATGATAGTGTGACCAAGAGAAGTGGGTCATACATGCTTTGATGATGATGATGATATTGTGTGACCAAGAGAAGTGGGTCATACATGCTTTGATGATGATGATGATGATGATGATGATAGTGTGTGACCAAGAGAAGTGGGTCATACACGCTTTGAAGATGATGATGATGATGATGATGGGTGTGTGACCAAGAGAAGTGGGTCACACACGCTTTGATGATGATGATGATGATGATGATGATAATGATGATGATGATAGAAGTGTGTGACCAAGAGAAGTGGGTCACACATGCTTTGATGATGATGATGATGATGATGATGATAATGATGATGATAGAAGTGTGTGACCAAGAGAAGTGGGTCACACATGCTTTGATGATGATGATGATGATGATGATGATAATGATGATGATAGAAGTGTGTGACCAAGAGAAGTGGGTCACACATGCTTTGATGATGATGATGATAGAAGTGTGTGACCAAGAGAAGTGGGTCACACATTCTTTGATGATGATGATGATGATGATGATGATAGAAGTGTGTGACCAAGAGAAGTGAGCCACACATGCATTGATGAGGATCATGGGCGTGGTTGCATTGATGATAATGATGATAGGGGTATGTGACCAATAGAAGTGGGCCACACTAGCATTGATGAGGATGATGACGACAGGGATGTGACCAAGTGATGTGGGCCACACATCCATTGATGATTTTTGGGGGGGAGTGGGCGATGAGTTAGTGATCAAGGGAAGTGGGCCATACCTGTATTGAAGATGATGATGGGGGTGGTTCCATGTGTGGTGGTGATGAAGATGACAGGGGTGTGTGACCAAGTGAAGTGAGCCACACTTGCATTGATGATGATATGACTTGGGGGGGGGGGGGGGGGGGGTGAGTGGTGACAAAGGGAAATGGGCCACACATGGGTTGATGATTATGATGATGGGGTGTGCAACCAACAAAAGTGGGCCACACTTGTTCTAATAGTAATGATGATGACATGAGTGTGTGACCAAGTGAAGTGGGCCACACTTGCACTGATGACGATGATGGTGGTGGTGATAGTGATGATGATGATTATGATGATGGGAGTGATTGTATTGATGATGATGTCGATGATTGAAGTACGTGACCAAGAGAAGTGGGCCACACATGCATTGGTGATGGTGGTGGTGGTGGTGGTGGTGATGATGATGATGATGATGATGATGATGATGATGATGACGATGACGATGATGGGAGTGATTGTAGTGATGATGATGATGTTGATGACTGAAGTACGTGACCAAGAAAAGTGGGCCACACATGCACTCATAATGATGATGGGGAAGGTTGCATTGATGATGATAATGATAATGATGATGATGATGATGATGATGATGATGAACGTGATTGCATTGTTGATGATGATGATAGGGGTGTGCGACCAAGCATTGATGAGGAGGATGGGGGTGGTTGCACTGATGATGATAATGATGATGATGATGATAGGGGTGTATAACAAAGTGAAGTGGGCCACACAAGCATTAGTGAGGAGGATGGGGGTGGTTGCATTGATGATGATGATGATGATGATGATGATGATGATGATGATGATGATAATGATAGGGGTGTATAACCAAGTGAAGTGGGCCACACAAGCATTCATAATGACCAAAATATTACTGGGTAGGTGTTGGTTGGGGTGGGGGTAGGGGGGTGACAAAGGCAAGTGGGACATACATGGATTGATGATGATGATGATGATGATGATGATGATGATAGGGGTGTGCGACCAATATAAGTGGGCCACACTTGCATTCATTGTGATGATGATGATGATGATGATGATGATGATGACAGGAGTGTTTGACCAAGTGAAGTGGGCCACACATCCATTGATAATGATGATGATGATGATGATGATGATGATGATATTTCTGGAGGGGCGGGGGTGATCAAGGGAAATGGGCCATATATGCTTGATGATGATGATGATGATGATGATCATGTCATAAGGGATGTGTGACCAATAGAAGTTGGCTACACTTGGATTGACAATGATGATGATGATGATGATGATAAGGGATGTTTGACCAATAGAACTTGGCCACACTTGCATTGATGATGATGGTGATGATGATGATGGTGATGATGATGATGGTGATGATGATGATGATGATGATGATGGAAGTGATTGTATTGATGATGATGATGTTGATGATTGAGATATGTGACCAAGAGAAGTGGGCCACACATGCATTGATGATGTTGATGATGATGATGGTGATGATGATGATGATGATGATGATGATGATAGGGGTGTATGACCAAGTGAAGTGGGCCACACATGCATTGGTGATGACAACAATGATGATAAGGATATGTGACCAAGAGAAGTGGGCCACACATGCATTGATGATGATGATGATGATGATAATGATGATGATGATGATAGGGATATATGACCAAGAAAAGTGGGCCACACTAGCGCTGATGATGATGATGATGACTGGGGAGTGTGACCAAGTGAAGTTGGCCACACATGAATTCATGATGATGACCAAGATATTACTGGGCGGGTGGGGTGGGGGGGGGGGGTGAGTTGGTGATCAAGGGAAGTGGACCGCACATGCATTGATAATGATTAATGATGGGGGTGTTTCCCTTTGTGGTGGTGATCAAGATGACAGGGGTGTGTGACCAATGGAAGTGGGCCACAATTGCATTGATGAGGATGGGATGATGATGACAGGGGTGTGTGACCAATGGAAGTGGGCCACAATTGCATTGATGAGGATGGGATGATGATGACAGGGGTGTGTGACCAATGGAAGTGGGCCACAATTGCATTGATGATGGGATGATGATGACAGGGGTGTGTGACCAATGGAAGTGGGCCACAATTGCATTGATGAGGATGGGATGATGATGACAGGGGTGTGTGACCAATGGAAGTGGGCCACAATTGCATTGATGAGGATGGGATGATGATGACAGGGGTGTGTGACCAAGTGAAGTGGACCACACTTGATTTGATGATGATATTACTGGGGGCTGAGGGGGTGGGGGATGACCAAGGGAAATGGGCCATACATGGATCGAAGATGATGGGGATTTTTGCATTGATGATGATGAGAATGATAATGATGATGATGATAGGAATGTTTGCACTGATAGTGGTGATGATGATGATGACAGGCGTGTGTAACCAATGGAAATGGGCCACATCTGCATTGATGGTGATCATTATTATATTAGGGGGTAGGGCAAAGACCAAAGAGAGCAGGCCATACATGCATTGATGATGACAACAATGAGGGGATGGTTCTATCTGTCATTGATGGTGATGACAGGGCCACACTTGCACTGATAGTGATGGTGATGATGACAGGGGTGTGTAACCAAAGTGGGCCACACTTGCATTGATGATGATGATATTACTGGGGGTGGGGGAGGGGGGGTTGACCAAGGAGAGTGGGCCATATATGGATTGATGATGATGATGATTATAATGGGAATGTTTGCATTAATGATGATGCCGATGATGATAGGGATATGGGACCAATATAAGTGGGCCACACTTGCATCAATAATGATGATGATGATGATGATATTACAGGATGGGGCAGTGACTAAGGAAGTGGGCCATACATGCATTGATGGTAATGATGATGATAGGGGTGTTTGATGATGACGATGATATGATTGTGCCACTAAGGGAAGTGGGCCACACTAGCATTGATGGTGATGATGATGATGACAGGGATGCATGACCGAAGGAAGTGGGTCACACTTGCAATGGTGATGATGATGATATTAAGGGGCGGGGGGGGGGGGGGGGGGGGGGGGTGACCAAGGGGAGTGGACTATGCATGCATTGATGATGATGGTGATGATGGGAGTGGTTGTATTTGATGATGATGATGATGATGATGATGATGATGATGATGACAGGGTTTTGTGACCAAGGGAAGTGATGATTATAAGAGTGGTTGCATTGATGATGATGATGATGGCCATGATGATGTTGCTGATGAGGCTGTGTGATGAAAGGGAATGGGCCACACTTGCACTGATGGTGATGGTGATGGTGATGATAATGATGGTGGTAGGGTTGTGTGACCAAGGGAAGTGAGTCACACACTGATGGAGATGAATTAAATGATGACAGAGGTGTCTGACCAAGGGAAATGGGTCACATTTGCAATGATGGTGATGATGATGATGATATGGGTATGTCACCAAATGAATCAGACCACACTTGCATTGATGATTAGAATGATACTGATGATGATAGGGGTGTATTTATTTTCTATTTATTTTATTCTTTTATATCGAGGATAATGGAATAAGCACTCATGTGCTTTTCTCAAAAAATCCAGTCCCTAACAGTTGCTAACAACATTCTTGTCCCTACCAAAGGCCCTAACAGGCTCTGATGTGTTTTACCTTTCCCTACAGGTAACCCACTATAGGGTAAACAACCATCTACTTACCCTTCCCCCATGTCACCAACTACTGGGTTACAGAAGCATACAAATGTGCACAGCGCACATGAACTGGGAAAGGGGTTCTCTCCCTTAACATAGGGATAGTGTTAAAGCCCATTTCATCTCATTACAAAAAAAGCCCGAAATTGTAAATGCTATGGCACATCTGTTCTACTAATTTTTCATCAGATGCATGAGATGGTGTAAAATGACCTTCCAACTAGTGGAAGATTGGTAAACAGGTCTGCCACCAAGAAAAACTATGGCATTGCTACCCAAAATCAAAAGCCATCTTAGGGTATGGGGTCGCACAGTATGTTTTACATTTTTATAAGAAAAAAAACAACAACCCCTTCCCTTCACAAAAAAGCACACACCATATCATATACTATTTATAGCCCTACTGACCACGAAAGCCATATCAGGGCTGTCACCTCATTCAGTTTCAGTGGCTCCAGTAACTTTCTACTACAGGTTCAAAACCAACACCACCTAATACTTTCAAATATCTAACACTGTCCATCTGAAAAAAAAAAAAACCAAAATTAAATGACAATACCTAACTCACTTCATTCCTGAAGGCTAATAAACCAGAGTGTGCTGAGGACACCATTCATTATGCTTCATTTATCATCCCCAGATTTTTAAAAGAAAAAACATAAAAAGGATAAAAAACATATTAAAGTATAAAAAATATATAAAAAGTACCACTGCAGAATGGACATCATGTGCCCATCCCAGTGGCTAAGTATCACACACAAAATCTCACTAAGAGAACGGAAATGAGAACAGCACTTACTATTTGGTGTGTTTTCTACTTAATCACACACATACTCAAGCAAGTATCCTACTGTTATGCTTCTTTTAAAGCAGCGTGTATTGTTGACAATATGCCATGAAGATATACCACTGCATTAAATTTTTAAAAAATTCTTTTGTATCAAGGATAATGGAATAAGCACTCATGGGCTTTTTTACATCCAGTCCCCATGTGTATGCAGTTTTGTAAATCTCATCTGTTCCCACCGGCACACAATGGCCTACACTTACAAAAAGCGGGACAGGATTTCACATGTGCACAAGATTTCTGCGTGTGTTCGCACACAGGACCTTGGTTTATAATCTGATCCAAAGGACTTTTGGGAGAGTGGAGTCACCATTGATGTTAACTCCACGGGAAAAATCCCCTAAAAAATGAATTGATCCTGGGTCGTCAAATTATGGATTTGCCTGTGGGATAGATTATTCCTTTGCCCTTGTGTGCACACACTCTCTCTCTCTTTTAACCCTGGGGGATGAACTCTGTTCAATAGCATATGGAAGACATGTTTTGAATTTGCTCTTAGAAAATTTTCCTTTTTTCGTATTATTACACGTATATTGTTTTCAGAGAAATATGCCAATTTGCAGCCAACAGCATAGACTTACATGTGAAACATTTGTGACAGTTTTGTGGCATTTTATGGCAGAAAGGGCCAGAAAATCCGCATTGAAAAGGGTACGTAGCTTAAAATTTCCATTAAAAGTAAAGCCAAGTGATGCCGTTTTGCTATTTTTAGTGTCAGGACTCTTGCTGTGCGCTGGTGACATTGAAGCCAACCCAGGGCCAGTCTCTCCTAGTGCACACAGCACGTGCAACACAAACGAACCAGATGTAAACAGTGATGCATTCATGGAACTACTGCAAGCCATCCGTAAACAAGATGAGCGCTTTGACTCTATAGAGCAAAAATTGTCAACAATTCAGGTTGGCATCGATACAATCAAGGGAGATGTGGCGCAGGTCAAGTCAAAATGTGTGGACATAGAAAAAAGTTGTGGCAATATTGAAGTGGAACAAGAAGCACTGGCAGCATCAGCCAGGATGAACCAACAGAACATTGACCATCAGTTTGACTGCAGTGACAGGCTGAAGCAAGAAGCAAAGAAAGCTGAAGAAAGAATGACAAGCATGGAGGAAACCATTGGAAATCTCCAGTCAGAAGTCAATCGTTTAGAGGAGTTTTCCAGAAGAGACAATTTGAGACTGTTTGGCGTGCGGCACAAAAAGTCAGCTTCTGATTATGAAGACTTCAACACGTGTGCAGAACTGGTGACAAGCACCCTCAACAGTGTGGAAGGAACCAAGAAATGGAAACCTGAGGACATTGCTCGAGCTCACAGAATCGGCCAGAGCAGGGAAGGCAGACCACGACCAATGATAGTCAAGTTTAATAAGTGGAGAGACAAAACGGCAATCCTTTCAAATCGACCATACAGAGAAGAACTGAGCAAAAGGGGAGTCCGGGTGGCAAATGACTTGACCAAAGCACAAGCAAGGGCTGTAGCAGCTGCAAAGAGTGAGGAAAAGTTTGCGTACTTTAAACAGGGCAAAATGATTGTAGAGCCCAGAAGACCTGACCCAAGAACACACAGAAGTGGTTGAAGGAAATGGACAGAGGGCACGCGTGGAAAGCAGTCCAGCTAGGAGTGACAGCAGGAACAGGAGCAAACATGACGTCACCACCCTGGAGGAGAGAGGAACATGGCCAGCTCCCAGGAACGAGCAAACAGGGAATCATCAAGGTCACCAGGGTACCAGGAATGGGATAACTCCAGCAGAACCTCAAGCCAGCATGGATCACCTGCCCTGCCAGACATCAGGAGTGGGAGGCGCTCTCCTGCACGTGGTGATCACCGTCAATCAGCAAATGGACGAGGACAACAGGACACGTACAATCTGAGGGACCCAAGGGCTCCTGGGAGAGGTCCCAGCCCTCAAAGGAATCAGAGAAGCTCTCAGCCACGTCGCTCAGAATGCAACAGTAAACCATAGGACAGGCTGGGTCATTCATCTGGTGTATCCTTTCTCACGTTTAATGTGGAAGGCTTTGCTGGTCAAATCCATGATCGTTCTTTTATGTATTACCTTTCTTCCTTTGACATGGCATGCTTGACCGAAACTTTTGTTGATCATTCTTTTGATTTAACTGGGTTATTCCCAGAGCATGTCATATTGGTGTCACCAGCAAGGAAATTGTCTGTCTAAGGAAGACGGTCTGGAGGGGTGATTTTGCTCATTAAACGTAACTTGTACGAAGGATATATGAAGCAGGTAGAGATAAGCTGTGCAAACACAATTGCTGTAATGATTGATAAGTCCTTTTTCAGCACAGACAAAAATGTCCTGTTCATAGCATGTTATGTTGTGCCAGAGAATGGCCCTTTGTCCGACCATATGGTAGCCAAAAATGGCATTGAGATATTAGAGGACAACATTACCAATCACTTAGGTAATGAAGATGTGTACTTTATGATCTGTGGAGATCTAAATGCCCGTACAGCTTCCCATCAGACTAAATCAGAAAATATGCCAGTCTTTTCCCATGATGATGATGATGATAATGATGATGACGATTCAAAAGTAAGGGGATTGTTTGACAGGTGTTCTAAGGACATAACAGTTAACAGTTTTGGTCATTCATTGCATGATTTATGTTTCATGCTTGATTGCATTATTCTAAATGGTGTTTGTGAGGGGGATAAGAATGGGGAGTTTACATTTATAAGTCCAAATGGTTCTAGTGTAATTTATTTTATTGTGTCTCAAAATTTGTTTTCTCAAAGAAACATTATTATGAAGATCATGATTGCTTAGACTCTTGGCACCTACCTGTGGAATTGCATTTGAAAAACATAGGTAGAAGTTCCGAAACTATAGGCTTAAGTGATATGAAAGAGACTCGGGTGGTATGGTCAGATGAGTTTGCCCAAGTATACAGGGATGAAATAACCTCATTAGAATTTAAGGAGATGGTTCAAGAAGCCAGTAATGCATTAGTCGAAAATATTAATAAATCAGTAGATATAATGACAAAGGCACTACTTGGAGCAGCAGAATGTATGGTAAAAACTGTCGGGGGCAAGAAGAAAAAAACAAATGACTGGTTTGACCATGAATGCAGTGAAAAGAAACGTCAGGTTAAAAGGCTTCTGAGAGAGTTTAGAAGGACAAATAGACCAGAAGTGAAAGATGCATTTGTACAAAGTAAGAAGAAATATAAAAAGATGCTTAATTAAACCAAAAAAAGTATGATTTTGACCAGAATAGACTGGCAAAATTGAAAGAAAATAAGAGGGACTCCAAGACCTTTTGGAAGACTATTCGTTCTGTTAATTGTAAATGAACAATTTGTAACTCAATTTCTAATGACCAGTGGCATGAGCATTTCCGTAGTGTGTTTCAAGACTTTGAGAATAGCATACAGGACCAGGAACCAGTGGAAGATGAAATTGTCAGAACAGATGAGGTTGTGCAAGACCCAGTCCTCCATGAACCTATCTCTAAACAAGAAGTAATAGCAGCAATAAACAGATTGAAAGGGGGAAAGAGTCCAGGTCCAGATAGAATTACAGGAGAGATGCTTAAAAATGTGGATGATACCGTAATTGCCTGTTTTGTGCAGTTGTTCAATAAGCTTTTTGATGAGGGTCTATTTCCAAAGGAGTGGTCTAAATCCATAATTGTACCCATATACAAAAAGGGAGCAAGTAGTATACCTGACAACTATCGGGGAGTTTCTCTAACATGTGTAATGAGTAAAGTATACACATGCATTTTGAATAAAAGACTTTCTGAATGGGTGGAAATCAATGAAAAAAATCATAGAAGAGCAAGCAGGCTTTAGACAGGGATATAGCACAGTTGATCATATTTTTACTCTCTATGGGCTTGTGAAGAAATATTTACAGAAGCATGCTAAGTTGTATGTTGCATTCATAGATTTCAGAAAAGCATTTGATTCTGTAGACAGGAACGTACTATGGTTTATACTTCAGAAATCAGGAATTGAGGGGAAAATGTACAGGGCCATAAAGGGTATTTATTCATCTATTACTGCGTGTGTACGGAATAGATGTTCTTACACAGATTACTTTGACTGTCCCAGAGGTGTTAAACAAGGTTGTTTGTTAAGTCCATTAATGTTTTCAATTTTTATAAACGAGCTAGCCATAGAAGTTGCACAATCGGGAAAACATGGAATACAAATGATCCCAGGTGCAGTCGAATTATTCCTGTTACTTTTCGCAGATGACGTCATTCTTTTGTCCAGCACACCTAAAGGACTGCAAAATCAACTGAACAAATTAAAAGCAGAAGCAGATCATCTTTGTCTCACAGTAAATTCAGAAAAAACAATGGTTATGGTATTTAGGATGGGAGGCCACTTGGGGAGTGAGAGAAAAATGGACTTATGGGGACCAAAAACAAAGTAACAAATAACTACAAGTTCCTAGGAGTAACATTTTCAACAAAATTGTGCATTAGCTCTATGTTTGATGTGATGTGCCAAAAAGCCAAAAATGGAGTTATGCAAATTATCAAATCAATGAGACAATTAGCTTCTGCTGATTGTACTCTATTTTGGAAACTGATGCTCAAATCGAACCTGCCCTGACGTATGCAGCAGAAGTATGGGGTTTGTAAGATACTACTCAGATTGAAAAAGTGCACACTTTCGCAATGAAAAAGTTTTTTGTATCCCATTATATGCATCAAATACACTTATATATGGCAAAACGGGTAGATATCCATTATACATTAGAACCATAATGAAATGCGCTAAATACTGGTTAAAACTTATCAAGCTGCCTATGTCCAGAATAAACAGACAAGCATACGAGATGTTACTTATACAACACAATAATGATCAAGTAAACTGGGTAACTAAAGTAAAAGATCTTTTGACGATAAATGGATTTGGTATTGTTTGGCTATGCCAGGGGGTGGGTTATGAATAAATGTTTGTTAGAGAATTGAAAGATAGACTTATTTCATGTTTCCATCAAAACTGGCACGAAAAGTTAATGTTGAGTGAAAAATACCATTGGTATAGCTCATTTAAAGATGCGTTTGGTCCAGAACAATATTTGATATCGTTAACTAATAAGAGGCTTCGAAGCAATTTACTGAAATTTTGGCTGAGATTATGTGGTCTATTGAACTGTAGACAGTGGTATATTACAGAGGAGACAGACAACAATCCATGTCCAGCATGTGGAGAAGAAGAAGACGAATTGCACTTTTTGTTTATATGTCGAACTTATCAAGAAATTCGCCAAAAAGTTACTTTTTTGACAAACCCAACCAACAGGTCCACTCGTCGTGTACAAAAAGTGTTAACCTCAGATAATATGTCCGAGATGATATCTTTAGCAATATATGTAACACAGGCTCTAGAAAAACGCAAGCAGACTATGAACCAAACAGATTCTATAAGTAATAACTAAAAATATGTGTTGACATTTGTCTGGATTTCGAGTTGTTATTCATGTCTTCTTTTCTGTCCATCCATTATTAACATGACATTTATAATTAGCCCCCTTTGACTGATGGGCTTGTAGCTTTTGTCAAATAAAATTTGTTCATTCATTCGTTCATTCTCTTTTAACCCTCCTTCTGTATTTCCTACATTGCCTGTTATCAGTCATACTGGCAAAATTCTGATCCTCATCAAATAGAATTAAAATCAAAGTGGAAGAAGAGTTCCCAGACTGCCAGGCAGGTTGAAGAACAAACAGTAGAACAACAGACACGATGTTTGTATGACAAATACTTTTAGAGAAAATTGGGAATGCTGAACTGAAAGCCTACACTTGTTACAGATTACAGCAAGGCATTGGACTGTTTCATACACAACCACTTGTTCACAGGCCTGTCAGTTATGGGCTTCTACAGACATCAGATCTCCCTCTTAGAATCTCTCTACTAATAGCAGCAACAATGGGCTTTTCCAGACATCGGATCTCACTCCTATCTCTCTACCAACAGCAGCAACAATGGGCTTTTCCAGACATTGGATCTCACTCTTATCTCTCTACCAACACCAACATCAAAGGGGTTTTCCAGACATCAATATCACTCTTTGCATCTCTCTACCAACACCAACATCAATGGGCTTTTCCAGACATCGGATCTCACTCTTAGAATCTCTCTACCAACACCAACATCAACGGGCTTTTCCAGACATCGGATCTCACTCTTAGAATCTCTCTACCAACACCAACATCAACGGGCTTTTCCAGACATCGGATCTCACTCTTAGAATCTCTCTACCAACACCAACATCAACGGGCTTTTCCAGACATCGGATCTCACTCTTAGAATCTCTCTACCAACACCAACATCAATGGGCTTTTCCAGACATCGGATCTCACTCTTAGAATCTCTCTACCAACACCAACATCAATGGGCTTTTCCAGACATCGGATCTCACTCTTAGAATCTCTCTACCAACACCAACATCAATGGGCTTTTCCAGACATCGGATCTCACTCTTAGAATCTCTCTCTCTTTTTCTTGTTTTCGTTATTGTTGTGTTATTGCTTGTAGTGGTGATGGGTGATTATCATACTATTGTAAATTTGATCGTTATCATTATAAATGATTTATTAGTTTGAAATTTTGGTTGGTTTGAGTGAAATGGATTGTATATCAAATTTTAGGATTTTGTTCCTGTTTTTATTTTATTTTATTTTTTTGGTTGTTTTTTTTAATATAAAGTATGAATGTAAAAGAATGGATGATATTGTAACCCGATATTTTTTTTTTCTCTACGACTTAAAAAAAAACCCAAAAACCTCAAATGCATGTGCACGCCTGGATATATGCTTGTGTATATGTGTGTGTGTGTGCGCGGGGGGGATATGTATGTGCTTGTGTATGTGTGTGTGTGCGTATGTGTGTGTGAGAGTGTGTATGCACACGTGTGTGAGAGAGTGTATGCGCGTGTGTGCATGTGAGAGACGAGAGGTGTGTGTGTGTCTGTGTCTGTGTATCTGTGTGTGTGTAGCCTACGTGAAAGAGTCTTACAATGCATTATTATTATCATTATTACTATTGTTATTAACATCATATTTCCTTTAGTTCCTTTTTAGATTATTTTGTTGTTATGAGTTGTAACAATGTTGCAGCTAAATATTTTTTGGGTAGGGTTTTCTTGGTTGTACTCTGCTTGTTTGCTTGCTGCTTCATTTTTGTTTATTTCGTTTCTATAAGTGGTTTCGGGGGGGATCTTTTGGCTTTTGGGGTTTTTTTTTTTTGTTTTTTTTTTTTTACTAGAAAGATGGCTTGATGAAAAAAAATCAAATTTATTGCTTACTCAATGTACCATCTGGAAACAAAATTTTGACTGATTATGACTTTGACAGAGGCATACCAGCAATGCTGAAGGCAAGAATTTTATGCTGCTTCATGTATCTAGAGGTGTAAAGCCTGGACTATGAAGAAAGATGATGAAAATATGATACGATAGAAATGGGATTCTATAAGCACAGTTGACACACAAAAAGAATCAGTGACTGGTTGAAGTAATCAGCTGATCATGAGCCACCCCCCCCCCCCACTCCTCCCTTTCCCTATTCCGGGAGACTAGAACATGTAGCCTCCCATTCCTAGCATCCTTTTCTGACAACACTGCCCCCTCCCTCCTCCCTCAAACTCCAGGAAAAAATATTTGACCACTGTTGTCAGCTTGCACCAAGGTATCTATCTGCTTTTGTGTCCACATGAGGGGCCAGGATTAAGAAACAAGGTTAGTGTTAGGTTAGGGTTGGTATTAGCAATAACGGTTAGCATGCATTGGGGTAGGGGCTGTTGGTCGGTCAGTCTGTCAGAATGCATGTGGACACAACAGCTGGTCAACACAATGGTACGTAGCTGTAGACACAGTGGTATGGAGCATTATTTAAATCATGATTTACCAATCCTACCAACTTAGGCTGCTATTTGAGTTTTCTTAGATAAATTTCAGTTCTGCTATCAGCAGAGTGGTTTTCTTCCCACATCACTTTTTAAAAATTAGTTTTGTTCAATTCTGAGAAATATTTAACCCAAAATAAAAAATAAATGGTCAAGTCCTAAACAAACACAAGAAGAGAAAAGACTTTTTACTAGCCCTCCCCTTTTTCCTTGTATTTCTAATGGCCTAATAGTACTAGATAAGGCTCAGAGGATAACATTCCCTCAACTGTCTGTCTTGGTGACACGCCTATGTGCGATCTGCAGTTTGCTGATGACATTGATCTCTTTAAAGAATTTAATTTGTATGCCAGCTAGAATAATGAGCTAGCACTTGTAGTATTATATGCAAGCTAGAAGAGAGCTAGCACTTGTAGTATTATATGCAAGCTAGAAGAGAGCTAGCACTTGTAGTATTATATGCAAGCTAGAAGAAAGAGCTAGCACTTGTAGTATTATATGCAAGCTAGAAGAATGAACTAGCACTTGTAGTATTATATGCAAGCTAGAAGAAAGAGCTAGCACTTGTAGTATTATATGCAAGCTAGAAGAAAGAGCTAGCACTTGTAGTATTATATGCAAGCTAGAAGAATGAACTAGCACTTGTAGTATTATATGCAAGCTAGAAGAATGAGCTAGCACTTGTAGTATTATATGCAAGCTAGAAGAATGAACTAGCACTTGTAGTATTATATGCAAGCTAGAAGAATGAGCTAGCACTTGTAGTATTATATGCATGTGTAACCCCCCTCACAAAAACGTATTTTTGTGTTTGGGTTACTAAGCGCTAGGTTCAGTAACTCCCTTGTAGAGTTGAGTGATCGCCCCTTAAAAAAGAGTGCCTATCGGGATACCTCTGTTTTTTAAATCTCACTTCCTGCCTGGGGCTAGTGAGGGAGAGACGCGTGACAGAGACTCGCTCCTGAGTCTAGATGTTCCCCATTAAGGTTGGTTTATTTCCTTAATTTCGTTTTTGATCATCAACTATCTGTTTAAGCAAATTTCAGCTTAATTCAGAATAGTTTTGGAAGGTTCATGAAATCTATATGTTTGATTTAATTTCACAGGCTTTCAACCTGTGAATTAACAGTGAACGTAACTTCGTACGTACGTGGTACGTGATCGCTTCGAACAAAGGAAGCGTGGGGTGAATTTTGGCGCCATCATGGTCTTTGTTGCAAGTTTAATGTTTGGTAGGATATTGTTCAGCTATTAAAATGCTGGAAATATTCTAGTATGACTTCACACTACAGATGTATGGGTGTGAAGGACTACATAATGTTCATAATGTTCTGTAATGATTTTATCACTACGAATTCTGACGTATTTGTGATATATCATTTAGGAAATTTAAACAGTTGAAATATTAGTGGGGCATTAATTCAAATTGAGAGGCTTTTAGCCTGTGAATTAACAGTGAGACCTAGTGGTTGTTTTGAACAAAGCATGTAATGGCATTGGAATGTCATTGTGGACATTTATTTAAAATAAATTAGTCCTTCTTATTAATTAATGCTTGCACAGTTTCATAGGATAGACCATCATCTGTCCTAAAGTAATGAGATATGTTGTGAGACAAGTTATTAAAATTATGTAGTAATGACTTTATCATTAGAATTGTGATTTATTTGTGATAAATCACTTAGTAATTTTAAAACAGGTGTAATGGCATTGGAATGTCATTGTGGACATTTATTTAAAATAAATTAGTCCTTCTTAATAATGTTGGCACAGTTTCATAGGATGGACCATCATCTGTCCTAAAGTAAATGAAACATGTTGGGATGCTTGCACAGTTTCATAGGATGGACCATCATCTGTCCTAAAGTAAATGAAACGTGTGTAATGACTAAGGTGATGTTAGATTGTTCTGAGAATATTTAATTCTCACGAGAATGGCAAATTGGATAGGGTGAAAGTATTTTTGGTAATTGAGCTGTGTTGTAAACAAGCTCAGTGATGGATGTTTTGTTGTGATGTTTTTTACATTGTATGTTCTTTTGATTACAGGAACATCATCGTCGGGCTTCTACCCTGTCACACCTGCTTTGCCCCATGGTTAAATCTCCACCCTTATTGTTGTCTTTATTAATGGCCCTGATCTGAGAATGATCACTGATTTTGTTCTATTTTTGGTATTTGACTGGACAGAATATCTTGTGTTTTTTAATTGTACTTGTAGTACAATTAGTCATTGGTGTTTTGTGTAATGTGGTAGTGTTGTAGGTTGTGTTGTGGAATATATGTTGTAAACCCAATTCGCTCGGTCTGGAGTCGCATTGAATGAATGGTGTTATTTGTCACGTTCAGTGTGTTCAGTGTGGCTGCTGAGTGAGTTGAGGTTAGTTAATTTCACTTCACCTACTTTCCTACCTCTTCTATATTTCTTTTCCCCTATTTTTCTACTATCCTCTTTACTATCCCCCCTTTATCACTCCCCGGCCCATAAGTAGCTGAGCCCTACTCTTCTTTAGGGTTACTGAAGAAAATAGGAATGATTCTAAGACTTTAAGTTTCCGGTACCGAATTAGGCGGAACGGGAATTAGAGTGGCGACTTAGATGATTCCCGTGTAGGACCCTCTACATTTCTGGCGCCCAATGTGGGGCTAGGGAGTGTTTTTCTGTTAGTCTGTTTTGAAGCTGCAACTCCACCGTGAGTGGATGTTTGCGATCTTTGTGGAACTTTGAATTTCACAAGGTGTGACGTCTTTTGTGTGTGTTTGAAAGTTTAAATTTCACTGAAAGTGAAAGCGTAGGCAAAATTTAAATTTTGCAGTGAGCAAAAATTTTGCTCAGAAAAGGAATTTTTGTTGTTAGTTAAATTAATTTTTGGCTAACAGTATTGTAAAATTTTGGAAGGAAATTAAAATTTCAGAGAAAGTGAAATTTTGGTTAGCAAAATTGTAATTTTGCTGAGAGCAGAAATGTTGTCCTAGTAATTTTTTGTTGTTAGCTTAAATTAATTTTTTGCTAACAGTGTGATAAAGTTGTGTAGGAATTTTTAAAATTCCCAAAGAAAAAGATAAACAAAATTTTTAATGGAAAATTAACGTTAACTGTAAGTTCAGGTTCCTCATCCATAAAGATCATGATCAGTCAAAGTGAGGGACCAGAGATGAAGCAACTGGGAGATGATGGGGTACGAGCGAGGGTGACTGCGGTTGAGGAGGAGAACCAGCGGTTACGGGAGACGCTCACTGCCCTGGAGGAAGGTCACCACCTGTTGAGGGAGAGGGTCGACAAGCAGGATGCCGAGATGACAGCCCTGCTACAGACCGGATCCAGGTCCATGTGGTGCCATCTACGCCTTTGGCACCGCTTGGCATCTTCAGTGGATCAAGGCCAACAGGTGGTGATGAGGTCGACTTTGCTAAGTGGGAGGAGCAAGTCGATGTGCTGATGAGAGGGAATGACTCCCCCTCTGATGTGTTGGTCAGCGTTCGGCGCAGTCTGCGTGGTGTGGCATGGGAGCTTGCCAAGTCCTGCTCTTCTGCCATGGACATTGTCGACCGTCTAAGCGATGTGTTTGGCTGTGTTAAAACCCCAGTGGAACGTCTGGCGGAGTTCTTACTGATGCGGATGGACAAAAGTGACAATCCATCGGACTTTCTGGCGCATGTGTGGTCAAATTTTATTCGGTTGAATAAGTGTGATTTGTATTCGCATGATGAATGTGCCAGGAATGTTTATTTTGTCTTCATGAATAGTGTCATGTTGATGGAGCCCATTATGGCTCGAGAGCTGAAGTTTCAGTTCGGCAGACCAGGTTCTGCGTCGCCTGACTTGACCTCGCTGTTGAAGTCAGTCAGGCAGTTAGAGGAATCATCCTCTGTGCTTATGTCAGCTGTGACGGGCCGGACACATCAGGAACAGGAAAAGGTGGCCATCAACTGTAAAGAGTTGGCAAGCATGGTAGCAGAGAGACTCAGAGGCCACTCAAAGAAGCCAAAAAGTTCCTGCTACCGATGCAAAGGTGTTGGTCACATTGTTCGTGATTGCCCGGTCAAGTCGCAGTCGGCAAAGCGGAGAAAGAAGGCTACTAAAGCCGAAGTCAGTGAGAACGGGGTTTCTGCAAAACCCGAAAAATCCTCCTACAGGAACAAACCCGGCTGCTACATACCGCCACATCGGCGGGGTTGTGGTAGCGGTCAGGGTGGTGTTCGGAAAGTATGCGACCAGAAAGTGGTTGTGGATGGTAGCTCTCGAGGCAACCATCGGGATCATATTAGTTTTCCTCACCTTTCCAGAAGGAAATGGTGCAGAGGAAAAGACGGTCCAAGTTGTTTTCCTGATAAGCAGGAAAACAAGGATTGTGGTCAAGGCATTGGTGCTTCCAAGCCTTTTTCCAACAACCGGTGGGATGCCCTGAAAGGTGGCTCCCGTAAAAGGCGTAAGAGTTTGCCAGTTGGTCAGAGGAGTTCGTTGTCTGGTGTGAGTAGGCCTGGCTGGGGAAAGTCCATCCCAGAGAAGTCGGAATGGAAGCCAGTGCCTGCACCAAGGAGATCCATTTTGCATGGAGATCCTGTCAGTGTAAAAACTCCGGATCTGACCGACAGGTGTGATTCTGTTCCTGTGCAACCTAAACAGTTGCAGGAACAGAAGGAGGGCGAAAGTCAGCAACCAAGGGTGCTCTTGAGATTGCTGTAATTTTTGTGGATGTTTCTGTTTTGCTGCTTATTTGCAGGGTGTGACTTTGTGAGTCCACAAGTCCATGTTTTTGAATGTTTTTATTTTGCTGCTAATTTGCAGAGTGTGACTATGAGTCTACAAGTTTACGTTTTTATGAATGTTTGTTTTGCTGCATATTTGCAGGGTGTGACTTTGTGAGAGTCATGTTTGGGTTTAGTTTTCTACGTTTGTAAAATGTGGAATGTTTTTGTGTGCTGTTCTGTTTTCAGTATCCAAATTAGATTGGGTAGATATGCAGAATCAAAATTAACCAGAGGCTTTAAAAGGTTTTGGCCTAAAATGATTTTTTAGGATAAATGTTGTTACCCACCTTGGATTGGGTATGCATTTTGTTCAAGTTCAAGACTTGAAGGTTTTTTACCCTGAGAGGGTAGAGTTTTTTGTTTGTTTGAAATGTTGGCACTTTTTTGAAAAAAAGATAGCAACATTTTCCTGCGAAGGGTGTGTGTAACCCCCCTCACAAAAACGTATTTTTGTGTTTGGGTTACTAAGCGCTAGGTTCAGTAACTCCCTTGTAGAGTTGAGTGATCGCCCCTTAAAAAAGAGTGCCTATCGGGATACCTCTGTTTTTTAAATCTCACTTCCTGCCTGGGGCTAGTGAGGGAGAGACGCGTGACAGAGACTCGCTCCTGAGTCTAGATGTTCCCCATTAAGGTTGGTTTATTTCCTTAATTTCGTTTTTGATCATCAACTATCTGTTTAAGCAAATTTCAGCTTAATTCAGAATAGTTTTGGAAGGTTCATGAAATCTATATGTTTGATTTAATTTCACAGGCTTTCAACCTGTGAATTAACAGTGAACGTAACTTCGTACGTACGTGGTACGTGATCGCTTCGAACAAAGGAAGCGTGGGGTGAATTTTGGCGCCATCATGGTCTTTGTTGCAAGTTTAATGTTTGGTAGGATATTGTTCAGCTATTAAAATGCTGGAAATATTCTAGTATGACTTCACACTACAGATGTATGGGTGTGAAGGACTACATAATGTTCATAATGTTCTGTAATGATTTTATCACTACGAATTCTGACGTATTTGTGATATATCATTTAGGAAATTTAAACAGTTGAAATATTAGTGGGGCATTAATTCAAATTGAGAGGCTTTTAGCCTGTGAATTAACAGTGAGACCTAGTGGTTGTTTTGAACAAAGCATGTAATGGCATTGGAATGTCATTGTGGACATTTATTTAAAATAAATTAGTCCTTCTTATTAATTAATGCTTGCACAGTTTCATAGGATAGACCATCATCTGTCTAAAGTAATGAGATATGTTGTGAGACAAGTTATTAAAATTATGTAGTAATGACTTTATCATTAGAATTGTGATTTATTTGTGATAAATCACTTAGTAATTTTAAAACAGGTGTAATGGCATTGGAATGTCATTGTGGACATTTATTTAAAATAAATTAGTCCTTCTTAATAATGTTGGCACAGTTTCATAGGATGGACCATCATCTGTCCTAAAGTAAATGAAACATGTTGGGATGCTTGCACAGTTTCATAGGATGGACCATCATCTGTCCTAAAGTAAATGAAACGTGTGTAATGACTAAGGTGATGTTAGATTGTTCTGAGAATATTTAATTCTCACGAGAATGGCAAATTGGATAGGGTGAAAGTATTTTTGGTAATTGAGCTGTGTTGTAAACAAGCTCAGTGATGGATGTTTTGTTGTGATGTTTTTTACATTGTATGTTCTTTTGATTACAGGAACATCATCGTCGGGCTTCTACCCTGTCACACCTGCTTTGCCCCATGGTTAAATCTCCACCCTTATTGTTGTCTTTATTAATGGCCCTGATCTGAGAATGATCACTGATTTTGTTCTATTTTTGGTATTTGACTGGACAGAATATCTTGTGTTTTTTAATTGTACTTGTAGTACAATTAGTCATTGGTGTTTTGTGTAATGTGGTAGTGTTGTAGGTTGTGTTGTGGAATATATGTTGTAAACCCAATTCGCTCGGTCTGGAGTCGCATTGAATGAATGGTGTTATTTGTCACGTTCAGTGTGTTCAGTGTGGCTGCTGAGTGAGTTGAGGTTAGTTAATTTCACTTCACCTACTTTCCTACCTCTTCTATATTTCTTTTCCCCTATTTTTCTACTATCCTCTTTACTATCCCCCCTTTATCACTCCCCGGCCCATAAGTAGCTGAGCCCTACTCTTCTTTAGGGTTACTGAAGAAAATAGGAATGATTCTAAGACTTTAAGTTTCCGGTACCGAATTAGGCGGAACGGGAATTAGAGTGGCGACTTAGATGATTCCCGTGTAGGACCCTCTACACAAGCTAGAAGAATGAACTAGCACTTGTAGTATTATATGCAAGCTAGAAGAATGAGCTAGCACTTGTAGTATTATATGCAAGCTAGAAGAATGAGCTAGCACTTGTAGTATTATATGCAAGCTAGAAGAATGAACTAGCACTTGTAGTATTATATGCAAGCTAGAAGAATGAGCTAGCACTTGTAGTATTATATGCAAGCTAGAAGAATGAGCTAGCACTTGTAGTATTATATGCAAGCTAGAAGAATGAGCTAGCACTTGTAGTATTATATGCAAGCTAGAAGAATGAGCTAGCACTTGTAGTATTATATGCAAGCTAGAAGAATGTGAGCCTTGGGCAAATAGATCCTGGTGGAGCCAATCGCTCTCCAAGTTGGATTTTTGGGTTGGGTTTACTCCCCACATGTGGCAGGTAGTATTGGGTTACATGGTTACCAGTAGCAAAGGAAGCCTCTGACCTGACCTGAACAAAATTTTGCTCAACAAATTTTTTTTGAGAAAGGCAGAACAGAGAGAGGAATGGAGGGAACTGGTTGTCAAGTCTTCAGGGGTGTCCCCACGGTCGCCAGACTAAGGGATAGATAGGCAGAAGAATGAGCGAGCACTTTTGGTATTATATGTGACCCTCCATGACAAAATTAGTTGCTTTGCACCTGACCCACTATTCTGCTAGGAGTGATTTTAGGCAGGTGGGGATCAGATTGTCGATGTTGAGATTTCAATTGATTATAAACCTGTAGCCCTTCTTGTACCCTGTACTGAAGTATCAAGGGGTAACTTTGTTTCCTTTTGGTTTAAAAACATTTAAAAACACCCAAACCCTCATTCTGACCACCTATTATGGAGCAAAACTTGTCAATTTTCATTTTGTCACTTACTGCAGTCTCATTTCAATTTGCAATAACTTTTCCTAGGATTGCCCAATTTTCAATCAGTTTTCTGTATTCAATAACTGTATTCTTGCAGATGAGCATGTTTACCACTAAAAATTAACCTCTGGTGCAATGTGACTCATTAGGTGGTCGCATGTCATAAGCAAGAAAGAATGAGCTAGCACTTATGGTAAGGAGGTCAGTGCAAAGAAGAGCAAGGTAGACAGTACCAATGACGTTTTATTTAGCATTATCATGAGTGGTCCCACAACTTGAAGAAATAGACTCGTTCAATTATCTTGGCTCCACACTGACCAAAGATGGCCCCTCTCTAGCTGAACTAAAGATCAGACAAGCCCTTGCAACCTTGGCCATGGCAGAGCTGGCCAGGATTCAGAAAAGCAAGCAGACCAGTCTAAAAAAACTTGTTTTCAAAATTGTTTTAAGCACTCATCTTATCCATACTGCTGTTTGAGTGTGAAAGCTGGACATAACTCTCAGAGAACGGCTGTCCGTTATAGCGGATCAGTGTAGAGCAACAGTTTTGGATGGCAGTCCGCTGTAGTGGATTTGCTGTTTGCAGATTTTTCACACATCAGCCGATTGATACTATGACTAGTGCAGCATAACATAGCTTTGTGAGCTTATCCAAGGTCAAATGCAGAGTGTTGTCAGGTGATTCTGTGTGTTCCAAATTCTTTGATCGTGGTTGAAGAGAGTAGCTGACACAGAGTAGTGACACAGTACAAAATTTGGAGTATTTTTTTCCTGCTAGTCAAAGCTCAAATATTAAAGTGAGAGCTTTAATCTTTTGATGTGTACTAACCCAGCATGTTATTCATAAGTTCAGAAAATTTTATTTTCTTACTCTGTGTTTTGTATTTTTATATATATATATTTTTTTACTAACCATTACAAATGGGCCGTCTGTGGGGAAAAGCAAGGGAGAGAACTGGCCGTCCCGAGTGAGTTAACTGCAAAAATGGGAAATAAGATTCAATCCTTTAAAAAAAGGCCTCAGGAACAAACCCCCTCTGGATGTTGTAGAGAGGAGAAAACTGGTTTGGTTGAAATCCTCTCTCCTTTGCTTTACACTGTCAGATGTGTCAGGAAAAAATAATGGGATGTCCTTTCCAGCTCCTCTCGTGGGCCGTACAGCTTTGTTTGCAGGGTTATCTCTGTTCGGCACACCATATTCCTCAGGTCGCTGAATAGTTTGCATCTTTGAAGGATGTGCTTGCTTGTCTGGTTTTCTTTACCACAGGCACACAGGGGAGAAGAAGCAAGTTCCAGCTTTGTAGACATGTAGTGATTTAACCTGTTGTGCTCAGTGCAGAGTCTTAGAAATAAGGATCTATTCTCTTTGAGACAGTGGTAGTCATCCTCCTCTACTCGGGGTCAGGCCATTAACTTGATGATTGGTTTTTTTTCAAAATCCTGTGTTGTAGCTCTCTTGCCAAGACTATTGTGGGAAGGACCTTTGAAGCAGACACAGTGACAAACAAAAGAACTGGACGGTGATCATCAAAGATTGCACCAGCCTTGACATGGCTGTGTTGCTGCTAAAGGCTGAAGACAGACCAATGTGGGGATATCCCTCATGCCCCTCCAACAACCATCTTTGTCAAGGAACTGATGACGACTAACCCAACATACCCTGCCTCCTCTTTCTAAACACCCTTCTCCTTGAACACCTCTCCTATAAAATGAACACCTCTCCTATAAAATGAACACCTCTCCTATAACATGAACACCTCTCCTATAAAATGGAATGTACACTTCCCTCTTCCATAAAATACCCCTTTCACACACATCCCTTGCACACCACCTTACTTCAGATGAGACTATGATCTGTGGTCTCATGTGTGAACACATGCAGAAATCTTGTGTGCACATGTTAAAACCTGTTCCGCTATTCGGAAGAGTAGGCCATTTTGTGTCGGTGGGAATGGAAGACAAATTTTACGAAACTACATACACTTAGGGACTGGATGTAAAAAAAAAAAAAAAAGTACACAAGAGCTTATTCCATTAACTTTGAAATTAAAAAAATACAAATAACTAAAAATGATACATATGTCTTAAAAAAAAAAACCTCCAAAAATATAAATTCAAAACTTCGATCAAATTTTGCAAATTACATACCATCTACCATCTTTAAAAAAATATTACTGAGCGTCTTGCAAGGATTGAGAAGCTTCTCAGGTCAAGTTTCTTAACAAATAAAGTGATTCCATGATTCATTTCTGACAAAAAAGAGTAAAAGCTTAATAAATAAAAATCATCACTAAACCATTTAATTTCTTAAGGCTACTAGACCAGGTTGTGCTAAGGATGCCAGCCATTCCACTTAATTTATCATCCCCAGATTACAAAAAAATGTAAAAAAGGATTAACATGTTAAAGTACAGAAATATATACATATAAGTGCCACATGGGCAAATACCACTGCTGAATGGACATCTTGTGCCCATCCCAGTACCCAAGTTTCACTACCTGGTTGCCAGAACAAAAAAAAAACCACAGGCAAAATGTCATATGATTAAAACAGGAAGCTTTACTTTTGGATGTGTTGGGAGGTATTCTTGATGACTGCAGATGTCCACATCAATGAAATGTCCTTGGTGATGACGAAGCGTCCTCCTGATGCACTGTGGAGTCCTTGAAGCCTGGTGATGTCCTCCTCCTTCTGGAGATAAAAAGAAACAATCTAAGGGCTCTGGTATACTTACATAGAGTTTTAAGTGATTTTCATTTGTTAAACTTTGTCAACAACACATCCTAGCTAGTAGCAAGACAACAAAGATGAAGTGGTGTGTGTGTGTGTGTGTGTGTGTGTGTGTGTGTGTGTGTGTGTGTGTGTGTGTGTGTGTGTGTGTGTGTGTGTGTGTGCGCGCGCGCGTGTGTGTGTGCGTGCGTGCGTGCGTGTGTTTGTGTGTGTGCACACAAATGCGCATCCCTCTTTCTCATCCAGAGTAAAGTAAATTTGAAAATTGTCTCCTGTGATCTTACGCCAGACAGGCAAAAACCACTGCTGCATGGGAATTTTGTTGTCATCCCCGTATGAAGTTTTCAACGCTTACTTACCAAACATGTTACTGGCAAAAGCGGTCAGACCTCTAGTGATAAAAAGGCAAGAAAATTGTTCAAGCTGTACATATGAGAGAGAGAGAGAGAGAGAGAGAGAGAGAGAAGAGAGAGAGAGAGAGAGAGAGAGAGAGAGAGAGAGAGAGAGAGAGAGAGAGAGATTAATTTGATTTGATTTAATTCGATTTATTCTTTTATACCGAGGATAATGGAATAAGCACTCTTGTGCTTTTTTACACCCAGTCCCTGTGTGTATGAAAGAGGCATTGTCTTCTAACAGTCAAAAATTACAAACTTCAAACATGAATTTCTTTTTTTCTTCACATAATCAAGTATTTGTATTCTCAATTTTATTGTCTGTTTCAAATGCAGTAAATTGCTTTATCGCTCTGAAAATGGAAACAAAAATCTTCGCCTTCACAAAACAATCTTCTCACTTCAAATCATATTTTTAAAGAATTTTTGACAGAATTTTAAAAAGCTATGAATAGGGTAGCACACTGATGGTGTAATGTGAGACACTGGCCTATTATCTAATTCAGGTATTATTTTCATCTTTCTGATTGATTAATCGGACAATGTACACTTGACATCTCCACCTACAAAAAAGCACTCTCCATTTTCTTTTGCAAAGTATTTAACCACAAAATTTTTTTTGCTCATGGTAAGGGAGGGAGAGATCTATACTTGCAATTTATTCAAGAAGATGTTTCACGTAGAGATAATACAGCTCTGTGTATAAAGAAATCTACTGTGTACAAAACAAAAAGCCTTCCTTTCAACCTGGGGTTTGTCCAGATGTTATCTTGACCCTGCTTCCTGCAAGCAAATACAATGCCAGTACACCACAACTCACCAACTCAGCCACAACCCTTTTTTACTATTTAAGAAAGTGACCTCTAAAATTGCTGTAGTTCATGCTTTGCTTAAAATGACATTTTCATTTCAATTCTAGAGCTTCAAGGTTGTCCAATACCAGGACTTTGTACGTGCAACTGTTTGCTCACCATTCAAGTAGCCGCATTCTAACTTTGGAGATGAATTCTAAACACAACAGAAGTGTGCATGCATTCTAAGAATTTTTTAAATCCATTCCTCAGGCACAGTGGCCTACTTTCCCAAAAGGTGAAGTGAGTTTTAACATGTATGCCAGATGTTCTGTGTGCAGTTGTAGTCTACATGGTTCTTAAGGACTTTTAAGGAATAGAGTTGGTGTTGATGTTAACTCCAGGGAAAAATCCCTTTAATCAGACACCTAAGCAGAGGCTCAAATCCTGGTCATCAGTTCATGAGCTCAACAATCTAGCCACTACCCTAACCCCCCCCCCTTACAAAACAATGAAATCAAAATACTCCCTGATCTTGATTGACATCCACAAGTAAAGCAGTGCTGTTGTTACAAAATTCACAATTTACTGCATAACTATCATTTTCTGAAAATGTAAGCTTATGCCGAGCCTATGGTTCCTGTATAAAGAAATGAAGTCTGCTATTGAAATTCGTGGATCATTAAGTATTTTTTTTCAACAAAAAAAAGTAATAATGAATCAACACTTGCGTACCTGGTATTCAGAACTTAGCAATAGTTATTTACCACAAGTCATGACAAATTACAAAATATGCTTAAAGTACAAAAACATTCATTTATTCAGGGATAATGAGGAAAAAGCAAAAACCCTGTAATACCAAGAAACGGGAGGCAGCTGTACAGTGTGGTCAATATAACTCCACATAGATTTTCATTTTCTTCCAGCGATGTTTAACTACAACTTATTTCATATGACTGCCCATGCATTTGTTTTTTCTAATGCAGGATTAAGAGTTTATATTACAGAGCGCCTGCAGTCTTCTGATGAAATATGATGGACTTTGGCAGCTATTCGCTGACATACTTATCCTATCATATGGATTACATCAGTTCTCTAAACAAAACACAAGATCTCTGAAGGAGACAGAGTGACAGACATCAGAGAGTAAGAACAGAAAGATACAGAGGGAAACATAACAAACAAAACAAGAAGTTTTGGATGCAGACTGCTGACAAGACACAGATAAATACTGCATCATAGAGAAGATCCATGACAAACATCTATCTACCTGATCATGTCTGGACACTGACATGGGGATATGCTGATGGCGTTGTGTTCCTGGCATGTGACTCCAGTCCAGTGGTTCCTGTAAGCATGTAAGCAGTCTCAGTACGGAAAAATACTGAAGGCTTTTTTGCTGAAATATTACAATGCTTTCAAGACAGATAAATCCACATTAGGCATTACTGCAAAACAATGTACAATACTTTCAACTCTCTATTTGCACAGAATCAATCCACAACACTCGAAAGTTATCAATGTACATAGAACTATTAAATGCAAAAAAAAATAACCCAAAAAATCCCAAACAAAAAAATTACCTGCAACAAATTTTACTTGTTGCTTTTTCGTGTTACACTGAGGACATTAGTGAAACTGTGTAAGACCCTTTATATGTCAATGAACTAGTGACCACAAAATAATTTGGGGCTGAATGGATGAGTTCAGTAATTTTCTCACCTGCAATTTGTCACAGAAGTTCCCCCTTAATGCTGGCAGGTGTTGACATCATCAGCAGCAGCTTTCTGATGAAAGACTGATTCTGTCATATAGCAGTGAAACATCTTCAGGATAAAATGCAGACCAGCAGGAAGACAGACAGACAGAATGAAAATGGAAGAAGACAGAAATGCAAATACAAACAATACTGAGACAGGCAGGCAGGCAGAATAGATAATACACAAACAAACACATCACATAAACAAATATAACATCAACATGTCACAAAGACTACACAAGACAAAGACATACACAAAACAATGCATCACATAAACAAGTGCTGACATACACACACGTCACAAAGACTATAACTAACATACCAAATGTTACCAAGAGTCCTGATGTTTACCTGGTGACCGCTGTCTGAGGCAGGTGCTGAACTTGACCACAGCTGGTCAGGCTTCCATGATACCTGGTAAAACACATGGACATCATTCAATTAGAAATAACATTTTTAAAAAAATCATGAACACTAAGTGACAAAAGATACATGTGGTAAATGTATGAATAACTAACACAGACAGGTCATTTATCTCATAATACAAACATAACCACAGCTGACCGCACTTACACAGTATTTGGTCAAACATGTGTCCATCACAAAAAAGACAACTAACACAAAACAAGTAACACAACCCGAAATGACAAAGAAAATGCAGAGACAAACGATATTTGTAACAGTGACAACAAAAAATAAAATTGGACAAGAAAATCAACACAGACTTGACCAAAGAGACAAAAATAAAAATACATATGTAGAACTTTACCTTGTTGACTTCTGTGTTCTTGGTCACTGTCTTGTTACATGTACTGTCCTTGCCACTCCACTCCAGTGCCAGAGACTCTGAAAAAAGTAATTCAACATCAGTCATACTGAACAGTAATCCATCATCAGTTCTACTAAACAGTAATCCATCATCAGTTCTACTGAACAGTAATCCATCATCAGTCATACTGAACAGTGATCCATCATCAGTTCTACTGAACAGTAATCCATCATCAGTCATACTGACAATCCTAAAAGTTTCATCAACATATCATTGCACTCAGTTAACTACTCCACATTAAGTAGCAAAATTCAAATAAAATCTAATTTTCTCACCTGATATGTTGTACTATCATGGCACCTTTTGACTCCCCTCATGTAGGCAGCTGTGATGTTGTCGGGCCCACACTTGGACAGGAGCTCTGACGACAGACTGATTCTATCACATGGCAGCAAAACATTTTCACATGAAATGCAGACCTGTAGAGACTCAGACAGACAGAAATGGGAAAAAAACAGACAAATTTGGTGCCACATCAAGACCTACAGGACAGACAGACAGACAGACAGAGAAAGGCAGGCAGAGTGGATGGCAGACATAGAAAACTGACTTGATAAAATCAAAGGCATACATTCAGTCACATACAGAGAAGTATTACCAATTATCCTTCACTTTCTTTGGTGACGAAGACAATGGACTTGACAATATCTGGAGAGTTTTATACGGTACCTGTCCCAACAGATGTCTTCCACAAATATAACACCCTAACACAAATTATCAGCTATACAAGTCAGCAATAATGAAAAAAAACAAAAAAACACCACAAATGGCAACTAAAGGCAAAAATAATTAAATAAGAAAATCAATTAAGACTGAACTACAAGGCAAACAGAAAAAGACAAAAATGTGAATAAAAGCATACTTATTCAGAAATATAATTATGTTGAGGCACTGCAAGTTGTGACGACACTACTGCAACACACTGTCCTCAGCACTGGATTCCAGCTCTGAAAGCAATAAATCATCATGAGGTATACTGTCAATCCTAAAAGTTTTATTTACATGCACATTACATTCAATAACATACATCACTTAAAGTGGCCAAGTCAAAGTCTAACTAGCATCTACATTACGTTCAAGAACTTACATCACTTGAAGGGGCAAAACCAAAGTTTAACATCTACATTACATTCACTAACACACATTCAACATACAAGTGGCAAAGTCAGTTTAACTATCATCCACATCACAGTCAAATTGGCAAAGTTACAAATGAAATCTATCATTTTCTCACCTGGACTAAGTTGTACATCCATGAGACCTGGTTTACCCCATGCAGGCAGGTGTGCCATCAGGTCCATGCACTTTGACAGCAGCTCTGTCAACAGTCTGATTCTATTACCTGGCAGTGAGACATTTTCAACATGAAATGCAGGACCTCAGAAAGCCTCAGACTGACATAAGATCACAGACAAGCAAGATATTCACAGACAAAACATAAGGAATGGCTGGCTATACACACAACAGACATGTGGACAAATACATAATGCACGCACTGGCATACATTTATATACATCAGGTCTCAATGACATAACCATTACCCGTGTAACTTACCTGGTGGCATTGGTATGACTACATTGAGCTAGCTGGTAGGCCTTTCACGGAACCTGTAAAACAGATGTACTCAAAGTTAGAGACAGCATTAAAAAGTACAACACAACAAGCTAATGGAGTAGTACATTTACCGTCTCACAGTGAAAACAAACCTGAAACAGAATGTACCAAAATGAGTTGATAAAACAGTGAAACACTTGAACTCACAAGTCAAAAATAGCGTATAACAAAATGCATTACAACTTAACAAGAAATATTATACATATGCGTACGTCTAACATTGGGGAAAAGAAATAACACAGAAAAAAAATCAGTCATTATGAAACAGAATTTTTAAAAATCCAAATGCAAAAAAACCACACACAGTAACAATGCAGAAGTATACCTCTGTGAAGACAGGCTGCAGCTTGAGACGACTGTTCCTTGGCACTTGTTTCCAGCACTAAAGATCCTGAAAGCAGTAAATCATCATCAGTCACACTGACAATGGTAAAAGTTTCATAAGCACAAACTATACATTCACATGGTCACAATACTTTCAAACTGATGAAGTTAATAACACTTTAACCGAAATCTTTCGCCCAAAAAGATAGTGCCATGAACTCAACTGATAAATCACAAAAATAAAATGCATACAAAAGCACTCTCTAATATGCAACTTTATTTCACCAATATTAATCATTCAACAAACACTGGTGGACACAGTTGTAGATCATGTGCCCAAGATCTCAAAACCACCAATGAACCTGAAAAAAGAATATCCCACTTTTCAGAGGGCATAGTTATTTTATTCAAAACATTTAAAGTGACAGAGGACTCATTTTCTTACCTGTCTTTGGTTCTACTTCATGCTGGTAGGCAGGCAGGCTGTCAGTGCTGTGTTCTCTTTGATAGTAGTTTCTCTGTTAACAAACTGATTTTTCCGCATTGTATTAAACATTTTCAAAATCAAATACATGCCCCCCTCTCCAGAAAAAAGACAAAAACGGCAAAAAAACATATGGAAGATAAAAGACAAATGCCAGGTGAAAGACAGACAGAAATGGCAGACAACAAACAGAAATGGCAGATGACAGACAGAAATGGCAGATAATAGACAGACAGAAATGGCAGATAAGACAGGCACAAATGCAAACAATCCTGCAGTGAAAGAAAAACAAAACAGAAAGGGGGCAGAATAAAAACCTGAAAACAACAGTATTTAAATATCTTACAGATATGATATAAAGATCAGACAAGGCAGAAGGATTAAAAAAAAAAAAAAAAGGATTAATGTGTACCTTATAGCTGAAGTGATGAAGAAGGCTTCTGATGGTGGTAGGCCTGTCTGAAACTGTCCAAACCTCATCTTATTCCTGGTAAAAGAGATCATCATTAAATAAAAAAAACAACAAAAAAACACCACATATATAAGCTGCTGATCTGGTTTTCAAACCAAGAAATGTCAGCACTTCTGTGAAAGGCTGAATTCAGACCAGCCTGGAAAACAATAAAACTGTTGCCTGCTGTATATAATGCTCATGTCCCTCTGGCTAACCATCTTGGTCAAGGGACTGATGGTGATGATGGTAATGATGATGACCATCTTGGCTAAGGGACTATGATGATGATGATGATGATGATGACCATCTTGGTCATGGACTATGATGATGATGATGACCATCTTGGTCATGGGACTATGATGATGATGATGATGATGATGATGATGGCCCCCTTGGCTAAGGGACTATGATGATGATAACCATCCTGGTCAATGGACCGATGATGTCAACGATGATTATGACGACAATGGTGATGTCTTCAATCTCCTGCAAGATTTTCCTCCCCATTTGTTTTTATTTATTTATTCTGTGGTTTGCAGTTGGTTTGCCTGATTTGGGTTTTGGGTGGAAGTGGAGGGTTGTTTTTTTTAGTTGCATTTTATTTATTTATTTATTTTATTTTATTTTTTTTATTTATTTTTTTTTTTTTTATTATGGAGCGTTTCTTGAAGGGGACTTTTCCTTTATTGGTTTGGAATTTTTTTAGGGTTTGTTGTAGTTTTTAAAAATTTTTTTAGGGTTACTCATTTTATTTTATCTCAGTTTATTATGTTTAGTTCAGTCTCTGTTTGGTTTTCTTTTTTTCTCCATTTCATTTTAATAGGATTTTTTAAATTTGTTTTTTTGTTTAGTTCATCTCACAGGATTATGGTTTCATCATCTGCCGGGCACCAGTCCAGCTGTTCTCACATCACTCATTCCAAACTTACCACACAACAACTGTACCCAGGCAAATCCCACTGTACTCAAAGCCTGAAGATGACCTGGAGATTCATTTAAATGCTGGACAAGAACACAGCCAACAGCCAGGGGAGTTCTTTCAGTGCTTGTTTCCCCCCCACCCCAACTTTTTTTCCATTTTAGTTTTTTTTTAGATTTTTTTGTTTGTTTCTGTTGCTTTGTTTTGTTTGTTCATGTTTTAAAGTGGCTTTTGTTTGGAGTCTCGCTTGTTTAAGTTTTTTTCATTTTTCAGTTCTGCTCCCCCTTTTTAATTTATTGTTTGGTTTATTTCCCTTTTTAATTAATAGTTTCATTTTTATTTCGTCTGTCTTTTGCAATGCACTGCCTTGCATTGCACTCCATTCATTTTGTCTTTTACTTAACTTTGTGTAGACCAACTCAAAAATATATAAAAAAATTATGTTGTCTCTGCTGTAACTCTGCCTTGAAAGACCTGAAAATTTGCAATCTTAAACATTAGCTGTACAAGCATTACATTAATAGTACCACAATTCAACAGTCCAAGACCAGCATACCTTCTGGTCCCAGACACCAAGTCAACAAGCCCTTCAAGTCTTTGCCAAAGTATTTTTGTTTTATCATCCCTTCTCAATACCTGAACAGAGATCCTAGGAAAGATGTCCTGAACTCCACAGGACTGTAGTGCTGACGCCTTCATCCATGAGGTGACAAGGTCCACCACAGCCAGCCATTGTCTGTTAACAGATAAACATGTGTGTCACTAACATGGCACTGTGAAAGCAGAGAGAGAGAGAGAGAGAGAGAGAGAGAGAGAGAGAGAGGTGTGTGTGTGTGTGTGTGTGTGTTGTGTGTGTGTGTGTGTGTTCCTGTGCATACTAGTATTTCATGTTAAAATAACATTTTTTGCTGGTAATTAACTGCATCTTGAGTAATAAACCCTCTTTTTTGGGGGAGGGGAGGGGGGGGGGGGCTGATGAATTACAATAAAAACTTACACATTACAAGTATGCACACTGGCTCATATTTAACATCTTTTTCTCTTATAATGGGTCAAAGAAAACACTGGCTGCCATACTGTGTATGCATTATGCATCAGGCTGAAGTGAACAATGGGTGTGATACTTTGCATACATTTTCAAGATTTTGTGGTGCAACAATTACGGCTCTGTTGGGACTAAGCTGCTTCACAAGTCAAATGGGCCCTCTTTATTTTTCATCACCATGTTCTAACACATTCTGTCATTCCTTTCATAGTGTTTTTTTTTTTTTTTACTAATGCTCAATTTGTATAACACCTTGAACCAATTACCCCCCACCCCTAGAAATTTTCTTTCTTTTCCAATTACTAAGTAAGGAAATTTAACTTGACGAAAGTTAAGGGACACGATTTTTTAAAAAATGCCTGAAATCTGAAACCCAAATCTTGTAAATGCATGTCGGCCAAACTGAAATACAATGCTTACTTCCACCGTCATGTGACCCTGTGAGGAGGTCGAGGTTTTGAAATTCTTTACCATGAAAAAAGACAATTGAAAATAAATACCTTGTGAGAGTATGTGAGCAGATTCTACCATCTGAGAACTTAAAAACTGGAGACTATCGCCTAACCACTAAAATTCACAAACTAGGCCTACTCGTTATCCAGCATCAACCCAAACATTGAATACATGCTCACCTGCTAAGAGCGCGCCATGTTACGAGGGAAGGAAGGATAACTCTGAGTGTCTTCTAGGCTAATTATTGGGACTATGCACTAGGCCTAATCAACAAGGGGTAGGGCTAAATTATATACAAGAGTTTTTGTTTTTGTTTTTGTTTCTAAAATGACCTGTGTTTACATTAAATGTTGCAACAGAATGCCAGCCAGCTATGGTTTAGTGGGGTTTTTTGTTTGTTTTTGTTGGGGTTTTTTGTTTTTTTTGTGTCTTTTTTTTTTTTTTGGGGGGGGGGGACACCCTCTCTCACAAAACTGTAAAGAGGGGGGGGGGGGGGGGGGGGGAGTATGGACATGAGTAGATATAGTGAGTGGAAAGGTGAGAGGGGAGGAGAGGGGCAAGGAAAAAGGAGTGGAATAGCTCGGATGGGGGTGGGAGGCGGGAGGGACAGATTAGCTCGGTGTCCTTAGAGTCTGCCAATACAATCTCTGTTGCCAGTTGGTTCCAGTGAGTCATTGTGCGAGGAAGAAGCAGCATCTGCACTGTTATGTTGTGCTGTCTGGAATTATGCAGTGATGGGCCTATTATTACTCATTATTACTCATTACTCACTCGTCCCTCAGCACTGACACCGGTACTGCCGGTGTGTGCCGGTGGGAACAGATGACATTTACAAAACTGCATACACATGGGAACCGGATGTAAGAAAGCACAAGAGTGCTTATCCCATTATCCTCAATATAAAAGAATAAAACAAATAAATTAAAAAAAAAATTAAGTACTAAAAGCAGAGAAGAGATGATGATGGGGTGGGGGAGGAGGGGGGGCAAGTACATCAGCCATGGGAGACTAGTAGATAAGTGATCCCTGTCCTTTCCCACGACGAGAAACGCACATCTATCTTTCTTCAGAAACTGCCTGGAAATATTTCCTACCTAGACTATATCGGTCATACAGTTCAGCCGACCACAATTATTAGCCTATAGTCTTGTTCATTTTGAGTTTACACGTCTACAGTTCGGGAGCTGTTACGGGCTCCCCCCTATCGACATTTTGCTTAATCTTAACACATCAACATCAACACGAATCAATATGAAAAACTAAAAACAGACTAAAGGAAAAGGTAAACGTGTCCCATAACCTAGGCGGGTCGTAGGGGAGCGAGGCATCACAGACCTCAGCTTCTCTAGAGGCCAGCATATTGAGGGCGGCGCCCATCTCCTCTCCCTCACTGCTTTACCTTCCCTGACACTAAAGAGGGCAGGTATCCATTTACAGCTGGGGGGACTGTACTGAAGCCAAGGCGCGCAAACAGATTAGTCGGCGTAAAAAATGTATAATAAATTTAACTCTCTAATTGTCCTTTTTTTTTTTTTTTTTTGCTTTGTCCACTTGTTCTTATACACTTAGCGCAAATGTTACGTTGTTAGGGTTAGTAGCAGGGATGTCATTTACAAAATTAATGGCCCCCGACAAAACGCTAAAAATATGCTGAAATTGTCGAAAAGTCAATACAAGTACAAGTAAAAGATGTTGGCCAACTGATTAAACATCAATATCCAAACTGACAGGTGTGTTGTTCTTGTTGCTGTTGTTTGTTTGGTAGGGTTTTTTTTGTTTTTTTAATTAACAGGCACAGGCATTTAACCAGAAGATCTTGTGCACACATTAATATCTGCTCCGCTTTCCGTAACAATAGGCCATTGTGTGCCGTGGAACGGATGACAAAGTTTACAAAACTACACACACACGGGGACTGGATTAAAAAAGCACATGAGTGTTTATTTAATTATACTCGAAATAAAAAAAATGTTATTGTTGTG
>CM060318.1:72115645-72125645 GCA_030674155.1 Stramonita haemastoma
GCATGGGCCTATTACAGCAACGTAAAATCCCGCCTGTGAACACACGACAATCAATAGACCTATTGCAACGTTGGTAAAACCCCGTTCAAAACCTTCCAAAAAGAAGGCATTCACCCATCCGCAAGAATGTACTAAAGTAAAAACACACATACACCATCTATGATGCGTGTTTAGTAACCATTCACTGAAGATGGAATGTGGCGACCTTATTGGTGAACTTGGGGGAAAACAGAGGCCTAGGCAAAAAGTATCTTGTATGGCGAGCCTGTGGCCTGGGTGAGAAAGAGGACACGAAAGTGCAGATAGCGCTCCACAAGGAGCTAGGAGACGGTGAATGCTGTTGGGGGTTGGGGCCAGGTCTGTGTATTCCTCCAGTATGCTGGAGTATTGCTGCACACAACACAAAGAGGGAAAGTTTTTGTCAACATTCTTTTTGTTTCACGTACATATATGTACATACACACACGCACGCACGCACGCGGGCGACGCATCGCACGCACATGGGCGCGCGTGCATGTACGTACACACGCATGCGCGCGTGCACGTAACATACATGCCATGTGTATATGTATCCGTTGCCACAACGTTCTCCTCCCTCCTCACCCTACCCCCCACCACACTTCTAGCATGCCCCCACAGCATTATGAAGGGAATTATAACTGCTCTACACCCTCCCCCCCACATCTCGACCGCAGATTTAGCAGAAGTAAATTTCACTAAGACAGGGCCTTATACATTCAACCACACCCACCCTACCCACCCCTTTCACCATTTACAATTTAGCACATGTTGTAAACAGGAATGGAATGTATAATGACGTCTTCATTGAAAAACAGGAAAATTTTTAATAGAATAAGAAGAAGTATAGAAGAAGAAGAAGAAGAAGAGAGAAGAAGAAGAAGAAGAAGAAGAAGAAGAAAGAAGAAGAAGAAGAAGAAGAAGAAGAAAAGAAGAAAAGAAGAAGAAGAAGAAGAAGAAAAGAAGAAGAAGAAGAAAACTGTTTAAAAATGGCTTTAGAGTAAGGAACAATGTATTATTCATGGATATTGCCAGCTAGAGGAACTATAGACAGAAGACTTACAGGGGTAGGTGGGGAATCTCTCAACAGGTCCGGGCCGTATAAATATCCGTCTCCATCGTTGATGCTCCTGATAAAAGAAATACATCTACATTATCATAACTATCTATTTCAAATCTGCATTACCTTACTGAGAGAGAGAGAGAGAGAGAGAGGAGAGAGAGAGAGAGAGAGAGAGAGAGAGAGAGAGAGAGAGACAGAGACAGAGACAGAGACAGAGAAGAGAAGACAGACAGACAGACAGACAGACAGACAGACAAAGAAGGGGGGGCGTGGCCAAGTGATCTGATCGTTGCGCTTATGTCTGACGGCCTGGAATCGAGCCACCAGTTTGGGGGAATTTCGTCTGGAGTGAACATCAGTACTGGTTCCACTCCCCAAAAATCCTTCGGATGCGACTATAAACCGAGGCCCCTTGAGCGAATGCACGCAGAACATCTTGTGCAAACATTATATACCCGTTCTGCCTTTTGTATTTATATTTTTTTATACTTATATTTATTCTTTTATATCGAGGATAACAGAATAAGCAATCATGTGCTTTTTTCATCCGGTCCCCGTGTGTATGCAGTTTTTGTAAATACTGTCATCTGTTCCCACCGGCACAGGATGGCCTACTCTTACGAAAAGCGGAACAGGATTTAACATGTGCGCAAGATGTTCTGCGTGCGTTCGCACACGGGGCCTCGGTTTAAAATCTCATCCGAAGGACTTTTGGGGAGAGTGGAGTCGGCACTGATGTTAACTCCAGGAGAAAAATTTCCTCGACCGGACTCGAACCCGGGTCGTCAAATTGCCAGCGCAATGTTCTGACCACAATGTTCTGACCACTTTGGAATAGTAGACACATATGTGTCATGTTTAGACATCATTCCCGAAAGTCAGAATCCAGCTACCTTAATGGGGGTTAAAAAAAAAAAAGGAAAAGAAAAGTGGCATACACAAAATCTCACCATTGGTGAGTGAACCTCGGAGCTCTAACCGAGGAACAGGGAGAAACAAAAAGATGCCTTTAAGAATTAGAAAAAAATAATTGAAGTAATAATTATGTCATTCAGTATGATGTTTTTCAGGATGATTGCGCTGTACATTGAAGTAATGTGACATGTTCAACTCGAACTTGAAGTGAATGTCAATGTACGTTTTTACTTCAACCAAACAAGGTGACAGCCTAGCCCTGAAGTAACCTTTTTTTCCCACAAAAACCAGATAATGTCTTTCTTTTACAAAAACATGTAAACTTTTTCTTCCACAAAAACCGAGAAAACTCTTTCTTCCACATAAACCAAGTAATCTCTTTCTTTCAACTGAAGTAACCTTCGTGTTCAGCAGGCGGAGCTTTATACAACAACTTCATAAAATGAAAATAACAATAAAAACAAGAAAAAAAATACCCCAAACCCACTTACACGGCATCATACATGTTGGGTGTCCGACAAGCCGAAGGACCTGACTGAAGGGAGCCATAACTCCGCTGAGAAGAGCGAGTCACGGGGACAAAGGGGTCAGTGTCGTCCACAGGCTCGTAGCCGTACTGCCCACCTCCTGTCCTGTCCACACACACACCAAACATCACGTCTTGATCTTGGTCATCATGATAATTATCATGGTGTTGTTGTTGTGACTGGAGATGTGTGTGATCTGATGGGGGTGGGGTTAGACAAAAAAAAGGGGGGGGTGCTAGAGAGATGAGGGGGAGGGACGGGGAGAGAGAGAGAGAGAGAGAGAGAGAGAGAGAGAGAGAGAGAGAGAGAGAGAGAGAGAGAGGAGAGAGAGAGAGAGAGAGAGAGAGAGAGAGAGAGAGAGATTTGATTTGATTTGATTTGATTTGATTTATTCTTTTATATCGAGGATAATGGAATAAGCACTCTTGTGCTTTTTTTCATCCAGTCCCCGTGAGAGAGAGAGAGAGAGAGAGAGAGAGAGAGAGAGAGAGAGAGAGAGAGAGAGAGAGAGAGAGAGAAGAGAGAGAGAGAGAGAGAGAGACAGACAGACAGACAGACAGACAGACAGACAGACAGACAGACAGACAGACAGACAGACAGACAGACAGAGACAGAGACAGAGAGACAGAGACAGAGAGAGACAGACAGACAGACATACACGTACACAAACAGACAGGGAGAGAGACAGACAGAGGGGGGAGAGAGAGAGAGAGAGAGAGAGAGAGAGAGAGAGAGAGAGAGAAAACTCGAAAACTCGAAACTCGAAACTCGAAACTCGATTTTAATTGTAAGGCCACCGGCCTGTATACAAGGGGGTACACATTTTAACCGAAGAAACTAAAAGCAAAACATTGAACAAACAACAGAATTTTGGCATTGTCATGAAATAATTTCCATAGAGACATAAACTACATCACCTTTTTGTACGCCAATTGTACCTAACTGAGTTCTCTGGCTTTCAGAGCATAAAATATATACATACCCAAATGTCTCAACTGACAAACATTTTCACTATTCAGAATAGTTTGGAGGCAATGTTCATTATCATTTGTGAAGTATTTGGATAGGTATTTCTCCCTCAAGTCTGTAAACTTTGAACATTCAAACAGAAAATGGATTTCAGTTTCAATTTTGTCACAAAAAGGGCACTTTTTAGATTTATCATTGTATCTGTTATTCACGTTTAAATCACCGACTCCAAGTCGAAACTTGACCAGCGCATGTTTGAATTTACCTATGGTGATAGCAGTAAGATATTTTTCAGGCTGTAACAGTGATTTAAATGACCTATACGTTTCGAATCTGTCACTTTCTGACAGTTTTGCATGCCAATCTTGATGAAAGCAATCAATCATGCGTTGCTTTAATTCTTTTAGAAAAACTTTCTCATTTCCTACCCCACCATTTACCCACACTCCAGAGAAGCCAAAAAGATCAAGACATCTTTTGATACAATATGGCCAGTTATTTACATCTGAATGTCTTTCGGTGAGTTCTGGGATCTTGTTTGCAGTCATCAAATATGCCTGTTTTGGAAATCTGCGTAAAGACATATTTTGAAGTTTAAACCAGTACGCAATAGATCTTATGGTGCTATCAATATACATAGGATAACGTCCTGTCTCCCCATAGATCATTGTGTTAGGAGTTTTGGGGTAAACGTTTAACAAACGTTTGCAAGCAAATAAATGTACCGATTCTATACAGTGGAATTTTGTAAACCCCCAGAGCTCCGAAGCATATAACAACATAGGTTTGACTTGGGCATCGAACAACTTAAAAAACACAAACATATCCATGTTGCCCAAAGCCCACATCGTTTTCAAAATCTCAAAAACTTTATGTTTTGCACGCCTAGCATACTCTTCCAGTGCTGTGTCAAAAGATACTTTAGTTGTAAGAGTAAAACCAAGATACTTGTAGCTGTTAACAACTTCGATATTTTGACCTTTAAAGTGCCACTTTTCCGATTTGGATAGATGCCCACCTTTCCTGAACACCATAACATTCGTTTTATCAAGATTTACAGTTAATCCTAAAGTGTCAGATGCTCTTTGCAAGTTATTAAGCTGGTTTTGAAGGCCACTGGGGCTATGAGAAAACAAAACAACATCATCTGCAAACAACAAGAGAAAAATTTCCTGTAAGTCAGGTAAAAACTGAAAACCATGTTTTCCCTTTCGTGAAACTTCTTCTGCTACTTCAGTGATTAATAATGAAAAAATCAAAGGAGACATCAAACAGCCCTGTTTCACACCCAGTGGACATTCAAAAAAATCAGACACTTCAGAACCCCAGCGCACACAACTTTGCACACTACCATACATACTTTTCAACATACGGATCATTTTTGATGAAACATTGATTTTTTTTAGCACTTTCCAAAGCATATCACGATTTACTGTATCAAAAGCCTTTCGATAATCAATGAAAGCAACATATAGTTTACTTCTCTTCTGACCATACAAACATGACCTAACCATTTTAACGAGAGTAAATATGTGGTCTACAGTAGAGTAATTCCTGCGAAATCCGGCCTGTTCTTCACTAATTTTCCCTTCCTTTTCTGCCCATTTATACAGTCTCTGGTTTAAGATAGAGGTAAAAACTTTACTAACAATACTGAGTAAAGAGATGCCTCTATAATTTTCAGGGTTGTTAGCATCACCTTTTTTCAGTAATGGAACAATGACTGACCGAGTCCAAGCTATAGGATAGAAACCAGCTGTATACATATGGTTGAACATTTTTGTCAAAAAAGGCAATATGAATGGCTCTGCATTTTTTAGGAATTCACCAGGAATATCATCTAATCCAGAAGCTTTATTCACTTTAAGTCTTCTAACAGCCTGTCGAATTTCCCCTTCAGATATTTCGTCATCTAGATCAGAAACATAAAGTTCTTCCTCCTCAATATCTCTATCTCTAGTATCACGCTCAATGTGATCCATAGCGAGGATGTTTTCAAAGTGTGTTTTCCATCTATCTATTGAAATAGAAGGTAAATTAGGCTTCTTTCTCCTAACTTTTCGTATTGTTGACCAAAATGTGCTGCTATCCTTTTTACTTTGAGTCAGAGTATCTATAACTGATTTCCGGTAACTCCTTTTCTTTTCCTTTATATAATTTTGATACTCAGACCTTTTTTCTCCGTAAGTCTTTTGGTCCTCAGCACGTTCTGTACGAGTAAACTTGTTTAATGCTCTGCCAGCTTCACGCTTTTTCTGCAAGCACTCCCAGTCAAACCAGTGGTTTGTTTTCCTTGCACTTGTTCCCATATGAACCGTGTGTTGCATGCACTGCCCTGCCTTTTGCAGTAAGGCTGTAAATTTGTCAACAGCAGTTTCTATGTTTAGGCTGATATCATTTGTGGCATCTGCCAGAATATTTGTGGCTTCTTCTGATGCAAAAAATTCTAGAAACAAGCTCTGCTTTTCCAGCATTCCATTTAACTTTCTGGCAAGACCTGTCTTTTGCTTCCTCATCCATTTGCTTGTCATGTATACATTTTATGTGTAATATAAGAGGCAAATGGTTCGATTCCATACGATTAGTGATACAGAAATCTTTCACACAAAACAACAGATCAACAGAGCATAAAAAATAATCAATCACACTGTTTCCCCTTTCAGAAAGGAAAGTAAAGTGACCGTCTTTGTCCCCATCACACAATCCGTTTAAAGGGGTTAACTGGAAAGTCGAACACAGTTCAATCAATGACTTTCCAAAACCGTTTGTAACACTGTCTTTAGATTTTCTAGCAAACAAACCAACATCATTGTGTACAAACATCTCATCTGCACTTTCTTCTTCCAGACTCCACTCTCCAATTCTGGCATTCATGTCACCTGCAATGACAAAATACACATCTTCCACCAGTTCATATCTTGTAAGAAGGAACTGTTCTAGCATTTCAAGGTTATTATCAAAAGTTTGATTTCTGTAGTACACACTGTTCACAGGATGATTGTACATCCCTATAAACAAAATATCTTTGTCCACACCAAAAAGCGTTTTGCTTAGTTTGACACAAACAATATTTTCCAAACCTGTTTCAATAATGTTAGCAAACTGGCTTAGTGTTTTCTTGATCAACAATACAGTCCCCCCTGATCTGCGACCCATTTTAGACAGCTTTACTGCTGGGTTGTGAATAACCATAAAGTCACTGAAATGTAGATCAAAATCAAAATCAGGGACAGTAAATGTTTCAACAAGGCAAACCATATCAAAAGAGATAACATAGCTCACAAAATCTGGGTCTGATAACTTTGTGATCAGACCATCAATATTCCAGGACAGGAAAGAAAGAAAACCATCTTTATGTACTACAGAGGGAAGACTGTGTGTCTGTGTGTGAGAGTGTGCAGTGTTGTCACTGTGTGTGTTTGAACTATGTCCCAGGCCTTGGCCACATCCCTATTTCTTCTTATTCCCCTTGCCTGAAGGAACCGACTGCTTCATTCCCCATGCGTCAGGCAGATTGGACTGCCGCTCACTCGATCTGCCACCTCTGCCACCTCTGCCGCCCCGTTCCCTCGCTCTGCCACCCCGCTCATTCCCTCTGCCCCGTAACTGCATACCAGCGTCCCTTGTGTTGGAAGAAGTGGCTGCACCTGCTGTGACGTCACGGGAAACCCCCTCTCTCCTTGCTGGGTGAGCAAAGACAGGTGGGGGGGAATGCGGAGAGCTCCCCTCTGACGCGTGAGGGTTTCCCCGCCACGTTGCGTCACGGCGTGTAGTGCGGGTGTCAGAGTTTTTCACATGTAGCTTGCCTCTGACGAAGTAGCCGGTCTTCCCCTCCTCCCTCAGCTCCCTCAGCTGTGCCGACTGTCTGCGGGTCAGGTCCTGTGCCACTGTCAGCCCCTTCTCCTTCATCTGAGACCGTGCGTCATGGTCAGTCATGACGCGCATCACGTCTCCCCACCTTTGAAATTTCACGATCATAGGTCGTGGTCGTCTGCTAGGGCCGCCAGGGGTTGGTTTTCCTAGACGGTGGGCACGTTCGATGACGTCATCAGCCCAGTGCTGGTCAGGTATGTGGGTGTGTAATATATCACGCACTGTCTCGACACAAGTAACACCGTCCTCCCTCCCTTCGACTTCTGGGATGCCAAGTATTTTCATATTGTTTCTTTTCGAGAAACTTTCCAAGCGGTCTATTTCCTCATGGAGCCCACAGATTGTCTCCTGCAGCTGCTCCTGCTCCGACTGTACGCTTTGGATAGCTGCACTGTTTTCATTGACAGTTTTGCCTAACTCTGTCACATCACGGCACAGCTGGGTGATGGTTCCCTCCATGGCAGACTGGCTTTCCTCAATCTTTTTCAGGCTCTCCCCATGTCCCTGCACTGCCTGCAGAAGGTGGGAGATCTGCCCCTGCAGGGATTTTTCTAGAGAGGAGAACTGTTGAGTCAGTTTGTCTTCCAGTTTGTTAAAGAAAAGTTCCATCCTCTCATCCATGGGGTCAGGTCCAGGGTTCGTCTCCACATCTCCTCCAAGTGCTACTTTCCGACAGGCGAAAAGAAAATTGGCAACAAGCAGCAGTGCTAGGGTACCGCTACTGGATATAAGTGTACCCAATGGTACATCATGTACCCACACATCTCCCACTGCATAAACGTCATAGGTGACAGTTCTGTCTAATAGGCCTACAACTGTTGGCAACAAGTCTTGGCTGGTGGGTGGTAAGTAGGCAGATGTAACTGTCTTAGTGAAACAGGACACCACAGCCAGGAGTAAGCACGCACCCATGTAGTTGAGGATTACATCAGTCACTGTAGCACTGTGTTCATGCCTTTGTGACTGGTTGCCTTCTATGGCTGACTGGCTTTTTTCTTTGTGACTGTCACACAGCTTACTTCTAAAGCCCCCGATCCTGGCCCTCCACAACTCTAACGACACCATTTTTGTTGATATTTCTCATGCACAACAGTCCTGGAATATATTTGAAGCACAAAACAGAAACTATTCGGGCTGTTTCCAAGTGAAAGGATTAGACTTTTGCGCAGCTCACGTCAGGTTGACTTGCTCGGTCGCCATCTTGCGCGTGCCCCCGAGAGAGAGAGAGAGAGAGAGAGAGAGAGAGAGAGAGAGAGAGAGAGAGAGAGAGAGAGAGAGAGAGAGAGAGACACACACACACAGACACACAGACACACAGTGACAGACGGACATACACGTGCACAAAGAGACAGGGAGAGAGACAGACATAGGGAGAGGGAGAGGGAGAGGAGAGAGAGAGAGAGAGAGAGAGAGAGAGAGAGAGAGAGAGAGAGAGAGAGAGAGAGAGACAGAGACAGAGACAGAGACAGAGACAGAGACAGAGACAGACAGACAGACAGACAGACAGAGACACACAGACAGAGACACACAGACAGACAGACAGACAGAGGGAGAGACATACAGACAGACATACAGACAGACAAACAGACAGACGGACGGACGAACGGACGGACGGACGGAAGGACAGACAGACAGACAGACAGATAGACAGACAGACAGAACCTCTCATTCGGGTTTTTATTAGCCTGCAACACAAAGGAGGAACATAGACATAGACCCTACATGAATATGATAAAAGGGTAAAGGTAATATAAAGGTGTCCCATAACCTATGTAGTCGTAGGGGAGCGAGACATCAGCTTCTCTAGAGGCCAGCATATTGAGGGCGGCGCCCATCTCCTCTCCCTCGCTGCTTTACCTTCCCTGACCCTAAAGAGGGCAGGTAGGCCTACCCATTTACAGCTGGGTGAACTGGGGGCACTGTATTGAAACCAAGGCGCGCAAACGGTCACCCATCCACTTGGTAACCACGCTCGACGCTGCTGAACTTTGACTTGACCACTTAGCTATCCCGTCCCCAATGAGTATGATGCACCTTGGAGCTCTAGCTGAGAAACGGAAAAAAACAACAACCCACATTTCATGTATGGTTTAAAAAATGACTAGTCTAGCTGGTTTTTTTTTTTAATGTAGATAAGCTAAAGTGATACTGGATACCACAATAGATATGAGTTAAAAAAAAAAAAGAAAAAAGGATGACCTAGATCAAGTGTTTTTGAAATGATGACTTACATTGACATTATCGCACACTGGATTCGATATCAGATTTTTTTTTTTTTTTAGAAGTGACCTACTGATTTTGAAAAGAACTCCAGGCCACGGCACAGCAGCAGACGAGAAAAGAGCTGCAGAGTGACGTCAGCAAGGCCGACAATAACACATAACCCACACCATACCTGCACAACACAAAACACAACACACAGCACATTTACCGATCTGAAATCAAAGTAAGGCATACATGAAAAGTCTCAAAAAATCTATGTAAAGTCAGCAATATCGAACCCTAGTAGAGCTATCGAGAATGTGAAATAACTGATAATCATAGAGAAAAGTACTATGGAATAGTGTGTGAAAGAAAGACACAAACAAGAGTTTTCATCACACCCCAACAATCCATAAATATTCATAGCATCACG
>CM060318.1:72130645-72133145 GCA_030674155.1 Stramonita haemastoma
CTCTGAAGTGAGCAGGTACCCATTTACAGAAGGATGCATGAACTGGGAAAGTGTTCTGAAGCTAAGGCTTGAAAATCAAGTAATAAAAGCGAACATACAAAGAATAATTATGTCTCTTGTCCACCAATTGCATTCAGTAATAGATAGGCTATAATTATGTCAGAAATTGTTGATGGTGGTTATTTTATGTCATACTTTATTATACGATTCTATTTTCGTGGTCATAGAACTTTAAGAAATTCTTGAAGAGAGAGAGAGAAGAGAGAGAGGAGAGAGAGAGAGAGAGGAGAGAGAGAGGAGAGAGAGGAGAGAGAGAGAGAGAGAGAGAGAGAGAGAGAGGAGAGAGAGAGAGAGAGAGTTGTATGTGTTGCTGTTGTTGTTGTTGATGATAATGATGATGTGTTGTCGCTGTTGCAGTGCTTGTCATTCTGCTCACTGACCCTCATCCACGGTGTTATTCAGTTGAGCCCAGAGGAAGGTGTCGGGGTCAACACATAGGTCACCACTTCCTGCACACACACACACACACACACACACACACACACACACACACACACACACACACACACACACACACACACACACACACACACACACACACACACACAACCTTTCAGGGGACAATTATCAACACTGTGAAATAAGGAAAAAGATTTGGGAGAGGGTTGTCAACGATATGAAACGATAAAAAAAGATTTGTGCACAATTATATCACATCGCATATCATGAATGTTTATTTGACACATTGACTGAAGACTCTCACCACTGTGATGATCCAGGAAGGTCAATAATTATGATCACAACATTGTAGATGATGGAGATGGTGGTGGTGGTGGTGGTGGTGGTGGTCGTGGTGGTGGTGGTGGTGATGATGATGATGATGATGATGATGATGATGATGATGATGATGATGATGATGATGATGATGATGATGATGATGACGACGACGACCTTGTGGATGATGATAATGATTATGACGACGACAACGATGATGATGATGATGATGATGACGACGACGACGACGACAACGACGATGGTGCTGCTGCTGGTGGTGATGATAATAATGGTACACTCCTTCACCTTCAAATATTGCCAATTCCTTTGAATTTCTTGTGCTCAGAAAATTCTACATTTTTTGTACATTAAGAATGTCAATTTTAGAATGTGTTTATCACAAAAAGGGACCAATTGGTAGATATAGCTAGAAACTTTGTTGGTGTTTTCTTTGTGGACTGATAGAAACAAATCAGTCTAAAGAGTGAAAGTTGTCTGGTCATCAGCTACTCTGTGAGACTGATTGTAGTGAGAAAAAAACCACTTCACCTATTTTGGGCATCATACATTAAGATATGCTATGAAAATAAGACAGAAAGAAAAAGGAAAGAAAACATAAAAAACTAGATCCCATTCCCACCATACATAAAACAACAACAGTAAATCGAGTTGTGACATGACAATAACATACACGTACTACTAACAACCACGTAATACAAAACCATGTAATACTAACAACTGCGTAATACTAACAGCTATACACCATAATACTAACAATCACGTAATACTAACAATCACGTAATACTAACAAGCACGCAATACTAACAAGCACGCAATACTAAAAACCACGTAATACCAACAATCACACAATACTAACAATAACGTAATATTTGCAACCACATTATACAGAATATGTAATACAAACCAGGTAATACAAACCAGGTAATACAAACCAGGTAATACAAACCAGGTAATACAAACCAGGTAATACCAACAACCACGTTTTGTTAACAAAACACTATAGACCAAGACCAAGAGAAGAGAATGTCTACAGCAATGATGATTCCCAAGCCTGTGGCTTTGATAGCTCTGAACAAGACAAAGTGTAGAGGAAAGTGAAAGCCATGCTTACCACAGCCACAGCCAGGTGTGCAGCAGCCACTGCCCACACAGCCGGCAGAAGCACCACTGTCACTGCTGTAGCTCTGCAACACACACACACACATCACAGGAGAGAGATAGAGATAGGCCTTCATAAGGCTTCAAAAGCCTCTGTGTGTGTGTGTGTGTGTGTGTGTGTGTGTGTGTGTGTGTGTGTGTGTGTGTGTGTGTGTGTGTGTGTGTGTGTGTGTGTGTGTGTGTGTGTGTGTGTGTGTGTGTGTGTGTGTGTGTGTGTGTGTGTGTGTGTGTGTGCAGAAGCACCACTGTTACTACTGTAGCTCTGCAACACACGCACACATCACAGGAAAGAGATGGTGACAGACCTACATTAGGCTTCAAACGCCTTTCGACAATACATATATATAGTACTGTTTGAGAAAGCTGAACAGAAAAAGGTCTAAAGATTCAAACAATTGGTCGCAGATACTTTTTTTTTTACACCTAGCAGTAGGAAAACAGAGATTTCCTATTCAATTCTCCCGAGACTACGCATGTGATTTTATCACATCGCAATTTATAACAGGAAAAAGGGGGACCCCCCCCCCCCCCCCCCTTTTTTTTTTAC